>CM050405.1:71741865-72941865 GCA_027580255.1 Therioaphis trifolii
CGTGATTGATAATGATACATATTAAATTTAATTAAGTAAAAACTACGAGTGATAACACAAATCTTGGAATAAATTAAATTTCAACCAGCCATCCAATAAATTGTGGTAAACAATAGTTTGTGATAAAATAATGTGAAACACAATATTGTTATTGTTAACTTCTTCATAAACTTAAAAGAAACCGTAGCAAATAAAAGGATTAAGCTTCATTATCGATTTAAGTAGGTACAGACTTTTTCTAAAAATGTGTATCACAAAATATCTATTTTGATTGTTTTGCCAAACGGTGGAATACAATTAAAATTAATATTTAAAGTTGAGTTTTGAAAAATAATTAAAACCTTTAAACGCAATTTTATTGTAGCGCACGATTAGAATATTTATTTTTTTTTTTTAACATAAGTAAAAAGTAATGAGAGGAAAAAGAGTTACTGAATTTGTAAAATAGATCTGAGTCACCCTGTATATAAACATATATATTTTGTTTTATTATTTATTGCTCGCCGGCGAAATTGAATTCTAGTGTCGATGGGAATGTGTTCAAACGACTTTTCTGGCCGAATTACGGGGCGGTCATCATCGTGTAGGTACGTTATATATAACTTCAAACGTGAATTCCGGCCACGCGGGACCGTGTGTGGTGTCACGATCGCTATTAATTTCATCCGGCCATCGGGATGACGGGCGTAAATTATTTGATAACGCGGCGTTATGACTCCGTGGCCGGTCGGATAGCTGGTCCACCGTGACGATTACGCAGCGGCCGCGTGGGTCTAATCCGCGACACGTCGTGCGCGCCGCAGCATCTGCAGGATGAATAATTATCATAATCATAGGCGTGCGTAGACCTGAATTCCAGGTGATGCCTAAGACGTTTTTGGGCCGCTTTCTCGGAAAAACTAAAATACCTGATAAACTGTTACGTACGAATAATATTATTCAAATACATTGTACGTGTCAAATTTGTTAAAACACGCGGCTCTTACTCGAATTAATTCTAAAACTCGTCGATGAGTGAATTAACATCGAAAGAAAGAATTAACTTTGTCGTACACAAAGGCACACGAATTTTAAACAATTTTCGTTGTAATTTTTTTCGCTATCAACATTTTTTTTGTTTTTTTTTATCACATTATAAATCGAATTTTACTAATTATTTCAGTAAATCAGTGATACAAAATAAATAAGAATCATTTAAAATGCGGTTTACGAGACGTCTCTAGACTGTAGGGTTGCCATATGTCCCGGTTTGGCCGGGACAGTACCGGTTTTGAGTATGGCATCCCGGTGTCCCGATAATGCGTTTATTAGTCCCGGAATGAGACTTCAATAATTTATGTATGTCTTTTATTAGACATTTGATGGAAAAAGGTGACGAGTGAGATCTGAGATAATTATGAAAAAAATATAGCAAGATAGTAGTAGTTAGTCTATTAATAGTTGTTGAATTTTCTTTCTCATTACCTGGCTCGAATGCAGCAACGGGACGAGTGTTTTTATTAATGAACAGCACACGGACAAAATCACGAAATAAATTAGATACAAGAACAGTCGAGGCTTCGTAAATAATTAATACAAGTTTTGATGACGTTTCTCGTTGTCGATTTTATGAGTCAATACTTGCCAATAAAACATATTGTATCAAACAGTACACGGTTCAGCCAAGTATCAAACAAATCAGACTTTTCTGCCCACGGAGAATACATCAATCGGACACGTTAAAAATTGTATATTTTATTATACATTCTTTGATTTTTAAAGCTTCAAATATTATTAATTATTATCTATATATAACGCGTGTTAAAAATTACATTGTATAGTCAGAAAATCGAGAAGAAAAAAAAATGAAAAGAAGATTGTCCCGGTTTTCGCCAAATAAAACATGGCAACGGCCTACGTCTAGAGACGTCTCGAAGCAGCTGTATATCGATAACGGCGAGATTTACGTGCGTTACGCAGTGCGTTTTGACGTCGTGTCGATAATTTGTATAGTTTTTTATTTATTTTTAATTTTTTCACAAATTACAAACTATACGGTTAAACGGTAGACGCGCGTGTGATCGGTGTTCGGCCGTGACCGGAGGGAGTTTGTTTTTTTCGTGTTTTTTTTTTCGACTCTTTCTCGTGTAAACGCGTCCTCGTGTTTGTACACACACGACGCAATCGTATAATAATAATAATACTGTAATTTGGTGGAAAACGCGTGTGTTTACGAATAAACGCACGGGTTACGGGGAACACTCGAGGGTGACGGACGGTGGCCTCGCCGGTCCGTGGGAACGACGGCGACGACGGTCGTATACGCGTACGACGACGGGTAATACGGGCGCGCGCGCTCACCTTATTATCCGAACGCGCGGTGAAGCTAATTTCTGGATTCATCGCTATTCTCTCACAGTCGTCGTTTACGCTAAAGACGACGACACACGCACGCTCACACAAATCTACTCGTACACACGCACCACTCGCACCGCACATCCGGAGGCGATATTTTGTTTTCGGCGTACGATATTCGTCGTTCGTTCTCGTTACGTGTGCACGATAGTGATGAGATGATTTTCACGTCTGTGCTTGCTGCCGATCGCCCACCACCGCGTGCAGTCTACGTCTCCGAGGATCTCACGGTTTCCGAATCGGTACCGGAGCGACGACGTTATTATTATTATTATTAAAATTATTACATATTAAAATACATTGTGCATCACGTCACATCGTCAGTGGAACACTTTCCGACAGCGCGAGGCCGCGGAGAACGCGGTTTACGCGCGTGTATATATTATATATACTTATTATCATATAATACGTACATAATATAATATTATACCGTGCGTGCGTGCGTGCGTGCGTGCGTGTCCCCTATTTTTCGGTAGCAGACAAACCTCCCCGCGCGCACCGACCGTCGGCCACCGAATCGCTAATTTCTCAGGTTACAGCACCACGGTCAGAGGCCGAGGCGGCGTCGGCGGCGGCGGCGGCGACGACGGTGGGAGACATGTTGTTCGACGTCGGTTGACGTGGTCACGCGATCCGAAACGAAACGTGTGTGTGTGTGTGTGTGTGTGTCGTTTTTTTTTTCTTCTTACGGTTATTATTATATTTTTTAAACGCCTTAACCACCGCTTCTGTACTTGTGTTCGTGTGTGTGTGTGTGTGTGTGTGTGTGTGTGTGTGTGTGTGTGTGTGTGTGTGTCCAGTGTGCGTGTATGCGTGCCCATGCGAGTTGAGTTTCGGAGCTACCCGGGGCTACTGGTTTTCTCCACGAAACAAAACGTGTACGTGTAGAAAAAAATTGAAAAATTTTTCACTTGACGGTTCACACCGAAATGCGTCTCCTCGAGGACATTCCTCTGCCCGGGCCGCCGTCGGTCTGCGGCCGACCGCCTTCTCTCGGCGGTCAGACGTGATGTAAATACTCAAGCCGTATATATATATATACAAGTATACATTTAATACATATTATAAATATATATATGTTCACAATATAATACATCGTTCACATCGTGTTATTATTATTATTATTTTAATAGACTTGCTGTCATTCAATACGCGCGTTAGTGTTTTTATCAGCGATCGTTTACGTTTAGAATTACGTCCGAAATCGGACAACGCCAGTTTTCGCCGACCGTGGGCCATTTCGTTTTTCACGCGCACATCCCGTCGTCGTGTACGTGTATATCATGTATTTACGCACACGCGTACAGCAATGTTCGCTCGTGGAACGTACCTACCGTTTCGGCGTAGACAATAATAATATATCGTATTATAATCGTCGTTTTTACGTATGTGATTGGCTCCCAAGAGCCAATGCGCGTTGAGTTGGCTCCCTACACATTTATTTTATAAATCCATTGGTTATCGAAATTGTTCGAAAATAAATAATTCGACTGTACATTAAAAATTAAAAGTCGAAATATGTCAATCGTACCACTAGTTCATGTGAATCTTTTCATTCAAAATTTTATTCCCGATTTCACTATACGCACCCGAATATTTTCAATTTCGTGGACGTACGGGACTATTTGTATTTTAAATTATTTTCTTTTAAAGTCGTGTATTCTTTTTCAACTCTTATATTTTGAGAACCACTCGTTGAAAATTATATCGAGAGCCAATTCCAATGGACGCCGGCGTCTCCGAGTCCCGGACAGAACCGGACAGAGATGGCATAATAGTATAAAGAACGTCTCCCGGCGCGGATTGCCGACGGATACGGATCGGCGTCGTCGCACCCGTCGTACACCGCGAGTAAAGAAGAAAAACAATCGTAAACGATCGTCCGACGCAAAATGTGTGAAATAATGGTAAATAATGTAGCCGATTCGATCGGAATACCGCGGACGCGACGTCGGCGGCGAAACGTGTACTCAAGAAAAACATAAAAATCGAGCAAACGATCGCACTCGTCGCGTGGGGAGGCGAGTGCGAAGAGACACGTGGAAATTTACAACTCGCCGACGTCGTTTGTAATACAGTATACACACTGGCGTGTGCTTGCACAAAAAAAAAAACAAAAAAACAAAGACGCCTTGCGCAGCAGGCGCGCGAAAACTTACTCCATTGTCCCACGGATGCTGACGATAATAATAATAAAAATAATAATATTATTATTATTATTATTATTATTATTATTGGACGCGTTTCCATAAGACGTCCGCCGTACAGCTCACCCCTCTCGCCCCGCGTGTGAATACGACGTGTACGTACGTATAAATATATAAACGATTGCGATCTACTCTCTCGTCTTGTCGTGTACTATATTCTCACCGTATACACTAAATTATTATATTATACCTGTGCGATTGTGTGTGTGTGTGTGTGTACGTATCAACACGTATTATTACACCGCGGTCGTGGACGGTTTTAATTGATTTCCGTCGACGAACAAACCGAACTCGCACTCGTCGCCGTTCCGAAATACCTACGTTTAGTATAATATTATGTTATAATATTATTATCATCGATATAACTCAAGTCCTCTCTTGGCATTACGTACTTGCGCGTGTACGTTATATGCGCACATATACGTATAATGACGTATACAGGCTGTTGTACGTACGTGCGACCGACCCGAGTTCAACTCGGTCCGGTCGTCGGCGTCTGTATTATTGTAATATCGTTATAATAATAATAATAATAATAATAATAATAATAATATTATTATTATTCTAGACGTCGGGCGCCGCCGGACCGTCGCTGTTTACGAGCTGCCCACGTGTGTGTATTCGTATAGTATACGCATAAATATAATATCATAATACAGACGGCTTTGGGTATGGCGAATTATTGTTATAAGTCAACAAACACACGCGGTCGATAAAACGAATATACGTACGTGCACATACGCATAAACGTTGGAAATGTTTATTATGACTTAAAGTCACTCCGAGTAGGTATATATGTATAATATGTATATGTGTATATATATTATATATAGATGACGTTTATAACGTATGTATATACGTGTAGCGGACAGGTGGTACTTAAAAGTTGCAGGCGTTCTATTATATGTTTTCTGTTTTGCGTTTTTTTTTTTCGTAAGCCTAGAAAAAAATCCATTTCCTAAAAACCCGAAAGAGAAATCGACGACGCGAATGTCCATAATCGGTGGTGACGACGACGACGACGGTCCTTGTTATGGACACTCGTGGACGAAAGAAAAAAAATGAAAAAAAAAAATATATATATATATATAACCGTAGAAACTTATAATCGACGTTCTCTAGAGTCGAAGACTCGTAAAAATAATGAAAATAATAATAATAAAAAAAAATAATAATAATAATAATAATAAAAACAATATCGAAACAAAGAGGAAAAAAAAAAAAGAAAAACGTCTGAAATATCTTTCGACACTATATATTCGGCGACCAACTTTGAAATTCCAAACGAGGAGGCAGTTGTTATTTTTCTGGTAGTCGCCGCGGTAATAGAGCGACGCGCGGTGTAGTGGCAGTCGCCGCACACGCCCTTTTGTCAAAACGAGTGAAAAAACAATCACCCGCGCGCGCGCGTTCGCTGTTTTGATTTTTTTTTTTTTTTCATCATTATTACTATTTACAAACGTCGTGTACCCATGTGTAATTCGTACGTCCGTTGCCGAGAAGACGTGTGTTGTACATGGGAGGTAACAAACACTGGTTTTTTTAACACTATTATTATTCGGTGTTTTTTTTTTTCGCCCGTGTGTGAGTTTTTTTAATTGATCAATTTATGCGTTCGCCGCCGACTGTATACGGCGTGGAATCACAATAAATTATCAATTTATATTCCTTGTAACACGACGCCGTTTTTAATAATCACGTATACGCGTTTTAATGCGCTCGTCGCCGAATATTATTACAATGATGACGTATCCGCCGCGCACCGGTCCGACGGAGGCCGCGACGACGCCGGCGGTTGGGGGAGTGAGGAGGGGTGAAAGAGATCCATAAATCGATCGCTAATGAATAATATTATTACGATCGAGAGCGGAGAAAACGAAAACACGTCGGATTTCGTGAACGCGTTATTTCGGACAGAACGTGCAGCGCTTATTGCGTTTCGATAGCTTTAAACTTGTATAAAATATATACTGCACGACGTATGTACGTATGTATCAGTGGCGGATCTGAAGCTCATTTAAGGGAGGGGGCGAAGCGGTATCACGGATTATTAATTAACAAGGACGTAACTGAAAACGTACTGAATTTTTTTTTTTTTTTTGTGCTTTGAGTTTTGACGAAATCGACTGTTTTAATCAAATTTCATATAAAACTGATTCTCCACTATGGATTTAATACATCTATAGTGGTATAGTTCAGGTAACAAAAAAAAATCCTAGGGGGGCTTCGTCGCCCCCCCTCAAATCCGCCACTGGTATGTACACGTCGTCGACGGTCGTTATATTATGTACGGTGGCGGCGCGTATTTTCGGAACGAAAATTCGGGGACACTCGACGCAGCAAATTGGGACCGAATATTTTTCGGTCCGGTCGGTTCGGGTCTAAGTGTTTGCGCGGATTTACGATGCGATCGGTCGCCGGCCGGTGTAGTAGTAACATGTGAAAATATAATATCTGGCGATCTCGTCGGAGGAGAAACGACGTCGCGCTCGCCAATACGGCATTCGTTTTACGGTTATTATTATTATTATTATTATTATTATTATTATTCGCGACGTCTGTATTATTATCTCGTAGCGACGACGCGTCGTTTAATCTCCGTCACCGCGGCCGGCCGGCGTACCGTACACATGTACCTACGCGCAACTATAAATACACTTTATTGTACGCGTCGCCCGATGCGTGTACATTCATAATATTGTATATTATACGTGCACGAGAACCGCTGGGAAATCGTCTCCGTATCGACGTCGTGTTCACGTCGTCGTCGCAGTGATATATTATTATTATATTCGCGAGGCGACGCGGCGTCCGCGACTCGTTTATATTCGTTTCTTCGAGCACTATTTTTTTTTATTTTTTTCGCTTCCCCGCACCGTCATGAACCGTTAAACCTCGAGCGGGTTACAGCGCGTTCGCTGCGACATGGTCGTGGTATAAACGAGTATACGAGTGATACCGTCCTCGGGTCCACGCGCAAGGCCGCCTTAGAATTAATCAGACGTTTCGGAGGTGGCGTCGTTTGCAAAGGACGTGCGTTCGCGTCCCGCGACTCCCCGGATCATAAGACGACACGTTAGTGGAAATCCGCTCCGGGAACAGATGGAAATCGCTCGTATACTTCTAAGGTCGCACAAGCGTTGATTTAGAAATGGGATTTTTATTAAATAAAATAAATACTTAACTTGGTTTTGCTGAGGGGAGGTGCCCACCGCGGATTTTCTCGTCCGGTGACAAGTACTGTTTCCCGTCTACCGATTTATCGGTATTACACCACCATAGCTGCGCGTACAATACTTTGGCTACAAAACCAATTGATCGATTTTGATTTTACCCACATCACACACGACTAATAATATTTTTTGTTTTTTTTTGTTGCAGGTAAGCATTGTTTATGGAATATTTTTTCAACCCGAAGGAAAGTTGGTATATCGTACATTGCAGACTGGTAACTTACAACAATGCAACGACTCACGCTCAGTGGTGTATAATGCAAAGATCTCGTGGTATTTCTACGTAGACATGTAAACATTTCAATAGGGGTGGGCGTCACTCGAGTGACCATTCAAGGGTTGGAAAACGTTTTCTGTAATATTTTACGCAAGTTTAATACGTACGATCGATTTAGAGATGCTTTAGGTATCCAGTTTTTAACAGGCCCCTAAATATAATAATTCTATGAAGCTCGTACATTTTTGACTGAAGCTGTTTTTAACATTATTCGGTTACAAACACCACGTGGTTAAATAACTTATACTTACACTGTTTATACTATCAATAAATAAATAATCATAGTCTTTTGACTAGTCATTGTTTTAATGTTTCAAATCTGAGTATTTTTAAGAGTATAGCAAAACTTATAGTCTCGGTACCCTAAAATCACATTTCCGGGGTAGCGAAAGAAACGCTTGATACCCATTGGTGATTATTATGCAACACCCCCACGTCTAACTAGCGATAATTAACTAAGTACGACTATCCTATGCGCACATGTCCACAGTTGACAAACGCATGTAAAATAATATTTTAGCAAACAGGACATATTACCCGTAAATAATAAATATTTTGTTTTGAAAATAAATCTACAAAAAAGATTTTAGTTTTCAAAGTTTCTTTGTCCAATCGTCAATTGCTTAAGTAGCTGATTGATTATTTCAAGAGTATATAGAGTTCGAGTATGGTACATTTATCTTGATTTCACTGAGATTATTCTTAACCTAACTTTTGTAAATATAAATCAAACATTTCCAAAAAAATTAACTTTTTGAAAAAGTATATCGAGTTGCAGGTATAAAATACCGATCAAACGTTTTGTTGCAATTTTCTCGCTCGAAAACCACTGATGTCGTGTAAAACCATTTCGTTCTTCTCTTAGATTCGATCAGAAGGTACTGAGAGAGACATAATAATATGTCCTTTATTCGTCACCCACTAATCGCATCACTGACTCTACAGGGCTGTTTTATCATCCCTGTAGAAATATTGAAATTGTCACCGAAACGACGCTCCAGCAGTAGTCCGTCGCGTCGATTTGCAAAAGAAAAGTAAACAAATAAAATACGATACACCGGTAAAGGACGTAAACGACGTTAATATTAACGTCGTACGTCGTAAATACGTTTACGCGAGAAATCCGACGCGGTTTAATAATATCGCAAACAATACGTTTTTTATTTTCCGATACCGTGTGACCGGTCTCTTGTGCAATAACAATAATAAGTAATTATACAATATAACATCATAACAGCTCGCGCGAACGGTACCGCAGATGGCGCCACACGACTGGGGTCGTAACAAAACGTGCAAAACGATAAGATAAAATAAATAATATAATATATATTTGATCGTTAATTTTTTTTTTACTCCGTGGGATACTCGAACGGATAAACGATATAATACACGGAATAAAATAACACGAGTTCGTTTACCGTGTACTGCAACACCGGTACGTGTTTGTCATTTCGCGTGAAGAACGTGCGGCGAGTATTTAAACGTAAATAATAACGTAAGTATAACATTTGAAACGCGATATAAAATTAAAAAACAAATAAATAAATAATAATAATACCTACGTATAATAAACGAGCGGGACACAATTGCGGCCGACGACGATATCGTTAAATCGACGACGATTTCTGTTCGGCTGCGGCCGTATATACGATATCTGCGAGGCTCATTAAATACGATAAAGTACACACACACACGACATGCCTCTGCGACGTAAACTTTGCAGGGAATATTACACGCGTACGTCTTTATTATATTATACGAACGTATATCGACGTGTACACACATCCGACGTGTATATTATATTATTCGCTATTAACATCCATAATATAATATTGTTATTACGGTCCGAGTGCGCCGCCGCTGTCGTCAACGTCGCCGCCAGACGAAGAAGGACACGTATAAATTTTTATTATATTTTCATAATAATATATATATTATTATTTTGTATCGTAATGCGCTTCGCTATCAATTTTTTTCCCCCGCGTTTATGTTTCATTATTATTATCATTATTATTATTATTATTTTATTTTACGTCGCTGTCATAACGTGTCGTATTTATATCTATTATTGTGTGTACGTGTGTACGACGATGCGGGTACACAGTATTAAACGAGAAACAATCGCGCCGTACATAACGGTATAGGTACGAAAAAAAAAATTAATAATAATAATAATTAAATATAATATACGTATGATGTATTATTTATACGGGAGGACGACGACGACGACGATGACGCGGTCCCGGGACGTTGTGGAAATGCATAAAAAACAAAACCGTTTTTTATTCGTCCGCCACGAGACGGTGTCCGTCCGCCGTTTATACTCCGCGTCGAAAATCATCGTTATTTATCGTTGTTATTATTTCGCGGCGATTCTGCCTCCACCGCCGCCGCCGCCGCCGTCGCTGTCGCTGTCGCCGGTTTTAATCAATCAAAACGCCGCTTGCGCGCGAAAATAATACATTATTAATATGCCGCGCGGTATAAAGACGACAAAAAGGAATTTTTCAGTGCGCCGTGCCAAATTAATAAATCGTAAAACCCGAAAGAATAAAACGTAACGGATGTGTCTCGTCGTCGGCTCGGTGCTATTGTGATCGGTAAGCGCGTTCGCGACGCTCACGGAAGACAGGCAGGGAAAGAGAGAGAGAGAGAAAGAGAGAGAGAGAGAGAGAGAGAGAGAGAGAGAGAGAGAGAGAGAGAGAGAGAGAGAGAGACAGAGAGAGACAGAGAGAGATAGTGAAGAGAAGTTAACAGAGAGAAATCAACCAAAAATCGCACCCGACAGCGGCCGACGAGACGCCAAGGTGATTAATTAGTCAGAAATCATACGTCGGAAAACGCCTATAAATACTGTAATTTCTAAGGTTTTTCTGTCTTCTTCATGAGATCACGGCGGCGGCGGCGGCGCGATTAGATTAATCCCTCTCACACTTCCTGTGCGCGCGGGTGGGTTAACACGGGCGAATCGCCGACATCGTGTATGCGGTTCATCGGACATCACACGGCCGGACCGCGCGTGGTAAATTATTCGGTGCGAATCCACCACCGCGGGTCAGTTGAAACATACTTATTCCGTCGGAACGAGTCGAACGCGAGATACCCACCGCGTGTACACCGGACGACGCTCGTACCCGTTTTAATTATGTACACAGACACGACGATAATTATATACATAATATAACACCCGTAGGTGTGCGTCAATGTGTGTGTGTGTGTGTGTGTGTGTGTGTGTGTGTGTGTGTGTGTGTGTGTCGTTGATCTACGAGTCGGACGCGGCCGACAAAGGCCGACGGAGCGAGTCTTAATAACATTCGTTTGATATCAATAGGATTCAACGTGCGCGCGTGGATAAATATCGGAGACGACCGACCGGAGAGAACGACTATAAACACGCTGCGGCGTGTAAAAGTCAAAGTGACGTCGAAATTAATACGACCCACACGCCGCGGCGTCTGGTTTTAATTTCCTACACGAGTTTCCTACGATTCGATTTCCGAGTGAATAATAATAATAATAATAATAAAAACAAACTTATCGCCTAAAACGCGTAATGGAAAAATAAAAAATAAATACAAAAACGACCGACTCAAACAACGAGTTCTCCTTGGCGAATTAACGAGTAACGTTTTTGTGTAACATTACGGTTTTTATTTAAATCAAACGTCGCGTGCGTGGGTACCTATATAACCGCACGGGTACCTGCGGTGTATATAGTTTTATGTCTGTCTGTGCGTGTGAGTGTGTGTGTAACGAGCGCGATAATATTATAATGACGATTTAGTTTTTCGAATTTTCGTAAGTGTTAAAATATCGTTGGCAATAAAAATGCAAATGAAACGTTTTATATACATGTGTGTGTGTGTGTGTGTGTGTGTGTGTGTGTGTGAAGAAAGTAGGACACGCCAACGCACACGCGTATTTTATACGAGATGTATAAACAACGGGCCAAAAGGAGTTTTAAAAATATTATATTCGACTCGGTGAATCCGAATACAAATGTTAATTTGTTTTTAGTACGCACGCATATAATATTATAATATTTTGTACAGCGTGATTTTTGTTTCAACGTCGTGAACCCGCCGCGAATTATGCCGCGTCTGCGTGTATGTGTGTGTGTGTGTGTATGTGTGTGTGTTTAATAATAATAATAATAATAATATAAAACTTTACCAAGATGTTTTATTAGATCGCATCAAAGCGAATGATTCGCGCATCAATCTTCTTTGGTGCGTCGGTTTTTCTCTCTTTTTTTTTTCCTTCTCTTTCGACAATCTCATTACACACACATAACATTTGCGGGGTATTACGAGTATATCTCTTTTTTAAATATTTCGTTTGCTCCGCACGATTTTCAACGTTTCGTCGTGAAAATAACAAATCGTTTTTTGTTTCTGCGTTTTGTTATTTCTTTTTTCGCTTTACGCGCTACGCGACGCAAGAACACAATTCAAATATTATTATTATTATTATTATATCGTTCTATACGATTCACTCGGCCCGATTTCGTGTATTTCGCCGTGAATTCACCGAGATTCCGAAAATTCGGCTACAAGTCAAAGACACTATCTCGGTCTAACACACCGGCGTTTTAATTATAATAAAAAACGATTTTTGATTAAATAAATAAGAAGAAAAAAAAAAACAAAAAACCAGTTTCGGATAATAATCTGGTGGCGAAACGTCAATCGTTAACGTTGGCCGCCTCTCGCGTGTACCGCCGGCCCGCGGAATTCACATGATATTTTATTTCCAGCGTATTTTTTTCGCGCGCCGATACGTTGCCGTGTTTCGCCAAAAAAATAATGAGTTATTGCCCAAACGTCGACGCCGCCGCCGCCGCCGAGCGATTAATATTAAACGATCGCGTTCGGCGGTCGACCGTCGAGTATACCTCGCGTACTCCACGCGACTAGGACGTATTTCGCCACGGACGAAAACAAACGCGATGACGGTGTGATGAAATGCGACCGAATATAATGAAAATTGTCGTGCGGAAAAATGTCGCGAGTTCGCGGTAATGCGTTGCCCCGCGGGATTCGCAGCGATCGCGAACAACCGCCGCAGCGGCGCGATTTTCTCGCGACCCGATTCGACGGCCGTGGAAATACGCGTAGGCTCCCCTGGTTTAGCGGACAAATACGTCGGACGGTGGTCGGTCTGTTTGATTTGTGTGATGCCCGACCGCGATCCGACATCATGGGTGCCCCCTGACCAGGGGCACTGCCCCCTCTCCCCTGTGGAATGTTATTTCCACAGCGATTGGTAAAATTCCCAATGAGAAATTAGCTTCTAATAATAAATATTGGATTTCTATAAAATCGATAATCGCTGAAGCAGAAAGTTGGTAAAGTTTTTTTTGCAAAATAAGGACTGCCAAGATATTGATTTTATCGATTTGTTAAATCGTGATTGTATTTATTTTCCAAGTATCAACGATGGGTGATAGATAGACTGAGTGAATATGCATGTTGAGTGTTCATAGAGAAAAAGTAAATTCAGATAAAGAAAAATTTACTGAAAATGCACTGACACAATATGGTAGAGAATGTCCACGGAGATTGGAATTTATATTTAACGAAAAAGAATAATTTATAATAATACCGAATTGTAATAACGACATAATATAATAATATACTATAAATAAAAATATGCATAACACATTTTTCCTTTTATTTTTTAAATCAATTTTTCACCCTCCTAGGAAAATGTTTGGGGACGCCCATGTCCGACATCGGGAATGCGGGGGACTAATAATTAATCGAGGAGGGGTGATTAAGTCTAATACGTGTTTTTAACTGAATCGGGTACATTTATTTTTCATTATCAGTGCTATAGACGTGCATATTATACACGGCGTATTATATGTGTTTTATTATACGCAGTGGATTCCGTTCGATTCGGCCACGGTGGTCGGTATGTGAGCGAAATTAACAGAAAAACCAGGTGTCCGGATCCCGACTTATACGTACGTATAAACCAGATTTCGAAAATCGGCCGACGCGGACGTGTTCCGACGTTATCATAGACGAAGATCGTGAATTTATTATAAATACGGTATTTTTTTTTTCACAAATTTTTCCACGTTTTACACACAAACACGACCCGAGATACAGTCTCGATGATCTATGCCCGATAACAATTATTATCGTAACTATTTTATATTATTACGAGTGTCTAAATCAGGGGTCGGCAAGTGATTTGTATTGGAGTCCGGAAAATTAAAATAATACGTAAACGGGGTCCCTAGAAAAAATAATCAATTTCATTACATTATTCAATGGTTTTTACTTACGTGTTAAAATAATTTGAAAAGTAAACACGCCTTGTGAAGTTATGGGCGAAATCTAATATGAAATATGTCCTCAAGAGTCAAGGTGAGAGTCCGTTAACTTTGTTCTCTATTGCTTGTAAAAAAAATCGTTTTACAAAACGACGCCTTTTTTGATCACGATGGAAATTCAAATAACGTACTTAGTAAACTATCGAAGAAAGACATGTCGACGGTCCAGATTACTGCATTCCGCGGTCCGGATTTGAACCGCGGTCCGCCAGTCGCCGATCGTTGGTCTAAACACTTCGACGTACATAATGTATACTTTGATATCATACGAATACGTGATCCAACGCTGTCGTTAAAATATTATATTATTTTATAATAATTCGTTATTCGTTCGTCAATTTTGGTTTTTATGAGCGCGACCGCTTATTTATATACGGGTAAGAGGGTCTGGTCCCGACGACGGTCCCGCGTCGAGCCGCGGTTAATTATTTATTTATTTTTTTTATTGTTTCAGCATCAACGACAAGGTTATTAGCTAATAGTGATTAGGTTAGGTTACAACGGTTGAAAAGAGATACAAAACAAAATAAAACATAACAAAAATAAAAAATAAAAATCAAGAATAGAAATAGATTAAATTAAATTGAACATTTCGATTTTTTTTAAAAATGAGATAATTTTTTGTGTGTCGGCATGAGGTCCTATGGCTTCATATGAATCGTCCGGGATTTCATATTCATTTCTGGCCTCTGAGCATCTTTGGCAGTGGATGGGAACGTGTTTGACTGTATTGGGCGAATTGCAAGAGCGGCATAATGGAGGTTCAGTCTTTTTCATGAGGTAATCGTGAGCGACTCTTGTGTGGCCAATTCTTAGTCGGTTAATAATGATTTCTTCTTTTCGATCAGAGAAGTTGTGTTTTGGCCTAGGTCCGAGAGTGAATATTTGATTTCTCTGAGTTTGTTGTCGGTAACTTGACGCCAATCTGAGTCCCATAATAATTGTATGCAGTATTCATCAACGTTCCTGAAAATATCCACTGGTGACATAAGAGCAAGTGTTAAGGCGTTTGGGGTTGATCATTATTATTATTATTATTGCAGTACTCGTGCAAAACACGCAGGCACACGCGGTGTCATTTGTACGGAGCGAGACGAGTGGGCCTCGTGACACCTGTAAACGAGTGCTTCGAGTGATGACGACGATGATAACCGGCGGTGTACGCGCACGCGGTATTATATTATGATATTATACGCGCATTACGTCCAGTAATATTATAACGACGTACGCGCGATACACGACGCGACGGCGGCACGAAGGCGACGGCGGCGCGGGATGGTGAAGGGGATCGATTAAGCGGACGCGGAATTCGATTATGCAGGGAAACGCGCGCGAGACCGGACTCCGAGCCGTGTGCGGACGGCGGTCGCGCGCCGCCGCTGCGGGTCTCGCGGGTCGTACACGCCGCGGCAGCCTCTCGTCACGGCCCGATCACTTGGCCGGAAAACGCATTTGCGCCCGAATCAATCAAATTGATGCCGATATCCCGGCGGGGTCGCGTCCGTCCGTCCGTTCACAACGTGCATTATACGTACCGTCGATCATACTACCATTATTATTATTATTATTATTATTATTATTGCTATTATGCAAATGAATGCGACAAACGCTTTTACAAAGCGGCTCGTACGCGTACCATATTACGACGCGACGTCTGGTCTTCGTGTTAATCTCACCGACACACTCGACGTGCGGTCACGGTTAGGCCCCAGCAGTATCGTCGATGATAACGTCATGATCATAATATACGATATTATCGTCATTACCGTGGCGGTACGACGCATGCGCGAGGTGTCAGTCTCCAGCATCCCAGCGGGCTGCTCTTTGGGCACCGGGACTCGCACGAGATAACGATCGGAGATTCTCCGAGTTCGGTGTGTGTGTGTGTGTGTGTGTACGCTTGTCATAAATGGATTTATATGGGTGTACGTATAAGTATTACATCCGCTCGTCTGTGTGTGTGTACTCGATCACCTGCATAATATTACAATGTACGGATTTACGTCTATATCATAACGCGTACGTCATCGTTTTGTTGTTATATTGTGTGTTCGTGCCGTCCCTTCTCTCGTGTTTCGTGTTCTCGTTTCCCGACCGCGACGTTGAAATCGCCGTGGTGGCTGTCAGGTGTAGGACTGTGCGATTATTTTTATTAATCGATTATTATAATCGATTATTCGATTAATCGATTATTTTTAACGAATGATAAATAATCGAATGTTCTAATGATCGAATAATCGAATAATCGATTAATAATCGAATAACTACAATCTTAAACATGAAAATATAAGTATAAAAGGGGGTGTTCAAACCAAAAGACGAATTCAAGATGTTGGATTTATATCTGCATTTAAGCATTAGTTGAATAAGTCTAAAGTTATTAGCATTTACATAAAACAATATGTCCACGAAAAAGAAGTGGAAAATCATAATAAAATATTGTGTTTGTATTATTCATTTTGACTGAAATTACTGAATCTAAACGGAGAAAGATAGAAGAAAGTAGTAATTGATGTTTACCCGGACGGCCGGACGAAGAAGAGTGACGAGTATAAATATAGAAACATTTTGTAACAGAAATGTACTTAAAATTTGTATGAATAAATTGATTAACCCAGAACAATTATTTGATTATTCATATTACTATTATTAGAACATTATTGAGTATTCGATTGTAAATTATAATTCGACGATTATCCGGTTAATCGATTAATCGATTACTATTCGAGTATTCGATTAATCGAATATTATTTGAGTATTCGAATAATCGTACAATACTCTCAAAATATTCGATTAATCGATTATAATCGAAAATTATAAAAATAATCGATTATTATGGGGAAAAATAATCGCACAGTCCTAGTCAGGTGCCGTGCGAGCGAATACAGATTTACGACGTACCGAAATCGAAACACGATATACGAATGTTTGACAGACGTCGTTCGCGGGTGTTCGCTGTTTACGGTGACAATCGCCCCGAGTCGTTACCGTCCGACTCCGACTCGAGATTTATTCACGCCGCCGCAGCGGTCGGTCGCGAAAATCATACTAAATTGTGCACGCGCTACGGCCGTAACGGCGGCGACGAGCAAAACAAACCAGCGTCGGACAGAAGTAGTCCAAAACATAGCACTCGGGGTGATAACTGGAACTCACTACCCGACCTCAAACGACGCTCTCTTACAGACTACGAACCTTCCGTCATTACGCGAAGGAACAATCCGAACGGCGATAGTATACTTCTACGAAAATAGCACATCGAAATACTACTAACACGTGAAAGACACGTTATAGGAATTTTACCCGCCGAAGAAATACCGAAAGAAGATCGATCGACACAACTAAAAACTAAAACAACGAGAACAAGCCGAAACCCAGCGAAACACCACGGGTAAAGAGTCAAAGGCAAAAAAAAAAAAAAAACACGAAACTCAAAATGCCTAAGAGGCGTCCGACCGAAGCAAAGCCGTAACAGTTCGCGTGGCATGTCCACGGAAACGGTGCAGGTGGACCCGTGCGAATGTTTTTCGACGGAAAATAAAAAAATTAATAACGTCGCTGCCGACCCGTGCGGTTTCGCGCGGTACGACGGCGGCGGGAAAATTTCATTTAAATAAAAAAAAAAACCATTTATAAACGTAATATAGATAATTATTCGCCGATACGTACGTTGCGCGAGCGTGAGACATCGCGCTGCATTCCGCGCTGGGTCTTTGACTGCGTCCGTATACACGCTTATAAATATACAGTTAGATAGATCCTCTCTTAGATATAGGTTCAGATAGCCGCGTACACATGTGCATATATATTACCAGATTTGTGTTTTTTTTATTTTATTTTATTTTTTTTTTTTTCGTCGTTGTTCGTAAAGCGCGCGCTCGTTTATAAAGTACGTATATACGCCGCGTACCCGTGTGTATATATCATTTATTAATATAACATTCGGTGTTAACTAGCATTTCTCTGGTTATTTTATCGACACGAGCGATCGCAAACTCGTTTCGATACGTACGCGCGGCGGCGGCGGCGGTCATTGTTTTATTATTTTCCAGTTATATTTATTACGTGCGCGCGCGAAAACCTCTCCGTCATCGTCGCTCCACACACACACACACATATTTATATATTCGAAATTTCCTCGTTTGCTCGGACGATCTGCGACCACCGGTCGTTTTCGGCCTTTGCGGCTGCTCGCGTGCAGTGTAAACGTGGTGTGACGACCAGAAACTCGTTTTTTTTTTTCGTTTTTTCTTTTTTTAATTATTCAGACTCGCGTGCACCTTGTGACTTTTGACGACATTTTTTCGTGTGGTCTTCTGTGATATCAAAAGGGTAGTTTCCAAACGTAAAAAAAAAACCGGTTTGTTTGCTGACAACAACTATTTTATATATTATATAACAACACAAGTCCCCTACTGTATATAAATACTCGTATATATATTGGGCGAAATGATAATCTCGTGCCGACGTCGCCACCCAGGCGGCGCTCGTCATAAAACAAATACAGTCCCGTTCACAAACACACACCGCACGTCTATATTCTCCTGTGACCTGGCATCTTTTGTCGAGGATTTTCGAACGCACTCGTTTATAAATAAATACACATATATATATATGTATATATCTCATTATTTCGTATATTTTTTATGAATATATACACTCGTCTTACACGTCACGACGGCGGCGTATACGTCGCGCTCCTAGACGAGTGTGGTGCCGGTCGCGGGTGGCGTGAAGACCATTTGTCTTTTGTGTCCCGGCCCCGCCGACTGTGTACGTAAATACAGACGCGAGACCGTCGTCGCCGACGAGAGGGCTCGAATATAATATTGCCCTAATCGGCCCGTACACACGAGTTTACACGGTACGTTTTATGGTCCTGACTTCTTCAGCTAGTCACGGCGACGGGCGGAGCTCACGGCGTCAGACACGAGCACCCCCGAGTGGTGTGTGGTAGGTACACTGCAGAAACCCTTGTACGCGGCGTCGGAATG
This sequence comes from Therioaphis trifolii, assembly GCA_027580255.1. NCBI lineage: Eukaryota > Metazoa > Arthropoda > Insecta > Hemiptera > Aphididae > Therioaphis > Therioaphis trifolii. The sequence continues at coordinate 71,761,314 of CM050405.1, forward strand.
GTTTTACCACCGGGGGAAGGGACGAAGATGAACGTATTCGCACGCGTAGCTCCGTTCGTTATCCGTTCTACATTAAAAGCCGTGTATTCGAGGCGGCCGTAGGCAGCACGACGTTTTTCGTGATATTTCGATTTTTAAAATACACTTGTTTCGACTAGAAATTATTAAATTTGAAAAAAATTTGAAACGAAACCGTTCGACAGTGAAACGTTTAAATCCGATTCGCAAATAAAATATATAACATTCATTAATCCTATCGACTACGAGCAGTCGAGTCGACCTGACTAATCATCGCTTAGATGTACGTATTATTGTTAGTTCGTCCGACCACTAAAATATAATGCCGCTCGTTTCCGATTCGTATAATTTTTTTCGACGCTCTGTTTTCGTTTTGAAAAAAGTAACCGTTTACTATTGCGAAGATATCGAATCCGTTCGACTGCGTTCTAATGCGACTTATCGACCGGATGCCGTCTGATGAGAAATTCAAGGTTGTCCGACACAGAAATCGAAGCCTCTAAAAGTGCTTTTGAAAAGGACTTTCTCCCGAATATCTGTCGCGTCGTCGGATTTCTATATGACATCTGCACGTCGCCGATATCACGTCGTCATAAGGGATGAAATCTAGAAATTCCGTTTGTTCCGATGACGCAGGCCTGATGGCAGGAGCAGACGTTTCCACCGCTCCGTGAACGGCCGACGGCTTTTCCGACACGGGGGTCCCTCTCTGTCCCCCTCTCTCTTCGTACGCCTGCTCATTCCTTTGTCGTCACCACGACCCTTTGCGCTGCAATCGGAGACGAGCGCACGCCATTACGTCGGGGAAAAAAGTCCATACGTACACATTGTATTGTGTCGTGTATGCATATAATATTGTCATGCGTACATCACCGCAGCGGCGACGAGACGTGATGTGCGCTGCGACGCGTATACGTCGTCGTCGCATAATAATAATAAAACCACCCGTGTAACATAATACTCGCGACGGCTGCCATGTTGGTCTCGTCTGCACGGCCATTTTACGTGCAGACTTATAGAGTTTCAATTTTTTTTTTTTTTTATTCGTCTTGGCCATTCCCCCCGTTCCTCCGGGCGTACGCGGTTTATAGAAAATGGGTGTCGAATATTATGACGTATACGACGTACGAACAAATTCGAAATGGCTGTCGCCGAAGTCACGCGACACGTCGTTATACGGTTACGGCCGACCACAGTGGTTACGGCTTCGCGATCCGTAGGGTTTTCATACGACGACGCCGTTTCACCCGACCGACTGATCGTCTCACGAGAAAACACGAAAACCAAACCGATACCGTCTCGGGGGCTCGTTGTGTATGCGTATATACGAATAAACCGATGGGGTTTTACGCGTTTTCCGAAATCGTTTGACGACACACGACCACGGTAATAATCGATCTCGACCGCCCGTCAACGGATCCCAATAGTGGTCGCATACCCGTGCGCACGGACGTGGTAACGAGTTTTTTTTTGTTACATAACGATTTTTATAATAATTAATATCGCCGTCGGCGCCCCCGAACGTACATCATAATATAGTTTCGAATGTTGCACGTGTGTGAGCCTACACGGTTTCGTTGTTATCCGTGAACGTATTATAACAATAATAATGAGCGAAAAAAAAAAATATAATAACAAAACGATCACCACGTCCGTCGAATGCATTATTGTATTGTCGTGTCTCTGTTTTTTGTAATTACATTACGCACAGTTGTAGAACGTCGTCGTCGTGTTTGTGGCCGTCTCGGGTACTCGGGTGTTTTTTTTACACGAGTATGACATAAACACGTGTTCCAGAACCATCCGTATTGAACTAGATGCGTAGGTACAGACAAAATCTTACGGGGGGAAAAAAAAACTAAAATAAACAAAAAACAAAACCCGACGTGGTCCACGGCAGCAGCTCGCTGCCATAACCGATGATAATCGTTACGCTTTCAAAATCGTCGTTTCGATTCACGTCGTAATCCGTGTCGTGTCTGCCGCGGCCACGTCATGATGATCCGCGATCGTCGCTCGCGTCGCTTTTGATTTTTGCCCTCGCCGCAATTAGGACCGCGTCGCGCCGACGTCACGACAGCGTCGCGTTTTGTTTCATCGGTCCGAGCCGCACGACCTCGTCATCGAGCCGACGGTTGTCTGTCGTTAACGAGTCGTCACTGCTGTGCGTCGTTTATTGTGGATCGCTCGTCAGGCACCGCAGTAGCGACGTCGATAAAAAAAAAATAAATAAATAAATAAACAGTAATAGTAAAAAAATAAATAAATAGAATTAATAAAATGCCGACAAAAACCAAATCGCGGACGAATTCCGCTCGGAAACCATGCACGAGCGGCCACGGACTCCGCGCGCCAATATTTCCGTGCCGTGGCCTCGAGATTTTCGTCTCTCGGCTTTACCCCAAATGATTCGGCCGCGGCGATAACGGATTCAGACTTTCAGAGCGATTCGCGCGCACGTACCCGCAAAACGTGGGCCAAATTAATGACTTAATAAATATATTAAGTAACACCAACGAAATATACAACGCATTATTGTTTTCTATATGTTAGTTATAATATGTTGTTGCGACGATGGGCCTTACAGGCCTGTAAAAGCCCAGAAAGAAAGAAAGAAAGATTATAATATATTATACTCTTTCTCCAAATGTAGGGAGGATGTGTTTGTATAATATTATACTATTCACTATCTCGTATATAGCTTGCATTAACCTCGACAAACGCGTAACGAAAATAACGTAAAGGCTCGACCGATTTTTACGAATTTCTTTTCGTATATACGTACTATAAATTATTTTTTAGATAGGTAATATTATAAGATAATGTTTTATAGGTACTTGTTGTTCGATTTATTTGAAAATTTACATGGCAAAATGACGTTTACCGGGTCAGCTAGTCATATATATTTTTTTTTTACACCGGACATTTTACGGGCCGAATTTTTTCGAGGGCCGTAAGCAATGCTTATTGTTGGTAAATCCTGCCCTGTGTGTGTGTGTGGGACTCGACGTCTTTGCGTATCGCCGCGAAACGCGCAAAGATAATTATCATTATGACGTGCGTGCGGACTGTTATTATTATGACGTCTACGTCGGCGTACGACGACTAGATCCACGTATAATACTGTGCGACGGAGACTACGCTCGCGTTGTGTATACGCTGTGTGAAATGAATCTTTCGGACGGGCCGCGAAACGATTAATCGTGAAAAAACGGAAACGCCATGTCCCCGGGCTTACGGACGACGAACGCAGTGACGTGAAATAACGACGACGTGTGTATCCGCGTACGATATTAATAATTAATCCGTCGTTGGACGATATCGCGCGTTTTGGACTTTTTCGCAACGACAAAACACTCGGCGAAATCGACACGAGCCATTTTATGTGTACGAAACGTGCGTGGTACGACTGTTTTTCGTTTTTAAAGAAAACTTTCGGTTTCAGAAAAACTCGCGTACTGTTTAATGTCTGCACGTCGACGTAACGATTTAGGCGTACGACACAAAGCGTTCGTCGACACACGTAAAAACGACCGTAAACGCACCCTGTGTGACGTACCTCGTGCCGTCTAGTCTAATAAACACATCGGCCGAGCAAAAAAAAAAAAAAAAAATTGACACTATAACGCGCGAACGACGACGACGACGACGGCGTGGCGGTGTGTATGACGCGTTTCGCCCGCGGGTCTGAAAATCTCGAAACGTCGTGGGCGACGGCTCGCGGCCCTCCCGCGCGAACTCGTGGAAAACAATAATTATCACGGTAATAACGATTATTATACTATCGTCTGCGTGTCGACGTCGTGCGTTTTGAATCGCGGAAACAACGTTATCCGTCCGACATTCGGCCCCGTCCGGTTTCGGCCGTGTTTCGCGTGGGTACTGCTGCTAACCGTATTATCCGCGTCGCGTGTAGGTACTCCGTAGAACAGGGGTCGCCAACCAGTCGATCGCGGTCGATCGTTTTAGGACCCAATGGTCGATCGTAGCTTTAAACGTCTGTTTCACCAATATTATCGGCCGATCGCGGTCTGTTGTATATTAATCTAACAGATCCAACGGTCGTCAAAATAGTTAATTAACTGTCAATATTAGTCACACAACAACGGGTCGTATATTCTTAACGTATGAGCACCTTCTTTATCTCGAATACGTGTAAAAACACAAATAATCAAATTCCTATTGTAATACAGAAAGATGTCCACTTGGGATCGTTAAATAGGAAAAAAATTAGTATGTTATAGCTGGCTATTTTCCGTTTTATAATTATGTGACGTTTTAGTAATATAATCATTTCCGTGTTTGATATATTTGATATTCTTATTATTTTGCAAACAACTTGTAGATTCCGACGATTAATATTAATCATATTCTGTATACGTATAACCGTTTGTATTCATATTCATATTATTTTTATTTTTATTTCTCGTTCAATTATGTTATGCTAATAAGACAATTTATAACTCTGTACTCCGTCACAAGCTACGGCTTAAACGAGTGGATGTATAATTGTATTCATATAATATTATAATAGTTGCATTATAAATAAATAAATAAATTTTCTAAAAAAAAATTAAAAAAAAAAAAATTCTCAAAATGTAAATAAATATAAGTCGATCCGTAGAAATTTCAAATGTACGACACTGTAGCTGGCTCGTCGGAAAAGGTTGGCGACCACTGCCGTAGAACGTATAGTGTACGCGTTGTCCCTACGACGTCGTCGTTACCGTCGTCGTTGTCATTATCGTCGTCATTACGTACGCGATAAAATACAGTAATTATTATTATCGTCGTGTGCTCCGGTGAAAAGTATACGCCGCCGCGTAACACACCGGCCGTCGTCGCGTGAGACGTCCCGTGGAAACCGTCGGTTTTTTTTCTCCGGCTAATTGATTTTTTTTTTTCTCTCGCGCGTTTTTTTTTGGTTTTTATCTTTTGCGTCGGCCGACACGACGCAAGACCTTAATTTAATTCCACACGGAGAGATAGAGAAAGAGAGAGAGTGAGAGAGAGAGAGAACGAGAGAGAGAATAAAAATTAAATAAAAAAAAGGAAACGGTGTTCTACACACAATAGTACCTACGTACTGCAACTATACGCGCACCGCCGTATACATTATGTATACACGTGTATAATACGATACGACGTGTTTTATTCTCACGGTGCTGTTGTTTTCCGAATGTAATTTTCCCTCGGTTAACCCGATTAGTTTACGGATTCGCACAAAATGGCCGCTCGCCGGCACCCATATTACGTACGCGGACCGAGAGCCCCGATATCGTCGCTCGGCAATGACGGTCGCCCGCCGCCGCGCCTATTGTTTTTGCCGCGCGACCGTACGAAAAAAAAAACCGTCGTCGTCGAGTGCCCACCCGAGCAGCCGGCCGCTTTGTAACACGACCCTTCGACCGAACCGACGAGGACTGGTCGCGCGTCGATTCCGTCCGACACTCGTCTGCGGATTTCCGAGGACGGCTGAAGCTATACGTGTACGATATATGTCAGGCGCGTATCCAGACTTTTGGATATATCATATAGAACACTATATATATGACAAAATGTTATCACGAATTCGTATTATATACAAAATATTATCATAATAAAAAAAAATAATAATAATAATTAAGTTGAAGTCGCCTAGCTCTCCCACTGTTGGCAAATTTATCGAACGCATTTCCATCTGTTATCGAAATATCCCTATGCAAATATTAAGTAAAGCTAAACCCACAAGACGATTTTCTGAAGTAGAGTTTCTTAAATACGTCTTCAGCCTTCTTAATGTCGAAAAACTACGTTCAGCGGATGCTGTTGATACTGGAAGTACCAGTGTTGCAAGTATTTTTAACGATAATTGATAAATATTAGGATACAGCAGCACTTTATCTCAATGAATTAAAGCATCTATGGAGGTCGTTGGTCGTGATGATAGTTCTACAGATTTCCATTTAGTAATCCATAAGTCATACTCAGCCTCTATAGAGTCCGTAAAAACCAGGTAAATCGTCTATATAAAAATGTGCTGCTGCTCTGATACTAGAAAAGTTTTTATTGGTACAAAAAGAAGGCAATACATTTTGTAAAGAAATCATAATATATAATTTTTAATATAAATAATAATATTTTTTAATTTTTATTTGGGGGGCTTTGGCTCCCCTCAGCCCCCCATAAATACGCCCCTTATATGCGTGTATACTGCGCGTAGTAAAGAGGCGCGTCGAACGAACTCGGTTCGCACGAAAGTTTCGTCCGTGAAACGGAAAAAAAAAACAAAAATGAAAATAAATAAAAACAAAAACAAGTCCGTAACCGAGCGCGCGCTACGATATCATGTCGGCGATCGTGTTCACCGCACGGAGACTCGGCGAAATTCCGACTTGATTGTGTGTCCGACCGATTCTCTCCGTCGGACCTCTACGTGACCTATTCACTGGTGCGCCGTACAACATCACACCTATACGTGTACAACAAGCCTGCCCGCACCGACCGGTAGTTCGCGCGTCGCTGGACCGTGGAAATCATCCGAAGCCCGGCACGAAAAAAAGAAAAAAACGATTTTTTTAAATTTTTTTTTTCGAAAAACACCGAGTTCCCGTACCGGTCGGTCGCGCTAAAAGGTCATCGTTGTTTTTTCTACACTTCTACCGCCCCGGCCGACCACGTTTACCGTTCGACGGCGGGCCGTCGTCGTCCGCCAAGCGTCCGCCGCTGTCAAAACGACTGCCGTCGTCGTCGTCACCGCTATCCGCGTAATTTATCTGATTCGACCTACTATGCCCGCGCGCACGGTACATGCAGCACTAGCGCGTATCAGTGTATTATACCGCGGTCGTGGTATGATATTATAATGAACGATGTTTTCGCACAACCGAGTACGGCCGACGATATATCAGATGGACGTCGTCAGTGTCGTCCGTAGGCGCGTGTACGTACGCCTTGTTATAACTCACGGCGGCGGGCTGCGTACATGCGATCTATATGACTATATATATACAGTGGTCGCCGTTTATTGGACTCACGTTGGGACCTGACCATTTGAGTCCGTTAACCGAATGAGTCGATAAAGCGAACGACCCAAAAAAAAAAAAAAATTTCAAAAATGCTTAAAATCAAAAACTTATTTACGTAAAAAATATTTACTGAGATTCGAGGTATGTGTAAAAATAAAAATCTAGCTGCACGAAATAAAAAATAAAAAAAATAATCCGTAATTATGTAAAGACTAATACATTTTTTTAATAAAAATCCATCTAGGGTTGATTGGATTTTCCTTTCTTCGGCCAACTACATAATTATATGTTCGTTGGACTCATGTTGCTCAAGTATGCCAAAATCACTCGTTTACCAAATCGATCTACGTAGAATTCGAAGCGCTTCTAGTGTTTGGTCGGTTAATAGTGGTTTCTCATCAGGTTTCTCTTCGTCACACCATCATTACCAGCCACATTCTCAATTGGCCATTTTGACTGTATTTTACCACATGTCTCTTCTTCGATAGCGAATTCGGTAGTTTGGACTTTTTCGACGACATTCGTCCATTCATTATAAAGTTTAGTTGATATTCTAAGTCGGTGTTTCAAGCAAAATACCGGCATCGACTCATATGGCGTTTACACCACGTTTGTTCAATATTTAATATGTAAATATTTTCTTTGTCTAATTTTCAAATGACCCTCGAATAAACCGGCGTGCGAGTCGAATAGACGAATTTTTCGCTAGGATATGTGTATAATTCGGACCAGCCGTTTTGAGTCTACTCGGCGAATAAGTCGATAAACCGCGAGTCCAATAATCGGCGACTACTGTAATATACGAGGTGTGTAAATAAAGTAATGAGACTGACAGTGTAGCTAGTTGTCTGGCAGCATTAATAGCTTTCCGTTTGAAAAGTTTTGTAGATAAACATGTAATGTACCTTCAGTACGAGTTTGAACTTCATAGTGTCACATTTTGGTCTGTGGTGATTATTTTTGTAAACTGGTTTTTTTTTTTTAGTACGTTCTAATAATGGGTGATTATAATTTTGAGCAACAATGTGGTATCCGATTTTGTTTTTAATTTTGTTACCGTGTGACCGAAACTTTTCAAAAGCTTCAACAAGCTTATGGAAAAAATGTGGTATACGCACTGATATGCATTATTGTACGAATCCTCACGCGCGATTTCTCGGTCGGCATTTTATTATCATTATCATTATTATTATTATAATTATTTTACCGTTATTGTTTCACGCCGGATCATAGGCCGTTTCATTGTGGTCGGCGATATCACCTGACACGCGTGTCATACCGCAATTTATACGGCTACGGGTGGCGTTAAAAAATACATAACGTGGAAAAACTTTACCGTGGTGAAAAGCTACGTGGTTATTCACCGGCGACCGCCACTGCGTTCGAACCATGCCCCCTGTATTTTTATTGCCACCGTACAATGCGAACGGGGCTTTGTCTGTTTTTACGCCGAATCGTCGTCAACTATATTCTTTAGGGACGGTATAATTACACGCGATACGAGATTGCTCGATAAGATTTCATCAAAACGCACCGACTCGTTTGGCTTATTTTTTCCAAAATCACGTATCACGACGATTCGGGAAAAAATATAAACAAAAAACAAAACGGAAAAAACTAAATTATCGCGTACGCGAACGAATCCGGTTCAATGATATCAATCGAATTGTTTACGTGCCGTCGTCCTTTATACGAATCCGACGTCTAAGCCACCCCGGTGACGGAATTTGTCCGACGTACGTACTCGAGCGACCGTCGGGAATCGCCAAAAAATCGTGAAACGCGTCTTCCGCGGCGTTGTTCTCTGGGTGCACGCGAAATATCGCTTTTGTAACGTATAATACGCACGCGCGTTTTAACTCAATGGCGTGCTACCGCGCGGTCCGGCCAAAACGGTCCGTGTGATTTCGTGTGTTTTAATACTGTTCATAAAAAAATTCATGTGTTCGTATACATGCGTTATTATACGCTCGTGTGTGCGTGTGTGTGTGTGTAGTAAAATAATATATCGTGTTCGCCGAGAAAAACGTCATAAATAAAAAAAAAACCGCGCATCACGGATCCGGTTTCGTTTTTGCACACGCGTATCGATATTCGGCGTCTATAAATTGTTTTTAGTTGATATATTGTGCGCGCCAACAACGTATACCTGTAGTTCGACTACAATAATATGATAAATAATAAAATTATACGCATACATATATACATATAGACATGCGTCGCGGCAGGTACACATAATAGACCACCCCGCCGTGGATATAATAATGCCATACCAATGTATGAAATATATAAACGTGTGTTGTGTGTGTGTGTGTGTGTGTGTGTGTGTGTGTGTGTGTATGATGACGGTTTTTGTCTCTGTGAGTGAGAGCTAGTGCACGTATAAAAATCGCGTATGAGAGTATCTATATACGTAGGTACGTACGTGTATAATATGGTATTGTGCGTATTACACGCGGAAGAAAGCTCTCTATAGAATTACTATGGAAGATATCGAGGACGAACGAATAGAATAGAATAGAAGAGAATAATATGTACTGTGTTTTATTGAAAAAATAAAAAATAAACAACTCTTCTTGGCCGCCGGAATCACGTTTATTTCTATTTATTAGTATTATTATTATTTTATTCGATTCCTATTTTTTTTTTTTTTTTGTTCCCTCGCGACTAAAATCTACTTGCGAAAATAATAATGAAAATAAAAAAAGGAAAAAATTCTGAAGCCTGGTAAAACGATTTTGAAAGTGTCGGCGTGAAATATAATAATTACGATCGCTCTTAGACTTTCGAAACTCTTCTCGCCCGTCGCGACCCTCCAGCAGCAGTATACCGCCAGCTGAACTCTGCAAAACACCATTATACGTGCATGTCGGTGTGTGTGTGTGTGTGTGTGTGTGTGTGTGCGCGTGTGTGGAGACGACTAGACGAGCTCGTAATTACTTTTCATCATTTTTTTTTTCTTTTTTTAATCCTTTTTTGTTCACTCTTCATTCCTTTTTGTCTCTGCACAGCTATATACCGCTCGTGTTCGTTCATTACACACGGCGCGATAGTACTTACCGCACACTACTGACTCTCTCAGAGGTGATGTGTGTGCGTATTACGAGTGTGCGTGCGAGCCCTCGCCCGCCGCCGTCGCGGCAGAGTGTATATCCAGCAGAGTAGTAGTATTATACGCGTACGTATGTGCGTGTGTGTATAGTCGTCTCCTTCCCCGCTGCCGCCGCCGCCGCCGCCCGACTTACTCCTCCCGCTCCTCTCGCTCTTTCAACCCGCGAACATAACACACGCGGAACAAAAATTACCGTCGTCGTGTCCTACACCGTTCATTAAAGTGTGAAGCATTGTTACGCGACACCCCCGGAGAACGTACGGCGCCGTTTGTGCTCGGCGCTGCAATTCATTTCGCTCAGCCCTCTCGACCGTACTGCACACACATACACTTTGGTGGTGCGACATTGATCTATTGCCGACGAGTTTTTTTCCATTTTTTTTTATTCTTCAATTTTTTCACCGTGTTTTTGTCACCTCGCCTCCGCCGCCGCCACCGTGGTCGGTTATTTCCTCGACTACACGATCCGTCGACACTTGCGCCGACACACACCACTATCACACGTCCCACACGCGTCCCCTTTCCCGTCGCCTCCTAACCGTCTCTCTCTCTCTCTCTCTCTCTCTCTCTCTCCGCGTCTACTGCGTGCACGACACGACGATCCCCCTGCCGCCTTTGCCGAGCTTTTATACGCGGCCGTCCTCACTTAAACGTAATTAATTACGAAACGTCGAACGGATCCCCTCGGTGACGTATCGGCCGATACACGTCGGGGGTGTAGTGGTGTGCGCGCACGTGTTGTGAGTAGCGGTCTCGTCGCTCGAGGACACGCACGTACGCGTAAACCAGGTCAAAGTCATATTGTTATTATTATTATTATTACTATCAGACGCGTGTTGTTCACTCGTCGAAGAGCACCGTGTGATTTATAATTATGTCGCTAGAGCACAGCGCGTTAGGTACGTTGGGGTAGGGGGAGCGTGGGCGATGTGGCGCGACGAAAAACACGGTTCGCGGATCTCGTAACAACACACCGCGTGTGCCGATCAATATAGCGTGTTAATATAATCAACGTCTCATTTAAAACAAATTTCTAATGCAAAAACAGCGGTGTCGCGCGAATTAAATCGCGGGAAATCGGAAAACCGTTCCCCCGCCGTCGTCGTCGTCGAGTCGGCTTTTGGCGGTCGTTTAAGGGGTGGTCGCCGCGGGCGCACGCGACGATTTACCCCCGTCACCTACCCCCCGCGTGTTGGTTACGTGTGGGAACGGCCGCTCTAGGTGCCCCGAGTCCGCGTCGACGGGCGAGTCGGTTAGACCAGGATGAGAAACGCTTTGACGCCGTGTACCCGCGAGAATACGATACGCGATAAATAATACAGCAGGTACGACGGCGGCGTCGGATTGAAAACTCGACGCGGAAAAAGACACGTCGAATTTTTACGACCGCGTCGTCGTCGTCGTCGACGTGATATAAAATAAACTCGTTTCCCTCTCCCCCCCGTGCCGTGCCGTGCCGTGTCGTTTAAAGATTAAGGCGAAACCGCATCACGGTGCTCCGAAAAAACGAATTTCGACGGCGGCGACGAAAACGGCATAATATAAAATTCTAAATAAAATAAAAAAAAAAATAATAATAAAAATAAAATAATAAATAACAATAATAATAATAATAATAATAGTTATAATAATAAAAATAGTGCGCGTTTCACGTACATATATTATAGTGTCGCGCACAATACACGAGTTACGTTCGAAAACGAATTTACGACCGTACGCGTCGTGTTATAAATAATATTATTATAATCTGCGCCACCGGGTGAGCCCCGTGCCCGCGGTAGCCGGTCAACGTTATATTATTACGATCACGCCGCACACAATATGTCGTAGCCCTGCTGCAGAGTCGCGCGCGACCGCATTCGGACGAGATTATTATTTTATTACCGTCGTCGTCGTCGTCGTCGTCTCTGTCGTATATAATACAGACACGTGTGTGTGTGTGTGTGTGTGTGTGTGTGTGTATGTGTGAGATTTCCCTTGTCCGTACTGTGGCCGTGGACCGGAGCGTATAATACCTGGCCGTAAGAAAGATTTCACGTTTACGACGTGCGACCCGATTCCGTAGTATTACACTCGGCATCCGCTCGCATTCGTTTCTATCATATTATTTATCTCGTTTACACGCGTACAATAAAAATCGTAACGACGCGTTTGTCGCCGTCGTCCTCGGGAGCTCGAAGACGTTTTCACGACCGTTTCGACCGATAGTCTCTTCGTCCGCGCGATAAAAATAACAACGACAATAATAATAATAATAATAATAATAATAATAATAATAATAATAATAATAATAATAATAGTTTAACGTATTTCTTTTGCCCGGCCGCACGATCTGTTCCGATGTCGGCGTATACTTTCTATCTATATCTTCACCGCGAAATCACACATACTCTGCCCTGTACGCTCGGTTTATATAGGTACGGGCGACGTATTTTAAAAGTCAATAATAACTAGCGATATCGCTGGGACGAACGCGTGCCTAACAGTCGTTAAACTTTTGAAAAATATTAAGATATCACGCATAATAATATGCAGAAAACCAATTTTTTTTTTGTGTGTTTTGTGTTTTCATAACCAAAAATTACTGATGTTTCCGAGGTTTCGGCACGGCGATCACAAGGTATTACGCGCGAATGTACTATAATAATTATACACTTGAAAATATCATTTCACAAAACGTCCCGTTGTCTTTGCGATCATCGTTATTTGCCGTCTTGAAAAGCTTTCTAAATTTAGATACGTATTGTACATTCGCACATCACCCATCGAAATATCTAGGTAAAATTAAAAAAAATTAGGTTAAACTAATAAAACGTTTGTTAACATACGGTCAACAAACTATTTATTGATATTACAAACTAATTTTAGTCAAATCAACCATCATTCCTGTTAGTTTTTTTTAAAGGATATTATTAATAGAATTAATGAAATAATTGTTAACATTACTGACTATAATTTATTAATAATAACCAAACCATTTGTTACATGAATAAATTTCCTTGTTATTGTTACCTATGATAATATTATACATAGATATACTCATTTTATCCGATCACGATATCTCAATGATCCGTATTGTAAATCATTTTGCAACCTGTTCTTTTCCACTCATTTTCTCAAGTGTGATGTAAAAATCAATCGGTTTGTTTGAAATCGTCAAAAACAAAAAACAAAAAACAAAAAACAAAAAAAAACGTAGCTTTTAACAAACGAAAACGAAATCGTACCATAACGCTCAGTCGACTCGTGTTAACATGGTCTTGCGAATCGAAACGACGGTGCGGGAGCGCACACGATTTTACTACGGTTCCGACGCCGCGTCGTCATACGGAAAGTCCAAAAAAAATAAATAAAAAATAAAAACAAAATGTATAACGAAAAACCCCGGTCTAACGTCCATAAAAAACTCGTGTTGGCTCGTCGCGCTGTAACGATACCGACGACGAGCGACGACAAACAATAGGGACGTTTATAACAATAACAAATAACAAATAACAATAATAATAATAATATAAATTATAATAATAATAATAATAATGGATAGTACGCGTGTGTGTAATATGTGCGTCGCGGACGCGCGTCCGGCCCCGAGAAGAGTGGCGTACGCCGCCGGTGTGTGCCCGGCCGGACGGACGAACCGACGACGTGTTTTTGCGATCCCGGTAGTTGTTTTTCGCCGCGCGTACGCTTTTACGGTTTGTAATACACTACATTAATCTTTGGCCGCGGCGCGCAATTATTATTTTATCATCGGACACGCGGCACGGCCACAGCACAGTATTAGTACGGCAGCACAATGCAGTACGGTAACCGCAAAACTGTGGTTTACTTTTTTTTTTCTACCGTTAATCATATTTGCATAAACCGTAGAATACCGTAGGTAACCATTTATACACACACACACACACACACAACATAAATACGCCGCACGCCGTGTACGAGTACGTTGTTTTACCTACCGGATAAACGTTTACATTTCGTTTTCATTATTATTATTATTATTTTTATTCTTATTATTATTCGATATTTGTGAAATGAAATATTGCGGTGTAATCTCCTGCGTGCGGTGCGCGCGGTGTGTGTGTGTTTTACGGATACGTTTCCTGCGCGGGTATCGTAATACGTATCTATAAAACGTTAAATATTACGTTTATATAGCTGTAGTTTGATACGAAATAAAAAAAACACAAAAAAGAGATATAGGAAAAAAAACACGTTTAACTAGATTGGAATTGTTTACAAGCAAATCGACTGCTGCCTTTTTTTTTTTGCCTCCGGTTACGATTCGAACCTCCGGCGTGGTATTTTTTTTCATTATTATTATTATCATTATTCTTTTTTTTTCATATACACATACGGTTTATTCCGCCAAGTCCTATTAACGCGGCGTACACCTCGTTTGAACGCGCGCTCACGCGGCAGAACGCGTATTACCGTCGTCGTCGTCGTCGCAGTCGTATATTACACGATCGTATTTTGCATTTTTCATTTCGTCCTCGAGGAAACGTATTTGATAATCACACACAGTGTACCGTGAAACGACACGACGACGGTGAAAAACTCGTGGTTACATCCGAACGCGGGCGGCGCCGCCACGACGCCTACCCGCGCGTACGACATACTACCTATATACGTGCACATATTTATTATATATTATTATGTGTAATACACACGTCTACACGTCGTATTATTACATTTTCTCGGGAACCCGGCGGTCGTCGCGGAAAACGCGCGTACCGAATAAGTTAATTTCCCCTTGGAAATTGCGGCCCGACGAATCCGATTGATACGCGTTTGGATCGCAAACGGCAGCGGCTGCGGGGTTTAACCGTACACCGACGCACTCGTGGTCTGTACAGTAGTACAATATCCGGTTAGCGTTTCGAATATAATAAACATATATATGTATACTCGTATTATCCACAGAAGCCAATAGTAACTGTCTCTTTATACATACATGTATATTGTATTATATACGACATTATATCATGTACGAGTGTGTGTGTGTGTTTGATATACGTGTTTGAAGTAGCTGACACAGGCAGTAAGACAGTATTTCGTGGCGGCGGTGGTTGTCTGCGAATTTATAGTCTAATTCGATGGATAAAATGCATTTGGCGTGTTCGTGCGCGCGCACGGGGTCGGCGGTGACGGGCCGGGGAAACGTAGAGACGAATAAACGACACCGACGACGACGACGACGACACGTATTGACGTGCACACGCTTGTGTACGTGTGTGCGTGTGTGTGTCTAGTGCCTACACCTGTACGTGTGTAAGTGCGTATGCGCGTGCAGGGTGTACTCCTCCCCCCGTCGTCGCGGATTACCCTGCCACGGTGCGTGTGTATACGACGCATACGACAGTCGTCTGTTGCGCGTACCAGCTACCGTCTCCCCACACACACACAAAGTATTGTATACGGGCATAATAATAATAATACGGCGGATATACCTTAGTGGAAAACCGTGTACCCGACCGACATCCATCAAACAGCCTCTTGCGCCGCACCGTCAGAGCCCGTTTACCTGTGAAACAACCCCCGTAGAGACGCCTCTCCGGGGACGCGCCGGCGACATATAGGTCGACGTCATATTTTCTAATTATCTGTATAATATGCAATATTATTCGAATCTCGTATTGTAATAATGGCGTTAGTTATATACGTACGGCGTGCTCACACCGACGCACACACACACACACACACACACACACACACACACACACACACACACACACACACACACACACACACGCACACACACACCAATACACTCGCACGGACGGGGACTACGGAACGAGTGAGAGTCGTGATGGTTCGAAAGTGTATTATAAACCTTTAATGGACGGAGTTGATTTTTTTGATAAGCCGAGAATTCGAGGTCACTACACAATATACTGCGCCGTACAAAGAGCACCTCGTCTTTAGACGATATTTTCATATTATCCTGATGTTCAAAAGACTTTGTGTACACGTACGTTTTGTAGTGTCTGTACCTATCGGTCGTTTGTCACAAAAGAATCTTGAACGTTACATTAATACTCGGTAATGATTTTTTTTTTTTTGAGTATTAGTAATTATCGTTGTTATTATCACACCGTTTGGATGGGTTAATTTGTATAATTGGTGTTTTTCGCAATCGTTTTTAACTTTCTTTTTCTTTTCTCGTCTACACTTCGGGAATATAACCCGCTATTGTACACGTCATGTCACTCGTATATTGTAAACATGCGCATATCACGTGCAATACTCGGATTTTTGATGAACGTAACAACCGATCTTCGTGGGTTATCGAACAAATCGGCCGAAAAAAATTTAAAATAAAACGTTATTTATTTTATACGGCACTACAGTCGGTACAATCGATTGAGACGAGCTGAAATCGACGGCAGCAGTGACGTCGCGTCGGTCGGTGCTGGCGGTCGTACGTAGTAACGACATGTTTCGTCCTCGAGTTCATACGATCCGTTCGATAGTTTTAAAACGTTTTTTTTTTTATTATTTTTTTTTTATTTTATCCTAAACGAAAATCATTTTCAGCGCAGGAAAAACTCCCGCCGCCATCGCGTCGTTATAATATATCAAATACTAATAAGACAATAGCTACTCGGGGGGTGTGCATTACGTATTTTGCGGCGGGGTACAAGCGGGCATTAGTGCACAGAGAGGGGAGGGAAACGATACAGCAGGGTGCATTGTCAGAGAGCGTGTGTATGTGTTTGCTTCATATATAAATATGTTTGTGTGTGTGTGTGTGTGTGTAATGGCGTCGTAATGGCTGACGGTTGACGGCTTGAGCTTCACACACACATACTAACGCAAACTGCCTCTATGGTCGCCACCACGCCACGGCCTAGGAAATCTGACACTGACA
The DNA here is from genome assembly GCA_027580255.1 of Therioaphis trifolii. NCBI lineage: Eukaryota > Metazoa > Arthropoda > Insecta > Hemiptera > Aphididae > Therioaphis > Therioaphis trifolii. The sequence continues at coordinate 71,778,325 of CM050405.1, forward strand.
GTGATTCATATTGTTGTCCCCTCGTGCGGTGGAACCAACCCGCCCACGCACACATGACACGAGAAGTCCCCCCGCCAGCTTGTATATATATACAATGCGTGTGTGTGTATATATATTTGTGTGCGTATGTGTATACACAGCGCTCCGTCATCATATTTAATCAGCTTTTGTGCTTGGTTGGCCTCTTTTTGTCGTGAACGCGCGCGTATGTGCGTATACACCTCCCCCACGTCATTCGAATCCTATCCCATACTTACTTCGGTTCCCCCTCCTACTACCCCGTGTGCGGACGTTGTCACTGTGTCGGCGGAAAAGTTGTTTTCCGGCGCCGATATCATCCCCCCCCTGTCGTCTCCCGAACAAACACCGTCAATGCCACAGCGATCTATTGTGAGCGCCGTGTATCATTTCCTCCGTCGTCGTCGTCGTGTTTATGTACAGGGTGATTCAAAATTTGTGATGCGACGAGTTATTCAAGTGTCGTTCGATATTGTAAAAAGACTCGACTAATTTAAAAGCAAAAAAATCAATTTCCCGAACTTCTTTAAATGTTCCTATGTGTACATCACTCATGGTTTATGATTGTACTTAACTTAGATAATATGTATAACAAAGTTTCAAAATACTGTTAACGATTAAAAGAAGAACTGGATATAATGTTTTGATTTATTTATTTTTTTCCAATGGACATAAATAAAAATGTATTCGTGTTGATTATTAATTCATTTTTATGTAAAAGCGACGTGATTAAAAGGGCAGCAAAGTGTAATATCACGCCGGGCGAAAAAACACCTTGAACCAGCCCATTATATATGTCTTCGCTTGAATTTCAAATGTCAACTCGCAAAACCACCCTATGGAGGGTGTAAAAATATCTTTTCTTTAAAATCTTCTAGTATTGAATTTTTTATTCTTGTTTTTAATATTTATACGATAAAATATCTGTGATACAGTTATCGAATCAACCCGTTAGTATTATATTGACATATCTGAAAACGTCTTCGCTTTCAGCGTCTGTCCGTTTCCGTGTGTTGTAATAATAATAATAATAATAATAATAATAATTACAATAAAAATAGTAATAATTTATTAGGTACGTTTTCGGTTTTCGTAACGTTTGTTTTCCGGGAAGAAGTACCGCGATTCGCAGTTTGGCCACTATCGCTTTACGACATAATATTATACTTGTCACACCACTGATCCTCGTCGGTGCGCGCCCACGACGACAAAGGCGTGTACGCATATTGTTCGCACGCACTAACATCGTGCACGACTGCTGATATTGTTATTATTATTATTATTTCAAGGTAACGACAAGGAAAAAGTTAAACGGTAATTTTCGAAACTCGTGGGCTCGGAGGCTGCGGCGGGGCTTGTCGCGAAGCGTCGTCGGTGCGTGATGACGATAACGGTGTACGTTCGCGGAGCAGCTCTCCTCTGTCGTTGGCGCGTACTCGTTTCGTAAAGCTTCGCCACGGCCTCCGGACGTTCTGCGGTCGAGAGAGAGAGAGAAAGAGAGAGAGAGAGAGGGTTAAATAGGGACCAGGGAGTGTACGGTCTCGGGGCCCGCCGTTCACGTGTCGGGGCGCCCGTAATTTTGCGCCGACGACGTTTTCTGCATAACGCGCACTCTCGTCAAAAAACTTATCCGTCGGCCGCTGACGTTTCGCCGTGTCGGTTTCCCCAAAATATTGTCGGTCGGTGGTAATATTTTGTCTGGCTGTTAAATTATTTAATGAAAAAACGTGTGCCAATTACCCTGTTGGATCGTTTCGACACAATTTACACTGTAAAATCGTATCAATATATTTTACGTTCTATAGTGAAAAACAACATTATGTTAACCCTCCGTTAGTACGCCTGATAAGTGTTACACCGCTACTACTCCGGGTCTCTCGGACCCAGTTTTCAAGTTTTCTTCAAATTCGAATTTTATTCCACTTAAACGTCCAAATATTATGTTTCTAACATAAAATAAACAATTACATTTCAACACAAAACATTACAACGCATAACATTACATTACAAAAACGAACACAACTTCAGTATTACGGTGCAGGGTCTCACAGAACGATACAAAAAAACGCTATTACTACGTATAGTAGGTACATATGGGTATACTGGACCGAATATTATCTATTGGTCCGATCTATTAATCAATAACTGCACGTGTTTACCGTTAAATGATATATAATCTTCATCAACGTCCTCCACCACGAAGGCACTCAGGATGATAGCACTTTTCAGTATAGTCAACATAAGAAAAAACATAATCTGATTTACAACTCGGTCTATTAGACCCAGTGTATTAACGGTGGGTTAAGGCATGTTTTAAAATTGTACGTGCGTGTGGGTGGGTGGGTAGCTTTGATATTTCCCCCCCTATAGGTAAAAATGTTCGTGACGCCATTGTGTCTGTATAGATAAATAGTCTGTATAGCGTAAGCCGACGCGGTGCGTTGTATTCGTTTTTTTTTTTTTTAATTTTTTTTTTTGCTCACCTCCCCAATAAACGCGTCGTCTTCGCAGTGTGTTTAACATGATAATATGGCGTCATGATATTTTGCAGCGATAGACGTGCAATTCTTCGCGGGGAGCGACGACAGAAAAATATGGCGTTTCGTAAAGTCCGAACCCTCTACGTCGCCCGTCCGCCGATGATTTTCCTCTGCGACGCCTAGTCGTGACACATGTCCGTTTTTACGTTATTATACGGCGTGCTGTACGCCGAAAATCGGAACTTCACACTCGATCGAACGACGTTTCGCGTGTCGAGTGTGTTTTCGCGTCTTCCCGCGTTTTCCCGTGTTTTCATCGATGGTTCGATTACGGGGTCTCGTTGTACGTTTCGCACACGGCGAAGTGAATGTGTTTATCGATCAAAACGATGTTTTACGATTAAGTTCAACGGAAAAACATCGGATACGCGCTGTAGTATAATAATAGACGCCGCACGAGTATAATATTTCAACACGGTGACAATACGAGATGAGTACTGTCACCACGCGACGAACGAGTGTACAGTCAGCACATTGCGACGTGTGTGAATCGTCCATTTATTATAACTTGACGTCTGATGGAAATTCGAAGTGTTCTACTCGCTCTGTTTACGGTGTAAAAAACTACAAAAAATGTAACAATTACTATTAGGTACGCATATTTTACACGCGTTAAATGCCTCAAATATTGTCGGAATGTTCGTACGACCGACGGTGAAAAGTCTTATTTAGCTGTTTGACGTGTATATATACGTATAATATGATCTGTCGTCAGTCGTAAAAATGTTATACGTTAAGTTGTTTTATTATAATTAATATTATAAATGAAAAGTATATCATTGAAAGGTCCAAGTATCATTAAAAAATAAAAATAAATAAATAAAAAAAGTATTCGCGTGCGACTCCGTGGTATATAGTACATGAAAAAAAAAAAAAATAAACAATCCTTCCAACACGTCAGTCGATCTTTCCCACTCACCCTCTGACCGTCATCGTAGTACCGTTGCAGCCAATACGTATCGACGCGTGTGCGTGCCACAATAACGTCTAATGAACGATATAGATACAGAGGGCTTCGTACGAATGATATTGATTGCTAACGAGCAATATATACGCGCAAGTAAAACTCATTATCGAAATGCGTCGCATTAAATTGTGTGTGTGTGTGCGTGTGTGCGTTTTTATATACATCTATGTATATACGTTGCACGTGCGTTAAAGGTCTCCGTACACGTCATACGAAGAAAGTAGGTGCCCGCGTGACGTACAAGTTACATATACTAACACATAATATACACACCTACAGTGAATACAAACTCAAAAGCGCGTGTATGTAAATTGACGACAAGCATCGTATTATGCGTTATGAAGTAGCGTAATTTTCCTCGTTCTCTCACTGCGTATAACACACATACACACACATATATACATGTATATACAACAGTATCTCCGTATTTACTTCACTACAGTTATAATAATAGTAATAATAATAATTTAATGGTTTCGTTTATATTTTGTTTCGTTCTGAGAGAAAAAAAATTCTTCGATCGTTGTGCACGGATCTCACGACGCGTACGAGTCTTATGTATTGTATATATATACTTATATACCTTATACTAGTGATGTATTCAGTTGTAAACACACACACACACACACACACACACACACACACACACACACACACACACACACACACACACACACACACACACACACACACACACAAACACACTCGTCGAGACGGCGTGTGCATACAACATAGATGTACACTCATACTATACGGGGATGGCGCCGATTGAAAAAGCTCTTTTCTAATTGTTTCTGCGCGAAAATGAAAAAAGCTGCAAACAACCCTCCAATCGCAGTATGTATACAACAATCGTCTGTTTGTCCTACGGGCTCTACTACTAGATCAGTGCAAAGGTCTATTGTATACATATATATAAAATACCATACTCTGGGGTTGTAGAATAGTAATCGTATGAAATACAATGAAAAGCGTCCTCCCTGGCCGTGATGCTTAGGGTATTATAGTGTATTGAGATTACAACCCTTCGTTTTTCACACTTAATCAACGCCAGTTTTTCCTAGGGAATTTGTTTTTTTTTTTTTTTTTTTACCGCCGCCGCCGTCTTTCTACGCACGCTAAATAATGGCTGCCATTCCGGACCCTACGGCCGTCGCCTCTTCTCCTCCTCCCCCTCTTTTGTCACACACGTAATAGCACGCACTCTCGCTCCCCCGCTTGCTGCCATCATCATATTTCGCACCGCGCCGTTCCTCCGGACGAGAGTATAGTTCTCGTCTCCAGCGCGACCGTGTCGTATTGTCTTTCGCTTCGTTCGGCGACACAAACGCGTCGTGCACCCCTTCACACTGGTCGACGCCGCGGCCGGCCCGCGAGACGCGATCGGCGAAGGGCGGTAACCGGACGTGACCGCCCATCTTTGTGACCGCGGTATACGACCGCCATGGCCATCACCACCACCACCACCATGACGTTAGGTACGCACGTGAGTGCCGCGCGTAAAAAAAAAAAAATAATAATAATAATAATAATAATGTACGCACGACGCGTTTGACGTGATTCTCTCCCCTCGTCGCGATTATATTCCCCCTGGCTCCGAGAGCGAATAGAAAACGAACACCGCCCGCGCTACATTGAAAAAAAAACAAAAAAAAAAAAACAAAAATTTTCTCCTTACATAATATATTTTCGTCCGGTCTCGGGCCGTCCGTCCGTCCGACCGCGGCGGGCCGAGGGGGGGACATTCGATACGGGCAGCATGTTTCACAGGTTTCCCCCTGTTTCCCGCACACGCTTTTTACACCATGTCATGCGTATACAAAACGCCATGCGTACGAAATGTTTACGCTTGTGTAGTTGTACTCGTCGGACACCTTATATACGCACACGCTGCTAGACGTATATTTTATACCGCTGTCGACAGAACGAACCCTCCGACCGCCCTCCATACGCATATACGTGTATTTATATATTGTATATATATCGTATTGTGTATTAAAGGATATCGTTTTCTATACGCACACGATGTGTAATAATAATAACGCCGCGTGACAATCGCAAAGTTTCCATACACGAATACATCGTTTCCTATATATACACGTAAATAGATTGTATAGACAGGATGTGACACGAAAATTTTCCCATTTGCAATATATCCCGTGTTATAATAAAGGAAATAGAGTTCTGTATTTTTTTTTTATTTTTTTTTTTTCATAACTCACACGAAGTAAACTATTTAAACTACGAGCTAACTCTGCGAGCTTTAATTTTTATAAAAAAAAAAAATCACGTAGTTAGTGAAGGCGAACATTTTACAAAACGTAACAATATTCAATTCAAGAATGCACGTGTGAAGAGCTTTTACTCGTGGAATATATTATATAAATTTTTTTTTTTTTCGAATCCGAATTCGATCATTTTTATTGTCTCAGAAAGTATTGAGATGCTTATAGCTTATATATATATTATGTTTATTTATATTGTACGAGTCATAATTTTCTCCAAGTAGTGACCGCGTACGTATATTCCAAAGTGCGTGGTATATCTCATGCAGAGTTGGGCAAAATTTTATCTAGATAATTATTCGAATAAATATTTATTCGAATAAAAAATTATTCGAATGATTTTTTTTCAATTATTCGAATGATTTTCATAACTAATTATTCGAATAAAAAATTATTCGAATAATTTTCATACGTTATTATTCGAATAAAAAATTATTCGGATAATTTCTAAACGTTATTATTCGAATAAAAAATTATTCGAATTATTTCCAAACGTTATTATTCGAATAATTTCCAAACGTTATTGTTCGGATAAAAAATTATTCGGATAATTTTCATTTTTGTTATTACTATTTACTACTATTTATAATTTTTGTAATTATTACAAAATAATATTCATATTATAATATTACTAAATTATTATTAAAAAAAAATATATCAAATTCTTTACTTTCTTCTATAGATTTATATCTGTTTTATATATTATAATATTTTTACATTTCTTCTGAATAAAATAACATTTACAATCATCATCATGTAATTTAAAATACAATGCCAACTATTTTTTTAATTACCAACGCTATGGTCAGGTGGTCAGGGGCGGATCTTGAATATTTTGATAGGGGGAAGGGCACATATTATAAATTGTGAAAATTACTCAAATAATAACGTTTTAAAACTATCTGAATAATTTTTCATTCGAATAATAACGTTTCAAAATTATTCGAATAATAACGTTTCAAAATTATTCGAATAATTTTTTATTCGAATAATAACGTTTCAAAATTATTCGAATAATTTTTTATTCGAATAATAACGTTTCAAAATTATTCGAATAATTTTTTATTCGAATAATAACGTTTCAAAATTATTCGAATAATTTTTTATTCGAATAATAACGTTTCAAAATTATTCGAATAATTTTTTATTCGAATAATCGTGAAGAATTCATTCGAATAATAATTTATTCGAATAAAATATCATCTAAATAATCATCTAAATAAAATTTCATTCGAATAACGCCCTACTCTGATCTCATGCGTATAACGTATCGACCATCTATTTTAGCCATGGCGCCCACCCCTCGACGAAGCCTGAGAATACCGTTCAAAATGTATCGCGACCGTGTTATGTACTCGTATAAACGTCGGGCGTAATGTATTATTATTTATTTAGCGAAACCGATATGTGCCTTGTGTACGTCCCAGGACAATACGTTTATCGTATTCCATATGCGTGCGTGTGTGCGTGTACTCTTTTTGCGGTTTCTCCGTTTCCCGAATCGTTCGAAAGGAAACCCCGTTTGTATATTTCACCAAAAGAGCGACGAAGCCGCGCCGTGAGCTCGTTTTCTTCGCAGTCGTCGTTTTTTTTTTTTTTTTTTTTCATTCGTTATTATTATAATAATTATTATTTATTTTCGTGGAAAAATATAAACGCGGTATGGTTAATGTACGTCGTAATAATAATAATAATAATAATAATAATAATAATAATAATAATAATAATAATGTATACTCGACGAACACACACACCGCACACGTGTTTCTCGAAAAATCCGACGCGGTCGTCGAGTGAAAAATTGAAACGTACACCGTATATAATATTATAATACGTACCGCCGACAACGGTGTGTTCGCGTATGTACTACTAACAGTGTACACACACGTATAATATGTAAATCACGTGGTGTGTACGGCGAAATAGCTTTCCGGCCGAAAACCTAACCGCGCGTCGTCATGTAAAACGTATCAAATGCCCGGGCGCGGCGCGGCGGTCGGGCCGTACACAAAACCGACGGATTAATGTAAATACGTTGTTCGTAATGAGCACGACACGGTCGGTCGACAGTAAACGGGTATGGTTTTCGTGACGGGAGGAAAAAATAAAGAAACAGAGAAGAAGAAAGAAGAAGAAGAAAAAAACGTAACGAAACGAAACGAAAAACACACATTATGACACGGCGAGCGTGTTGTGTATACCGACGGCGGAGCTGACGACGTGTTAAAAACGATATCGACACGGCCCGACGTGGTTTTTTTTTTTTTTTTTTTGATTTTTTTTTCTTCTACTGTTTAGATTTTCTCCGCGCGCACATAATTAATATCACGTTTTTTTCCCCCCTTCTCGGACTTCTGCCGGTCGCTACCGCGTGTGACGCCCGCGTACACGCGATCCCGAGCGGAACGGATCGTTCGTTATCGCGTTTCTTCGTAGTTTATTATAATATTCATCATCATTATCGACACCGATTTCCGACATGTCCGCATAACGACAGTGTGGTGGCGACAGAAGTCGGACACGACTTCGCGGTGTTGGGGACGCGGGAGGGCCGGGAGGGATCGTCGAAAAAATTCGTTTTCTCGTTTAGGCGTGTACACCTCTCTCTTCTCGTCATCCTCTCTCCGACTCGGTGTGAAACGACCGGCCCGCGCACCGACACGTAGAATCTAGACACCAGACGAGTTTTGAACTCGAACAGTTTTGTTTTGAACTTTTTTCAAAACCTCCGAGTAAAGTGTACTCGATCCACCGCCGCCGCCGCGCGCTACGCACACGCGAACGGATCGTCTCCCGCTCACGGAAACGCGAGCCCCCGAGACAGTTCGTTCACAGGGAACGGCGAACAATCGCGCGATAATGAATTATCACACGAATAATATAAAAGTTTTATTACGATTATTATTATTATTTTTATTTTTATTATTATTATTACGCTCGGTGCGCGGTACTCGGTTTTCGTGTATACGGCCACCGCACGATTCGACGACGTCGTTATAAAGTTTAGGGCTGACAAAAAAGTTTTTCGTCGGCAGAGGAGAGAAAAAAATCCCGTTGAAAAGAGTAGAGAGTATAATAGCGTGGCGTGCGAACGAAAGAAAAAAAGGAATAGAGAGACGCGAAAACGAATAAATAAAAAAAAAATACAAAAAAGTAAAAAAAATAAAAAAATACAAAAAAATATATATTTATATATAAAAATAAAAGAAAAAAAAAACGTTTCTCATCTTCTTAACCGCCGCGATATTGTGTTTTATACACCGTTCTGTTGAATACGATAATAATAATTACAACCGTATAACGATAATAACATAATGTACACGTCACGAACAATGCGCCAACGACGCGGCGGATTTCGCTGGAACCGGATTTGGCGGCAGACTATTTTTTTTTGGTTTTTTTTTTTTTTTTGTGTCGAGTTCGATATGCCACGTCACGGCCGCCGCCAGAGCCGAGCAGAGCGTCGCCGCGACTCGTCAAAAGCTCGACGGGGGACGACGACGACCGCGCCGCCGTTCGACGTGTGTCCGTAATCTCGTGTGCGTGGAACACAGAGACGCTGCTTGTAGGTACGTACGCCGCGAAATCGCCCGTCCTGCTCGTGTGAATCGAAAAAGCCGTTATTTATCTCGCCGACCGAGCGTTTCAACGCGCCGTAACGACGTCGTCGCAAACGCACGCCGCCCCGTATGAGTCTCCAGTCCGGTCCGAAAGGTCGTGTTTGTTTTGTTTTTTTTCTTTCCTATTCGCCGCCCTCGGTGGCGGACCCAGAAATAAATGTGTTGGGGGCGGGGGGAGCAAAAGCAAAAGTACGACATAATTTGACAGAATGTTTATACAAGTGTGGAAAAGCTACGAGATTGCCCATGATACGATATAATAACGACCACGCTCCCACAATATATTATCGTACGATAAGTGAAAATACTTTTCCATTTATCTATATTGATGAAATTAGGTATTTCGTGTGTGAGCGTATTACTATGGGTAGCTCGGGCGGGTGCGGGGGGGATGCTCTTCTGCCCCCCTGGATCCGCCACTTGCCGCCCTATCCGCACGTGACGTCACAAACACATACTCTAACTCTATCGCCGATCGTCGCCGTACAACGCAAAACAATATTGTCGTAGCGGATATCATTTCATAATACGTATATATAATATAATACGTATAGACTTTGCGCGCTCGAGCCTGCGTCGCAAATTCGCAATCTTAAAACACGGAAATTAAACCCAGCCCTCCACTCTTAATGCCGCGCGGCCGTCGAGTACGTGCAGCAAAACGCAGTGACAGTACGTCCGCGACGTGTTTGGACTAGATAACATATTATTTTACACAGCCGTGAACTCGTGTCTGTTATTATTATTATTATTATTAATTATTATTATTATTATAATTATTATTATTATTATACGCTGTCTCCATGTGACGTAAATAATAATAATATTAATAAGAATAATAATGACAACATCATTGTACACGTCGACGCTACGCGAGAAGTGCGTTCGCAAAGTCGACGCGTATACGTTAGCCAATAATAAAATCATTACGGCATTGTGTCTGATCTTCGTCGGCGACTGTTTCAGATTCCGGATAGACAACACGGACCACATAATCGACGTGAACAAAAACAATCAGCCGTTCGAGTACGACCAGGTGAACATCGTGTGTCCCGTGTACGCGCCGGGAACGCACGAGTCGGACGCGGAGAAATACATCATTTACAACGTGAGTATCCCGTTATCACACTGACATTATTTAATCATCATAAGCAAAGCCTTATTAAAGTATTATACGTTTAAAGTAGTTAAAAAAAAATGAAAACGTCGCAAAGTTTTTTTTGAAAAAAAGAAATTCTGAGACCGAGAGGGTTAAAACGCGGGTGAGGGGGTGGTTTGAACGGTGTCAAGCGCGTTGAACGCGCATTTCACACGAGACCACGCCGGGGCGTCCACATTCGACAGGCAAAATATAAATGACGTTGCGAGTTAACCTGTAACATTTACACACGTTCGGCGTATACTTGCGCACGCTTTATTTGTAAATAGGCGTACACGCATGAATTTATACACTGGCGTGTGATTGTGAAGTCGTACAAATTTATCTTCTCTACGGACTTGAGGTGTTGGCATTAGTATGTAACGTTACGATACACCGGTGGCGAATCCGAAGCTTATTTAAAGGGGTTGGGGGGTGAATCGGTATCGTGGACTCTTAGTTGACAAGGACGTAACTGAAAAAGTAGTGAATTTTTTTGTTTTTGCGATTTGAATTTCGACGAGATCGACTGTTTTAATCGAATCTCATATAAAACTGATTTTCCGCTCAGAATCATTTGATTGAAAACACGATTTGTCATTGCTTTACGATTTAATACATCCGCAGTCGTACAGTTCTGGTGACGAAAAAAATCCCTAGGTAGGGGGCGATTGCCACGTCGCTCCCCCCCCTCAAATCCGCCACTGCGCGGTACACAGCTCCGGGGCGTAAAACGTGTACTACGGGGGAATTTCGCGACCGTGAATATTTTTCCGCGAGTGTGTAACACTGTAAACCACCGTCGTCGCCGGAGACGTTATAAGCGTCTCGGGGGTTGTTTTTTTCGCGGATACGGCAGTCGTAATACTGCGGCACCCCTGTTTCCATCCCCTTCTCTTTCTAGCTGCCGTCAGTAGCTCGCCTAGCGCCGAGAAAGTTTGTCGATCCTCCTATATACCGACCACTTATTTTAAGAATAGAAATATACTCGTGTACCTATATATAAAGTAGTTTACGAACCGCGATTACACCTCGCCTATTCACGTGTATATACTTATATATTTATGTGCATCCATTCTATTATTATTTATTTCCACCGCGACCGGGCGGACAATGGGACCATTGTCTGCGGCCGTGAAGACGACCTTTAAACTCGGGTGATTTCAACGACTCTTATTAACGTCACGAAACGGTGAACCTACGGCGGCGGCGCGCGCGTCAGCCGAGTGGTAAATTTGGCATTAATAGCAGTGGCCGCGCGCCGCGGCATTCGTATTCGCCGCGGCGCATATAACTTTTCGGCCTTTTCAAACTCGCGGCTAATTGACGGCCGCCGCCGCCGTCGACTTTATTGTTGTAGCACAATGACGCCGGCACCACTGCCGATTTACAAGTTTTTGTTTACTATACAGTTGGCGGTGGCGGTAAACTCTGTGCAGCAGCACTGATGAGCTATCTCTCTCTCTCTTTCTCTCTATCTCTCTATCTCTCTCTCTCCGTCTTTCTATATCTATTTCGCCACCCTTGTTTGTTATTCGTGGAAAAAGATTGCGTCCAACAAAACTCCCGCGGCACACAATAGGACGGTATTCGTTTCAAAAGCCGAAATCGCTGCACGCCAATAATAGTCGGTATAAATAATATTTGAACTCGTTTGCCAAAAAAACAAACCCTCTGCCACCTGCATTGTTCGTCTGTCTCTTCTCAACTCGTTACCGACTCCTTTTTTGGTCCAACAGAAAAAAAAAAAATGATTTTCAGCTTGATCGACAACGATTTCTCGCCGCCACCTTATTCGTACGTCGTATACACGCGCGTAACGGGTGTTTACCACGAATATTTTTTACCACACAGCGCATCGCTCGAATTTCCCGATGATTTCGAAAGTAAACGTTTTCACAGTGACGCTCGGAGGAAAAACAAGCGAATCTCGGGCCGTTCCACTTATAAAAACACGTACTTTTTTACGCTGTATTGTCGGTCGTTCGACGGATGACGTGGCTGCAAAATAACGCGCGACCCGTACACGCGTAAAGCTGTCTTTCCGACTATACAATCATTTATCCGCCACATTTATCAACACACCCGGTTTCGTGCTTTCACAATATACATATATTTTAATCACTCGCACAGTCGTACCTACACGAGTTTAACGACAGTATAGTTTTTTTTTTTTTTGTTTATCTCTTAGTACGTAAGAAAGTACCTATCATTATTTGTACAACACGTTCGTTGCCTTTGTTTCAGGTGTCCAAGGAGGAATACGATATGTGCCGAATCACCAATCCCAATCCTCGGATCATAGCGTACTGTGACAAGCCGTACAAACTGATGTACGTCACCATAACGTTCCGGTCGTTCACGCCTCAGCCCGGCGGACTCGAATTTCAACCGGGACAAGACTACTATTTCATTTGTGAGTACCCGCGTTATCACGCGTCTACTATCATCGTGTACGAAACGTACGTTATGCAAACACACGCGCATGTCATGCGTTCGTACGCGTATGCGAACAATACCCCCGTCTCGTCTCGTTGCGACCCGCCGCACCGCGATGGAAATTTGTCTTTGAAATTTCGAACGACTTTTGTTGACGGTCTCAGACGTCGTCGCATGTTCGTCTGTGACGTTATAATACGCGTGACAATGCGCGACGCGGTGTGTTCGGGATTTGTTTCCGAGACGCTGCGGCGGATCCCGGGCGAAACGCTTCGATTATATTATTTTTATGTCTGTACAAACCGCGCGAGACGGATTTTCTTCGTGCGACTTCCGCTCCAGTTACCACCGCACGACTCGTCGTGGCGATATATGAGAGCTACGATATGATGTATAATACGCCGCGTAGGCCCGAACTGCCGACGACTTACTTTTTTTCCCCGTCCTAAATGCTTTTATACTCGTCGTAAACACACGAAAATAAAGACATCCATCGCGAGGGGACGCGACGACGTCGTCGTCGACGCGTAATGACGCCACGAAGGGGGTGGTAGTGTATGGGGGTCGTTGTGGTTTTATTGCCGACGGGCGACGCAAACGGAACGACGACGAATCGATATAACGAGCGTTTTGTGTACGCGTCGTTTACGCTTGAAAACGATAAATCCGTCGCGAAACCTTTTCCGAGTCTGGCCGGGTTTTCGTCGTATGTCTTCTTTGTTGGTATCGAGCGCGTGCGGTTTAACAACGGGCTTATTTACGTCCGACGCACTCGAAAATCTTTTGACGCGTGCCGAAACCAACCGTCTCGTCACCCGCACCGAAAAACGTGTGCGTAACGTATGTCGTCATACATGCCGCGCGAATCGGCTTTCGGACGAAACGAATGAAACGCGGTAAAAATATGATAACGTGTTCGCACGATAAATAACACACCGCGTATGTTGCGTGTATGACGTGTGCGTGTGTGTGTAATTATTAGGGTGACCAGAAGTCCTGTTTTTCACAGGTTTGTCCTTTCTTTTAGATATGTGTCCTGTTGTCCCGACGAACGTCTCTCAGGACGATTTTTGTCCTGTTTTCTAGTCGATCTTATAAACCTAAAAATGTGTTTATATTAATACTATATAGGTACGATAATCAATATACCCAAAATTATTAGATTCGATAGGTTTTTCGGAACAAGGTGACAGATTAAAATTTGTAGACATGTCATCCATAAAATCGTCGTCAATATGAATAAAAAAATATTAAGAAAAGTGAGTATAGGAATAAAGCGTTTGAGAATATTAAAAAAAAGTATCAATTTATTGAGTAACTCTTATTTTTATTAGTTTATTTTTTATGTATTAATTGAAAATAATGAAATCGTTTTGTAACTGCTTCATATGAATAGAAATAATATCAAATACATATTAGGTACTATTTTAGGTATAATACGTTATGTTTTTTATTATGATTAAAAATTGTGATAAAAAATTTGATTAAAATTATTTTGAAAAAATGTGAAAATTATTTTAGTCCCGTATTTAATTTTTTTTTGTTTTTTCGATATGGTCACCCTAGTGTAATATTACTCCTAACGTACTTACATAACAGACATTATGATACACACGTGTTATGTTATATTTTTTATCATACTTGACCGATTTGTCCGTTTGATTTTCAGCCACTTCGTCCAAGGACGACATCCACCGCAGAATCGGCGGCCGCTGCTCCACCAACAACATGAAAGTCGTGTTCAAGGTGTGCTGCAGACCGGAAGACCAACAGAACAACCAGAGTGAGTAGACCCGTTATAGCGCCGTACCCGTCTACCCCGGCACGCGATACCACGACCGCATCATAATAATATCATGACCCCGTCGTTTGTCGCGATGAAATCGAAACGTTTGAAAACATATCACTTAAAATTCTTCTTCTTCGACTTTCGTTTATGTACACATTAATTCTCGTGCCGCGAACGCGTTTCACGCGCGACGAAGGAAACCCGATTGGTCGTGTGTGTGAGAAACGACTCGCTGGGCGACGTTATATTTGAAAAACAAAAAAAAAAATGCGAAAAACCAAAATACCGATACCGTCCGTGTACGCTATTATAGTATACTTAAGTCACTGACTGTTTCGTTTCCGCAGATCTGGCCACCCGACAACCGCAGCAAATCTACGGCAACACCCAGCGGCTACCGGCGCCGGGCAGCACTCTAGGATACCCGGCGCGACAGCCGTCGGGATACGCGTCGTCCACACAGCAGCCGTCGTTGGCCGGCAAACAGCCTCCGTTCGGCGCGGGCGGACCGACCCAGCAGAACAACAACAAGCCGTCTCACAAAAAATCATGTGAGTATTACATACAACGATAACGAACGCGCGCGAAGTAAAATCACGACGTAATAAATATCGAATTGGGCGCGTTCACAAAAAAAAAAAAAAAAAAATTATAAATATTTCTGGGGAGGATTAACGTAATACGTTTTCGTTTTATTTCCTACCAAATCGTATATCGTATCTTCCTCGTCGGAAAACTTTCCTGAAATTTCCAGGGGGGGCGGTTAAACCCCTTACCTCCCCACCCCTCGTGTGCGCGCCTGTATCGAATCGTCGCGGCGTACCCCCGGGTACACCCGACCGCCTAGTCGACCCTTCTCCTCCCCCGCCCCAATCGCTTTGCGCGATAACAGTTTTATTGACGTTTTGAATTTGATTTTTATTATTTTTTTTTTTTGTTCTCGTCCGTGTGCCCGCAGCCGAATACGACAAGCATCCCAACGAAGTGGTCAAGAACGAAGAGCTCACGTACAACGGGTCCGCGGCGACCGGCGGCAGCTCGACGTCCGCGTTCGTCATTCTAGTCCTCGTGGCCGTCGCGGTCCAATGGGCGGCAGCCCGGCGATAGGCCGTCCACCGCTCGTCTCGTCGTCAACACACACTCACACAGAGAGTTGTAGCCATTTCACCGGATCCGATACGATACATTATTTTAAATAATATGATATTACTATTATTATGATCATTAACGATGACACACTGTGTACATACCTAAAATGGTGTTTTTATTTTACTATACATAATAATATATATATATAAGTATATAAGTATATATAAGTATATATATATACAAAATTATACTCGTGTACATATATACTATATAAAAACATATTATATACATATATAATAAACAACCACCGGTAATAACGATAATAATAATCCTCCCTTCTCCCGAGTAATTATTATTATCATTATCGACATTATTCTTATTATTATTATTATTATTATTATATCATTATTATTATTATTATTATTATTATTATCATGATTATTATTATTATTATTATTATTATTATTATGATCATTATTATTACTATGATTATGTCTAATATTATTTGTACATATTATTATACATGTTTAAGGTAGAAAGACGACTATATACTGCATAAAAATACGACACACACACGCGCGCGCGCGCCCATATATTTATATTTTATATCGTACACCGACTGTTTGGAACGGTCGAATAAAGTCAAAACGAAACGGTTCGCGACGTAAAACCGTAGATAACGTGTATATATAATATAATGAGACGTGTGACGAAAACCGCGGGAGGAACGCGGGGCCCGTCGCATGGTAGAACGTCGCGATCCTGATCGCAGGCCTGCACGTGATCTGATCTCGCGCCCCGGTCCAGCGCGCGCCGTCGGATTCTGTGGCCGACTCGTCTCCGTCGCTTCTCCGCCATCGTTTAGCCATCTCGCGCCCGGGTAAAGCGCGAAAACCCCGGCGCGCGCCGCACTCGTCGGCCACTATATAACGATTATTGTGTTCCTGTGTAAACGCGAAGAGGACGCCGTTTTCTTTTCGTATTTTTTTTTTCCTTTTTTTTTTTTTCAATTTTTTTTTTTCTCTACATTCGACTAAACGTTTGAGACTGACGAGCGCGCCATTCCCGGTGTCCCGCAGATTCCCGAGCCGCCGCCACCTGCCCGCCGCTCGGGAACCGTACGGTCGTCTCGCGCGCCTTTTTTTTTCGCCGCCCAAGAGATGATTCGGAAACGACCGACCGACCGACCGACCAGCATTAGTCGTGTACGACAAACCCAACAACAACAACGACGACGGCGGCGGCATCCTGTTTTCGCGCCGCGTCGCTATAACACCCCCTCACTAAGGGTGAGGCTAAGGTCGTGTCGCGCTATGATCGTCTCTGTGGGAAAAACCGGCCGAAAACACACACGGCGCGCGTACGCGAGATCATTTCGCGTCGTGTTTTCTTATTCCTAGTGTTATATCGCCGTCATCGTTCCAATCGCGGATACTATATTATTTAGTTATTTTATTTCTGTGATCGTCGATTTGTAACACGGTTTTAGACACTTTGACCATGATATATATAATATATATTTGTAAATTTATATAAATTTTTGTTTCTTTTACATTATCATACGACATACATACCTATATATTAGTAAGGGTTTGATTGTGTCCGCGCGCGTGTGTGTATGCGTATATTATTGTAACGAGTGTGAACGATTTCGCTCACACGATGTACTCGTTAGTTTTATTTTCCATCGGTTGTCTAAAAGTTATTTTTTATTCCATCATCGAGTATTAATTATGTGTATATTCCTTCTTTTTTTTTTTTTTCCTAAACGATTCTATTACGTTTTGTGTGAGAATAGTTTTATATAATATATTATATATAAATATAAATATAAAGGAAAAATATTATTTTGTAAAATCATATATTGTGTATATAACGGATATATTAACTATATACATACACGTATTATATTATATTCATGTATTTCATTTCACTGTATTAGGTACACACACATACACACACAAACACACACACACACACACACACACACACACACACACACACACACACACACACACACACACACACACACACACACACACACACACGATAAGGACGTTTTCGAACAAAATATGTTTGTAATTGTATAAAATTGTATTTAGTCCCCGGGCTCCCCGACAACCAACACGCCCTCCCCTCCCCCGTCCGTCCGTCCGTCGTTCCGCAGTGAAATCGTTTATCCTCACAGTAGCCGCAACAATAACAACCAAATTATAATACGATCGTTTCTCATCCCGCCATCGTCGTCGTCGACGACGTCCGCTCTGCCGCGCAAAAAAGGCCTTTTGGCGTGGCGGAAAAGGCGTCATTTTTTTTTTCTCACACTCCGTTCTCTGCCTCTACCCGCCCGATTGTTTTTCCGATCCGGGCCGACGTGAACGAAACCATACTCCAGCGAGAGACGGCTGATCGTCGCGGCGGCATCGTAAAAACGAAAACCGTTTCAAAACTAGGAAAAAATATTACAAAAAAATAAAAATAAAAATAAAAAAAATATATATCTGCGTACTCGTAGATCGAGAGAGGCATATACGATGTACATATAATACGAAATGCGTGATATGACTTATATATATTTTATACATGTGTGTGAATTATCATATTATAAATGTGAAACTTAACGTAAGAATGAAAAAAAAAAAATGTAATCGATAATCGTTTTCAACAAAATCGATTTGTGTATAGTGTGTAACGTTAGGTGTTTTCTTTTGTACTGTTTCTTTACCGTCGGACGAACGACGAAAAAATAAAAAATAAATAATCGTACCGTCATGACGCGACATAGCAAATTACATTATATACGCACACGCGAACATAATGTAAAATAAAGACGAGACGATATATTACGGCTCGGTCGTCGGTTATTCGTGTACACCGTCGATCCGTCAATGTGCGTATACCGTCTGTACGATTTCTCACGTCACCTAATAAACGTTCGCGACGGTCGATAATAAATAAATTGTACATTATTATAATATTAACATTATCGGTTTTGATTTTTTGTATTATATTCCTTTTTTATTTAATTTTATTTTTCTTTTCATTTATTTATTAATTTTTTTTTTTTTTTTTTTTTTTGCCACTCGATTCGTCGGGTTCTCTCTGAGCGACATATTACTATAATACGTTATATCACGTCAATATTGTCCGTGTACAGACCCCGCCGACGAGAGTCGACCCGACAAACAACG
The DNA here is from genome assembly GCA_027580255.1 of Therioaphis trifolii. NCBI lineage: Eukaryota > Metazoa > Arthropoda > Insecta > Hemiptera > Aphididae > Therioaphis > Therioaphis trifolii. The sequence continues at coordinate 71,797,401 of CM050405.1, forward strand.
CTCGCCCCCTCCCTCTCTTCCGCCCCACCCCTTCTCCCCCGTGACATCCTCCTTGCCGTCCATCCGATATATAAATATATAATTATACACGTGATACGCCGCGCGACAGGTCTCCTGTTTTACCTGCCTACACACACTCTCACACACACACACACAAACACACACACACAAACACACCTACACCCACATGTTATCAATAGTAATACATTATCATAATCATTATTATTATTATTATTATTATTATTATTATCATTATTACTATTACTATTATTATTATTATTATTATTATTGTCCCATACATGTAGGGTGAGTACACGTCTCCCTAACGTCCCTCCGCCGTTCAGCCAGTCATTATTCGTTTTCCGTCTGAGACATATTATCGTCTCTGGTTTTTTACACACACGCGACGACGTATTCGCGTCATATCATATTATTATAATAATAATATACCGTTGAGTGTATTTATTGAAATATTATAAATCGTACACACCGACGGCCGCGATATCTCAACGCCGCCGTCTCGACGTGTTTTTACGATTATTATTATTATTTCAATTTTTTTTTTTTTTTTTTTTAATTTAATTTAATTTAGGCGTATTTTTATGTGTTCAAGTTCCTATGTTTCAATGCGATTCAAAATATTTTTTATGAAAAAAAAAACAAACAAACAAATTAATACAAAATACAAACGAGAGATCAAAAAAAAAAAAGTTTTGAATTTATACAAAATTGAAATTATACTATAAAAAACGATTTTATTGAATTTTTATTATTATCATTTTTATTTTTTATTTATTTTTTATTTTTTTCACGCGATACGTCGGTCCCGCTGGACCGCCCGTCGTGTTTTCGACATAGTAAATATTTTATGAAACTGGCTGAATGTCCGAACAATAATATTCCATCTATGATTCAAACGACCACTTCAAACCCGTATTTATTATAATCAAAAACGTTTACGGGATAATAATATAATAATAGTAACGCGCCGTGTGTTTTATTTATTTTTCATTTATTTATTGTAATTTTTTTTTTTTCTTTGTGTGTAGTTTTGTTAGGATTGAAGGACGTCATATATTTATATGTATAACATATTATATTAGTATATTTATACATACGAAACAATATGGAAAAATGTATTATACTTCCTTCGATTTATTATTGCCATACCCGCTGTATAAAATATAATAAATAAATAAATAAATGTCAAGACGAAAAACAAAAAAACAAAAAAAACAAAATGTTTTAAAAAAAAAAAAAAAACGTGTATTAGCTTAGAATTACCTATGTATGAATTTTTTTTTAGAACAGGGCACTTAATACTTAGAACTGATGTGTACTCCTATTTGTGCTGTATGTACCAGTTAAATATAAGGTTTATGATAATAAATAAGTCACCCGCGTTCGTTTCTTTTCCCCGTCGCGTCTGTTGCGTTGCACAGTCAACCTCCACAACCACTGTTGTTCCTCTGAAATCCAATACGACGACGTGCACGTGTCGTGTACGATCTTCGGTCGTCCGTAGATCCGTCGCCGGGCCAGCAGCGTGCTTTCTTTTTTCCAAGGTGACCGAGTTACCGGACGGCGTCTCGACCACCCGATCGATCGGGCCGAATCGATATTGACGGCTGTACGAAGACGGTCGAAAAACCGATTCGACCGCAGGTAAAGTTTATTAAATATGTTTAATGGTGAACGAGAAGAAAAAAAAAACGTCGACCCGACTGCGACGGAAAGAGATGTTCTAACCCAGAAACGTCGTGTCTAGCAGCGGTATGATATAAAATCAAATTATAAATTTGTAGAAAATAAAATTGAAAAAATTGCGTATAAAATTTAATTAAATTAATTTTTTCGTTAGATTAAATATGATTTATCTTCAAAAGGTTTTACGATACGAAAAAACACACACGCACAGAAATCTCAGCTTTTATACTTTTAAATATTTACGAATGTCGTGAATCGAGTCAAAAACGTATTATTACAATATTGAAACGAATCGTTAAATTGTTTGTCATGGAGCATTGTTTTCTTTTTTTTTTCGTTTAAAAAAATTCGCGTTTATTATTTTTTACCCGTCGAGTCGAGTGATATTGTTTGTTTTTTTTTTGTTTTTCTAAATTATTTCGTCTTCATCACAGACGTTTAAAAGCGAACAAATCAATCGAATCGAAAGCTCGCGACCCGGAGATTCCATAAAAACAACAACGGTCGTCCGTGGTGCGTGTATAATAACAACAAGTATATGTGACGCGACCGAGATAAAAATAAACGATGGCGTATACGAATAATATTTCAATTAAAATAAATCGGATTATTTGGGTCCGTGAAAATTCTCCGTCGCCGACGTTTCGTCCGCCAAACCGAACGGAATTGAAAATCAACCGTAAAAAGTACCGAGTACGGTTTTCACCGCGCACACGTTTAACCTACTGGTCGACGCGCCAAATTCAGTCGGTGGCCAAATGAATCCGCTACCTTCGCCTAGTCGAGACTAGAAATTAAAAAAAAAAATTTATATAAAATATAAAACAAAATTCCTCAACTCTTCTTTGATTCTTCAACTGTAATAAAATCAGCGGGCCACTCGTTTGTCGATTTGATTTTCTTCTGCGTGACGTTAAAACGCGCGAAACGAAATCGTCCGTTCGCCGCTCGTCGAACGGCGTCGACGTTAAAGAGTGGAGCGCAATCAGACCGCCAAACGATTCGCCGGACAGACACGGAAAATCGTTATTACGTCGGTATCGCCCGAACGCGTCAACTATATACGACGGGTGTCGAGAGGTACATTTATCGGCCAGGAAATATTTTCGGTGGAGCAAACCCATCGGTTTTCCACCCCTAAAAAAATACTACTTAATATTAAACTTAAATATTTATCGTTTACGAATGGGCGGAGCCCTATAGAACAAATCGATCTTCTTCTTCTTCTTTTTCTTTCTCTGGCCTGTCTACTCCCTAAAAGTTTCTTCGGTCATTACTACAATTTGCCACCCAACTCTATCTTGTACTGCCTCTCTCCAATCCTCAGCTCCAAGAGCGTTTAGACCTTCTCTCGTCACGTCAATCTACCTTTTCCTAGGTCTTTCTTTAGGTCTTTTTCCTTGAGGTCCTCATTCCAACGCCACTCTAACTGCTTCTTCCTCTTTCCTTCTCATTGTGTATGACTTGACCATTGTGTCCGTTGGCCCTCGATGAAACTGGTTTCTGGTCAGGGTCCAAACAAATCGTACAGCTCTTTGTCATATCTCCTCCGCCGGTTTCCCGTGATTTCATGAACGATAGGTCCACACAGTTTCCTCGATAATCTGTTCTTGAAAGTCCTCGGGTTTCTCTTTATTTGTTTGGTCGTCGAAAAAATACAACAAATGAACACATTTTTTTTTATAATTACAGTAATCAACGTGAACATTACACGTAAGTGTATGAAATAATAATATCAGAAAAAAAAAGGCAAAATACAACACATAGGACGGTCGGTAAATTATATTCATCGGTAATAATAAGAACACTTAATTGTATCGCTATTGATAAGTGGTGCACTCGTTGGCCAATCGCATCGTACGATCCGAGAGATTATTTCGACCGTAATTATAAGTAGCGGTGTGTGCAGAAACCGCGTGAGGAACATGATAATATCTAGAGATGCGAGAAGGAACTTTTAAATCGACCGAGGAAAGAAGAGAATGAGCATCAACACTACCGTCTGCCGGTTCGAGCAAATATTCGTAAAGTCCGCATTAACTCGTATGTCTATCAATGATATACGAGACAAAGTTCCTGCAGCATAACTTTAAAACGATCACTAGGGGTTGGTTTATTTTTAGTGTAAAGCTGCTGAAGATAAAAAACCGTCTTTGAACCGGGTCCAAATTGGCGGGAGTCGGTGATCGCGTAAGGCAGGGACGGGCAACTTATAGTTACTGGATGACCAATTTATAGAACTTAAAAATTGAGTGGGCCGTTGAACGCAAAAAGTAAAACGAAAAAAAGTTGATTTGGCTTAAAATGTACTGTCGGCGTTTTTTGTTTTTTATTTTTGTTTTTTTTGTATTTTTATTAAACGTCGCATCGATTTTGGCGTGGGCCGGTTAAAAATGGAACGTTGGCCACCAGTTGCTCATCCCTAGACGGTCAGGGGTACCACAAGACAGATACATTTTGCGATATGGAACGGACTAGAGAGAGAATCATGTAATGTTTTCAATACGAAGACGATATATGAACCAAAGTACGTTTTAATGCATTCACGACTTATCGTTTCAGTATATGAGTGCGAGTCGAGATCGGTGTTGAACATTTTAGTACAGTAGGTTTAGCGAATAATGACCGTCGTCGTTTAATGCGACAATATTCGATTATTATGTTTTTTGACGGTGACAGAAATATCATCAACTACAGTAATAGACACCTAAATAAAAAATAAATAAAAAAAGCGTGAAACAACAATAATTATGTAGTGTTTACCGTATAATAAGTCGATTATGTCTAAATCGTAAACACCTACTTAACCGTCTTTCGAAATCAAGACAGCTACGGCTTATTGATAAGCCCTCCGGAATCGAATATGTGGTATAACCGAATCTTAAATGTCACAGACGATTTTTCGACACCCCGTTCGTTTACCGTCACTAACTAGCGTATCTAGAGTTACGTTTTTTTTTTTTTTCATTGATCTTATCATCTAACGGCGTGGATCGCTGTACGAGCGAGGACGTGAAAAAAACCACGTAAGGTTTAACGACGACAGTAGCAGCGCCAGAGGTGGGCCAGGTAGGGCCATGAAAATGCCTGGCCCTACTAGTGGCCCTACCATTGGACCGACCTTAAACATAATAAAAAATAGTCATTTTCAATAAGCAATAGAGAAAAATGGTATTTGTTCAACGAATGTAAGTCAGATAATATACATCTAACCTGACCTTACGTCTTGTACTTCTTGTATATCTGATTTCTTGGTTTTACCTCGAATCTAATAATAATATACTCGTTTAAGACGCTCTCCAAGGGACCAGTTAAAAATTGCGTCTTAAGCGGGAAATCGTATTACGCGGGAACAAAAAATTTGTATTATATTTTACAATATACCGATGTTATAATATACATACAAATTATATTTTTACTATGCAGAGTGAATTATTACATTTATATAACATATTATATTTTATTTTAACCATTTCAAAAAATTATTTTATTTAACTACATATTTTATATTTTCTATTTCAAAAAGTCATCAAGATTGAAAATCTTCGCTGCTTTCCTCCACGGCACTGTAATCACCCTCAACAAATTTTGCTTTCCGAAAACAATTTTTAATGACATCAGCCGTAATTAATCGCAAATTATCGTCCGATAACCAGTACAAATTTAGTGCAATCAACTTAGTGTAATCAAGTTAAATTTTATACAATGTATTTTTATATTAACATCATTGACAAGACGAGCGTATTATCCGGGAACATAGAGCATATTATCCAGAGTTAATTACATGTTAAATGTTGTCAAAATCAAGGGACTCGTAAAAATGAGCGTATTAGCCGGGAAATCGTCTTAAGCGAGAGCGTCTTAAACGGGTTCTACTGTATATTATATCATTATTTTATTATTTTTGTTGTATTGTTCTGTGCATAGGTTTATGCTATTCAGATAAGATGTACATCGTTATGGGCAAATACCCGGTAAATATATTTTTGGTAAATTCCCTAGTTATTTACCCGGTATTTAAAATAAATACCCGGTAATTTGGGTAATTACTTCAAACAAAAAATATTCAATACGATTTTGTTCATCAACGAACAAATGTTAAAATGTGGTGATCCAAGCCAAAACACCCATATTTAATTAAATACATTTTAAGTGGAAAGTTGGCTACATATTTTTTTCAAAATATCATATTATTAATAAAAACAAAAAAAATATTTTTAAAACTAGCTGCCCTAGCCGTTTGATCACCTTCTTCACTAAGTAAACAAAGTACTTTAATTATTTCTGTATATCTTGAATTAATTTTACTTAATGAACTATACCAATAGGCAATAACCCCACTATGAGCGGTGACGAAATGTAGCAATTCCATCGGCCCTTTGCCCCGTGATACCGAAAATTTGACCATCCCATAAGAAATCAAGGGTGGGGCATTTCCCCCCCCCCAATGACGCCACTGGTTACCAACGCATTCTTAATGCCATAATATACTGTATATCTATATTCTACATTTCTACCATGTGTGTATTGTAGTTATGTGATATTTTAATATACATTAATATTAATGTTACAACCAAAGTGGAGATATATCCACCTTGGCTACAACCTACAACCACGATTTAAGATAAAACAGTATAGCCATATTAAAAAACTAAATAAAAATACCCAATTTTTCAAAAGAAAAAATAACGTGGGTAAATACCCTGGTATTTACCCAAAATATATTTCTTACCCGTTGGGTATTTACCCACAGCCCATCACTAGATGTACATAAATTCGTAATATCGTACATATCATACGTAAATGGTCATGTGGGTAAACGCCTCTGTGTTTCTATCGATATGCATAAATGGAATTTCGTTTTTGAATGAAATTTAAGTTTTTCGTGGCCCGACCTTATATAATTGTTGGCCCTACTTAAAAAAAAAAGATCCTAGCGCCGCCACCGTTTGACGAGTTCACGGGAGTGTAAAATCGATCGGCTGTTTTTATTTACGTTCGGATCGACCGAGATGAAAACCGTCGTCGGCGTTCGACAGATAAACACGAGCCCCTTTTAGCCGCAGTCCGCCGCGGCTGCAAAGGACCGCGGTTGTGGGAACGCGCAAACACGTCGAGCGGCCGACACACAAAGTGTTCGTTGTCCGCAACACCGTAAAAACCGTATACCCGCTATTTAAACAATAATCACTAGAGCAAGGACTTTCATGCATTTGCATATTTTTTCTGGTAAACTTTATCGTATGCTTGTTAAGTACAAAATACATTTCATAACGTTTATGATGAAATTCTCAAAGTTTTTAGTGCATATTTTTGCATGTTTGGACATTTTTTGGTTTAAGGGGCATATTTTTGATTATGAGAGCATATTTTAAGCTTTTAGTACATATTCTGAAGGTTTATCGAAAATCAAGCGCTTTGGTGAATATTTTTCATGAATCAGGGTCAAAAATTCGTTATAAACTTATAAACACGATAAAGATAAATTTTATCTTGAAATAATAATAATTGTTAGTATTTATTATATCTATTTTTGTATTTTTTATTTAACGAATAGTAGGTATGTGGTGCGTTCTCTGCTATTTGCAAATATCAAAGAAATGTAAATAATTCAGTGCAGTTCTAGTTTAGTTATGGTAAGTATTTGAGGATAATTCAACAATTATTTTAAAATACCTCTTTTGTTTTATTAAACGCAAAATAATAATTAAGAAGAATGGGATCCAACATTCAAAAAAGATTCCAAATCAATTTGATAAAATAAATCTGCTTAAAACTTTTATAGAATAATCTAAAATTAATTTTTTTAAGGGCATATTTAACCGCATATTTTTAATTTTTTGATGCATAAGTGCATATTTTAAAATGCATATTTGATGATTTTTTAAGTGCGTGAAAGTCCTTTCTTTAATAATCACTATCGTCGGCGTTCGTTCACCGCACTTTTTGCGATACCCGGAACGTTTTCGCGGCGATCGTTAAACCGTCGTCCAACGATAGCGACCCATTACCGTGGAATTGGTTTTTTTTTATTTCGTTTTTTTTTCAAATTACCCGGTGTGTTTGCGTGTACCGAATACGTGTCGTTCGTCGTGCATAGCACGTCGTGTACTTATCGTTATGGGCTACGATTAACGCGTTAATATCGTTACGTCCTAGTCAAACCGCTCGACAATATTGATTAGCGTCGGTATAGTACTCGGTGGCGGGCGAATGAACAGGGGCGTAGCTAGTAGGTAGGCCTGGTAAGCCCGAGCCTACCCAGGTTTTTTCTAAAACAAAAACAATACTATTTAAAATACATTCACAGACATTTGTGCACGTATTGACAAGACCACAAAGAGATCTACATACGATATAATATATTAGCTACATGAACGAAAAATAGTTTTCTATGTTGACAATTTAAATTCCGAATGGCTACACAGAAATAATTTTTAGATTGTGAGACATTATGACGTAATACTGCAAAAACTTTTCCATTTGATCAGTCTGACGAATTTCTCGATAAATTAAAATATCAATGTGTATTTGGTAAAACATTATTTTCATCTAGTCTAGTCTTTCTGAATTGTCGAATCAAGTTCGAAGTTATAAAGTTCGATTTGAAGAATTAAAAAAGTAATTGAACTTGTTATTGCAAAACCTCTATTTATTACTTCAGCAGAAAGAAGCTTTTTAAGAATAATGAAAACATACCTCAGATCAACTATGAAAAGTACTAGACTAAATGATTTGACGTTACTATTTCTATAGAAAGGGAAATAAGTGGACAATTTAAGAATAATTCATCGGGCGTTGTCATGAAGAAAAGAAGATTGGAATTTTAACTATGATAATCTATTATAAATCGATAATACGTCTATAACAATAAGTTAGGAGTATTATAATTAATAACTATAATTGCATTTATAAAACCCTCTTGTATTCAGATGAATAAGAACTGTATCTTTTAAAACTATCTACTTATTTTTTGTTTCGTTTTGTTTTAAGTTATTAATTATCGATAAGAATAATCATTGACAGCTATGAAATTTTGGAACGCTAATATCAAAATTGAAAAGTTTCCATTTCTGTCGGTGAATAGGTTATAGTGGGCCTACCCCAAAAAAATTCCTAGTTACGCCCCTGCGAATGAATCGAACTTTTCGACGCGTTTTTAATCTTTTCTCGTTTCTTTCGTAGGTTTCTCTCTCTCTCTATCTCTCTGTATATTCAACGTATATTAACACGTGAAAAAATTTAATACTTCTAACGAATATTGACTGTGTCCAATGGTCTGTGCGCTGTAGCCGACGTGCTAACGTGTAAAAACTAGACGTGTGCGTCAAAACATCTCTTCGACTTGGAATCGACAGAATTCGGAAACCGGTCGCAGTCGTGAAAACGTCGAAAATTCGATCGACACGTATTTTGAATATTACTGCCGTCTATAAGTATGTGTTACTAGCGCTTAAGCTCTCTCCAAATATCGCATCCACGCGTGTTATGTACGGATCGTATTTCAACGACCAGTCCAGAACCTGAAAAATCGTGTTTCCGCGTGTTATTTAAATAATGGATCGTACTTGTATTTATTTATTTTTTAATTTCGTTGTCGCGTTATATTATCATTTTGAATATAATCCGCAGATTTATCGTAATATTTGAGTACTATGCTCGTCCAGCAAAATTAGACGTCCAGAAAAAAAAATTAAAAAATACGTCCTTAGCCGTCAGCGGTCAGATACGATTGTACGAACACACTTATAATCATTACAACACTTGACTCGATAAGACGAAAACTCGTGTTCGTACGTACACTCGTGTTTATGCGAAAATATCGAATAAAACGTATAAGTAATTAACATTACTAATATCGAGGTTTTTTTTTTTTTTTTTGCTGAAGATTTGACTCGATTTATAGCGGTTTAAGCCGAGATTTAAGCGATTTCAACCGAAATATTGCAGGATACCTACTCGAAATCTAGACGGACCGAACGTACTGCGTAACGTGACCAATATATGATTATTATCATATCGCCTGTCAATAGAACTGTCTGACACTGTGAGATTGTTTCGTAAAGTCGTCATTCGAGAATATTATTCCCGACGAATTTAACGTCATCGTGAACTCATAAGTGGAAAAAACCCATTTTCCTTAACAAATATCCGATTATCGGAAACAAAAGTAGACGTAATTTTCTGTTTCAAGGTTGGATCTTCTAAACCGTATTTTAGACTATCATTTGCCGAAATCGTGTCCATACGAAACAGAGTATACGCGTTTTTTTTTTTTTTAAATGTCACGATTCGAACAACAGGCCGACGTCAAAGTTTGTTTTAAATGTGTCTGTGCTGTAAGCACTGGCGTATTTAGGGTGGCCAAGGAGGGCAATCGCCCTTTTTTTTCTAGGGGGGGGCAGCAAATTTAACTGGAAGCTTTTTTTCCTAACAGATTTATAATGATTTAAGCAGTTGTAAAAAAAAATATGTAAAAATGTTAGTTAATTTTTTTTTCAATAGGCAAATCAATGTCAACAAAACATTCTATTAATATCAACAAGACAATATAACTATTTTGTGAAATTAATTTCCTTATTTCACAATAAACGCGCGTCCATAACAGTTCCGTAATCGATCTTGGTTGCTGCATCACGACAATGCGCCACCTCATTCTGCATTGAAAATCCGTGAGTTTCTAGCTGATAAACGAATTCCGTTTGTACCTCCTTACTCACCAGATCTTGCACCTTTTTTTTTATTTCCAAAAATTAAAACTGACCTCAAACGACGACGAATTTATGATATCGAAACTGTAAAAACAAATGCGGTGAATCAACTCAAAGAACTTAAAGTTGAAGACTTCCAACATTTGTATAAAAAGTTTCAGGAACGACGGGATAAGTGCATACTATCGGATGGTGAATACTTTGAAAGAGACTTTTTATTAATAAAGTCATTACTCATTAAAATGTTTAAATAAAAATAAATCCCGGTATTTTTTGATCACATCTCGTATCCTTGGTTCTACACGCCTAGGAGTGTACATAAAATACTTATACGCGGAGCTGGTGTTATAAAATATGCAGCACTTCTCCCAACAGGTAAAATATAAAATCTTTAGTTGTTTTAAACTATTATAATATAACGTTTAATTTAATTTTTTTAATAAAGGCCAGTTTTCTGAAGCGGAAGAAAACATTAAATTGCAAAAATTAGAGACGTAAAATTTACGTAAATTTTTTTTTTTTTTTGGTAATTTACCGAGGAAAATTTACGTATATTTACCGTGAATTCTGTAAATTTGGTAAATTTTGATTATAATTTTTGTATGTCACATTAGAGACAACCCAAGAACTCCACGCTTCTTCATTTTCATGAATTTATAATTATTATATCGCTTATTATTATTATTTACTGGATAGCAGGGTGTTTATGGTGTTAATAAATTTTACATAATATGACTTTATGTAAGTACCTTGTAGTGTACTATACTATTATTGACTTTTGTTTGTATTTTAAATTATTTTATATGAATATAAATATTAAAAATGTACCTATAATATAAATTTGAAATCAATCAAATCAGATTCATTATAAGTACCTTGACATAACATCAACAACAAAACAAAAAACCAAATAAATTCTAGTTGTTTAATGTTATTTTTCTTTTTCTCTCGTTATAAATAGAACGTTTGACGTTTTAAGTTTTATAATATCAACTATTCCGTTCTTCTGATATGTTACGAATATTCAAATCTTTAAGATGTTTAATTTAAGGTGTCATATTATAATTTTTTTGGTAAAAAAATATTTACTAGTAAACAAATAATTGGTGAATTTACCGGTAATTTACCTAACCGGTAACTATGCGGTAAACATTTACCGAGCTTACATATCTAGCAATAAATTCACGTTCTAATACGAACGAAGACCTTATACATAATATGCTTTTAGTAGCTTCTGATCCATGTTTATCTTCCATGAGCGAAAAAACCAACACGTGAGCTAACATATGATGCGCGTAATGTCTTACTAATTTTACCAGATAATGAAACAGAAAAAAAAAGCATCTGACGATGACGAAGAAGATGGATCGGAAGAGGACAGTGACAGTTCCAGTGATACAGATGAAGAGAACGAACTTCCCATAATATGTTAATTGTATCATATTTATGTAAATATTTTAACAATTTGAAAAAAAAAATGAAATTAAAACGGTAATATTTTTTCATTTTTAAAATTATAATAATTACTATCAGAAATTAGAAATTATTTAATAATTTATTGACTTTAATTGATTTTGTGAATGGAAAATGTAAAAAAAGAATTTAAAATCTAGTATCTAAAAGAAAAAAGTATCTAAAAAAGTTATATTTTACGAATGAATAATTTTGTCCTCCTAAATAAACTTTCTAGAACACTGTGGGCCGTTACTTCTAAACTAAAATTTTAAAATAATACAACTACTGACTGGTAATGATTGGTAGTCGTCAATTTCAATAATTAATATAGGTAGGTACGTCAACGTAGAAATAACGTCAACGTAGAATCCAAAAATAAATTCGATCCGAAGAACGATGAAAAACAATTGAAATATCTATTGATAATGAGTTCACTCGATATGCATCGATTACAGACTGCTATCCGTCTATTCTATAATTAAATAATGATATATTCAGTATTCGATGGTAATATTAATGATAATATTATTGAAGTTATTTTTAAAATTTCACTAAGGGACGTCTATGCCATCTAAGTTGTCTGATAACACCCTGGTTAGACTTGACATTATCAATGTATGAATTATACCAGTTATACTTGAAATGTTTTTATTTTAGAATATTTAAACAAATTGTATAAATGTACGCCAGGCGATTTTTACCTCAGGCGATTTTTACCCCCCCGTTAAAATTTTCAGGGGGGTAAAAATCGCCTGTGACACCGGTCTCCCGCGTATCGTTGCAGACGCTAAATATTCAAATCGCTAATATAGTTATCGTAATATTCATTACGGTCGTTGCGGATTCGATTTTATCTACGACTAGCTAGTCTATACGAGAGAGCGGTAAAACGGACGGCGCGAGGAAATTCACGACGACGTCACAAGGATTATCTCGCGGCAGGTGTCCCGCGCACAGACCGTGCAAAGGGGAACCTAATTATAAAATAATTGCGGAATAGAGATGGGGATCTGTCCCGGACGGCGAGTACGCGTCATTATCGTATAACCTCATCATCTGGAATTTCAGCACAACATTTTATTAGATGGAAATATACTAGAATCAATGTGTGTTTCTAAAACGTAATCACTAAATTTTAAAATCGTTTGATCTTCGTGTGCGATGGACATTAAATCTGCAAAAGCATCAGATGCTTCGGTGCACGGAAGAGGAAAGCCAAACCACAGGTACGATACGATTTTGGCGCTTTTGTACAATACGACTTTATTTTTTCTCATCTAATTTTGGCGCTTATGTCTTCCACCGCTTTTTACGAATAATTACAAACGGATGTATGAATGCATACTGACATGCGGTGTTTTTAACTAAAAATAACATATTTTGTTAAGAATATTTTATTTTACTGAGCTATGATAACAACTAACAACTATTGATATCACTGTGCAAAAATGAATTTCGAAGAAGTTATTTATGAATTTGCCCAACAAAAGGCTAGGTCAAAAAAATACATTGAAATTCTAAAAATATTGTAATACTTATATTTATTTATTTATTTATTTATATTATATATACTTATATTTATTTATTTATTTATATTATAAAATCGTTTAATTTACTATTAAGTATTGACTGGTTATTGATATTAAAACATATTTATATATTAATATTACGTTAAGTAATTTGAATTTAACTCGAATTTCATAATAATATAGTCCAGTTTTTTTTTCGTCCCGGGTCTGAAAAAATTTTCAAATCAGGCTCTACTCGTTCCTCCGCTATTCTTTGACCGGAGTACCCGAAGTGTGTAGGAGGAAAGAGTGCGGTACGATTAGTAAACAAAAAAAAAAAACAAACAAAATTAATAATGATATGATAAAAACACACGCTAATATTAAAATATCACGATTTTATATAACTTTATATAACGATATATCATATGCCTACGGGCTAATATAATACGATAATCTGTCGAAGTTTTATTTAATTAGTATTTTGACACGGGATCCCGGCATCGTCAGGGGACCGATAAGTTTTTATTAAAATAATTTAAAAAAAAAAAAAAGTAAATATATAATATATATGTGTGTGTTATCATTAAAAAGAAAAAAACGTGCTCCACGTCGAAGGGATCGATAGTAACGAATACGCCTCCACGGGAATAAAAATAATAAGTGGAACCTCGATAAGTCGAAAACCTTGATAAGTCGAAAAAAATTCTGTTCTCTTACGAAAATCTCGTTTACTCGAAAAATAACCTATATAAAACTCGAACATTTTGTGCTCCGAATATAGAAGGATAATGACGGATAGCTTCATAAACTTTTGTTTAAGCCAACGGTTCTCAAACTTTTTTTTTCACGGAGTTCTTATGTTCCTGAAAAAAATTACGGAGCCCCGAAAATCAGAAATGTCTATTTGATAATTCATAAAAAATGATGTCAATTGTAAATTATTTGATTTTTATTTATTTATTTATTTATTTTTTGTACTTTGTAGAATTTAGATTTGTAAATAAGTAAACTAAATTATCCTACATGTCTAATGAACGAAAAACCCGATTTTTATCTCATCTCGTTTTGACTATGACACGAAATATGTGGCTCTATAAATAGTTTAAGGTTTTGAACATTTCAAATAATACTTATCGATCCAAATAATGTTGAATATAAATTTAAAAACGTAACTAAGAAACATAATAATAATAATAATAAATAATAATAATATTAATAAATAATAATAAAGAAATATAATATTCAACAACAGTATCATCTAACGATATCTTAAATTTGAGAAGTTCCCTGAAATTTCTTTGATTATTAATCGATATAGTCTATTTGATGAGATATTGAAAAGGATACCGTTTTTTTAATCATTTATTATGTTTGACGTTATAGTTGTGTCATAACTACGAGTTATGAATTTCATATTCATTATATCATACGGCAATATAGTTCAGGTGACAAAAAAAATCCCCGGGGAGGGAGGCGATCGCCTCGTCACCCCCCCCCCCCGCTCTAATCCGCCAATGAAAGCATGGATGAATAGTGAATTGTTTGCGGGATGGCTATTACGAATAGACGAACGGATGAAAATACAAAAACGTAGAATTTCATTGTTTATAGAAAATTGGCCGACTCACAATATTATATCGACTTGTCAAGCTGTATAAGTAAAATTTTTACCGCCAAATACCACTTCAAAATCGCAACCTTCGGACCTTAGGGACTATTAAAACATTCAAGACGCTTTATAGAAAAGAAATAGCGTGGAAAATATTATAAGTGATATTGGATGACGAAACATCTACATTAATCGACATTCTTCAAGCTATGCGCATCGTTGATAAAACGTGGAGAAACGTAACGACGTCAACAATCGCGAACTGCTTTAGATCGTGTGGATTTGCACTTGGAGCTGATGAAGACGTTACGTTGATGCCTTTAATCGGAAATTCTGGATAACAAGTCGTTATGGAATCGCAGAAGAAACCTTTGACGATTTTGTTGAAATCGACAATGACGTTGCCGTTTCTGGTATTCTGACAGACGACGATATAACTGACTCCGTTCGTGGCACTGAAGAATGACGTCGAAGAAGCATCGGAGCCCACGCGTCGTGTTTCAATGAAGCAAGCAGCAGCAGCAGCAGCACTAAAATAATTGCTAAGGACATTCACCGAACAATTATGGACGACAAAGTTTACTCTGCTTTAAATGTAGTAGAAAACACTATTGATAATAGCAAATCTCAAATTTTTAGTCAAAACAAAATAGCAAATTATCTACCTTTTACAAAGTTGCTACACACGTTGTGTTATATTTTTTAATTTTTAAAATTTTTTTAAATTTAAATAACCAACATAATCACATTTTTTTACATTGTACTAGTATATAATACTACTTCATAAAAAAAACTTTTTAAGTCAAATTTTTTGTTCTAAGATAAATCGAAAACCTTAGTAAGTGGAAACCAATTGCTGAGTCGAAAAAATTGCATTTCCCTTGAATTTCGACATATCGAGGTTCCACTCAGAGGCGTATTCAGGTACAGGCCCTGTAGGCCCGGGCCTAGAACTGTGACATTTGGAGGGCGGCAAATTTCAACATTTTTTTTTTTTTTTTTTTACAAAATCATAAGTTTTATGATTTAGAGTTGCGATTTGGACCGTAAACGCGTTCGGTCAAAATCAAACTGCTACTTACCATACTACACGCACACGCGATACGGCACGAACCAGTACGTGTGTGGGTAGCGAAAAAACGCGCGTTCAACGCGGGTTCGAATTCTCAAACTGTGGATTCAAATGTGTTTTGTGAACAATTTTAGGAATTTACGGAGGGGAGGGAGAGGCGGCGCATCGGAAACTGTCTACAGGCGGAAAATTCATAAATACGTCACTGGTTCCACTGTAATAATAATAATAAAAAAAAAAAACACCACCACCACCGCCGTACCTACACACCCCGCGTCCGGGCTCCGACGACGCTTCAGAGACGGTTTTCGTTAACGGTCACAAACCTACAGTGTTAACAATACGACTGGTATCCTTTTCAATCGAACGCGTCGAGCACGCCAACACGCGAACACTCGTGTACCACAGCTTTCCTCTGGGCGCGTCGTCCTCGAAAGAGCCGATTCGTCTTCCCGACGCGAGCTCTGCGCGTAAATCTCAGGCACGGTGATTTTTTTCCACGTCGAAGACTTCGGATGTTCCGACGCGAACATTATGAATTCGGGAGTCGTCCGTCGAGAGACTATGAATTTATCGATCGATTTTGCTAAATCGATCTGTTATCGAGCATCATGGCGATACTGGTTCCAATCGTAAAGCGACGTCAACGGTCGCCGGGTACAGTTTCGAGTTATTTATTATCGAGTGAGTATCGGTGGATTCGGTGACACCTGTAAAAACGTATTGCAGCTTTACAGATCGCGAATTTTTTTCCGGAAAAAAAAACCTTTGACGTATTATGCGTTCGGTAATTGGAAGGAAACACAAATATGGACATTCGTGACTCGTCTGAACGCAACGATTTCGGAATAGTTTGATTTCGTTAAGAGTTGAAAACTTTCACGGTATAACACAATAATTGAAGACAGCAGCTGTGGTTTTTAATGACTGTTCGTAAATAAGAACTCCAAACGTACCTACGTGATTCGTTTAGATAAAGGGGTGGTACGCCACGTTTTGTACGATTCGAGCATACGATTAATATGGGCATGTAGGTATACATTTATAATCGTATAAACAAAAAAGAATTTCAAACAAATTCTAATCATGCGGTAGGCAATGGAAATTTTCTGCGAGATCCAAGTCTGGGTTAAAATGAGGAGAAAATCGACGATTATGATTTTTTTTTTATTATTATTATTTGCCTACAGTAACCTAACCTAACTCAAAGATAAGTATTTACTTTCACGGGCAAAATCGAATGCCTCAGCTAGTACATGTATATATATATATATATATATATATACACACACACTAGGGTGGCCTTTAGCTTACACTTGAAAATTTTTTTTTTATTGTACAGCTTGTGTCACCTACCCATTTTTTGTCAATACATAAAAAAATCAATTTAAATCAAATTAAATACATTTAAATCAATCGTTCAATTTTAAGTCGTGCCCCCGGGCACTTGAAGTTGAGTAGTTTTGTCATTTTTTACGGAAAAATCTATATATTGTACTATAACTTTTTGTTTTTTCAACCAAAAAATATTAAACAATAAATATCGAGTAGGAAATTATATTAGGATTTCAAAAATTCCACTTTTGACATTATTACATTGTTTATTACTGACATACTTACAATTTTAAGTAAAAAATAAGTAAAACATGAAAAATCCGGCTAAATGGTATTTTTTCGTTTTATTGTTTATACTAGTTGAACGGTTCAAAATACAATAAAAGCATATATGTACAAAATGATTTCAAATTAAATTTCCAAGAAAAATTTAAATAACTGAATTTAAATTTGATTACAGATTACAAACGTACAGCTAAAAACATAAAATACATAATATAATGATTAAAATATAAATATATGAGTATAATATTTATTATTAAGTACATATTTAGTAGTATACACATCACACATGCTATATTCTAACACGTACTAGCTATGTACTAGCATATATAAATGTGTGTGTGTGTGTGTGTGTGTGTGTGTGTGTGTGTGTGTGTGTGTGTGTGTGTGTGTGTGTGTGTGTGTGTGTGTATATGTGTGTTATGGTTTTGTCTTCAGCATAGTGGCCTAAGGCTTTTTCTTTTTTTTTTTTAAGAAATATGATTTTTTTTTTTTTGAAAATATGACAATCTATACATAATATAATATACAATAAGTGATACCTATGAAAGGATTAGAAAACTGATAATGAATATATGACATAGAAGAAAGCCTCATATTAGAGACACCTAGTGACATAAAAATATTACATTTCGAGTTGCCAAAGTTAACATTTTTTTTTTTTTTAAGATTGGTTGTTCTGACGGTTTGTAATATGAAACGCGATTATATCGTCATTATCGTATAAAATCGAAATCGCCGACGAGGATCGTGCGAAAAGTTCGACACTATTGCTTAATGCGCGCGTTGTCGCCGAATACGTGACAATGTACGCACACCCCATATACGCGGACGCACACGGCTACACACGACTGACCTAACCTACGAACAACATTCATCACGATACTCGGCCAACGGCATTGACAATTACTACGCGATCGTCCGCGTCGCTCGGTAATAATATTCTCGTATCGGCGAATAAGGACTCGCCGACGGTACATTATAATATTATTGTGTGACTGACGGTGAATTCATTCGTCGAATCACGTTTACACACACACACACACACACACACGTGCTTATAATCATACACACGTACTTACAAGCACAGACACACACACACACACACACACACACACACACACACACGCTGTTATAACACTACAAATTATATTACTCGCTGTACGTTTGTATATATTGCGTGTGTGTTGTGTAACATCGTAATTGTACGCACCGAGTCCGACCGTCAGTTTGTTACCGTAGCGAAAATACGATTTTTCGAGCGCGTCGTCGCCGTAACGCGTGATTTATTATTGTCATAACCACTTTTGTATTGTTCGCTCGTCAGTCACGATATTAAACGTATTGATCCCCGCGACCGCGGTGCCGTTTTTAGCAGATACGCGCGCCAGCGCCCCTCGGCCCCGTGAGCACAAACACCGCGGCCGCGCGCGCACACGGGAAGACGGCGGCGATTGCAAAACCGTATACGCACGTTGTCTCCGTGTCTTAGAGTCAAACGATTGCGCAATTACACTAACTAATCACGTGTATTGTAAACGCACGCGTCATTGCGTACCTTCTTATTGCGAACACTGGTGACCATGAATATCGTTAAATTGTGTGTGTGTGTGTGTGTGTACGCGTGGGTGACCAAGAAAGAGAGAAAGATAGAGAAGTCGCGCGTGGTCGAAGCCAAAGACACTCGAGAAGAGGTGTGTGTGTGTGTGTGTGTGTGTGTGTGTGTGTGTGTGTGTGTGTGTGTGTGTGTGTGTGTGTGTGGGTGTGTGTGATCGTGGATCAGTGATCTCGCTTGTAGATATCCGATAAAAACGTTTTTTTCTCGAGACAATTGAAAAAGACTGAGGGGTTTGTTAAAAAAACAAAAAAATTACAAAACTAAAGGGTGTTTAGATTAAAAGAGCATTTTCACGTTATTTCCATTTTAATTGGTTATCGAACATTGAAATATAAGACAGTTTATAATGTTTTTACCACTTTTTATCAAACGGACAATAAGCGTAAAATGAAAATTTTTTTGCGTGCCGTTTTAGATTTTCGGCATATCCGCCCTACGTTTTCCACCAGTGGAATAACAATAATGGCCCAATGCCAAACATACTATATTTTGGCATATATCAGGCATTAGACATTATTCATTTTGTAAAATGTCGTACGTATAATATGATAAAAGGCCTTTTTATTTATTTATTTTTTTTTTTTTGTGAGTTGATTGTATTTTTTGATATTCAAGACCAAAGTTTAAAAACATAATACGATTATTACATACGTTTTGACAACACGGCGATTCTGTTTCAACGACCGTGTGATCTTAACGTCGTTGACCCGTTTTAGGCAGTATTGAGTAAATGGCCCATATGAAAACTAACGCAACATTAAGTATACTACATTAACGCACTTCATTTTTATCAACTCGTTTTATTAGGCGTTCCCAAACGTTATGGATGAAAAAAATGTCGTGTTTTATACACTTTTTTTTTTTATTTAGATTTTGTGATACAATTAATCTCGACAGTTAGAAACTAAAACACTTAAAAACATGTTAATAATCTCACATCGTTTTTTTTTCACACTTAGCTTAATCAAGTACCTATAATATGTATACATTGTCGTCAAATATTCTTATTGATAAAAATCGTTTGTGTTATTCGAATTCTCAACTGATTTAAAAATATGATAATTTATTCAACATACAAAACTCGCATATTTCAGACGTCGATTCGAATAACGATTTCGCAAACTAGTTACGTAAAAAGTGACTACGTACGAACGGAATTATCACACCGTGCGAAATATTATTTTCATCTTCAAGCGTACCTACATGATAATATTTTCGTTTTTCTTTCTCGCACAATAATACGAGTCGTCGTTCGTAAAATTGTAATCTCATGAACATCATCGGACGGAGTAAATGTTTGTTCACAATTATCTTCGCCCTCGTTATCGTCGCCTAAAATATCGTTATTGACACACACACACACACACACACACACACACACACACACACACACACACACACACACACACACACACACACCACACACACATCAGTGTGTCATGCGATTGTTTGACAAGTGTGATTTAACTGTGGAAAACGCGAAAATTCGATTATTATTTTTTCATGTAATAACGCCCACGTCGATAAAATCATCTCACCATGACTTGATTGTACCCGGAAATATCTATGTTTCGAAAACATAGAATTTCGATTGTATGAACTAAACCGTTTTTAGGAAATTATAATCGTTCAAAGTTTCGAGCGGTAGAAAAGTGTGCCGATACTCTAGCGGAGTCGGTGTTTTACAAAAATTGTTTTTAATAAAATTTTATGTACACTGCCTCGACGAACATCGGCTACAAGAAATTACATAATATTTACATTAAACAGAGGGGTTGTTACACTTAATATAAACTTATACGTAATAACTAGTGAATGGAATTATATGTAAATGCATATTTTTATTAAAACAAGATATTTAAGATTCGATAAGAAATGTTCATGATCTAAATCAGTGGTGGCCAAACTACGGCCCGCGGGCCAAATCCGGCCCGCCATCATTTAAAATCTGGCCCGCGAAAGTATTCTACATCACAACACTTGTTTACGTAGCCATAATATTTGATACTTACGTTAAAAAAAAAATCGAAAAATTAAAAAATACTGTATACATTTTTCATAATATTTAATTCCATATCGCCATACCGTACCGTTTTTGTTGTTACAATGTCATTTAATAATATACGTATATATACGTAGGCTGTCCGATAAATAAGGTATAAAAATATACTGAATAATGAAAAATCAATTTATTACTTTAAAATTTTTACACAATAAATTAGACATATTTTTCTATTTTTCTACATAGTCGCCATTTAAATTGATGCATTTTTCCCAACGATGGAGTAATTTGAAAATGCCATCTCGGAAATACGCAGCACATTTTCCATCGAAGTACTCGGTAACTGCGTTCATGACCTCCTCCTCATTTTGAAAATGAGTTCCTCCTAAGTGTTTTTTTAACGGACCAAACAAAAAAAAAATCCGAAGGTGCCAGATCAGGACTATATGGTGGATGTTCCAATACTTCCCACTTGTATTTTTCCAGCCAAGCTTTGGGGTTTCCGGCTGAATGTGGGGTTGCATTGTCATGCAGCAGTTTCACATTTCCTGAGCGTAATTGTCCTCTTCTCTTGAAACGAATTTTTTCTTTCAATTTTTTTAACGTTTCAATGTATCGGTCAGCATTTATTGTTTCATTTTTTGATAAAAATGCAATCAGTAAAATTCCTTGTGCATTTCAAACAAACAATTTCCTCAAAAAAAGTGATGTGCTGCGTATTTCCGAGATGGCATTTTCAAATTACTCCATCGTTGGGAAAAATGCATCAATTTAAATGGTGACTATGTAGAAAAATAGAAAAATATGTCTAATTTATTGTGTAAAAATTTTAAAGTAATAAATTGATTTTTCATTATTCAGTATATTTTTGTACCTTATTTATCGGACAGCCTACGTATATCGCATTACCGTATCTTATCTTATTTTTGTACGAGCACGATGACTGTTCAACGTAATATATTTGTGAGCAAGTATTCTCAACGATGAAAATCAATAAATTTACTTTTAAAGTAAAACTCGATCAGCTCACATTACGAATGAACATCTCCATGCCGTTCTCCGTGTAAATTCTACCAAATCAGAACCTCAAATTCAGTGGCGCCGAACTCAATTTTTATAGGTGGGGCAAAGTACAAAAATTAATACCTACCCCACCCATACACCTAACAATTCCCTTTCACAACTTAAAAAAAATGGTCATCAAATTTTTCTTTGTTTCTCCGTCACCACCCCCGCCCCATCTATATATATATATATATATATATATATATATATATATATATATATATATATATATATATATATATATATATATATATATATTCTTCTATATGTATACGTTTTTCTATATCTGCCCAAAATGGAAAAATCATACTGCCTCACCGTGCCACCATTTTGACAAGGATTGACAATAACAGTGTATACAGTATACTAAATGGTTCAAATATATGTTATTATAACAGACAAACATTGAAATGTCGTGTTTACTTTAATGACGAAAATATACATTGGGAACCGGAAGTATTGTTTAAATATTTCAGCTAAATTACTATTTCTTATATAATAGTGCAGATGAATAAAATATACAAGCAGTTATTATTTAATTTGTATTATTTATTTAATTGATACGTATTTATTAATCAGTTTTTGAAATTAAACACTTTCAAGTTTCAACAATTTAACTTTAATAACCCTAACTACCTAGCATCTACTACCCTAACCACCTAGCACCTATCACCCACCCACCCACTTTCAAAGGTGGGGCGACCGCCCCACCTGTATATAGGGTTCGGCGCCACTGCTCAAATTAATGCCATTGCGTATAAATAGTAATAAGCACGTTTCCTGAAAATTTCAAATGAATCGGTGAGGTATAGCTAAGTTATAAATTTGTTGTGCTAAGTAAAATATCCGATTTAGTTGGCAAGTGCATATTATATTATAATACTATCATTATTATTATTATTATTATTATTATTATTATTTTATCACGTATAGCGTTATGAAAGTCCAATAATAAGTAAATTCTATAAGGATGCACTACCCGAGTAAAGGTGATATATTTCCGAAAAAATTGTTTTAACTTTTTTGGCAGTCTTTTTTTACCACGTTTGGAGACGAATATTTTAAAAACGCTATGCGGGTGGAATTAAAAAAAAAACCTTTTCTTAGTGCTCACTTTCGTTATACGAGAAAACTCCGTGCGAAATTTCAAGTATCTAGAATCAGTGGCTGAGGCTGTGCGATGACACGTCAGTGTATATTTATATTTTATTATCGATCACATGCTTTCCAGAGCGCATACTCTTGGAACGTTTTTCCGGAATAAAAGCCCTTATTATGAAATAACGTTTAATCGCGATAAAAAAAAACTAATAATAACGATAACAAAAACAAAAAATGTTTTCTTAGTGCTCGCTTTCGTTGTACGAGAAACGTATGTGGGAAATTTCAAGTATCTAGAATCAGTGGCCTCGGCTGTGCGACGACACGTCAGTGTATATTTATATTTCATTATCGATCACTGCATGTTTTCCAGAGCGCGTACTCTTGGAACGTTTTTTTTTTCCGGAATAAAAGCCCTAATTAAAAAATAAATTAATGGCGATAAAAAATAATAATTTTGACGATACCTACCTAACATAACGGATGTGCGTTGTTCGCGGTTTTCCGATTCCTCGCCTCTACGTCGGCCGAGTATTGTAGAAAACGATAATAATAATATGCCCGTTCACGGTTTCCACGTACTACACGCGTACACGTAGGTACGTGCGACGGAGCGCGCGGGCGGGAGATCGCACGACCGACCGGCGTGTGCGCGATAATTCCGCGAGCGCGTTCCGATTAGATTATCTCGCGCAATAAATACCGCGCGATAACGATCGCGGTCGCGTTCGCGTGGGCGACAATCGCGTTTGATCAATAAAAGAAAGAATACGGAATGAAAAAAAAAAAACAGAAAAAAATTAAAAACGAATAGAGATCCGGACGGGGCGATAGCGTTATCGCAGTAAAGGTCGCGCGTTTCGCGCATTTCTCACGCGTCCGGCGCCTCGGGCCGCTCGGCGCCGACCGTATACGATTATTATTATTATTATTATTATTACTATTCGTATGACTATTATCGTACGTATCGGTATGTGTGCCGTGGCGGAGACGACGTGCGAAACCACTCGTTCGCGTTGACGGTTTTTCAGAACAGACGATTATTATCGGGTCCGTCCGTGTTTTCGACGAGGATTCGAAACGACGAGCGTTGCGACGAAAGGCAATATAATCATACGGCCTACGTGATCGTGGATATTTCTAGAGCGAAAAAATAAAAATCACTGCGCTAAAAACGCGATTTATCAGTAGGTTTCGCACACAGGCGACTGAAGAGATGGGGCAATTGCTTCTTCCCCCCCCCCGGAATTTTAAAAACCAAACACGAGCCGTTAACAAAAGGCAACATTTTAAATTGGAATTCATTACGTGAAAAATTTTAAAAATAATGAATTTTGTCATATCCTTTTACCTTAGTCGACTTAGTTATATTATTGAAACTTTTTTAAGTTTTCATTTATAAATGACGTTCAAGTAACTGTACTTTTACCCATGTGGGGTGTCATATATTATAAATAAATAAAATAAATAAATAAAAATGTATACCTATACCAGGAACAATTATCTCTTTTAACAGGCGCGTACACAAAAAAATATATTGGGGGGTTTAAGGTTGTATGTTTTCCTATTTATATATATAAAACATTTTACATAATTTCAATGGAAAATTATTTATTTCTCATTATTTTCTTTTTTTTTTAATAAATGATTTTACGATAACAATGCGGCCTCTCCGTATTCACCGTATCAATTTTAAAATTAGAAATGTCAATAATAAGAATATAATAATAAACCAATAAACAGAAATAAAACCAACATATTTTTATCTAATATCTCGCTCATTGATAGAAACCACTTAAATTTCTTTAAATATTGAATACTTTTCCGGAAATTTTTGGATTGGTTCGAACCCCTAAAACCCCCCTTGTATACGAGCCTGTCTTTTAAAAGGTCAATATGTCGGAATTATGTTGTGGCATGAAAAAACGACATGCGACTGGAGTGCGAGACTGAACGTCATAAAAATATGACGAAAACGCATTTATATCTCAAAATTATTCGTATTAGAACAATATTAAAATATTTACTTACCAAATAATAACCGAATGCCCGGCATCGTACGTGTTAAGACTATTAGCTGTGACTCATAAATGTATTATAATACACGATGCCTTCGTGTATTTGTCCCCGGCCATATGTCCGTTTGTATTTGATATTTTCGATAAAACGAGATCATTTTGATATTTTCTCGAGAGTTTTTTAGAGGATTAGAGATAAAAAACTACACCGAAAAATGCAGTGAAACCGTAAAATTTGGTGTAAATGATATTTTGGGTAAATACATTTTGATAAAATCAAAAACAATTTTGCGAGACACTCAAAGTGTTCACTGAATATCAGTAATTCTCTAGGTATAATTTCAATACAGGTTTGACAAAAGTTTCAAAATCAATTGAACTTTCTTGTTAGCCCAAATACAATACAAAACATTTTCGTGAGAGCTACAACTAGTTTATTGGAAGTTTTTATCTGATTAATTTCCGATATAAAACCGTGAAATAATATGATTTCACACTAAGAAAACCTTAAAAAAATCATTATTCTGAATTCTTTTTAATGCGTTTAAAGTAAATATTTAAAAAAACATCATTAGTTTTAAATTTTATCATTTTATTTTTTAACCATAAACGTAAAATTTAAAAATGAACTAAAAATTAATCTAAACTTAACATTTTGATTTCTAAATCCATACATATTATTTTCTTTCGCCAAACCTAGTCACTTACGTCATATTATCTGCGTATCGAATTTCGGTATGGTTAACAAAACGGATTTATTTTTCACACGCATTTCAAGAAGTAATAACTGCTCAAATGACACTTTTTACATAAAATATCAGATTTATTTTTCAACAAATATTTTTAATACTAAGATTTTAAATCGTTATATAAACTTCTCTTTCCACGCATTTAAATATGCTATTTAAATATATTAATATCGTTTTAATACCTACTAATTGGTTCGATCATTTGGTTTTATAAATATTACAATATTGTTATAGGTCATTGTGATATGATTTAAAAACTGTTTTTATGCCTAAAATCTTAAAACTAATGAGTAATAAAATGTTTCGATGAGTTTTTCTAAGAATTTCATACTACGTAAACAAACTTAAGTGTCAAACGTACCGATCATGAAAACAGTCCATATGTTATACACCTACCACTATTGTCTTGTTCGGAGACCGAAGGATGAATTTCCAGCACCGTGATCTTACCGATTTTAAAATACCGGGATTTCGTAAACAAATATGATATTATTAAGATCCGTAAATGAATTGAAAAAATTAAAAAAAATAGCGATGAAAAAATTTATACATATTATAATAAAAATGGAAAAGGTGTTGAAATTTCAATACTGTTTCACCATCAACGTTTTACGTTTTTATAACATTTTAAATCATTAGTCGTGTTATTTTTACGTGGACCGAATTACCGTGGCCGATATTTTCACGGACATTTTTACCGATTCGGGCGTCGAGTCGGTGAACGATGTTTTTATTTTTTGTTTTTTTTTCGTATATTTTTCCAACCGGAATGATTCGTACCTACAACAGTGCGTATAGCTAATAATAACTTGTACCGCACGTCGTCGCTGTCAAAACGTTTTCACGGTCACATACACGGACTTGACGACGGCCAGAACTCAAAAAACACGGGCCTACGTGTATTAAACGACATTTCTCGTCCGGTCGAGTAGAAATCATCTGAACGTGCAAAATATATCCGTCGGATCGGTAAAAAAAAACAAACCGTGCCGAAACGTGAACCGCTCGAATTCGTTTACAGAAGACAAACTTTATTACGAGGAAAATAAGTAAATCATTATCGAACACGGTGAAACGTCTTGTACACGGTGGACGGTCGTAACTCGGAGGGAATTCAAAAACGTCTGCAATACGAAGTCACTATAAGGAATTATTATCAAGTGTATTCTATATACCTACGTATGAAAAAAAAAATCGTTTGTTTATTAATTAATTAATTTTATTTTAATACGGGCCACAGCCCAGAGTACAGAATATAAATTTAACATGATATGAGTACAATACAAACAGTGTGGTAGACGTGACGGTGAAAATTGAAAATGAAATAAGACAAAAGAAAAGAATTACAAACTCAACTTAAAAACTAAATGACGGATCCTCATTGGCAATACGCATCATCTTATACTTATTAAAATGTTGTACTTATTGAAATTAATATTATTTCTTATAATCACACGTATTAACTACATATTATATGGTTCGTGAAGAGTTGGTAATTATTTTTCTGTATTCGTTACTGCGAACATATTTATAAGTTTATTATAATTATTTGTGTATTACATCAAAATCAGGCACATGCCTGCCACGCGAAATGTTTAGTGCTGAGTCGCAGCTTACAATTTCAGTAACTGTTTATATTATAGAGTACACGCTCACTGTTTAGAATTTATCAAATGTATTCTGTACGTAATGTATTTGAGCCAGTAAATGTACAAGAGTTCACTATTGGGAAAGTTTTCGATTTTGAAAAGTGCCCGTTAATATAGGTTTCGTCGTAAATATTTCCTTAATTTCGGAAGATATAGTGTGGACGTCCCGTAACCAGAGTTGGGAGTTATTCGAATGAAATTTTATCTAGTTGATTATTTAGATAACATTTTATTCGAATAAATTATTATTCGAATGATTTTTTTATTACTGTTCGAATAAAAATATATTCGAATAATTTGAAAACATTATATAAAACTAAATTTCAAACATAGAAATTCGATTAATTTTCGTTTACAGTAGAACCTCAATTATCCGGGGTAATGGTGGGGAGGGATCATACGGATAAATGAAAACCACGGTTAATCGAGAATTTTTATTTAACGAATTAAGTATGTGAAAATGAACAATTTTATAAACTTGTATACACATATGTCATATGTGTGTACATTGTTATAATACAAAGTTATTAGGACTTGAAATAAGAAGTAATCAGTCTTTGTTTTTTGCGTTTCAAAATGATTTGTCTTACCTCACTTCTAATTTTTCTTTAATTCTTCTGAAGTTCTTAAAATATTCTCGAAGTAGTGAGCACGGTTATTCGCAAACACGGATAATCGAGGCACGGTTAATTGAGGGTCTACTGTATTTTATTTTGGTAAACATAGGGTTGATAATTAAAAACTATGTTTTATCAAATCAAATGACCAAAAATTATTCGTATAAATGCCTTTGAAATTTATTCGAATCATTTTTTTATTCGAATAATCATAGTTGAAAATTATTCGAATGCATTTATATTCGAATAATTGTAAAAAATTAATTCGAATAGTTTTTTATTCAAATACATATTTATTCGAATAATTATGTAGCAAAAATTTTGCCCAACACTGCCCGTAACTTGCCCACATTTTCCGGGCACTCATGACGTCCGAAACCGTGGTCATTAACTACACACACACACACACACACACACACACACACACACACACACACACACACACACACACACACACACACACACACACACACACACACACTCGAAATTACGGATGACGGTTATTCGTGCGCCGTGACGTAACATCACTGCCATGTTGCGTGTGACTTATAATAGCTTTGGAAATAAAAACAAAAACAAAAAAAAAAATTTGAATAAAACCACGTCCAGAAAATACGAGGTGAACTCGTATCGGGTCACGATTAATCGGCCCCGCGGATTTTCGCCTGATTCTACGTAATTAGCCTTGATCGCGACGCTCATAGGTGGGTGCCGTGGTACTCGACGCGTGTCTCGTGCACCGTCACTCTACGGCGTGTGGGTCGATTATCAAAAAAATACGATTGTATTTGGTACGATGACGGCGTCGAGTACGTGAAAAAACCGCGTGGCACGAGACGGTACAGACAGCTCCGACAGCTGCGGCAGGTCGACACGTCACTATAAGACGTATGGTTTTCGGGAGCACACGCGAGTCCGGCAAATCCAAAACAAGTTCAAATTTCTGATTATATACAACGCTCTTCGCAAGATATTACGACTGTTTTCATTTTTCACGAGAATAAAAGTACGACCGTTTTCACACAAAGTTATATTTTCCTTTGAATAGAACACTAGTAGTAGATTTTTTATTTGTTTACAGAATTACCTACGAAGATTTACCCAATTTTGACGCGTTTGAGCATAGATTTGAAATTTGTTCGTGTCTTTTTTTTTTTTAATTTAAAACACTTATCGAACTAAACTTTTGTGAAAAAAAAAATTACTGAATTTCAACATTTTCAAAAAAGGAAGTTTTTTTTTACCGCGGTATAAACGCGTTTATTAATAATGAATTACGGTTACGAAGTAGTAAAAAAAAAAAAGCCGGTAAGACAATGGTGGTGGAAGTTCGTCCATCGTCGCTCCGCTCCTCGGACAAGATTATGGTGATGAGTAGAGATACAGGAGTTGGGTGGGATACACGAGATGTATTGATAGATTAGGCATTATAGGATAGATTAGGACATTATTTTATATTATAAAAAAAAAAAAACGATTCTGAACGAAGATGAATTGTCAGTGAATAATATGTTTATAGTAAATCGTAATTTAACGCCTGAAATTTAAATTTTAATACAATTTAATTAATTAATAACAATGAATTACCCTCGTATTTTTTACAATTATGGTAAGCCGAACTTATGGCCAACCTTGTATTAAAATTTCAATTGTTAGCTTCTAATAAAAAATTTTTTATGAATTTTTACCTACAAAATACATAGCAAATATACATGATTTTGACGAATTTTGTCAATATTAGCACTTATAAACGCTTATAAAAAAATTTTGTGCCTATGTATTTTTATAATTTTTGAATGGGAGTTAGAACAACTTATGTGGACCCTTCTATTAAATTTTCAAGTATTTCGTCCGAGCTACATTTTTTTTATCAACATTTATAAAAAAAAAAAATAAAAAAAATCGAATATTTCAAATGCCTATAAATTGATTAAAAATGAGTGAAATCTTTTGAAAATAAAATTATATAAAGAAAATGCCAATATAAACAACTGATAAAATTTTCAAGTTTCTACAACTTATACTTTTTGAAAAAAAAACAAATAGCAAAAATCGTTTGAGGCTAAACCGTTGTTTAACGTGTTTTTGTAAAAATTTAAATTTCAAACACTCATAAAATTTTTTGTCTGAATCCGGTAGAGTTTTTTTTGCAGATAATTGAAGAAAAACTAATGGAAAACCTTGTACCAAATTTTCAAAACTTAGTTATAAAAGAAAAAAATTTTACGATTTTTCAACAACAAAATTATTTGCAAATTTTCGCAATTTTTACATATTTCGTATAAATTGTAACTTTGAGCACTTATAAAAAAAAATTGTGACTTACGATTTTGGATTTTTTTTTATCAGTTATGGAACAACTTATAAGAAACCTTGTATTAAATTTTCAAGATTTTCTGGCAAAAAAAAAAATTTTATCGTTATTTAAAAAAAAAATACTTAAAAAAATTGAAAATTTCAATTGTCTATAATTAGCTCAATAAAAGTCAAAATACTTTGAAAATTTAACGGTGTATAGAGAACGCTAATCTAAACATTTGGTGAAAATTTCAAGTATTTACATCGATTAGTTTTTGAGTTATAGCAAAATAAAAAATTTGATTTTGTCGAAAACTGGTTTTGCGTAAAATATACCGTTTTCCCTCATTTTTTAAGGGTTTTTCCCGGCGCGTTAAAAAAATATTGAAAATTTTTAACTTTTGACCCCCCAAAGTACCAACTAGATTCAATTTCCTTTCAGAAAAGTTGCTATATAAGGCAATCGAAGCATTTTTACTGCCCCAAATCGTGTCGACAGACACAAAAATAAAAAAAATAAAAAATAAATAAAAATAAAAAATAAAAAAACACACATCATTGTAAAATCAATACATTCTTCACTCCGTTCAGAATCTAAAATTAATAATCACGTAGATGAAAATATAAGTTATTGAAAAATGTAGTTTTACTAGTTTATGAAGTCTTAAATTGAACGAGAAAAAAATTCAAATTTATAATTTGGTACACAGGGTAAAATCATGATGAGTTCACTCTCGCTTAACATTCTACAGAAGTTCTAATAGAAGTTTTAATTGAATTATACGACATATGTATTTATACGTATGAAGTGTAATTGTATTTAACTGCATATTATATTTTGATATAGATGATTAATGGGATTATCTGGTTTTTAGTGTTATATCCACGTAAAGAATTTCAATCATCATAAATACTAAGTATTAATACTTACTAATAAGTTATTTATGACTAATATGCAGCACGATAAAACCTAAAATCATTTAGAATTTATTCAAACCAAATTATTACAAACGAGTTAAAGTTAATCCAGAACACTGGAGTAAAATTTTCAAAAAAAAAAAAAAACGTATTTTTAATACACCATGTACATATTTTTTTTTTTTAACTTAGTCGTTTTATGATCAAATTATGGATTAAATAAATACGCTATGTTATATTATTATTTACGATATGGACGTAAATGTAAACTCTAATGAATAATTTTCAATCCATTAAAATCGTTTTTACGTTTTGATCGATAGTTCAAAATATTAGAAACAAACTAAGGACTTCACTTCAGATTTAGAATTTATTTTTGGTTTCATAGATCTTGAATTGATCTACAATGATCATTATATTATACGAACTAAAGCACTTCGATTTCAAATATTTCATACGGTTTTATTTTCCTAGATGATTGTAAAATATTGAAAATTGTTAATCAGTTACGTATAATACCTCTTAAAGTTGATTTATCTAAAGACTTGAATGTTGTTCTCTTTACGATTGAAAATGAACAGTAACTGTGAATTATAATATGCAGATGGGTCTGAAGAATAAACCGTCGACGAACGTTTTTTATATTGCTGCAACGGTGAAAAACGGAAGACGGAGAAAAAAGAGTTGGTTTATCGATTATTATTGTTATTAGTTTTGTGTAATGGGTGGGTCGGGGGGTAGAGCAAAACGGTATCTCGTTTTCAACGGAGGGCGGTTTGAAATTGACCGTCATCAAACGCAATTGTATGATTACGTATCGGTGTAGTATATAGTGCGTTACCGTTTTTAAAAAATTCCGAAGGTAACGTAACACAAAATATCGTTATCGTACACGTATCAATGAGAAGGGATTTTTCGGACACTATATCCGGTCGCGTCGTTATGGATTCGTCGACATGTCTGCACGTAGTGTGTACTTACTATTAGAATACTGACCACAGTGACGACTTTTTCGTGGTTTGACGCGTAAAATAAAAAACAAACAAAATACGTTCAAATAATCACAAATAGTCTAAACGACAATACGGAGACACGAATGGTTTTACGACAATATCAAATATTGCTTATTAGTTGTTCGGTTTGAATATTGCGATAAGATTTGATTAAAGAAATCTAAACGAGTGACAGTTGAAACGCGCACGACGAAACCGTTTTGGGAGTATAATATATAGATTATCGATGCGATCGGACTACAAGCGTTCGTGTAAAAAAACTGCTACTGTAATGACGATAATATTGGTGACAGGGTTGTAAAATTTCATGAACTTTATTTTCATGAAATATTTCATGAAAATTTCATGAAATATATAAATTTGATTGAAAAATAAAAATTTTGTTTCATTTCAGTAAAAAATATAATGCTTTATATTTTATTTACTATGGAATACTTTTTGTATTACTAATTGTACTAAATAGAAATAAAAACTAATTTATATAAATCAACAATTAACACCATAATAGTTTATAGTCATTATAATTTATAAATATTGATTTAAGAGGTAGGTAACAGACCAAAAGTCAACACCTGAAGAAATTTTACAAAATGTAGATGAATTTATAAAAAGTGGCCGGTAGTTCCATTGATCAAACGGCTATCACATTACTGCAGAAGTTTCTCATCAAAAAAATATATTGGTACTTAGTGAGTTTAAAAGTTAAGCACATATTTATAGAATTTATTGTGAATATTGTGAAACACGCAATATTATACACCAGCATTTGGAAATTTTAAATGCTTAAAATTAAAATGACTGATTCCATATAATATAAATATATATCATTTAAAGATAACAATATAATAAAATAAAAATAAGCTCCTTTGCATAGTTAAACAAATCAGTATTACATATAAAATCATAATAACTAGCCATTAGGTAAATATACATTTTTCATAATTATAGTATTGAAAGCATACTTATTTTATTTATTTACAACATATAACACCCTGCAGGGGAAAAGTACAGATAATTAAACATCATTTAGACATAACTAAATACTAATAATTAATCTCATATAAACCTAAAAATAAATACAAATTTAAAATTAAAAATTAAATGCTATAACGACTTGATTTGTTTATAAACATATATTTTTTAGTTTTATAATGGAATCAAAACAAAAATTAAAATTAAAAACTTTATTACATGACTTTAACACTCGAATTAAAGGGTCGTTTAATTGATAATTTCTAGAATAAGAATTTACATGAAATGGAGAAGAAACACGGGTATTCGCTATTGGTATCCTCCAAGAAACTTTTTCAAAAATCTCTGGGCAATCGATCATGTTATTGACCAGTTTATTAACAAAAATAAAATCCGCAGCCTCTCGTCTTTTGCTAAAGGTAATAGACCACACCGTTCTTCAATTATACTTACATAAATTATAAAATATCAATTATACATACATTTAGTATAAATATATTATTCGAAGACAAGTGAAATGTAAATAAATAACATACGATTAGAACTATTACTTATTAAACGAATATTATCATAAAATTACATAATTATAGGCATCTGATGGACTATACCACGTTAAATAGGAAACCCCAAACATTATACCAAAACGATATCGTACAATATCAACTGATTAAATGACATTTAACAATCACTATTTCAAACGTAAAACAAAAAAATATATTTTTCAATATTTCATTGAAATATTTCATAAATCGGGAAATTTTCAATTATGACTCAATTTACAACTCTAATTAGTGATGTTGTGCTAAAAAAGTGAGAAGAGACCATTTCTACTATGTTTTTGGAGTGGAAAATATTTTAACACAAAAATGGACAAAAACCACCCGTCACGGTCTCATTTGAGCTATACGCAACGGCAATGTAATGATGACTATAAAAATAAAAGCTATTACCCATGTAAAGTTCTAGGACTATCTAGATAAATAATTTGGATAATTATTTTTTTATCTTTTATCTTATCTAGATAAATAAATTGAAGTTATCTAAGTATTTATTTTAGATAAAAATTTCACTTAGCTAGATAAATGAAAAAGATTAATTTTTTTGTGAAAATTAGCTATGTTTGTTTGAAATCGTTTCATTTTTATTCTCATTGCCTTAGGCACAATTTGTACGTAAAATACAATCCTGGGCTAAAAATATATGAAGTTATTCTGAAAATACTATGAATTATTAAATTATTCCTATTTAGTACTCATAATTAGTTATTGTTATTGATAATCAATATTCTGTATTAGGTTGTGACTTATAAATATATATAAAAAATTAAGAAGAAAATAAACATATTATACAGCTATGTACTCACATGACACTATATATTATATTATAATTATTTATTTTAATTTTGATTTGTATAATTATTATCCGTTATTTATCCAGAAAAAATATGTTTATCTTTTATCTGTATCTTAGATAAAATATATTGTTGTTTCTTTATCTTTATGCAGATAATTATTTTGCTATCTGTTCCTAACACTACCAATTAATAACACATAATTTTAACTAATGAAACAAAAAAAAAAAACTTTAACCAGTATAACGTATAATTATCGCTATACAGTCTACTGTTTATTGTGAAAAAATGCTAAATATCATTCTAAATCCAAACTACAATACATGATCTGAAAAATCGTAAACTACTTATAAACACCTTGTGTATGTGTGTGTCTGAGTCTGTGTGTATGTGCATGTGAGTAGGGGGGGGGGGTAGAAGGCGATGGAGGCTCCTGTTTTAAATAAATTTTCAAATTAAAAAAAAAAAAAGACACTTCACATCATGATGCCCTCTCGTACGTACAATAGTTGTAGGTACCCAATGATTAAACTGCATTTTTTTCCCCATAAGTACACCGTTTTTTGAACCACCCGCATTAATTTCAAACGCCCGCATATTAAACAATCGATAATTACTCTTCGGGTCTGTGTGAGTGTGTGTGTATGTGTATATGTGTGTCATTATATGACGCGTGTACGTCTGCAGTACCGAAACGTACGCTTGTCACGGTGCGTGCGTAAACGAACACAAGAGATTTAAAGGGAATAATATGCTCTGCACGCACGGTGTGTGAGATGTCGGTGCTAAATATAGGTATCAAAATTAGCGCGTGTATTTTAATGCTTTTATAAACAAAACAAATTAATGCATCGGGAAATTTAATGCACAAAAACTATGAGTATATCACACTGAAAATTATCTAAGATAATACGTTAAAGAATCACGAGACGTTTAAAACCACCGTCGTATTTCACCGAATCGTTCGACGACAATACGCTTTTTATGGTTCGATAAAAGATAAATGATACATGCAACGGATACTTATTATGATTATTACGGGACACTAGCCCATTATAGTCTGTCCTATACCGTATCCGCCATTAACCGGAGGTATATAGTTATTTTGATTGTTCGCTTTTTAAAATTTTTTGTTGGAGTTAAATTTATCTACATTTTTATGTACAATGTATCCGTGCAAAATGCATTCAAATATAGCAAATAAAAAAAGGGAAATTAAATTAAATTGTTTAATCATATGGCATATAAAACGAATTTCATGCTTAAAAAGCATCATTTCGAAAAACAGCAAAAAAAAAAAATCCAGTTTACATTTTTAACAACACTCTAGTAATAATACATAGGTATACTAGTTTAAAATACGTAACTATGTGAGCTCCGATATGTAGCACAAAGCAGTGGGGAGAATGGGCAATGAATTGAAATTCCCAACCCTTAACCCCCTTTTGCTCTACCTTTTTTATTTTTTAAATGTTTTTTGAATAATGTAATTATACGACAAAAGTCGTGAAAAATCTTCAAAATCTACAAGTCTTAAACTGACAGCTATTAATTTAATAAAAACTTGAAGAAAAAAAATCAACAATTACTCCTTTCAATGTTTTTAAAATTGACATTTGACCGTAATGAAGATTCCTTTTCCGCACATAATAATATTTGTACATATGATAATTGGGTAAATAATCATAACCATTCAAAATTTTAGCGTCATAAATTATACTTATCGTAGTCAAAACGAAACATCTAAAAAAGATTTTAAAACAATTTTGGCTGCACATAATATTTTAATTGTTTTTGCAATCATTAAATATTATAAGAGTATATATATATATATATATATGTGTGTGTGTGTGTGTGTGTGTGTGTGTGTGTGTGTGTGTGTGTGTATAGTAATAATGAATATGCCATATTTAGTCACTCGTCCGAACTTTATTCAGGGAAAGTATTTGAAAAATTATTATCGGTTCAAGTTTCATTATTATTAATTAAATTCGAATTCTGTTCTAGCACCAAAGTATTTACCTATTTTTTAACGTGAACTTTTCTATCTATTGGTGATTATGGGGACACAGTTCGTGTTGTCAATCCATATAAATGTGAAGTGTGTCACGGCGTGTGGTTGTAAACGTGTTTTAAAAAAAGCTGGTAAGATAATGGTGGTGGAAGTTCGTCCTTCGTCGCTTCGCTCCTCGGACAAGATAATGGTGAGGAGTGTATAGCACTTTCTATCATGGGATCACCTTACCTAACCTCGGACAAAATATTGGTGATGAATGTATTAAGTTTTAAAGAAATGATGACTCATTTCTTTAGTATAAAACGATTCTGAGCAAAGCTTCAGTGTAATATAATATATTATTTATATACTGTTTACGTATTTTTCGGTTATTTGTCTGATTTTTGGTGAGTTTTTTCGTTATTAAACCCTCATAAAATATTCAATTTTTAACTCGTTAGAAATTTTCTGTTACCAAAAGATTCGAAACATGTTTTTATATCTATATTCCAAGTTTCAATGTGATCGGACACACCAAAAAAGATTTATACAGATTTTAAGTTGAAAATTAACGTAAAAACAGTCGATATTCATATACGAATTTATATGAATTTGTTAAAACGTGTATAAAAAAAAATCCTGACTAACGATTTTTGAACTTTTGTTAGGATAATTAGGTAGGTATATGAGTAAGGTCATATTAAATTTTCAGAACTTTTTGTCAAATATTTAAAATTATATTACATAAAAACTTTCAAACAATTTGGTAAATTAAAAGTTCTATATTTAAGTCAAAAGTGCTATAATTGTTCTGAAAATGTTGTCCAATATAAAAAAGTATGTATTTGATATTGGATAAAATTTTCAAGTTTCTAGCTTCAATACTTTTCGATTTATGACTAAATACCTAAAATCTGAACAGTGAAAATCTCGTTTACGGCGGATTTTTACCGATTTTACCGTTTTTACTCAGTTTTTTCGATCGTTATTTTTGATTACTGGAAAAACTATGGAGATTTTGGAAAAATGACCTCTCTAAAGTACCATCTCAGTTCAATTTCGAATCTAAAAAGTTGCTGGACGAAACTTTTGGACAAGGATTTCTATACGAAAAAGTGTTTACAGAAAAAAAAAAAA
Organism: Therioaphis trifolii; assembly: GCA_027580255.1. Lineage (NCBI taxonomy): Eukaryota > Metazoa > Arthropoda > Insecta > Hemiptera > Aphididae > Therioaphis > Therioaphis trifolii. The sequence continues at coordinate 71,835,587 of CM050405.1, forward strand.
AGAAAAAAAAAAAAAGAAAAAAAAAAAAAAAAAAATAAACATCATTGTAAAACCATAAGATCCTTCGCTTCACTCAGAATCTAAAATTTAGTCCGGTAGCTGTAGAAAACGTAACATGGCGTTTTAGGAGCAGTTATAATAGTTGGCACCATCTTACATATTATTATCATACGTGACCTATCGTATTTTTTATACCGTTTTACTCCAATGGCTGATAGGATAATGCGGTTATCGTGGCTTCCTCCCACCACGGTCTTCCGACGACAACGAATAAAAACGGTTTTGACCGTACCAAATAGTGTGTATGCCAAAAAACACGTGTGTATAGAGTATATCTGATATACCATCAAGACACATCAAAAAAAAAAAAAAAAAAAAGGAAAAAGGAAAAATACCATAATATTATGCGGAACTTGATTTTTTCATTAGGTCAGGGGGTCTATTCTTGAAATCATTCGGATCAGATCCGTATACGAAAACCGTAGTTTCCACACGGATTTCCACATGATCTTGAAATTTTTCCGTTTACGGATGGGTTCGGTTATGTGGAAAAGTTCCGATCGATTCATCCGAATGGGGGTATGACATTCGGAAACGTATTTCCGTATACAAATAAACAAATTATCATGTTACTATCCTATTGTTGTCGTTAATTAAACCACATTAATTAATATATGATTACTATAACTGCGTATTAATTATAAAAATAATTGATTTTTTTTTTTTTCATTAATTATGTACAGCAGTGGTTCCCAAACTGTGCACCGCGGTGCCCTAGGGGCACCGTGAGCACTTTCTTAGGGCACCGCGGTCTAGGGTTCAGAACAAATAGTTAAAAATGTATAGATTTTTTTTTTTTTTTTTAATTTACATTAATTTTTTTTTTTGATTTTATTTTTTACGTAATAACCTTATAACAAATAATGTAATCTTTTCTATTGTATATTCGGACATTATAATTTTAACCTTATAATTGAATACGTAAATGTAATTTCAGATAAAATCATATGAGAATATTTTTCATTTTTAATATTTTTGTGTAATAATTATAATCATAATGACAATATTTGTATTTATTTATCTTTTTTTAAGTTTAAAATGCATTTATTTATAATTAAATTAGCTGTGTAGCTTAGAATGCTTAGATTGTATTAGATTTAATAAAATTAATAAAATTGGTTATCAATTAGTCATTTTTTTGATCTGTCTTTCATGTTATATACAGCAGGGCACCTCGGCTAACTTTGGGCCCCTAAAAGGGCACCACGAAAAAAAAAGTTTGGGAACCGCTGATGTACAGCAAATTAAAATATAGGAAAGTAACAAAATAATTGATAAAACAAATCAATGACCGTGGTTTTTGACAATATTTAAGCTGATGTTAATAAATAATACATTTTTTGTCCGAATAATATTGTACATACCTAGGTACCTATCTTGTAATGTTTATAAAGTTTAGAGTTTCAACATTAAACATTGAGACAGATATTTAATATATTAATACAAGTTAAATCGGTTAATTAATTGTATCATAGTTAAAAATATTGTTGCTAAACCAAAAATTACCGAGGGTAAGTAATAAAAGACTTGCGATAAATATACCGTCATTAATTAAAATCACCGAACTCTACACAGAGAGTTGTCGAGTGTAGAGTTAATAAAATATATACTAAGACTCAATCAATGATAAGTTAAATAGGATACAAGCATATAAATACATTTGTATTTCCACAGGTAATTTGAACAATAACTTTATCGTGCGACGTGCATTATTATTTGTGACATACTGATTATCGAGTGATTATCGTTGGTTACGTAGGTATACCTACCCTTGTCTTATTTTGATATTTTCATTTAACTTGTGACTCGCCTTTGATGAACACCGTGATTCTCGCGCACTTGTATTTTAAATTTTAACTTAAAACATTTAGACGATTTAGATTCGTATGTTCAGCTGAATGGCCTCGAGTTATTAGAACAAATCGAAGAGGATGCAGAAAATGTTGTTGCCCGCGTTTTTGTTTGTTGCGTTAAAATAAACAATGAGATTGTATATTTTAGTAGTGTTACCAACCTAATTCATACGATATAATAAACCATTCGGACAAATTTCCGTGTATGTGGAAAGTTTTTCGTATACGGATAGTTTTATTTCAAGAATACTATTTTTCGTCCGTACACGGAAATCTGTCGTGTGGATTGTTCGTATACGGATCCGACCCGAATGATTTCAAGAATAGACCCCCAGGCCAAAATGAATAAAAAACATGTTTGTTTGAATCGCTTGAATACAATTTGATAAAATGAAAACTAACAAAGATAAACATTTTAAGGTAACGTCTATTAGTTTTTATTTTTTTGTTTTTTTTTCCTACGTATTGTCTCGAGTTTAAATAGAAAAAGTTTTCTAGGTATTCATAATAATTTCAAAGAGTGTAATTTTTGTATTTAATAAGAATGTTTCACATAACTTACTATTCAAATAACATACCTAATAGAAAATAATAGATAATACATTTTTTTTTTAACAAACTTTTATTATACGAACTAAAAAGGAAAAAATAAATTTGTATCTAAGCCACCGGTATTAGACTGTAAGGGAAGGTTTGCGGCGCTCATATTTCAGTTGTTATGAAACTGGATCTATTGTTTCTAGTTATATCGTATTTTATTTCGCCTTAATAATTTTTTTTTTTTTTTTTTTTGTATCATGAACATGATGGTATTTTATAAATAAGTTTTTTTTTCGCATTTTCATAACAAAATCACAAACAGTTAAATCGCTAAAGCCCTGAGTTTTCATTTATAGTCACATACAGGTGACTCAGGTAAAAATTAAAATTTTACCCTTCAGTTCATATAATAAAAGCTTATTTAAAAAAAATGCATTATTTACTTAATTTTTACTTTTTATTCTCTGTTAAATATTATAACAAAGCTTTGTGTGACCACGACGACAAGTGATATGATGAACAAAAAAATGAATAAAATGTATAATATAAATAATATAACAATAATAAATATCATTTTCGAAAATATCTATAATTGGATTACATTGATGATTTCCTAGATATAGTGAGTGTTGGGAAACCCAACACACACACACACACACACACACTCACGCATATATACAACTTTTTAATTATTTAAAAACCTTATTTTTGGCTGTTTTTGTCATAAAATTTAGAACCTTTGATAATAAGACCTGAAAATCTAATATTACTTAATAACCTTTACTAAATAGAACAGAAAAAATTTTGAAAATTGTACCTATGTCTTTTTTTTAACATGTTTACCGTCAAAATTTTGACGAAAATCATTACTTAATTACACTTGAAAATTAGAGATAATTTTTAAATCAAATACTAGAAAATTCGGGATTATTAATCCGATAAAAATTTATTTTCACCAATAAACTTGTCACATATATTTTTATCTACATTTTAAATTTCATAAAGATTAACTCGGTAAATAATTGAGGTGGAATCACGGCTCAAATAACTCTTTTTACATAAAATGTCAGGTATAAACTGCATTACATTTGTGATTTTTAGTGTTTAGATCTGAAATAATTATACTATCTTTTTTCTAACTAGACTTTGCTGTGTTTACGTTTTCATATAAATCGGTTGTGATGATTTTTTTTTTTTTATGCTAGTGTCTAATCATTGTGAAACGGAGTATTTTCACGAATGTTATTAAATCGACATGGATTATTCTTGTTATCGTTCCAGACATTCGTTTGCTGAAAACTTGAAATTTACATCGATTGAATGTCACGTGGTTTTTTAATTTCCAGAAATTTAATTGGTTAAAAGCAAAATAATACTTTATATCAATCAAATGATTTACCATTAATGTCAAATTTAATATAATATCATACTACACGTATCTACGTGTGTCACGTAATCAAACGAGTCAATCGTAAATTATCACGTCTAAGGTTCATATGATCGACTTTTTTTTTTTTTGTAATATTGAGTTTATCTCTCATCTACACATGTTTCAAGACCGATTTCGGGTCAGCAACAGATCTTCCCACGGCCTGATTTAGGCCCCAGGGCTGCACTAAAACATTTAACACCTCAGGGCCCCGGATCTATTCGATACACGAATAGACGTAGATTGTAGATAAGTGGTTAAGTGTGGTGAAGGGTTCAAATCACCCCAAGATCCAACAAATTTTCTTATAAACATGGAATTACTTAATAATGGATTGATATATATGTTAATTTTATTCACTGCCGAATGTTGAAATGGTGGTCGGTTAAGCTGAAAAGGTGGTCAAACTAAAAAAAAAAAATCATCCAATTTGTATGGTTTTTTTTATTAGCATTTTTATTCCCACGTTATTTTTTTCGAGTCTTAATTTTTTTCGCTATGCTTTAATTCGTTTTACACGCGTCGAATATCGTTATCGATAAACGGTTTATGGTCTCAATATACTTTCAAAAACACGCGCCTTTTGAACCTTGTGCCCGGAGGCAGATGCCCATTATGCCCCTCTTCGATGTGGTTCCACTCGAAACTCAGATTTATCAGTTCCCTACTGTAACCGTGACAGTGACGTCATTTACAAATAAATAAAAAATAAAATATCCGTGAATGTGTTTTAAATAGTATTGTTTTTTTTTTTTTTTAGAAAAAATCTGGGAAGGCCCGGGCCAAAACCAGGCCTACCTACTGGCTACGCCCCTGCGCGGAGACCGTATACGGCGTCATTAAAGTTGCATTAAATCGCCCCGCGGGCGTTTCATAATTCAAACGCTACGTATACACGCGTGTATGTATACATAAATACGCGCTTGCGATACACGTGCCCTCCGAACTTTTACCGTAGTCGCGACGGGGCTCGTCAATGATTCAACGGCGGGTGCCCGTCCGAGCGGCGGAAACGCCTTAAATAATAATCGGCTTTTCTTTGTCCGCGGCGGCGTACCGTGTTTTTCCGCGAGTGACACGCCGACGATTCGGAAATTCGGAGACGCGTTCGAACCTCCGCACAGTGGTCGGAAACGTAATCTAGCTTGCCTAAATTAAAATTTAAGATTTTGTAATATTCCAATTATGACATAAAATCATTATCGACTGTATATTAATTAGTGATAAAATTATGATTATGATAAATTTAGATATTTATAACCTTGCTAAATTCCCAGATAAGCGTTTAAAATATATGAAATTGAGGGTATAATGTTATTATTGATACACTTTATCTTGTCGCGTGGTACTAAGTACACACGTCTTAGATTTAATTTTTTTTTCTTTCAATATACATAATGGATACTATGGAACAAGGTAAGTACATTTTTAGAAGTTTTAAAAATGTATATAGATATATACTTTTTTTTCAAATTTGAAAATTTCCGATTTTTCAATGTTTTTTTAATTTAAAGGTTATTATTAAAAATTTCTTCATTTTTACAATTTGACAATACATACAAATTATAGTATAACTAAAGGGCTACACAGATCAAAAAAAAAAAAATTTGCGTGTACTTGTGTCTGTGCTTGAAATGTATTCTTTTCTAGGGACTAGTAATGGAGAGAGTGGTCGAATGAATTTCAAATATCGCGATTTATTTGAATTTTTGCGGAAAAAAGGACCATTAAATCCTACTAATGTTCAATCTAGGCTTTACTTATATGATTTTATTAATAAGCAATGCAACTTAATGGGTCATAATACTGATAACGAAGAGGAATTAAAAAATAAATTATTAAATTTCACTATAATTTTAAATAAAAAGTGGAATAAATATTACAGAAATTATAGTAAATTTGTTCAAAACGAAGACCAATGGCTTAAAACTGTTTTTAATTTTTCGTCTAAAATAGCAACTGATAATGTTGGTCGTACTGATAATATTACTAAAATATTCGGTGAACGTTCTGAAAGAACGAAAAAAAAAGGTACAGTCTTTATTAAAATCTTATACTTGTCCTGAATTAACTTACACGATATCAACAGAATTACAAAAATCTGGTAAAAGAAGTACAGCACTATTATTGAAAGAGGCCAATGAGAGTCCTACTCGAGCAAATAAAATGTTAAAAGCATTTAAGAACTCAGATTCTATTAAACCGGTCCCGTATACTGTCGACGAAGCATTAGCGTTTATACTAGATAAAAATTTGACTAAAGAACAATATATCAATATTAGGCTCGGTTCAAAATTACGTAACTGTGATATATATCCATCATATGATAAAATATTGTCCTAGTAGCCGGATAAACCAAAAAAAAAAAAAAGCTATTATAGTAAATATGATAGTAAGCTGTATACCAATACGTATTGAGCTATTATATTGCGCTATGATTCAAATTTCAAACGTTATCGATTAGTTTTATTTTGTCCATTGTCTGTTAAGTCTAACAATTATTATTTGTCATTCGGAGAATTTAAAATGCATTCGAAAACGGCGTTTATTATTCCAATTTCAAAATATTCAAACATTAAAAATTATTAAAACTTCATGCGAAATGTACCAAAATAATTTAATTTTAAATTTATATTTTTTATGTTAATCACGATGGGTTAGTTAAATAAACCAGAATATTGCAGAGTGAAAGGTGTTGGATCCAAAATTTTTTAGTTATATTTTACTTATAAGTATCAAAGTAATAAATTCAGTCTTATACTTCTAAATGAGTTTGTTAATATGTTATCGGTTAAATATTTTTTACTCCGATGAACACTATTCGGTCCCTAAACATCAAATTTTAAATTACAAAAATATAAATTCTTCGTCAGAATGATAATGGAAATGTATCATGTTTCGCAGATGATATTCCTATTATGTTTATCAGAAGAGGAATGTAAAAATACGCCGTAATACGATTAAATCTTGGTAAGATTATATAATTTTTTTTTGTTTATTAATTTTAATAAATCTAAATTTTTACATTTTATTTAAAGTGTCAAATTACTTAATTCGGGAAGATAATAAATTTGTCTTACATAACCACTTTTGTGAACAAAATATTATCAAAATTGTAGGCGTCCTAAAATAGATGAATTCATTTTAGAACTTAGGTTTGTGCTATAACAACCGTCTTAAAGGAAATTTACATATTAATTAATTAATTAAGAACTTGAAAAAGTTCATTTATATTTTTAAAACTTTAAACAAATATTTCGAGTATTAATTAATATGTATTTACTAAATAAATATACATGGTACATAAAACTCTGGTGTAATTTATCTTAATGGTATTTCTTTTTGAAGTAATGCTTAAGAAACACGAATTATTAAATAAGAGATGACATTAAATTCGTTTTACAAATATTTATTTAAAATACCAAGACTTTACTTTACTACTTCGTTGCATATAAAGTTAAACGTATTTAATTTAACTTCTCTATACTTGTTATGTTTTACATATTATGACTTGTCGATCATTAATGTTTTAACATTAGAACACGTTCACGCATAAAAATCATGTTCCTAATACTCGTATTCAGTACGATATCAATGTCATTAATTATCCACAAAATTAAAATCATCCGTATCTTTAATCTAAACAGTGAAATATATCATTTTTATTTTTTCAAAATAAATCTCAAAAGCTTTCTATATCCTAATCATTAAAAAAAATAAACAAATTAGTATTAATACCGCTATTATAAGTAATATTTTTATTTTTTTTTTAAATTTATTTATATATTTATTTATTTAACGCCCCGAAGGCAAATAGTACAGAAAAAAACAGAATTTTACATAATAACTTAATAACTAATACAGGATATTAACATAAAAAAAAAATATAGCTAATTACATACAATTGATTTCAAATAATTTTTATTATTTTGAAAAAAGTCCAAATCTTTAATTTGATTACAATTCAGAATCATACGGTTGATAGGGCTAAAACGGTTGTAATTTTGGCGATGATGGATAATTAAAAACCGTACGGTATTTCTTGAATTGAAAGTCGGAACATTGAAGTATATACCTCCTAATAATTCAAAGCAATCGATGTTATTATTAATAAGGTTATGCATAAAACGAATATCAAAATATTTACTCCTAGTTAATAAGTGATCAATGCCTAATTTTAAATTAATTAAAGAGTTTATGACAGATGAGTTATTAAATTTATAATAAAATGTATTTTAAAAAAATAAGATAATATCATATACACACTATAGAACCGACTCGCTTAAAATACATACACGCACGACACTTTTTATCTCATTCGAATCAATACATCTAAAACCTAAATTACACACATAGCAGTTCGACAATCAACAACACCAAGAGAGTCGCACTGATATAAAGTTCAATACCCAACACAAAAAAACGAGTTGTACTGAAATAGAATTCGACACGCGACATCGACACAGACGGGCTACAACCTATTATCATGTTGACGACCATCATTACCAATATTGAGTAACGTATTATGTATAGTGCTTAATTTCACCCCAGACATTTGTAATCCAAACTGTTCTTATAATTGCTAAAAATCCTTTCGTAATATTCATCAACCCCTAGCTACGGAAACATTATCCATAAGGACTAGAAATCCTTCCCTGGACAAATAAATATTGTGATAAGGTCACCCCCGACTACAGTATAATATCGCATATATGTATACCTTATGCCAACTTCCATAATGTTTTATTAATATCTATAATAACGGACTATTATTACTTTATATTGATAATTACTTCAATTGTTTAAGTATATTTTATAATATTATATTGTAATTTGTATGACAATGGACGTAACGCGTAACCTTCACCTACACAATTTTGACTTGAAGATGACCAACACTAGCTCAGTTTTAATCATAAAAATGTCACTATAATATTGTAATTGTCGTTAGAAATCAGTAAACTATTACAATACTGTTGAAATTTAGGCAATTTAAAAGAGTATTTTATCAATATATGATTTCATGACATTTTTTTTCAGTTCTGATGTGTTTGTCCAACACTTCGATTTTATCGCCCTATATTAAAATTGTGATAATTTTTTTATTTTACAAGAATTACAAATACACTTTTCTCGTTCCAGTGACAAATTTTTTATGAGAAGTTTGGTCAAGGGCGACGTAGATGTATTTTCGTTTTTGCTGCCACGCCTTCGAGCCTTTTGTTAAAAATATTCATATTATTTAGGTAGACAATTTAATATTCATATAATTTCGGTTTCTTTGTAAATATAAAGAAAATTTGAAAAACACAAAACAAATATTTATTTACGTATACTAATTGACATTCATACGTGTAAAATAGTACCGAAATATGCGATACTTTGATTTTTAATCATCACTTAAAAAAAAAAAAAAAACATCAGTCTGAAAATTAAAAAAGATAATTGCATACAAAACAAAAAACATAATATAACGATAGGGTGGCAAATAAAAAACTGGTGCGGCGCGGCGATAAATCTTTGAATTCGTCACTCGACGCGAACGATATTCGTTTTCGTTTTTCCGACACCCATTAGAAATCTGTTTTATCGTCTTTCCGTGAAGCGAAAAACTAGCGACTTTGATGGTGAATATTAGTCGGGCAGCGATTTCACGTCTCACAGGAAAAATAGCACGCGGTGAATCGACGACGCCCCTGCCATCGAGCCATGGCGAATGACGTGTACACACGTTCGCTTCATAACACCACACATAAGTACGTTCGTTTTTTTTTCTCTCCCCGTCAAGAGACGCCTCCGACGCGTGTTGAGTGACGACGATCATCATCCGCTCGCGACGTCATCCGACAAAGCCGCAAGGGGGTTGGGGGGGGGGTCGGAAATAATATGTATGTGCCACGTAAGTCTTGAGGCAAGAGCTAATATTTTTGTCAAATTTGGCGTCTTTTCGTATTGGTCGGATCGCACTACAACTGCGTGTGAACAGCACGTAAAGGGACAGACCTTTCGTCAGCACGTGTAAAATAGTCAGCTGCTCACGTCAGTGGCGTAGTCAAGTGTTACAATTTTTCGGGCAAACATATTTCACTAAGTACCCCCTCCCTCCTTCCATGATAATTAAATCTCTTATTATGTATCAAATCGTCATATTAAATATATAATAAATAATTATGCGAATCGTAACCATTTTGTTTGTACGACGATCGGTGTACAGATATTGTAGACAAGTAAATATACTCGATGGTATTGACGTTAGACGGTGATATTTTTATAATCCCATAATCATCTGCGTTTATACGATAATTATGACAACTGTGGTCACACGTGTTCATGAACAACTAAAGTTCAACGCGTTCATAGAAATACTTGGTAGATACCTACATTATAATGTGGATGTGGAAGGCAGTGGCGTATTTAGGGATTTTCCGCCTATAAATAATATAAATTAGGAAAATCCCATCGGACACTTTCCGATGCGCCGCCTCTCCTAAAATTTTTCACAAAACACGTCATTCGGATCCACGGTTTGAGAATTCGAACCCGCGTGGAACGCGCCCAGTTTTTCGCTATCCACACGCGTACTGGTTCGTGCCGTATCGCGTGTGCGTATAGTATGGTAAGTATATAGCTGTTTGATTTGAGCGGACGGACGCACGTGTTTACGGTACGAGTCGTAACTCTCAATCATAAAACTTATTATCGTTTGTAAACGAATTTCTCTTGTCGAAAAATAAATTTAAATTTGATGTTGTTGAATGAAAAATACTTTTTGTGATTCTGTAAAAAAAAAAAATTTTGAAATTTACCGTCCACCAATGTCGCCGCTCTAGGCCCGGACCTACAGAGTCTGTGCCTAAATACACTTCTGGTGGAATGAGTTGTGGTGGCATAGGCCCAACGGCTCAATTCGCAATACATTTTCATCCCCCCCCCCCATCAATCAAATCCTGAGAACGCCACTGCTATTCATTATGTTAGCGTTGCGAAAAAATCCCATGGGGAGGTTCAGTTGGTCGCATAACGTGAAAATTCTGAAAAAAAAAATTGCGATTATTAAAAACAATATATCAGAATATTTATATACGGTGCACACGTGTTATATACCTAGGTTTTATTAGTAAATTTTAAGTTTTTTACAATTTTTACAATATTGCTGTTGGCAAAAATCTGAAATTCAATATTTCAATGGCCTTTATTGCTAAGTACCTGACCGCACCAGAGATGTAAGCTCGGTAAATTTTTACCGCGTAAATTTACCGGTGAGGTAAATTTACCAATTATTTTTTTAATAGTAGATATTTTTTTACCGGAAAAATTATCATGTGACACCTCAAATTAAACGTCTTCATGAGTTGAATATTCATAACATATCAGTAGAATGGAACAGTTGATATTATGAATCTTAAAACGTCAAACGTTCTATTTATAACTAGAGAAAAAGACAATTAAAACTAAAAAACCAGAATTTATTTTTTATTTTTATTTTTATTTTATTTATTTATTTATTTTATTTTTTTTGTTGGTGTTATGTCAAGGTACCTAATGAATCGGATTTGATTGATTTACAATTTATTTTATAAGCACATTTTTAATATTTATATTCATATAAAATAATTTATACACAAACAAAAGTCAATAATAGTTTAGAACTCTACAACGTACTTATACAAAGTCATAATATGTTAAATTTATAACTTCATGAAAAAGAGGAAGCGTGGAGTTTCTTGGGGTGTCCCTAATGTGACATACAAAAATTATCAAAATTTTCCAAATTTACAGAATGTACGGTAAATTTACGTACATTTTCCTCTGTATATTACCTCCCCCCCAAAAAGAAAAAAAAATGTACGTTAATTTCACATCTCTAGACTGCACCATGTAGAGTGGTAGACTCCCGAACAATAATAATAGTTTGAGCTTTTCAAACTTAATTTTGAATAATTCAATAGCGTACAAAAGAAATTCGATAAATGTCCAAATATAATAATATTATTGTGTGAAATCAATATTGTTACTTAATATACAAGTAATAAATTTAAAAACATTGAAAATTGAATATTTAATCATTACGAATAGCGAATTTCTATGATAATTATGACTGTTTTGCACTTTAATCGATGTGATATATTTTTATTTATTTTTTTTTTTTTTTTTTGACGTTATTGCATTTTTTAGTCGTGTTGTAAATGAAAGTTGCAATGAAGACTAAATGTTATAGTTACGAAATGACCTAAATTTCGAAATACATGCCTGAGGATTTACGCCGAAAAACTCGAAACGATCAAATCCAAACGCGTCAAGTATGAGAAATAAGCATTAAACCGAGTGGATTATACAGAAAACATCGTATTGAACGAAAACATGTGAACGTGCCAAGAATAATTATCACGGTAATCATTGACTGCCAGGAGAAAAGTGTTTTTTCGTTTAAATAGTCTCAATCTAAAACACTCATCACTCGCCTGACGTTCAGTATGTGAGTTTTGACAAGTGGTCTACGTTTTAGATTAAGGTTATTTTAATAAAAATAAAAAATAAAAAATATTTCTGCTCAGTGTACTCAATGATTTCTTTGATTAAAAATCTGTAAATCAGTCAAAACATAAATGCAACCCAATTTATAGAAAACTCGACTTTCTGAAGTCACGCTGTTGAATTTGACAATTGATAACGTTATGTCATAGAGGAAAAAAACATATTAATTCAATCGTCAAATTACAAAAAAATTAATAAATTTATATTCACTAAACTTATCAAGTAATCAGTATGAATAATATTATTCGAGATACTTTACCGAATCAAATTCATTTATCTCGTCATGTTCTCGTATAAAATACGCATTTCTGGATTATTCTTGTCTATTCGTGTCACAGAATACAGATAATATGAATTTATAGGTGTACCGAATATCTTCTTGAACTTGAAACACGACATCATGACAGGGATGGATCTAAGGGTGACAATGGGATGAATACTCCCTCTTGAAATATGTATTTTTAACGGTAATTATGTATTTCTCTATTGAATACGACTAAATGTAGCATTGGATAATTTTAATGACCCCTCCCTCCTTTTTTGAATAGTTCCTGAATCCACCACTGCATGATGATATTAAAGTAATTTATATGTATATAATTTGAAAGCTGGAAAACTTAACAATCGACCGTTGTGAATCTATTCCCAAACCGTAAAAATCTGTATCGACGATCCGTAAATTCAAATTTGATATTTGCAGCTGGTGAATAATACGTTTTTTTTTTTTTTTTTTTTTTATTGAGATCCGGGAATAATAAGAGGTTTAAATTACTTTTGACACCTGCCAATCTTAAATCTAATTTCGCGTTAGAAACGAAATAACAAACATATTAGACATAATATACCTTTTCAAGTAACGTTTCAATATCGACAACTACAGTACGTCCTCGCCGGAATTCGCAAATGTCTTTATTTTTAGATCTTTTTTATTACGACGTGCAGCTGTATTTAAACTTGAATAAACAAAGTTATTCTTGTCACCCTCAGTACTTTCCAACTTTTTAATCCAAAAACTACTCTTAAGCTTACAAGCAAATCAACTTAATTTATTCCAACCGTCAACGAACAGCGAATTATTTAGAAATTACAAAGAGTCAGAAAGAGCAACACTCACTAGTTCATTAAAATCTTAAACGAATTAACAAACGTGTACGTTCAAAGTGTTGGTTTTATTTTCATTATTTTTTTTTTTATTTAATGTCCAATAAATGAAGTTTGATCAAAACTTTCTAATAGATAATGGCATGATATTTATTTACGAAGTACATAACCGAAATACATTACAAAGTGCACGCGTGTGTATTTTACCTTATCGAAGTTTACGTTCATTACATATTACATTGGCATAGTGCGATAGATGAGGTGTTGATCGATACCGATAGATCACGAGTGAGCGCCTGATGGTTCATAGACAAACGCTTACGGCGGCACTGCCATGACGATTTACGCTCGGAACGACATAACCGTGTGGAATAATATCCAAAACCGCGAATTTTTGGCAATAAATTGGCATTCAGATAATATCACTCACGACTACGTAATGAAAAAAAAAACCGAGATCCACGAGTGAATTTCGCAACTTTTCATAAATAATATCCATAAATCACCTCCTACTAGAACGTCCGAGCTTAACCGAAAAATAAAAGTATTTCCACGCCCAATGGAAATGAATATATGCTACATATAAACATTTCAATTAATTAATACATTTTCTAAAAAAAAAAAAACCAATTTGTACAGTAGAATTAAAATATTTCTGAAATTTGTTACATTATTATATTTTATATTTGATCGCAAATATCACAACGTAAAGTCAAAGTTCTTTCCGGTTAATGACTGAAATTTCGAAACCATGATAAATATTTAAAAAAATTTAAAAAACCTGACTTTTTTCGCGATACATCCCCCGAAACTAAATTCGTTCAATCCGCTTTTATGGAACTCGAGGAATCTGTTTTAAACGTAAAAAATCGAATGAAAGTCTATCGTATGAAAAAAAAATCTAACAGTAGAGTTATCCATTAGTGGTATAGTCACGAGAACGGAATTATGGTTTCACACTTCCCCTTGGACTTGATTTTAATGACCGTTTAATTTGTTTTTCAATTAACGAATGAACATTGTCATCCTCATGTTGTGTGTGTCCTACAATCAAAACTGTATGAGTTATTGCAGTAATATTGAGTTTTGAAACTGCATATAAGTATAATAAACTCGTCATAAATTTATTTTTATTCTGTTCGGGAAAATTGTCAGAGAAGAAAATAAAGTTGTGTTCTTTACATTCTTTTGACAAATAACTTAACACACAAGAACCTATTTCACTGACTCCACGGTTGGCCTCACCGTCATGCCAGACATAGAAAGTTGAATGTTGATAACATAGATTTATAACTTATCCTCTTGGTGTTAGTAGGGTAACCTGTAGATCAACCACTGTGTTATTAGATATTGAATATATTTGATGCAAACAATTATATTTTGTACCTTAATTTTTCTGATCGAGTTAATTATTTCTCACGCAAGTTTGTTTGACATAACTATCGGTATAAAATAACTGATTAAATTGTCATTTATCAACTCCTACACTTATAGGAATGCAAAAAAAAAAAATCAAATTTAGTCTTATTGTTGAGTATTCAATCATTAATACGGGTTTTAACACATTTTTGTTTTTTTTTTTGTTTTTCTCGATTGTTGTTGCTAACGTTGAATTTAATTTTTCATATTAGGTCCCCGTTCGCGAGCCTGGATGCACCACCGTCATACATTATACATTTATACGGCTGTTAAAATGTTTCGATTCACTCTTGTAGGTGTGTGCGATTACGAAAACGCCATCAGTCCGTTCAATTTCGCGAAGTCGTCTCCTCAGAACCCCTCTCTTACGGTCCTTAGTTTTCATCTAAACTTGTACTAAAGAAGTAAATATACACGGGGAAACCATACAAACCTAACGGCGTAATATCATAATATGCCGTAGACGCGCGTCCATTCGGTCCATAACTGCTAATAAACACTGGTAGGTACACGATTATACCCCGAACTCGTGCGAATTCGTCTTTGAAGTTTGAGAGTTTGTAATACTGCAGTGAACCTTTTTCGCGGCGGAATTTCCATTTTACGAAAATTTCTGTAATAACGATTTCGATCTCGCTTAACAAACCGTCCGAGTACCCTCGTCAGAGAACTCGGCTCAGATACCGTTCCCGGAAATCTACACAGGCGATACGGCGACGATATGGCGCAGAGACCTCTTAAATTTAAATTAATCCTAAATTAATATATTCGAGCAAAAAAGTATAACCACTGGGTGGCTTCTTTTATAAGCCAAATCATATCGACCGTTCTGTATACGCCCATACTAGAAGTGTTCTGCATGTCCAGACATGTCCAGACCGGACCGGATTCGACCACGGTCCAGTCTTTTCGGTCTTTGTGTACAGGACCCAACCACAGTCCGATCTTTTTCGGTCTTTGTGTATTATTACATAAAATGGTTTGGTCCGGTCATCCGGTCCGCCTTCGATTTCAGTTCGACATGAGTTTTAATGACAGGATCGCGGTCTAGTCTGGTTTATTTTATCACGAAATACAACATATTTATACTCATATAATTATCACGTTTCATTCGTAGATAATTGTAATTTTTCCCGGAACGTAGTTTTGGTGCGGAAGGGACGGGTGTTCTAAATGTACTTACATGATATAAAGATATTTAATTACTTTAACTAAACATTTAAGTTATTTTTTTACAATCGGTCCAGCTCGATCTTATTCTTATGTATATTTGTTTTTTTTAATCACTACAGTCTTGGTCTAATACAATAAAAATGAAACGGTCCTGTCCAATTTGGCTCATTTTTTTTATCAGTCCGGTCCAGTCCTGGAATCGGTTTAAATGTATCAGGCCAGTCCGGTTCAAAAAAAAAAAAAAAAACAGACCGTGCAGAGCAATAAAAATAACTCATACGCATATGCTGAAAATCATCATGTATTTCCAATAAGGATGAAAAAAATTTAATTAAACGTGAAAAAATGTTCAAATCACACTGAGTTAAATCGCGATGAGAATAATTATCGTGGAACACCCTGTATATCGTATGAAAAATGAAATCAAAACCATACGGGTATCGAAAACTATTTCATAAACCTATAAAATACACCACTGAATAGGTTTAAAATAATATATTACGTACACGTTAGCGGCAATGTGTATAATATCAGTGTTATAATGCTATTATTATTTTTAAAATATCTGTGCATTTCATATGATTTCCGTTTTTTTTTTTTTTTTTTTTTTTACTCACGTGCACAATATATTATTTAATTCGACAAATTATCGAAGGATCCGACAAAACCACTATGAGCATTGTTTGTCGAAAACAATTCTAAAACAATTAATCTACGGAATGTAGAGTATTGTTATTGTTTCAAAGAAATCGCATTCTCTTGTCTCTGTACATGACGTTTTTCAATATCCGTCTATGTTTAAACAATACAATTTTATCTTTATAACATAACTCTTTATCATATCGAATTATCTTCCACCGCGCACATTATAGATACGCAATAATAGAGTCTAGAAGTCCGTGTAACGTGTAAACATTTGTCTCGTTTCAGTCTCGTTCGAAATGCCGTCCGTTCGTGATCGAGTGCGAATTTCGAAAACACCGTTTGAAAACGATTTATCGATTCGTTTAAATGATGTTGAAAATCGTATCATCCTGACAAATATACGTTTCCATTGACGTATTGAAGATGTATTTCGAGTTTTAAGTCAGACAAAGGAAAAATAAGAATCTCATGATTACAACCACAACGGTTTAGAGGTAAATAACAGTATGTAATAATATACTAACTTTACTTATCCTATCGATAGTTGGTAACAATATCGTTCTGTACTCTGCTAACTGCTAAGGAACGGTCACTATCGTTTAGGTATGTACATATTATTATAAGACATTCTACGATTTCAAGGACTCGAAGGAAGAGATCGGATGCTCTAATGACGCAGTAATGATTAGTTCAAAAATATTACGTCTAAGGAAGTAGATCTATTGTCGTCATCGTGTGAACAATGTCAATTTAAACATAAAAAAAATTAGGAAAGGACTTATTAACCGGTGAAACCGCCTTTTTTGACGAATATTCAAAACGCGTTGGTAAAAATACTCTTTATTCTGTACATCCACTGTTTTAGAATTGTTTTATAGGTATAATATCACGAGATTTTATAAAAATCCAAGTAAATTTAATTTTAATTAAATAAAACATTGTATAGAATACCGACATTACACGATTCTTCGCTAAAACATAAATTAAACCGTCGCAGATTAATTGTTGTTGAATCATTTTACGGTTAAAAAAAAAAATACAATTAATACATTATTGTTTGAAATCCATTCGGGTCAAGTATTTATCGATCAACCTTTGAACGAAACACGTGAGAAAATTAGCAGTTTTATAATTTTCTAAATCGGTTTTTCGAATACTTTTTTTTTGTTTTTTTTTTCTAGTAGTTTTATTTCATATCGATTTGTTTAAAAGCTCCGAATGCCGTCGGCTGTTCGGCAGGGGATCGAGTTGAAAAAATAATTAACATTTAACGCGAACTGATGTCTACGCCGCAGTGGTGACTGACGGTTGTGTATCGTTTTTCAACTATAATATCGTTTCGTCCGACGTCGGTTAGGGATTTCGCTTATGCGCACAATGAACAGCGTACGCAGTGTGCGTTATACACGTACAGTGTACGAAACGCGTTAATCGTTCACGGCGTGTCAGAGTTTTTTTTTTTTTTCGCCGGCATCACCTGTTTAAATAACGGTCGCGAAAAGTTTCGGCGGAAAAAACTATCCAATACTCTCCGAGCGTTGGAGTATTTTTCGAATTTCAATATCGATCCGGTATCGCGAACGTCGGTTTTGTGTCGACTCGTCCTCGCGGTGTCGATTGACATGACGTAGAATATATTTAAAACATCAACGTTTATCGTTAGAAAATTAACAAAATCGCGTTCGTGACAACGTCAGTGTCGCCGGCACAGTCCACGTTCCACCGCGCCGTGACGACGAGGTCGGAAAAACGACACGAATCTAGTGTTTTCGCGATACGTTTGCTGTTTTCGAAAAGCATTTGAATTTTTCCGCAGGGAACGACGGGTGTGAAAACACGCCGTCGACCGCTTTTTAAACGTTGTCGACGTGTAGGGCGCGCAATCAATCATTTTCGCGTTTTCGAGCCCAAATTAATTTCGATCCAACGATTTTCGACCGTAACACCGGGGGTGATTCGATTATCCCCGTCGCACAGGGGTATTATTATTATTATTTTTTTTTTTTGTTCTATCCGGTGAACGGCTATATCGACGGCACGCGTATTATTTAAACAAAAATCGTCGAGTGCCCCCAAACGTGTATATGTGTCCGTTGTATCAGTAATTAATTCAATGGTGCGCGACCGTATCCCAAAGTCTGTTTTTGAACGGAACGTATAATATTCGTAATTAGTTTCGACTCCTGACGCGTACACACACGCACACACACACGCACATATATAGTATGGTTTATACTGTGTATATTATGATGTGTACACGGGCGTATACCTATACGTGCGACCATACGCGATGGATCTGCCCGAGGAAAATATCGCCTAATTATTATCATCGTCGGTATTATTATTATCGGTCGGACGGAGGGACGACGTGTGTGTGTTTGTGCGCGCGCGCGCGTGTGTGTGTGATACGGGCCTTAACGACCGTCTGAACCAAACGATACCTAATTATCGCGCGTAAAGACCCGTCGCGCGCAAACGACGGCCCCGCGTAATCGACGGTCACACTATAATATATTATTATATTATTATGTGAATCATTATGGCGCGTACCTGTGCGGTATATAATATAATTTATACAACGTCGAATAGTCGAAATATCTGGGCGAGTATTCGTACGCGTCTAGAAATATTTCGAATAAACGCATATACATAATATATACCATATATAACATTTATCATATTATATACATAGGCGTGTTTCGACATACTTCACGTACGGCGGCGGCGGCGGCGGCGGCGATATACGGACGTACGGCTTAATACGATTTATGTGTTTTCACGTTTTTGTCGGCTATATCGTGACGCACGAGCATTATTGTCTCGGTTCGCCGAGAGGTGAAGTGGCGGAGCGGAAAAAGCCGCCTGCGTTATCCGCTATGACGTCTAGGATTCTAGACGGCGGTTCCGCGATGTGATATCACGCACTAAACGTCGAAAACGTGTCGATTCGGCGCGTACACGTCGCGGTGGATATAGATCAGCGTTTCTCAACCTGGGGGGGGGATCGTGTAAACGTTCCTGTGGAGGCGTAAGCAGTCATCACGAAATACAGTTTTTATTTTAAAATGCAGGGAAAATATGAACTGCAATTAATAACGACCGGTTATTGAGTATTATTGATAAAGATTACAATTATTTAAGATCACAACTTAATCGTTTTTATGTCGCCATATAATTATCGTCATCAATAAAATTGAATTCATCACAGATATTTTATAATGTCTTTGTTAAGTACACAAAAAAGTGATATATTTTTCATGTTATAAAAGGGGGGGTGGCGAGAGTTTCGAAAATCTACAAAGAGGGCGTATAATAAAAAGGTTGGGAACCACTGATATAGATGGAATACGTATACATCAGCGGTTCCCGACCTGGAGGTAATCACCCCTCAAGGGGGTAAAATAGGATTTTTTTTCAGGGGTAAAAAATAAACTGATTTTTTTTTTTTTGTACTTAATGTTCAAATTAAAATAACATCGAAACTCAAAATTTTCTCGGGGAAGGGGTGATTGTAAATATTTAACCTGATTTATGGGTAATAGTATCTAAAAGGTTGGGAACCACTGGTATACATGTATATTATATATTATATAGATGACCGCGCGATAGTGGAACTCGGCTCGAAACGAAAACGATATACAACCCCGTGACGTGGCAGATTGGCACTTGGCGCGAAGCCGCGGTCACGAAAGCCCGGTGCGCGACCCCGACACCAACGAAAATAATCTGCAGTTCGCTGCGGCGTGTGGGCCGTGCGCACAACTCTTGTCGCGGCCGTTTTTCTCGTAGGTTCCAAGTACTCGTTCAACAGTTGGTCGACGACGACTCTATGGTGGGAGGAACGAATTTCACGTTTTTTCGAAAAAGACTAAATTTATACAGTGTCTAATACGAATAAACTCTCATGTCCACTGGTAAAAGGCAAAAGGCTCCAAGCGACCGTTTGAATACTTTTCACAAGGATAAAATCAAAATGTTCTATATTTTGAGACGCTGAGGCTTGGGGTTTCGTCAAAACTATAACAACGAAGTTTTTAGGTTTTTTCACACTTCATTATGTTAATTTTGTGACCGGACACTAGTTATATTCAAACTTCAAACACAATATTAATTTTTAATCACATAAAATCAAAGTTAAAACTGACCAATTTTTTTTTTTTTTTTATGCTTAGCTCTTTTATTTTTTTAAATTTATTATTTCTGGCGCTTGTACCCAAATATAAACGTTAACCGTTATAAAACGTTATAATAAACGATTCATTGAACTAAACCGGTATCGACTGTACTTGATATCAATTTTGAAAAAAAAGGTGACGAGCGCAAATACGAGTAGTAGGAGGCAAGCGCCATATTATCACGTTTGGCGTTTGACAAACAATTAGTTCATTAGTGTCGCTTATACCCTAACGCTTAACATGTCCGTTAGTAAATGTCGCTTGCCCCGAAAATCATAAATGAAATAACTCACTAGTAAATGGTCATGAGAACACAGGCACTCATGCGATTGGATGTTTGGACAGTCGGTTATTCCTTAGTACGCATAATGTCGCTTAGCCCCTTTTGCCTTTTACCAGTCGATACAAAGGTAGACACTGGTTATTTTTAAGTAATATAGTACGTAACAGACGCGAAAATATTGAGGTTTTTGTGAACTAAACGAGGTCAGTTTTGAATTCATCACCATATGCACACAACGTGACTATTAACAAAAAATGTCGTATTTTCATATTATTTTTGAAACGAATTTCCTGTGATGAAAAAAAAAACAATCATCTCGGGTAAAATCAGGGAACCGATATTCGAGAATTTAAAGCTTTAATACAGGGGTACGTATGTGGTACAGTGCGAGACTGGAAAATCGAAGACAATCGTTGTTTTGGAAAATTTCAAGTAGTCGCGGAAAAGAAAAAATAACTAGAATATTGTTGTTGTTTTTCTCATTCGAAAGCATATCACAAACTATGACAAGTTCGGTATGCACGACAGCGTCTGTGCGCGCGCACGCGCGTGTGTGTGCGTGTGTGTTTGTATTAGTCAGTGCCTGTGTATGTGCGTGCGCCCACGTGTTCGCAATCGTACGCGTGTGCGTTGTGTTTGTGTGTGTGTGTGTGTGTGTGTGTGTGTGTGTGTGTGTGTGTGTGTGTGTGTGTGTGTGTGTGTGTGTGTGTGCGTATGTGTTTGTGTGTGTGTGTGTGTGTGTGTGTGTGTGTGTGTGTGTGTATGTGTATGTGTGTGTGTACGTGTGTGTGTGTGTGTATGTGTGTGTGTGTGTTTGTGTGTACACGTCGTGACGTACACTGTAAATCGTTATTGTTGTAACGAGCGACACCTGTGTGTACTCTCATACATGTTAATACCTGAGTACATGTCTATTATAATTCGAGCTCCGACGAATGTGACATACCTACACAGTTTTCGCGTCGCGTCATACGCGTCATCGTCTCCGTGGGCGGGCCGTGTGCTCGGGAAAACGCACGTGAACGAACGCGATCGCTCGGACGTCGATCGTCCGTCGTCTTCGGAGTGAGTAACGATAAAAACGAGACGGGAGAAAACGGTAATTCCTCGTCTCTGGTCTCACCTTTTTCTTCGTGCCCTTCCTCCGTCCGTAAGATTGTCCGACTCGTCACGCCGTCGAAACACCGATGTCGCATACATGAGGCTCGCGTGGTGTCTCGATCCACAAAAGTCTTGTCTTCCCCGACGCGCGGTATACGTCGCAATGTCGCCATGTACGTGCGAAACGCCATGCTGTGCCTCACGTCTCATGTGGTGAGTAAAATACATAATTTGTAATTTAAAAAAAAAAAAATGTACAAATATTTCGTGGAAATCCGATGAAAAAATTTCCTCGAAAATCTGCACGGGAAAACGGAAAAACGGTCCCTCCCCTCTTTTGCAGCGCACTGACTTTTCCGCGCGTTCGTCAAGATTCTACGATTTCACATCGAAAATCAGATCCCCCACCACGTAAATTAGAGAAGGTGTTTTTTTGAATGCTGTTCACATGGAGTAGGCACTGGTTTTTAATTTCATTCGCATTGATTCAAATATCCTACAGTCACACTCGTCACAGATCGATTATCACACCGACGTGTCAAATTTCAAACATAACAATCAAAGGACTTCAGAGGTAGTCAATATGAGGTGGTTTTTTTTATTGGAATTTGGTTTTCAGCCTGAAAATCAACCGGTATAGATATGCTAACAAATAGGCCTTCTTGAAGTGTTCGACGGAAAACATGTAATGGCACGTCCGACGTCTCATATTTATCATTCGAATAGAGCAGTTTAATCGGCGGTCTCGAGCAGCACAAAACAACATTGTTTAGTTTACATAACATTGTTAAACCGATGTAGTTGTCGTGTTAATTTATGCGATTGTCTTATCAATCATTGTTTTTGCAAACTATTTATTCTTGTTTTTTTTTTTTTTTTTTAATCGTGTATAAAACACGAGCATTCGTAATATTATTACGACTTATTCACCGCACAACTATTCACTACTACCGACAAAATGTTTACACTGTAACAACGACAATTGTTTCAGAACGTTTCCCGTACGGCAGTACTTGAGTTTTGATAACAGGTGTACGATTAATAGAGCTTCTATTTTATTTATTGTTTTTGATCCAGTGAACTACAGGCCAATCGATGGACGGATATAGTATTCAGTTTACAAATAAATGATTTTCTTGAAAAAATTCAATTGAAACGGAATCTCAGACCCGATAAGTATTGATATACATAATAATGTTTTAATCCATTAGCCACGAACGCTTAATCAGGGGTGAAAAAGTTTTAGGATAATATATATAGTATATGCTACTAAAAACACTTAATGCTTTTAAAAAAATGTCAATACAAAATTTCTCTAAATAAAATATTTTCACGTAAAAAATACAGATAGCTTTAGGCGTACGGATTAAAGTTTAATTTAATTTATCGTAACTAGTAATTAAACTTGACTGATTTATTACTGAAATATTATCATATTACAATAAATCGTTAGAAATACGTATATTTTATAAAATGTACCAACTAAATTAGAATGTTAAATTGGCGATAAGAAAAGCGGTGAAAATGAAACAACTTATTTTAATGCATTGTGGTGTTTCGCATACATTTAACTTTTAGTAAACTTAGTTGTATATTATACAGTTTAATTTGCACTTGACTCTTTATATGATACTGTGTGTATAACGTAATTATACACGTCGTATACCCAAAATCAAAAAAGGAGACAATCATCGATGTATTATTATAATGTATGATGCGCATAAAATATCGATAATGTAAAACAATAAATAGTTTAAGTCGCCAGACACGTGCGTTGTTTCGAAAAATAATCTCTTTTAGAACTTTGCATGGTTCGATTCGAGCAACGACCTCGTGAACGCATATGAATCGAGTAACAAAACTAAAAACGCATGTTAGTCGAGTCCCCCCCCCCCCCAAAAAAAAAGAAAAAAGAAAAGAAAGCATAACAAGTGAGTTCCGAGTATGAAAATAGACTTGACGGTTTTTGGATTACTAGGAAAAAGCATTTTCCTCTATTAAATAAAACGTAGCTCAAGACTCGCGACTGCAGTCTACGTTTTGAAATATAGCGATGCATATAAGTACGAATGAAATAATTCAATAACTCGTACGATTTAAACTCATAAAAGTCGAGACTCGATCCCGGGACTTGATTCTAAAGCGCCGAATTTCGTATTAGACAATGACAACGGGGTCGTGGCAGAACCGTCGCCGGCGTGTTCGCGGGTCCTCCGGGCGCGTTTCAGAGTTCGCCGGAGGTGTGCGGCAGGAGGGTTGCACGGCGGTCGTCTCGAGATGAAATTACACTCCTGCGGTGTGCACCACGCCCTCGGCAAATATTAATCCCGATCCGAAAAGCGAACCGCACGTCGTTTTTCCACCGCGGAAACGTGAAAAACACCTGACGTCACGGTGTAATAATCATCGGGCCGCGTCGACAGAGGTGAATTCGAACGACGCAAAAAGCTCGATACACGAATGTTTTGACGTAGTGAGCGCGAACGCGAGCAATAATTCACGCGGTTATCTGACGCGACCGGTCCGTCGGAAATCGGTCCCACCGCCACAAGTTCCACGGGACTCCCACAAGTGTTGGGGGGGGGCAGCAGGACCCATGGTACCGGGGCCCGGACTTCGAAAGGCTCGTTGTTCATGCAAATAATTACTTCAATATAATATTATAATAGAATAAATGTTTCGTTATCATTATCATGTTTTAATTTAGTGAGGTATTGTCATTCAACGTACCTAGTTATATATTTATATTTTAAATAACATTTTAAACAACATTTACCAAAATCTTGTTGTGTCTGTCAACATTGACCAAAATCCTAACGTAAATGTCAACAAACACTAGTAAATATCTGTATTATTTTAATTTTTCAACATTCACCAAGCGTCCTCAGGATTTTTTATTGGGGGGGATATGAAAATTTACTAAAAGGTGAGCCGTGGGGGCAGCCCCAGCGCCCCCTTTTTAAATTTAAAAACAACATACATTCAACTATAACAACATTATATTTTTAATTAAATATATATACAAAATGATATCAAGTTTTCTTGATTTTTGAGCTATCACATCAAGAACTTCTTTGGCATCAAATGGAATTTCTCTATGAACGGCCAACAATGTTAAGCCGTTCAGACGATTTTAAGAATGACATCAAATTATTTAAAATATGATATACGAAGCCAAGTAAAGGTTTTAAGCCATTTGCATTGAAGTGTAAGACCTCTTTTTTTTAGTTATTTCCAATAATGGAAAATTGAAGTTATCTGGCGGTGTCCACAAACTTTTAACACCTACACAGTACACACAATACAAATAACAAGAATCAAAAAATATTGATCAAAAAATTTCAATCATCAGATATTCTTAATTAATGATTTATGTGTTTATTATGATTGTAAAAATTGCTTACTATTTTTCTTTCATCATCCAGCAAACTTCGTTTTATAGAAAAGCGGTATCGTGAATATTATACATTCTGTTGCCATCTAATCTATATTGCTGTGTAAACGAAAAAATGTAAATTTATGCATTTAATAAAAACTTGATTAACGAGAAAAAAATTATTATTATTTATCAATAACCACTAAAATTCTCAAAATCATTTACCTTGAAAAAAATGTAGGCAATGGGGGATCTATCACCCATTTCCCCCCGTGAGAACGCCCATGATATATATATATGTTAAGGTGTATGACCGCATGGCAGTAAATGTTGACAGTCACCGGTGTATGTCGACATTCACTAATCATTTTGGTGAATGTTATCAATTATTTAAAATATCTCACAATGCGGACATTTACCAGTATTTGTTGACATGCACAATAGTTATTTAGTGAATGTTGACATGTGTGATAACGACAACTGTAATCACTTCGTTGTTTATTTTTTTTTGCTTTAGAATTTATAACTTCACTTATATATTTATTATATTTTTCAGTGCTTAAATAAAAACAATTATCTTCCCTTTTTTTTAATAAAAGTGCACTAAACTTTTCATAAAAAATATCTTTTATATTTTTATCCATTATAATTTTTAATTCGAATATAATATTAATAAAATATTACACTAAGGCCCGTTGTATTACACTAAAATGTTGCGCTTGGTTTAGAATACGCGTCGATACTGACGAGGGTAATTTATATTATATTATCTAGCAAACGATTGACAATCGGATTGTCTCATGCGATAATATTACTAACGTCCAAACGTCTTCAATGCATATTGTGGCTGGGCGATAACATCTTAATAATTTTACAAAATAATACAAAAATACCTTTTACATACAGTGTGCTTCAAGTGTGGTCAACATTTACCAAACACTGACTGTAAATGTCAACAATCACCGGTGTATGAACGCATTAAGACAATTTCGTCAACATTCACTACGGTTTTTGGTTTATGTCAACCTACACCGGTGACTGTCAACATTCGCCTACTGCGGTCATACACCTTAACATATATATATATATACACGTGAAGTAGTAAAACCGTAAGTTGTACAGTTAAACTCACAAACCTTTACACAACGGAAAAGCCTATGGGAGATTTCACGTTTTTCCGGTACACGCGACAAGTGTCTACCGAGTCGCATGACGAAAATATACTGGAAATTCTCTCGACAGCGTCGGTTACACCGTCTTTTAAACGGATATTTCATAGCGTCCGTAATTATTGAGAGGTCGTCGTTAATTTAATCCTCGTTTATAGAGGTTTTGTTTTCTACACACGTCTCACTATGTCCGACACCGTGCTACTTGACGATCACTTGATATTTCCACCGAGGACGTCCCTGAAAGGTAAAATCGACCCAATGCGACAGACGATTTTCCACGCGTCACGCGCCTCATCAATTCTGACGGAAAATCACAGATCCTCGAAAAACCCGTGGTTTCGTGTCGGACGAACGACACGTGTTGCACGTGTCGTAGCACGTTTTTGTCGGATGATGTCTGTCTGCGTGCCAACGTATTCCACGTATACGACTTTTCGTTCGTGACGGTGTTAATATCCACTGCACGACGGGGTTGTCGTTGTTTATTGCCGCGTGCAATCATTATTATTATTATTATTGTTATCGCTACTGCACGACAACGGCGTTAATTAAAATCTGCGTCCTCCTACTTCATATCCTATATCCTCGTGGCTGACGAGTGAATCTCCGATATTATTCTCGATTCCTTTATGTATAGCGACAGCCATCGCGCTCACGTACACACACTCACTA
This sequence comes from Therioaphis trifolii, assembly GCA_027580255.1. Lineage (NCBI taxonomy): Eukaryota > Metazoa > Arthropoda > Insecta > Hemiptera > Aphididae > Therioaphis > Therioaphis trifolii. The sequence goes on from CM050405.1 coordinate 71,863,121, forward strand.
CACATATGCACAATGCGTATTACACATACACACACACACACACACACACACACACACACACACACGCACACACAAATACAGTGCACGTCACGCACAAACGTTTGAACATAATAGTTTAGTGTGTGAAATAATATGCGGTGCTGACCATCCATTCGTCGGGCAGTAATCATCTCTGGCAGCGGAATAGACCGTGGCTTTTTGCCATGATCGCATATTATATTGTGCTACTAACACGCAAAGGTACTCAGCAGATCGGATCCAAATCAAATCGACGTTGAAATAACCCTGTCAATCGTTGAATCGTATCGTAATTGTATCGGCTATAGGAAATTATTACGAACGCTAGTTTCAATCGATTGCATCACGACGCGTCGGACCGACGTGTGTGTAACACACACACACACACACACACACACACACACACACACACACACACACACACACACACACACACACACACACACACACACACACTTAATTATCATTATTATTTCCGAGTATTGTAAACAATATCACACGCAGTTCGGACGACAAAACGACTCGTACGCGCGGGACTGCATGTATAAAAGAAATTAACTGTGCATTCGCATAATTGAGAGTGTGTGCGATATCGAGTACGAATTACCGAAATAATGAAAAATCAATGTACTTTAAAATTGTACCGACTCGAGGCCACTCTGTTTTCGCCGCAGAGAGTGAAGCAATAGACTACCAAAGTTGGCATTAAATCATACATGCATTTTTTTCTCTTAATAATACTTCTGTGTAACATATTCTCAAGTTTAAATAAGATCGATTTATATTTTTTAGATTCTTAATATTTTCAATGTTAGATCTGCGAATTCAATGAAAATAAGCACAAGTTCAAAAAGCACGTGATATTCGAAATCTCAAACGTGAAAAATCATAACAGCACCTGACTAAAAACGAGGAACTCTCTGGTGGATATGAGTGAAATAAACATTTTCAATCTGCCTAATTATAATGAATGGGCCTAAAAAGATTACAAAATTGTCGATGACTAAGATAAATGTAAAATTTATTGTTTTGATTTTCTGCCACCTTTGATAGACTATTGCCACGCTGTGCGCCGCCGTCCGCTTCTACCGAGAAAGTTCTTATAATTTTATTTTAGAGTCGGAACGGTTGGCAAAAATATAATTCGTAACAGCTTCTCATCGATAAAATCATAAAAAGTATTCCGCTGTTTTATTACACACGAAATACGCATACCTCTAATACTACTTATGTTATCGTGTTCGTTGTGTGAAAGCTCTTTCGTAGAAATCCAGGTTTTTTTTTCGGAATAAATAATATTTTTACTGAATTCGAACGAAGACGATACAACGACGTGACGTACAACGTTATTAGAACGTTAAAGAACGTTTTTATCGACAAAAGACGAGAAAATAAAGCTTTTCGAAGCGGATGCATATCTTTTTTCAATGCCCCGTGTATCCTTTTATAATAAGACGGCGGCGGAACAACGGCGGGCTCGGGTGAACTTATCCTACTTTGGACATTTCATCGTTCCGTATAGAGCACTGTTTTAGTCATTATACACGATACTGCGATATAAATTCACATTTTTTTGTTAAAAAAAAAAAAAAAAAAACCCTTATTACGTACCATTATTATTTACGTCCTATATACTCCGAGTTAATGTTACTGTCATTGTACTAATTCTGTACGTGACGAATGAAAAGGTTACCGTTCGCTAGAACCGTCGAATAAAAAAGGTCGTTTAATTCGTATCATACACTCATAATAAAACACTCCGAAATCATCGACGCAAACTATAACGCGTATTGTGCGTACGTCAACAATTCCCCGGGTCGTGTAAAATGTGCGTTCGCGTACAAGACCACCAGAAGGATCAGCGTTTGTGGCCGTAAACGATTTCTAAATTAACGACTCAAAGTTACGTGTTGCGGCCACAGAAGTTTTTCCCGGTCGTCGAAGTGTTTACGTCCGTCGATAGAAACGATCGACTCGTCGTCTCGGGTCGCGTCCGAAAATCTCCCATGTCGTTTTTTTTTTTTTTTTTTTTGTCATTTTTTCGAACAGTCGAAATAAATTTCTCGAAATTCACGAATAAAAAAACTCGCACCTGTATTCATTACGACATTATTATATCACAAATGAAAAACACGATCGGCAATTAACTTTAATAATATTGTTATGTTGAACTGTGTCACTAAACGCGACGGCGTGTGTCGATTTTATACTTTTACACTAAGAGCTGAGTCGGGATGAATGCAGGGAATCCAATAGCATAATCATAAAAAAGTTCTGGACACTATGCTTTTTTTTTTTTATTTATTTATCTAAATTTTGTATTTTAAACATAATTGTTATATTTAACAAACATGAAATATCCATACGTTTTGCATATCATCATTTATCAATAATATCGCGTCATCAATATTGATGCAATTTCAATTTTATATATGAAGGGCTACGGGAAAAAACGATAATAGTCAATATTCCTAAAATGTTCAGTATTGCAATTTTAAAGTTTCAGAACTCAAAAACCCATGCCGTCATGGTAATATTTAAACCTGTATTATATCATTGAGCGTGATATTTTTTCCCTAACTCGATTCACGTCACAATTCGTTCAAAAACCAACAAACAAGATATTATATTATCTGATTATTATTTTTTTTTTACTATTGTCGTTCTTCCCCGTAGCCCTTCATATATATCAGTAGTTCTTAACCTTTTTAGAACCACGGAAGATTTATAATTTTATAAGATTTTTGCGGAGCACTAGGTCGTAAAATAAAACAATAATTTACATTTTTTTTTTTTTTTTTTTTTTTAATAACATTACACACTTAATTATACTCGTATTTAGTCAATGTAATAATATAATAAAATTGGTTAATGACATAAAATAAGTACAATTTTTAAAGAAATGTTTAGATTATTTAATAATTTAATAAATATATATTTTACCCAAAATTATTGAAAACGATGAAATCAAAAATTAAATTTTCCCAGTAATTTTAACTAACAATAATTTTTTTAATTTTGGCAGAACACTTTATCCAAGTTCACGAAGCACCAGTGTTCCGCGGAACACCAGTTAAGAACCACTGATATATACATAAATTGAATGACTATCTATTATTTCATTTTGTTTATTTAAAGTAATTTTGTATAATATAGAAGGTAACTTGATAATGTATTTTTTTTTCGTGACGTATATTATTGAATACAAATGATGTTTCGTGGCTCGCCACCATGACATGTTCAGTCCTTCGGGCATGACGTGTTAGTCGTACCGTGTGTACGCGTGTGGTCTCGGCCCGTGAAAAAATCGCCGAAAAATATAATGTAGACGCGATAACACACAGGTACGTGGGAGCAATAACCCTTATAAAGTTAGCAGCACAACTATGACAGACACATGAGCAATACATCCAATAAACTTGTTGGTAACTTGTTGGACATTGTTGGAACACCCACAGACTTTGTTGGACTTTATTTTTGTCGGTAGAGCTTTAGAAACTTTTGTGCTGCCATATATACTCCAACAGCACAACTTTACGTTAGCAAAATTTCACCCGTATAAAAAGTGTCCAGCTTGACTTGTTGGACCTTGTTGGGTCACTCTGAAAATTTGTTGGACATTATTTTAGCCGGTAGAGCTTTTCAAAGTTGTGCTGCCAACAGCACAACTTTACGTAAACGAAATTTCACCCCTATAAAAAGTGTCCAGCTTGACTTGTTGGACATTGTTGGGTCACTCTGAAAATTTGTTGGACATTATTTTAGCCGGTTGAGCTTTTGAAACTTTTGTGCTGCCAACAGCACAACTTTACGTGAACGAAATTTCACCCGTATAAAAAGTGTCCAGCTTGACTTGTTGGACCTTGTTGGGTCACTCTGAAAATTTGTTGGACATTATTTTAGCCGGTAGAGCTTTTCAAAGTTGTGCTGCCAACAGCACAACTTTACGTAAACGAAATTTCACCCCTATAAAAAGTGTCCAGCTTGACTTGTTGGACATTGTTGGGTCACTCTGAAAATTTGTTGGACATTATTTTAGCCGGTTGAGCTTTTGAAACTTTTGTGCTGCCAACAGCACAACTTTACGTGAACGAAATTTCACCCCTATAAAAAGTGTCCAGCTTGACTTGTTGGACATTGTTGGGTCACTCTGAAAATTTGTTGGACATTATTTTAGCCGGTAGAGCTTTTGAAACTTTTGTGCTGCCAACAGCACAACTTTACGTGAGCGAAATTTCACCCGTATAAAAAGTGTCCAGCTTGACTTGTTATTCATTGGTTTTTTAATCAATAAATTAATAATTGTCTAAAATGTAGTAAGAATTGTTTAATTTAAACACAAACCACCTTGTTTATTTAATAAAATATTAATTAAATAATATTACTTGTTTACTTGTATGAGTTGATTAGGTTATAATATTATGTAGTTCTACAATTAAAAATATTAAAATAAGAATTATAATATTCTAATAAATTAAAAAGTTATAAAAAAAAGGTATATGGCAACTTAATCCCGAATAAAATATAATATGTGTGGTGTTACACTTAGATTTTGTAAACTGCTGAGTCTTTTTATTTTGCGGCTCATATCATCGTGGAGTTCCCAATATCCACTGGCCCGGTACACATATGACACGTAATGACCCAGATTTCCTATTGTTGGTGCAATATAGGCAATCACACCAATAAATCTGAAACTACAATTAAAAATAAAATACAATTTAACTAAATAAAATTAAAATAAAAAATGAAATAATCTCGTATAATAAGATTGTTATTACATTAAATGCATTAATTAATTCAACTTTTAAATGTTAGTTTTGGGATAGTTTTTAAAAACCCATCTCTAGAACGAGAGGATCGAGAGCAAAATTCATGAACCAATCATTGGATGCAAAGCGTACTACTTGCATTTTACATGTTTTTCAGGAAAGGTTATTTTTTAGTATTTTATTTGAGGGTAAGTGAAACTTTTAGAGTGTATTACTATATTTTAAATATACCATGAAATTTTCAAATGTAATTTTTTTTGTAAAATGAATTTAACATACTGTTTTAGATATACTAATGCCTAATATAGTAAAATAAATGACATAAATCATAATAATATCATAAAATATACCTAGTTAGTAATATCATAGGCTTCTAGAGTTCTAGACCATCTTCCTTGAGAACCATTTTTCACATAATATAGTGATTTTATATAATCATATTAAAATTTAAAACCATACATTACAGTGAACCAATTGTAATAAGCTGTTCAGCAGCGGCACCCACTTACCCTCTTTTTTTTACTATTGAATTTATAAAGCTGGTCCAACAGTTTCCAACAAGTCAAGCTGGACACTTTTTATAGGGGTGAAATTTCGTTCACGTAAAGTTGTGCTGTTGGCAGCACAAAAGTTTCAAAAGCTCTACCGGCTAAAATAATGTCCAACAAATTTTCAGAGTGACCCAACAATGTCCAACAAGTCAAGCTGGACACTTTTTATAGGGGTGAAATTTCGTTCACGTAAAGTTGTGCTGTTGGCAGCACAAAAGTTTCAAAAGCTCTACCGGCTAAAATAATGTCCAACAAATTTTCAGAGTGACCCAACAATGTCCAACAAGTCAAGCTGGACACTTTTTATAGGGGTGAAATTTCGTTTACGTAAAGTTGTGCTGTTGGCAGCACAAAAGTTTCAAAAGCTCAACCGGCTAAAATAATGTCCAACAAATTTTCAGAGTGACCCAACAATGTCCAACAAGTCAAGCTGGACACTTTTTATAGGGGTGAAATTTCGTTTACGTAAAGTTGTGCTGTTGGCAGCACAACTTTGAAAAGCTCTACCGGCTAAAATAATGTCCAACAAATTTTCAGAGTGACCCAACAATGTCCAACAAGTCAAGCTGGACACTTTTTATACGGGTGAAATTTTGCTAACGTAAAGTTGTGCTGTTGGAGTATATATGGCAGCACAAAAGTTTCTAAAGCTCTACTGACAAAAATAAAGTCCAACAAAGTCTGTGGGTGTTCCAACAATGTCCAACAAGTTACCAACAAGTTTGTTGGATGTATTGCATATGTGTCTGTCATAGTTGTGCTGCTAACTTTATAAGGGTGGAGCAATACGCATTCCGCGATAACGTCGTCAACTTTTGTTTTTGTTCAATTATCAACACAGTGGTCACAATAATTTCTGTTATCGTTTTTGTTTTCAGTACACGGAGACTAGATTTTTCTTCTAAGCTCTTGACAATTATTTATTGTCCCCCCCTACTCATTTTTCGGTTTTCTGATTTTTTCCCGTCGTTCGTGTGATTTGTTGAATTTCAACAAGGCTTCTTTCTCTTTGATTTTGTTTCGTGCCCAATTGTTGACGTGTGTTTAATGCGATGGCGCCGCCAATAGGCGATAAAAACTGCCTCGCCCAAGTGTTTAAACGTCCGACAAACGCAACAAAAAAAAAAAACCGTCGATTCGTCCGTCCGTCCGGGCTTGAGACGCGAGACGACACGCGCGTTTTCCTAAACTACTGTTGCGCGTTTGAAAATCTACGCTTTCACACGGATGAACAACAACACGCGGCCGCGGCGAGCGCCGCGAATCCGTTCCAACAACAGAAATAATAATAATAATAATAATAATAACAACAACGACTTACACATCAAGCGTCATCGGATCGCGGCGCGGACGAAATACGATCGCCGTCGATACTCGAAAGGTAGACACACACCTATATATACACGATGACGTGCGATGCGTATTTATAGGACTCGCGCACACACACTAAGCGATTCGGTCAAAAGGACGGACCGCACAGCGTTGTATTACAACGACGATAATAATAATAATAGTAATAATAAATTAAACTCGTAGACATATTATTGAATTTCCGATCGTGCGTCATATGTTTGTATTATTTATTTTTTTCTTCAAACGAAATCAAAGTACGTAATCTTCATGCCCTGCACTCGAGTACCACGTCGTCGTAATCGGCGCGAAAAGTACCTGTAGCGACGCGCGGTGAGTGAGTATTTGATTTTACTTTATATTATTTTTTTATTTTTTTTTTTATTTTTTTATTTATTTATTTATTTTTTTTTTTTTTAAGCATCGGTTAAAACGCGTCGAATTGACGCGATTACGTTCATGAACCACAAAAACCATCGAATTTATAATTTGTATTTATTATAATTAATGAAAATCAATACGCGATCAATCGTATTCGTTTACCACTTTGTACCGTAAAACTCGAACGGTCCTCGAATGAGTGTTCCGGAAATTTCTCGAGTGAAATTAAAAAAAAAAAAAAAAAACAAATAAATAAATAAAAGTACTTTATACCGCTAAATAAAACGGTCGTCAATTTTTGTATAATGAAATCGGAACGATTTGAAAAAAAAAATGTAAGCAACAGTTGGCAGGTGTATATTTGTTTTCGTACAAAAACGCAATATTTACGACACTTGATGAAATTGATAAATTTCAAAATTTTTAAGTAAAACCCTAGATTACTCGGTAACACGTGTATTTGTAGAGGTCAACTGAGATTTTTTAAATACACACTCGTATCTCCGGAGGGAATTATCTCCCTCGTGCCGCGTCAGAAGTCGGTTCTTCGTTTTTTTTATTCGATTCACGAACAAAACGAATGTAATGTCCTACAAAGAACGTACGTGGAAAAAATTGTTTTCCATCCAAGGACGGAATGGTATAAGTAGTAATGAATTTCTGTGTAAAAACATTCCGAGTTGAATATTTTCGGCGGTCCGGTTTATTCTCCCTCCGTGGTCCGGATCCGCTTGTTTCACAGTATAGAGATAATGTCACAGAACGCGCGTGTACGTTCGATTACGTGCTGAATTTTACAAAGTTTATCAGCAATTGATTGAAAAGCTATTTTTTTTTTGTTTTTTTTTAATACAAGTCGTAGTCGAGATTTCGGTGATTTTAGAACACTGTTTTTTTTTTATTTTTTATTTTTTACTATTTTATTTTTAGACCATTATTTGCGACCATTACAGTGCACAGATAATAAATTGTTTTATTAAATTAATAACAGGTCAGTAACGACAGTGCTGTTATCAAGTCGCACCACGTATGTAAATAATAATTACTCGCGTGCTATCAAATATTCTGACCTCCGTATGGGATGTATCTATTGTTTTTGAACACTGCACGTATATGTTATGTTTTATTGACAGTGTATTGTAAAACCCTCGACGTGCTATCATTTAAAAAGAGTACAGTATAAACAATACACAATTTGCTGTTATATTCATGTATATATAATATACATATATAATATTATGTTATATTAACCAGCACCAAATTCAGCAAATCTTGGTTAAGCGAAATCTAAAATGTTGGACTCATCACCCATCCCGTCCCTAGTATCTCACCTGAAAACTGAATGTTTATGTAAAAAAAAGTTTATATAAATATACAACCACCCTGAACCCGTGACTATTCGAATCTGGAACCCACCACCCTTATTAAAAATATGAAGCCGCTACTTAAGTTGATATATATATATACAATTGGGCGTCGCTGGAGGAAACTACTTGAAATCATAGGCGTCACAACGGGGTGGTAAGGGGTAGCGATTTCTACCCCACCCATTTATATGTGCTTTTATAAATGTTTCAACTGTAAGTAAAGCTATGAGATTAATGGTACATTTGTATCTAATTTTTATGAACGATTAACGTAGACTTATCGATACACCCATTGCTCTACCCCTTCATCAGATTACAAATGAATTAAAAATATTATTCAAGACGCTTGCTACCCCGTAGATTTACTCCGAACGACGCCCTTGCTTGAAATTAAATATAATGACTTGTCAAGACGTTTTTATTGTTTATACACGTATATTATGAAGACGGGGGAGACGTTACGATGAACCGATTTTTTTTTTTTCGTAAGTTAATAGTCCGGTCCAATACAGAACTCGAGTTCTTTCGAAACCTACTTCCGTAATAACGTTCATACGTTAAATCGGTTAACAGAGGATTTTTCGACAGATAACACCAAAACATACAGCGAATTTCGAACGACCGAACAGCCCGACCGTCGTTCGTGCGCGTATAATATGGTCGCACCCTTGGCACGAAGCTGTCACCACTCAAAACTGGATATGGCTACCGGTCGATCGCCATAATTTTTTTCAACAACATACGATATCGCAAAAACTAGTAGCCCAACCAACGCGCCGGTCGAATAAACTCGTGTCGGTATCGAATTTAACATGTTTTTTTTCGATTAAAAAAAATCATAATAATAATACTATCACCGTAATTTGACACGACGCCATATTGCGTCGTGGTATATACATAAATATAATATGTATACATTTTTTTGTTTTTGTTTTTTTTTTTTTTTAAAGTTCGTTGCGAGACATTAAGATCGCCTCAATTTAAATGAGTTTTAGCGAAATGTTTTCGAACCGGACGACATTCGTGAAAAATTAAAAACAAATTGCCACATTCCGATTCGAATACGAACCGTTCACGTTTCGTTTTATTGACTATAATCTTACGATAACGGTGGTATGTATTGCTTGTAGGCCAATCAATCGATAAAGCGGCGTTTATCTTCGGCGATAAAGATACGAACCGGCCACGTTTCCTATGGATGCGAATAAAATACTGATACGACATGGAAATCCGTCACAAACCGAAATGCGGCCGTTGTGTTTTTTAAAATGCCCAATTTTAAATTCTCATAACCTCGTATTTCGTAGTCAATCAAAAAACGTACCTAGTTCACGTTAAACTGAGTATCACCTAACAAAAATAGGTTCAAACTCTTTAGACAAAAATCTTTAGACAACATAAACTATTGCCGTAGTATTGCCGTAGGCCGTGGCATAAAGACGAATAACGAATTTGCAATTGCTTTTTTCTTTGTCCTCAACTTTGTCGTACGCTCGCACAAAAGTTAAACGATTTCTAATAATAAATTATTTATAAATTGTACTATTGGTGAATTAATTTTTAATGTAATAAACTATGATTATATCAGGTCAACTTCTACGATTTTTTTTTTTAATACGTTTTTTATTTTATATAGTTATCATTTACAGCACACTCAAATAATATTAAAAATAACAATTAATTGTGCTATTTAGAGTACACGCAAATAATGTTTCCATAGAAGATTTTCGTATGGCATCCTAGTAATGTTTTGGTACAAGTAGAAAAACCTAATAATACATTTTTATCAATGACATTTTAATACAAATTATTCACGGGTTTAAAAAAAAAAGGCAATTTTTTTATTGGTTAAAAGGTTTTTTTTCTACGTTTGCCAGAGACTTCCTATGCAACTGACTGACTATTGCAGATAATTGAAATTAAAGCAATATATATATATATAACAAATCATTCGGTAGCGAATTCAATTTTAAATTTATTGACTTCTTTAAAATCTAAAATTTTGAGTAGTGGCAGTTTTGTACCGAGGGTGAGATATATATCGTATAATATAATTTTTCGGCTGTAAGCGCTTGACTGTACTCAGGTCGTACGCGTAAAAATGACTGAAATCAGCAAGTCGTACGCACCGCGTACGGATTGCGTTGCACAATTTCGCGAAATAATTTCATACGTCGTAACAATATACGACGATTGATTTCCACCCCACCCCGAACCTTACCGTCATAATTCACCGACGCAACAATCGTAATAAGACTTGTGTATAATATAATGTAGTTCGCAGATATTAAAAAAAAAAAAAAAAACTAATGATAATTAATAATTAAATATTAACAAAATAATATTGTATCAGCTCGAAACCGGGTGTTGCTATCACGCGCCTAAGCTTAACCGTCGTAGTCAAAAAACCGTTCGTGAGACCGATAGCAAAACACGCGAGAAATAAACGTCATAAACAGATTATACGTAAATCAGTGTTATTAAACGCACGCGCGCAGTCACTGTCAAACGTGGACTCGACACACGGCGGTTGGCGGACAATCATTATCTGAGACGTTAACAGTGTTTTACAGAGCTTACCACTCGTGAGTCTCTGAAGTGTACTCAAATAATACAGGGTGTCCCACAAAGGTACACCCGTAGCGATGTGTCCTGAAGTGAACAAGATAGTCTGAATATGTTTTGTTTTCATGTGATTCACAGAGATAAGAGCAAATAGCATTTGCAAAAGAGCAAAATATATGCATGGCTCGAATAAATTTTATGTTTTGGTATAAATACTTTTAAAAAAATGAAATTTTATTTGAAAATTTTCAAAAAACTTGTTAATGTCTATTGGGCAGGATTTATTTTTCTGAAAACATTTTTACTTTAAAATTTTTCTTTCAATAACTTAATATTTTTTTTTTTTTTTGTGAAGAAATTATTATAAATCGTTAAGTTGTCGGAAAGAAAAACAGATGAACGGTTGAAAGGGGGATATCGGAAATCGGTGGAATTTCTAGAAACTGCTATAAGTATACTAACTGTGACAGACGCATAACACGAGCACGAGCTCTTTATCGTAAATCGACGGATTACGACTGTTCATGTAAAGCAGTGGTCCGTGGGCCAGTCATAGGTGGTCCACGGTCCCATAGGTTTTGTGCATTTTTGTTAATGAGCAAAAAAAAGGTGTTCCTAGTTTTCGTAAAATTAAGGCGGTCCGCGACCTATAAAATATTCTCAAAGTGGTCCTTGGTGATAAAAAGGTTGGGAAACACTGATGTAAAGTATATTATTTAGGTTACCTTGTGCGAATCTGTACACATAACAAATATCTTTACAATTTAGAAGATGAAGAAATTTAGATCATATTTGATGTAAATGACAATAATTCCTGAATAGCGTTGATGCCAACAGACAACTAAATCGATAAATAATTTCCATTAAGTTCGAACGCGTAGCTACATAATGGGTTATCAATATATTTAAATGGAAAAAAATACGCAGTAAGTGCGCCAAATGTTGTGTATATATATGTTTATATAATATATATTTCATTCTAATAAATTGTTTGTGTGTGTGTGTGTGTGTGTGTGTGTGTGTGTGTGTGTGTGTGTGTGTGTGTGTGTGTGTGTGTGTGTGTGTGTGTGTGTGTGTGTGTGTGTGTGTGTGTGTGTGTGTGTGTGTGTGTGTGTGTGGTGTGTGTGCAGTAAGCGACATAATATTTTGTCGGGTAAAGTCTTTTTATCCGTTTTTAATATCGAAGTGTCGTTGTTACTTACAGGTAATAGTGATCTAAATATTTTGTAGCCAATAATAAACTTAAGACGTTGATTTAGCAAGTCAAAACTTAATATTTCTCATCGAAATTCTGTTTGTTTTTAAGTTTAATATGATTTTTCTGAAACCAAAAAAAATAAAACAAAAATTAGAAACTGATAACGTCTGAAATTTAATGGCTTAGTAACATTAGTTATCCATAGAGAAATAAAGGTTGATATAATGAAGTTATTGAACAACTCAGTCTTAAAAAAAGGCGCAGAGATTTTGTACTGTAAATTAAATCAATGTTGTAGTTTTATTAAGTTAACAATTTAATATATAACAAAGCGCTAATTGTTAACTAGGTATTTTTTAAATTTGAATTTACTTTTATTTAGCCTTACAAATAGGTAATTTGACAAAAAAATATAGTTTTTCTTTGAGTTAAATTGTACTTGATTCATCTAATTTTGTGAATCATTTTTAAAGAGACGTAAATTTGGAACTTCTACGAGTTCGCATGATCCCAAAAATGTTGGACACCCTCCGAAAAAAATCCCAAAATACGCCACTGTCGCACATTATTGTGTTTTGTGTCACGACTCACGAGACGATCAACGATAATGATAATAATAACAATAATAACGATGATGATAATAATAATAATAATATATACCGACACGTTTGTGTTTTTTAAACGTGGTAATCGATTTTTATTTTTCCTCTTTTTCTTCACAAAACGATTGTGCGTTTGACGTTTTAACGACGCGTGAACCTCGTGGTTTTTTTTTTTTTATATTTCTCCGTTTTTCAATATTTTTCATACGTTTTTTTTTCTCGGTCGGCCTTTGCCGAGCGCAATAACCGTCAACGCTAATCAATCATCCCTTTCGTCGCCGTAATTGATGTCTTCGCGCGCACGTGAGATTATCAGTGTACACACACGCGCTCGCGCGCACGCATTAATCTTAGTCATTAGAGATAATCGTCTCGGTAAAGGTACGCGTCGTATCACTACGTTGTCTATCGGCGCTGCGCGTCTGTCCGACCGCAGCTCGATTAGTATTTGCGGCACTTTTCGCGTTTCGGTAGTCGATGATCTAAAATTCTAAAGCATAACGCCTACCGTAATGTAAATAATTACACGTTTCACGCGATCCGGACGTTTGAATAGGTCACGAGTCATCGGGTCACGCGTCCTGCTACCGATCCACTCGCACCGCAGGTTTCCGCGGATAACTTTTCACGCGCTTCGGGTATCTCGTGCGAAAATTCAAAACGTTTTTCACGAATCATCGAGGGGAAAATTCGTTTTCGGAAAACGGAGTGACAGCAAACGGTCAGCAGTACGCGTTATCGCAGTCACACTGACAGCGAGATACATTAATAATACTTTTTGAGTAAATGTACACCTCGAACGAGGTCAGTACCTACGGTGATTGGTCGGAATGGCGAGAATCGCGAGGCTTCCTAGTACGTTCGGATGATTCGAACGTGTAGATTAATATTTTTTTAATTCGTTTGTACTCCGTGAATACAACTCGTGTCGACAGTGTCGGAATCGTTTATTTCAAACCGACGTTTACGCAGAGAAAAGACGAAATCATACATTGAATTAACGAGAGTTGATGTCGAGTTAGACTGACGCATGAGTCGAATTCGATCTGCACGGGTTCTAGTCATAGAGAAAGATACGATAGAGTTCAGCTTAAGACATTGCAATATAGTCTTTCTTTTACTTTTATTTTCTCTTGGCGGCCCAAAGTATCTTGTGTTCCGTTTCGGGAGTAAACATTCGCGTGAATACCGGCACCGGGTGTGTGTCGACACGGGTTTTCAAAGGGAATGGGACTTTTCGGCGCTGCCGGTTCGGCGCCACCGGTTCGGCGATGCCGTTTCGGCGATAGATATTTTCGGCGAGGCCGATTCGGCGATAAAGAAAAAAATAAATGTATGCATTTATTTAGTTAAAATCAAATTTTAATTAAATTTTTTTAATAATAATTAAATAATATAGATTGATAAAAAAATTGTAAAATGAATATAGTTGAAAATGGTATAAAAATTAGTACTTATGTCACAGTGAAAAATGTACAATTTTAGTTAAAATTTTATTTTTACGCTATATTATTAAATATTCCCCTTATAAATGCGGGAATGTCATTTTTATCATATTTATTGACTAATTTAAAAATTCGTTTGTCGGTGTCTCTAAATTTTTTTAACTTTTTCGGTGGACTATTACCAAATGTTCGTAGTGAGTGTCCGTTCCTGCTTGTATTTTACGTAATGAATTTATGAAAGCCCAAATTGTAGGTTTGTTTGTCATTAACTGATTTAATCGCCTATTTGCCGCTTCAGCATGGTTATTTGTGCGATCTTTGTTTGTTATATATATTATTATATATACATATATTATTACTATTAGATATATATTATATACCTATTATACCAACCTAAAATTTAAAGATATCGACAAACGTATTTTTAAATTTGTCGATAAATATGATAAAAATGACATCCCACATCTATAAGGGAATATCTAATAATTTACTTATTAATTTTACTGTTTTAAAATTTTTTTTATCTAAATAAATTCATGCATTCATTTATTTTTTCTTTATCGCCGAAACGGCAGCGCCGAAAATATCTATCACCGAAATGGCAGCGCCGAACCGACAGCGCCGAAAAGTCCTAGACCCGTTTTCAAAGGGTACCTACTGCGATGTATCGGCGAAAACGGACGGTATGTTTTAGTACACAATAATAGTTTATAAACCGTGTCCACCTCGAATCGAACTAATGTAGAACCGTTAATGTTTTCAGGGTTTCAATACGTATTATCCAAAAAATCAGTTTGCTTTAAATCAACAAACTCACTCGGTAACGAACCATTAAATATCAGTTATGCGTCCAACTACGGTATAATGAGTTATTTCATGTAAGTTATTCGACGGTATACGTTTTCGACAAATTGTGACTCGATGTGGTGCAATGTGTTAAATTACTTTTAAACCAGGTAATGAATCGGGTTCTTTTTTTTTATGTATAAATATATATATATTCTAATCCTTCGAATATATTACGAAATAACGAGCCGTTACGGTTTTTAATCTGATTAATCGTCGGTATTCTTCACAGTGTAGTACATTTAGTGCTTTTGAGACGATTTACGTCGAATCGACGCGTCTCGAAGACTAAAAATAGTGACCGCCGCCTATAATCGATATCAAAATAAAAGTAACACGCGATATAATCTAATAATTGATGCGATATAAACTTTTAGGGAATTAATTCGGTACGGTTTGACCGGGAAAATAATAAATAAAAATATCATTGACCCGGCCGGCGTATCAATATAAACCTCTGTACATACTATATATATATATATATATATATATTGGCTCTTCCAGTTAGAATGCGCGTGCACGTACCAACGTATTGGTATATAATAAATATATATATATTTGTTACATGTATATACAATAAACACCGACCCTCGTCGAACGTCAAAACGTTTCAGCTCGTGAACTCCCGAGAGATAAATTCAATTAGAACGATTAGCCGATAAGCAAGCCGTACGCGTACTCGCCGTCGAGTTGTGGACCGCGCAGCACTCGACTTATCGCTTTTCCGCGATCGCGCGCCACTTTCGACCACGTGCCCGACGGACCGCGCGTACGCGGCGTAATCGCGTTCACGTATTTTTCCGCCCGTGTTCACGAGCACCCACTCGTGTTGGTATCCGGTCAAAATAGCGAAACTATTACTGCGACGGACATAATAGCGAAACCAAAATAACGAAAACAAAATGAGCTAATGTAGATAATAGCGATTACAAAAATATCGAAAATGTAGTTTACAGAGATCACAAAAATATCGAACATTTTATTTTTTATAATTAATAATAACTAAAAATAATGTAGTATATAAATCAAAAATAAATGTCTAATATTTACACTTGAAAATTAAAATTATATGCAATACCTTTCAAAAAGTTAAAATTGTCATTTGCGTTAAATAAATTTACCATATCTTCTATTTTTTTTGCCGTATCTTTATATATTTTTTTCCTATATTTAGAATGTCCTGCAAGTAATTGTTCATACCTCAGCTCTTGAATATTTTGTTCATTCTTTAAGCCATTTATAAATTTCCAAAACGTTGGATGGTGTGAACCTAAAATACGAAAATAAAATTAGGTACAAAAAAGAAATTATATTTTACTTGTCATACCTAATAATGTACTGAACCCTCTGTGCCATCCTTCAATGTTATTATTTGTTCGCGGCAATCCTTTTTTTGCCAAATCATAACAATTCCAAAGCTCCAAGGGAAATGTTGGTGTCCTACGGGTCATTTGTCTACGGCCAACAAGTCGCCCAATCCAATTGTCTTCGAAGTAGTCAATTAATGGTTTTAATAGATCATCGTTATCAATTTTTCTACGATTTTTCTGGATTCAATTATATTAATGTCGGGGACATGTATATGATATGAGGGACCTTTTGAAATTGACTCACGTCGAATAGTAATCCGGCCTTTACAATTTTTAACGATAAATCTCCAGTAAACTGTTTCGACTGCCTTTCTATCCACTCTATATATGTAACTGTTGTGTACTAACAAATTCTTATTTTTGTTGCTTTTTATATATTGCATTTTAAGTTAATATGGCACTTACACAGAAAATAACTTATTTTATATTACATAAAATACCTAGGTCGTACACAACGTCGTACACATCATTACCAACTAGCAAATAAACTAATTGTATAACTAAATAAGACTATAACATAAAATACTAATATAAATCTACTTATCGCGAAAATCGTAATCGCTGTAATTACCTATGTAGCTCTATTTGTTATCGCGGTTTTACCGTCGCTATTTTAACCGTCGCTTTAATGGATTCGCTCTTTTCACCTAGACCCCTCGTGTTTACACGTTACGCGACTGTTTTTGATGTGAAAACATCTTATACGGCGTTCAGTCCTTTCCGTTTGGGCAGTGAAATTTTCGAGCGTTACCTTTTTCGCGTAACGCTCGTTTGACATGTTTCTACATGTTCATTGTTTATATAAATATACATTTTTTTTCTAATAAATGTTATTTGACACATTTTCATTTTTGCTGAGAACATAAATTTCCATTCCTATTTATGATTTCAGTCAACTATTACTTTCATATTATTCAAAATATATAATTGAATTGAATATCGCTTTGTGTCCGGAAAATAAAATTTAAACAAATTTAATTCTTAAAACATTTTAAACCTAACCCACAAATATAACGAAAGTATGTCTTTTAAATTAAGAATATTTACTTCAAATTCTACATATTAAATCTATATTCCTGAGCTCACATATACCTACCGTTTTCACATCTTCCGAGGGTCGCCCATGACACTCTCAGTTTTTTTTTTTTTCGTTTTCTCCGGCAGCAGGTGTACTGCAGTGGCGCAACCGGGGAGGGGAGGAGGTGGGGGACCTCCCCTTGAACCTTGCTGTATCTTACTAAAATAATAAAAATGTAATAACATCATTTAAGCTGTACAAAACATCGCTTGGATTTCATTTTATAAACTCTAAAACTACCGTATTTAATTATCATTCAATTTGACATTATAATTATAATATTTACATTAATCAAACAATAAAATAATAAATAAATTTGCTTACTACTTTAAAATAATCGTGTTTTTGGACTCCCCCCCCCCTTTAAAAAATCCTGGTTGCGCCACTGAGGCGTAGAACGGCTGGTTCGAATTCTCCGGGCATCGCGAGTTCCGGAACCCGGCCGTGAGAAATAACTTTTTTTGGTTTTTTTTTTTTCTTTGATAAATTATATTCTATAAATACGCTCTATACGTGTACGCAAAGCGTGCCGCCTCCGGGCGATCGGCTAACCACGAGCATCCGTCATACTCGTACACTGCCGGTCGCCAATGGAGAAAAAGTGGATAGATTCCGATGCGAGTCGGTGCGGGCAAACAGTTGCGTAGGAAGTCTCACTAGCGACCCTGGCAAACGTAGAAAAAACACCTTATTACCAATTAAAAAATGTACGTTTTTTTTTTTTTTTACACCAGTAAATAATGTGTATTAAAATGTCATTGATAGAAATGTCTATTCAAAATGTATTATTATGTTTTTCTACTTCTACCTACACATTACGAGGATGCCGTACGAAAATCTCTTATGGAAACATATTATTTACGTGTACTCATCATAACGCAATTTATCGTTATTTTTAATATTATTTGAGTGTACTATAAATGATAAGTGATAACTATGTATAAAAATAAAAAACGTTTTAAAAAAAAAAAATCGTAGAAGTTAACCTGATATAATATCATAGTTTATTACATTCAAAATTAATTCATCAATAGCGCAATTTATAAATTATTTATCATTAGAAATCGTTTAACTTTTGTGCGAGCATACGACAAAGTTGAGGACCGAGAAAAAAGCAATTGCAAATGGAAATCGTTATTCGCCTTTATGCCACGGCCTACAAAGGTCGTTTGTATTATTATTATTTTTAATGCATCGTTGTCAATACAAACACACGATATAATAATATTACTATCATATTATCATATTTACTTGTATTATTTATTGTAACTTTTTATCATATCATTGTTTCAAAAAAAAAAAAATATATATATATTATATTATGAAATTAAAATAAGCTGGTAAGTGAGATGATGGTGGTACAAGTTCGTCCTTCGTCCCTCCTGTCCTCGGACAAGATATTGGTGATGAATGTATTAAGTTTTAAAGAAATGATGACTCATTTCTTTAGTATAAAACGATTCTGAGCAAAGCTTCAGTGTAATATAATATATTATTATTAAAATACTGTTTACGTATTTTACGGTTAATTATTTGTATAATTTTTTAAATGCTTGGAAAAAAAATCTTGAATCACGATTATTGATATTTTTTCGGTATTGATAGTTTAGTATAAGAGTAAACTTGTATTAAAATTTCAGAACTTTCTAACAAATACTCAATATTTCATTAGAAATAAACTTAAAAGAAATCAGACTATATCGTAAAAAATCGTATAATAATTTATTAAAGTGTGTATAAAAAAAAAAATCCTGAGTCACGATTTTTGTTAGGATAATTAGGTAGGTATATAAGTAAGGTCATATTAAATTTTCAGAACTTTTTGTCAAATGTTTAAAATTATACTACATAAAAACTTTCAAACAATTTGGTAAATTAAAAGTTCTATATTTAAGTCAAAAGTGCTATAATTGTTCTGAAAATGTTGTCCAATATAAAAAAGCATGTATTTGATATTGGACAAAATTTTCAAGTTTCTAGCTTCAATACTTTACGATTTATAACTAAATACCTAAAATCTGAACAGTGAAAATCTCGTTTATGGCGGATTTTTACCGATTTTACGGTTTTTACTCAGTTTTTCGATCATTATTCTTGATTACTGGAAAAACTATGGAGATTTTGGAAAAATGACCTCTCTAAAGTACCATCTCAGTTCAATTTAAAATCTAAAAAGTTGCTGGACGAAACTTTTGGACAAGGATTTCTATACGAAAAATTGTTTACAGAAAAAAAAAAGAAAAGAAAAAAAATAAACATCATTGTAAAACCATAAGATCCTTCGCTTCACTCAGAATCTAAAAATAAAATGATAAAATTTAAAACTAATGATGTTTTTTTTAATATTTACTTTAAACGCATTAAAAAGAATTCAGAATAATGATTTTTTTAAGATTTTCTTAGTGTGAAATCATATTATTTCACGGTTTTATATCGGAAATTAATCAGATAAAAACTTCCAATAAACTAGTTGTAGCTCTCACGAAAACGTTTTGTATTGTATTTGGGCTAACAAGAAAGTTCAATTGATTTTGAAACTTTTGTCAAACCTGTATTGAAATTATACCTAGAGAATTGCTGATATTCAGTGAACAATTTGAGTGTCTCGCAAAATTGTTTTTGATTTTATCAAAATGTATTTATCCAAAATATCATTTACACCAAATTTTACGGTTTCACTGCAATTTTCGGTGTAGTTTTTTTTTTTCTCTAATCCTCTAAAAAACTCTCGAGAATAGATCAAAATGATCTCGTTTTATCGAAAATATCAAATACAAACAGACATATGGCCGGCGACAAATACACGAAGGCATCGTGTATTATAACACATTTATGAATTACAACTAATAGTCTTAACACGTACGATGCCGGACATTCGGTTATTATCTGGTAAGTAAATAAAAAAAAAATAAACATCATTGTAAAACCATAAGATCCTTCGCTTCACTTAGAATCTAAAATACCTATTTTGAAGCATAATTACGCGTCCCTTCGCAATTTGCGACCTTGGCGTAGGCCCAGTTGGTCATATCCTTGCCACGCCACTGCGGGCAAACGACAAGTAGTGACATTATTAACAGTCGTCGTGGCCGCGGTATGATCGAAAACACCGTTCGACAGTCCGAACGATCTTGCGTTGGGGACACGATAGATCACGGATAGGTCCGAACGAACAGAGTTCGTATGAATCAAAATCTATCCGTATCGCACGGCCGCGTGTGATCGGTTCTCCGCGAGGCAAAACCGAGGAGTTTTGCGAAAACGGCGTGCCCTGCAAATTTAATCAATAAGGCAACGTGAGCATTTCGAAGTGAGCATTTACGAGTTTATTATGCATTGCGTCGCTACCGAATCCAATTTAAATTGTAAATCTGTTCGGTGCCGGTGCACCGGCTTAGGTGTACGCATACGTTTAAAAACCGTCGTGTTCGTCGGTACCGTTTCCCAAATCCCGAAAGAATAAACCGTCGTCGTTCTGCCGGTTGTTATCGTCCCGCGGCGCATCATAACGTAGGTGTACCAGGTGTCCTGTTCCACGCAGATTTACACGACGCGATTCGACCTTGTTCGGTGCGCGAATTTAAATCGTTTCACATTCAACGAACCGTATTGTTCTCACGGAGGAAATTTATTTTTTACCTGTTTTTATTGGCGTGATTTTTTAAGTAAGTTATTATAGTCTTCTTGCGGAAATTCGACCGTTCTTTGTATAGCATAACATTACGAAAGACGATTTTTTTTTAAGAAATTCCGATATTAAGGTTTTATTGTTAAACTTAGTAAACTAAAATAATTTGAGACATTTAACCGTTTGAAGTGGAGAGCAGCGAAATAATGGCCGCACATATTTTTGAAAATACTCCTTGCGTGCAACTATTGCTCAAAACTGGAAATTCTTATAAATCCAACATATAGTTTACATCGGTTCGAATTTAAACGTCGAAATTTCTATAAAAAAAAACTAATCTCTCTCTCGTGATGTTATGTTGTAAATAGAAGTTATGAATAAAGGAAACTAAAACAACTATATAAAAAAAAAAACAAGCAAATATATAAAAAAAACTACATAAAAATCTTTTTTGCTCATAGAGTGTTTATAAGTATTTTTAAATGTCTTGAAAAATTCAAATTTTTCCATTTCACTCACAGTTAAATCACATCGTGTAAATCTCCGTGGGACATACTGTGTAACGATAACACACAACCGATCGGTACTGGTGCGGACAAGATAATATGCCGAAGGTCCGTTAAACTTTGTTTCATACTTCCGTATCGTAAATCGTACTTTTCGATAAATAAAAAATTATTAATAATATTATTATTATTATTATTATTAACGGTGTCCGGGGCGGCGACGGTAAAAGGTTACACTTCCTGTAATATTATACTGACCATTGATGTCATGTCGGACAAACTTACGCGTTGTGTCGCGTGGGGTGCGAAAAATCATTAATTTTATCGGAAAAAGGAACGCGAAAATAGAATATAGGTAACATAACACGCTTTTTTTTTTTATATAAATATAGACATACCACGCTTCTGGGAGTTCTATTGAAAAAATGTGAAAACGTCAGTTTCTCAGAAAAAAATATGTCACGCCTGTGTGTAATCATACACGATTTTAATCGAAAACGAGCAATATACGCCACCCTGCAAACAGTCGCGGCCCTGAGGCCTAGGGCCTTTACTCAAAAGCAATCCAAAAGAGTAATTAATCAAATAATATGATTGAAAGCGTGTTTATTTTTTATCGATTAAAAATTATGTGCTTTCGAACGCTTTTTGGTCGGAGTTAAACATCACGATATTTCGTTTGTTGTTTTGAATGTTTTGATTACAGTCGTTTTTATCAGATGCCGACTTTTTTCCGGCCGGTTATTACTGTACGGTAAAATCTTTGTCGTAAACGTTTTACCGAATCGTATAACGTTTGTACGTTATGAATTGAGCTCAAAAAAATAAAAAAATTTAAAAAAAGTTCATTTTTATTAATTATCGTTATAATATTAAACGTCGTCATAAAAGGACGGAAACGATAAAAAAAATATACGCGCGATTCGAAACTCAATTCAGACGAGTCGTCGACGGTGTTGTGTTCAATGCCGTCCCGAGAAGGGAACAATGGAAACAATCGGCAGGGGTGGTAGAGTTTACGGAAACAAATGAATTTAAAAGCGCAGTAGTTCTCACCTTTGTTTCGTGATATTATAAAAGGAAGAGATTTCCAAAAGAAGAATATTTTTTTAATTTAATTTAATTTTACATCGAGAAAAAAAAGTAATTACGTGTTATAAACTATACTATAGTAATATACCTGTAAGAAAGTATAAATTTCGATTTATATATATGTATGCATATTTTAGTCTTTGAAATTTTTACTCGAGCAGTTGAAATGAGCCAGTAAAATGTTTTTTTAATTTTTTACTAATAGGCGGGAGAAAACGGAACTATATATACGTATGTACCAGTCGTTCCCGACCTTTTTTATTATACGCCCCCTTTGTAGATTTTTGAAACTCTCGCGCCCCCCTCTTTTTAAAAATGAAAAATATACCACTTTTTTGTGTACCTACTTCACAAAGAAATTATAAAATATCCGAGACGAATTTAATTTTATTGGTGATAATAATTATAAAATATAAATCATAGTGAAATAGTGAAATAGTAAAATAGTGCTACAGTCTAATATAATAACCTTTACACCAGGCGTTCTTATCGTAGCAAATTATTTACGGATAGTGTG
Source organism: Therioaphis trifolii (assembly GCA_027580255.1). NCBI lineage: Eukaryota > Metazoa > Arthropoda > Insecta > Hemiptera > Aphididae > Therioaphis > Therioaphis trifolii. The sequence goes on from CM050405.1 coordinate 71,886,407, forward strand.
GCGGCGTAGCGTGGTGACATTAAAAGATTAAGTTGTGATCTTAAATAATTGTAATCTTTATCAATAATACTCAATAACCGGTCGTTATTAATTTTTCATATTTTCCCTACATTTTAAAACAAAACTAATTTAATAAATAAAAACTGTATTTTGTAATGATTGCTTACGCCTCCCCAGAAATGTTTACACGCCCTCCCAGGGGGCGCGCTCCCCAGGTTGGGAAACGCTGGTTTATACAGCCTGCCTGCACTGGACGGCAAATTCGTCGTCTGTATACGCGCGATGATGTGCTCATAAAATATAGCGTCCGACAAAGATTGTTTGAAAGACATAAAAGAAAAGATTAAAAAAATAATAATAATTGGCAGGTAATGAAAGATTTTTACCATTATAGGATATCATATACGATTTAGGCATATTGATTTCCATAGAAATGGACTATCGATAAAATAATGTCTTTTAATAATTGAACGAACGTGATTCGCGTATTTCATCAGAAGTATATTTATTAATACCGATCGGTGCCGGGGCTATGAAGGAATAACATTTTGCATGTGCGGTGTAAAATGTCGAGTGCGAGCGATGCAGTACGGATTAAAACGGGGGAATAGTAGTAATCAAAATATAATTGAATTCGGTATTTTGTTTTGAAGCTGCATTTATTGACTTATAAGTGTTTTGTTTTCAAACATTTGTAATGGTATAAAATAACGGCAGCCAGAATAAATAATATGCCCATTATTCGAAAATATTTAAAAATTCTCGGTTATTAATATTAATTATACTACCAAACGAAATCGATTTCAACTAGGAATCGGTTTAGATTCATCATAATATTTGCGATTTGTAACGGCAGGCTTTAGTTAGTATTTTTAAGTTATTGAGTATTACTTCAAAATCATATTTATGTTTATACCTAAATATTTTTTTCTTCGTAACTACCTACCGTCGAGTGTTTTGGAATGTGACGAAATTCAATAATTTTCACACGAACCAATTGATTCGGACGGGAACTTGTAGAGCGTTGCTCATTATCTAGCCGCATAGGGTGTGTGGATATGAAGCGACCCCGTCGGTTAAAGAAAATTGATTGTAAATTGTAATATACAATATAGTTGAAGCAGATATTTTAGACTAAAAAAAAATAAAAATAAATGCTTAAGTTTGACGAATTTTATAGTTTTCAAGAACACCTAATGAAATTAGAAAGCTGTTACTGTAGGATTTTGGGTGAAAAAAAGAAAGTTTCGGTTTTACTATGAAGCTTTTTTTTTTATGGCTGTAAACACTTTTTCGGATGGTCGACTTCGTCAAAAAATTACGTTTAGCTCTCAAAAAAAAAAAAAACAAAAAACTCATCTATTCGGTGTTTTAAAACAATCGCTTTCCTTTGAACGTTTTCCCACTACTGAATGAAAACCATCGCAAAATCGAGTCAAACGTACGTAAAAGGTATTTTCATGAAATCTAATCAAGTCACGTGTAGTCACGACTCCGGAACGAACGGTGCAAAAATCGTTGAAATCGTATTAAATATTTCTGAAGTCACGACGCGTACCTATTTATTGTTATTATTAGTTGTGACGCAACAACAATAATCATTGAACCGATTTCGACGACAGCCGTCGTCACTTGTTCCGGCTGCGTTTACGGCGAAACAGACCGGTCGTAAAAAATCGCGGTCGATTCGCGGAATAGCGCCAAACAGTGACGGATTCAGAAATTAATTCGAGGGGGGGGGCAAAGAAAAGAACGATATAATTTTACTGAATGTGTGCACGTGAAAGAGATCTATAAGCACCAATGCTACGAATAACGACCACGCTCCAACGATAGAGTACGACAAGTGCAAAAATATTTTTCAATAATATTCTATTGATAAAATTAGGAATTTTCGGGGTTCGTGTATTACTTTGGGTAGTTTGGTGGGAGTTCCTTTGCTTCCCCCCTTGAATGCACCACTCACGCCAAACACACGGAGTGGTGTCTTGTGAGGGTGTGGTGGGCGCAAAAGATTGGGAACCACTGCAGTGGTGTGGATACGTGTACCGACGATAGCGACCACGGGGCATGATTTAACGGTGTAATACGTCGGACGGGGCTAATAGATAAATCGATAAAAACCAGAAAGAAAAAGAAAAAGAAGAAAAAAAAACATCTCGACAGTGCGCGCGCGGCGTCTCAGGACATACATATTTATCACGTCACGACGACCAAGACGCTGCGCCGGTGCTGCAGCTGCGTATCGCATATTTCGCCGTGAAAAAAACACTGTTATTAGGTATTATTATTATTATTATCATTATTTTTTTTTTGTCGTCGTCATCGTCGCCGTCGCCTTATACCCCGTGCAGTCGTGATGTACTACCGCCGGCGGAGTGTTTCGGATGCGCGGACCACCCCGGGCGGGGAGGCGAATGGCACGACGGCGGTTATCGGTATCGTCCGATCTCCAGGGAATATTATTAAAAACCCACCGATATCCCCTTCCTCTCCTCTAACCACCCCACCCCTCCGCCGCCGCCGGTTCAACCCTGTTTTACGCATACCTTACGCTCTCGCAGAGGACGAGACGACCGACTCGGACGCGGCGGCCGCACGTCGACCGTGTAACATTCTACGTGGGAAGTTATAAAATTAAAAATAAATCTTTTTGTTTTTCGTTTTTTTTTTGTTTTTTGTTTTCTTTTTGTTCGCTTTTCGACCCGTTCGATACCGGACCAAACGACCGACCGAACACAACTACGTAGTATACTTCAATATTGCGAGTTATTATGTAGGCGAGCTATTGAAAATTATTATAAACTCCAGAAATCATAATTATAACAATACTCATAGGTATTTTTCAATACGTACTCGCTGAGATTGTCGAAAACGCATTGAAAATTTCCAAAACGTCCGCTTTTACGTGAATTTAACACATCATATCAAAACCCAAGTCCGCTTCTACGGACGGTCGGTTTGAAACGTTCGCGGCCATATCTGTTTTCTCGAAACGTCCGAAAAATGTATACCGAAATTCAAATAGTGCAAAAAACGAATAGGTACAGAAAATTTGCACAATTCATAAAAATTATTTACACGGCGATTTTTCCCGTGGGTTTTGTATACGGATATATCGGTGTAGTTTTTGTTGTTTTTTTTTTTGCTTTTTTTGTTTTTTTTTTTCAAATCGTATTGGTGTTCCGATCACTGCGGTCTGTAGATGTTATTAATTTACACACACCTGCTCTGTTTAAAATAAAATAAAAAAAAAACAAACACATTTCATATAATATCGGTTTATAATAATATATTAATATCGGTTATAATAAAAAAAATATTAAGTAGCACGGAGCGTGTTTTTTTCTTTTTTTTTTACCTAACGACTTTGGTCAAGATTTAAATATTCGATTCGTGTTAAACTTCCTGTCTCTCTCACTCTGTCGACAAGGGCGTCCGCAGGAAAGAATTCAGGGGGGATAACCTAATAATTTGTATATAAATAAAAAAAAACACTTATGTAAATTGTTATGTGTATTTTCAAAAATAATGTTATCACGAAAGAATTGTAAAGGCATATTAAAAATGCATTACATCATACATATTACATTTACTAATTGAATAAAAATCGCAATTTTCTTTTATCTTTTCGATATTCATCAACAACTTTTTCTGCTAAATTGAGTTCTTCCATTTTTTTTCCTATATCAACTTAACAAACATAATCCAGATAAACGATTTTCACACATAGTAGAACGTAACCAAATTTTAACACGACGTAACGTGCTAAATGTTCTTTCAATACTACATGTTGTTGGTGGAATAGTCATATAAATAATGATTCTTCTCTTTATAGTTGTATAGAATTCACAATCTTTTGAAAAAAAAGTAATATTTTCATTTTCATTAATTCATGATGATTCTTTCTTTATCTGCCAATAATCATACCATGTTTGATAAATTAAAAAAAAAAAAAAAAAACAGTAATATTATATTTTTGTACTAATATTAATAATTATTAACTGTAGACTATTTAACGATGTAGAGATACTGAATTTGGATATGATAATTTTAACTTGTAGAGCTCTTAGGGAAGAGGGGAGGGTTGTCCCCCTTGCCACCCATATGGGCGCCCATGTCTTTCTATACATTTATGTGCACATTACAACACACACAAACACACACTCTATATTTTACAAATGTTTTAGATATTTCCGTAAACGATTATTTTACTTGCGTTCCGTGACAAACTTCGCTTCAAATTCGCTACCCCGAAACGATTGAGTCCGAAAATAACTTCTTAGGAAACGTTTCAGCGTTCACGCGAGAAAACACGTGAAGGACAGATGATTTCGTAGATTTTTTTTTCCGATCGCACTTAACGGCTTAACAAAACAAAGCGTATTATCCGTTCGCACACGAACAACTATATTTGTAATCGGCTACACGTAGCGTGTGCTATTATCTGAATATTTATAGAACATGATATATTATAAAACATCAATACGATCGCCTCAAAAACAGTATATAAGTAGGTACGTTTAAAAATAACAACTACTCATGAACTCGTGTACGTTTTATTGCACGTCGTGCGTACAGCCTACGTGTTTCGACAGATCAAACAGGATTAGGTGTTGAAATCATAAATCTACTGACTACCAGTCAACAACGTTATACATTCGACAATATCATTCGCAGTAGGTTATTTTACGGATTCATTATCGTCACTCGATAAATTATTAGTTCTACACCGTTTCCGCGGACCGACCGCCATACACGCCTAACGCCGTAGGCGGGCGCAGCGTCCGGTTTCAGTTATGGCTTTCGTTTTTTTTTTTTTTTTACCACCCACCCCTCCGGATGCCAGCCCCTAAAAGATACAAAAAAATAAATAAAATAGACATACAAAAACATTCAGGCAAGCAGAAACGTAATGTATATGTAAAATATAAAACTTTAAACAGACAAGTCGGTATGTATTTATCTGTACCCGTTTAATATTAAAAATGGTGTTAAATTCGAATAATTTAATAAAAATAAATAAATATTTCACAATCACGATACCAAGCGGATAATGGAGATAATAACCACGAAACAATGTTATACCCACGTTCTAAATCTATTACAGAAAATACGTAACTGACTTCGCTGAGTGTCGATTCTGAAAATACATTTTGCCACTCACGAGCGATACGATCGATAAAAAATTTCTGATTTCCCGAAAAAATGAGCTGTTGGCTCTTTTTGCCTGACGTTCTCTGGATTTTTTGTTTGAAGGGGGATAATGTGAAAATGTATTGCGAATCGAGCTGTAAGGCTTATGCCACCACACCGCCTTCCAGTCCAATGGCGCCGAATACGTATTTTTATGCGGCTATTTTATTATATTTTATTCGCCCCTATTTTTAATTACGGTGGTGGTTGGGTGGGTGACTAAGTCCACGCTTTTAATCTATTAATTACGTGATATCTGATTCGTAGACTATGGGATACTAAGTAAAGAGCGATATGCTGAAACCTCCTGCTTAACGGTGTCCTCGTCTACACGTTTTTATTATCGTCAATTGCTTGGTATTATAACACGACAGTGGCGTATTTACGGGGAGGAGATCATTGGGTTTGATCCCCCCACCCCAAGATTTGAGATGCCTACTTTTTTTTTTATCTAAATTTATTTTAGCTCTATTACTCTTTGACACTGGTAAATAGTAATTTGTGAGATATTTCGATGTTTTTACTAGGTAGCAAGTTGTGGACGAATTATCTAAAAAATCTAGGAAACTAAATTTTGTTACATGAAATAAAAATAAAATATAATTCAGAATAAAATACATTGTTGTTTTTTAATATCTGTTAACTATTAAATATAAATTATATTGAGTTTTTCAAAACATATCTACTGTAGTTCGATATTTAATTATTCAAATGCAAAATTAGAGTAAAAAATAATCAAAATTTTACGGGGTTTATTTGTAATTCATATCATTTAAATATGTGATCTCATACTTCCGTGTATTTTGTAACTCTTTTGTAACTTTGTTGTCGTGCCTTGGAGCTAAGTTCTCAAATTTATACTAACGCAGTATATAAATCATACATTTGTCCAGTAGTCATTAAAGCTTAATACTAATTAAGGGGTCCCTATTACTTTTTTTTATTTTGAGCCCCCCCCCTTGGAAAAATCCTAAATACGCCACTGTAACACGATGAAGCTAAACTGCTCCCAGTGTACAAAATTGATGTTACAGACAACAAATCACATATTTTACAAGTGTTATAAAATGGCTTATTCACGCATGTATATAATATCAGCATCAAATTCACGACGAATCATTCCGAATATAATTTCTATTTAATTTGGTCGAATGTATGAAAACAAATTGTTTCGCTTCCATCCCGAGTATAAATAATTCAAAGAACACCTCTAACTAGACGGGTGGTCGTGGTAACTCGATTCGATATTTCGCCGCATCGAATGAAATACTTGTCGGCGCCTCTGCCTTCCACGTCATACTGTAGGCACATATTTACTGAGTACTTCTATGAACGTATTAAACTTCGGTTGTTCATAAACATATATGACCACAGTCGTCGTAATTATTGTATACATTAACGCAGATGATTATCGGATTATAAAAATATCACAGTCTAATGTCGATAGTCCAGCGGTTCCCAAACTGTGCACCGCGGTGCACTAGGGGCACCGCGAGCACTTTCTAAGGGCACCACGGTCTAGGGTTCATTACAAATAGTTCAAAATGTACACATTTTTTTCTTTATTGTTTTCGTAAAAACTTTATAGCAAATAATGTAATATTTTCTATTGTATATTCGGACATTCTAATTTTAACCTTATAAGTGAATTCGTAAATGTAATTTCAAATAAAATCATATGTAAATACTTTTCATTTTTAATAATTTTTATATAATAATTATAGTCATAGTTTAAAATGCATTCATTTATAATTAAATTGGCCGTGTAGCTAGGAATGTTTAGATTGTATTAGGTTTAGTAAAATTAATAAAATTGGTTATCAATGAGTAATTTTTTAGTTCTGTCTTTCATGTTGGATACAGCAGGGCACTGTCGCTAACTCGGGGCCCCTAAAAGGGCACCGCGGAAAAAAAGTTTGGAAACCGCTGGTCTATACCATTAAGTGTATTCGTCTATGTAAGTACACCGATCGTTATAGAGACAAATGATAACGATTCATATAGTTATTTATTGATTAAAATTTATTATTTCTTCAAAACGCTTAAATATCAGTTTACCATACACATTCCTCCGTCAGTACTTATATTTTGAAACAAAACAAATGCCATGGGGGGGGGGATCTATCCCCCATATCCACCCTCCGTGAGAACGCGCCCATGGTGCGCACGCCTAATATGCACGTATATATAATACAGTAATCGTATCGTCACACCGTGCAGCACAGGTCACGTTAAATTTGACGCCTCTGTTATTTTCAAAACGACCCTGAACTGTTCGGAAAACAAATTATTGTTCGCCGACGACCATGGCAATATAATTTCGATATTGTTTTAACCCGAGGGATTTCGATCAGTGCGCTTTGGTCTATTATTGTTTTGTGTATAATTCGTTTGAGTTGTTCCGTGTCATATACGACTCGCAACGAGTGTATTATATCATTTTATTTACCAAACGTGTTATGCAACGCTTTATATACTGGATAGTTTAATTCGTTTTATGAAATTATGTTATTGTCGAACACGATACTTTGTGTTGCGCAGCGGTGTAGGTACCGAGTGTATATTTAGTGGCCGTGTTTTCTTTTGTAATTACGCGTCGATAGGGTAGCAGTTGAGTGGGTGCTCGATCGAATTGGATCCGTATATTACGTATATCAGTCACTAGCTTGTTATTCCACGTTTTATTATTTTGCGATAACGTCGAGCAATAAGACACTAGACAAACATATTTTGACATTGACTCACTCTCTTTTAACGGTTTTAGAGACCTACGAAATGATCTAAGGAATACAATTGATAATACGTAATACTAAAAAATGATAATTATATTTATACAGTGACGTATTTACGAGAAGGTCCCGGGTCTTGACCCTCCCCCGTAGGTGAACAAAATGTAATCATCGTCTGAATTGAAATGTATTATATCTTAATATAATTGTAATATTTACATAATTCCTGACTCAAATACAAAATAAACTACGAAATTGCATTTAGAAGTCATAAATGACTTATTTCGTAAGAATAGAGGAAGAGAATATTAACTTATTACTACCTATATTATTATTAGAGTTAGGATGTTGAAGGATTTTTCATTTTTTTTCCTTTTATTCTATACAATGCTATATTAGCTAAAAATTTGATTCGTGCTCTCTTGATACAGAATATCTGATTTTATTTTGGATTTTTTTTTTAATTTTTCCTCATCTTTAGCTACGAATTCATTTTGTTTTTGTTTTTTAACGTCATTTTTCAACATTTTTAGGTCATTTTTTCGTCTTTTAGGTCATTTTTGTAGTTTTTGTACAATGTGGGGAAATTTTAGATTTTAGAGCAAGTGTTAAACCCAAGTTTTTACTTTTTAATTTATTTTTAATAATTTTATATAATGCTTAAAATGTAAATGTATACTATTTTTCATTATTTTATTAATATTATAATCTATAATTCATATTTTAAATTAATATTACACCCATTATCACGCCCACATCTCGAATAAAAATTATTATTTATAAACACATTTTGTTCCCTTACTTAATTAGTTTTTTAGATCATTTTTAAGGTAATTTTTTGAAGTTTTTAGGGCATTTTAGCACTTTTTTTAGTGCACTTTTGCATTTTTTTTTAGGGCATTTTTGTGTGTTTTTTAGGTCATCAACATCCTAACTCTATTTATTATGTATTTATATGTATTATGTTATAGCTCGTAATTCATCGACAATGATAGAGAGGATCACTCGGAACATAAAAAGTATTTTTGTACCTCCCCCCCACAGAAAAAATTTGAAAATACGCCTCTGTATACATATATATATATATATATATATATATATATATATATATATATATATATATATATATATATATATATATATATATATATATATATATGAAATGAAATGCTGTAAATATGTTGGATTTTATTATGGCCGGCAATTGAATATGCTGCTAGTGTAAATAATACACACTGGTCTCGCCTAAAAGATAAAACATTTGAAAAACCAATAACACGATAACACTGAATAATTCATTATAATTTTACTGATTAATGGATGCGTTTCTATTTCATTGTCTCTACGCCACTATACCGACTAGCTCATATTCGTTCATCGGGTCGTCACTGTTTTTTCGGTTTCGGTCCCGACGCTCTGCGACCGATCCAATAAAAACGATCCACTGCAATAGTTACATACGGTTAAGGATAGTCTGAACTGACAGGAGAAACCCGTCGCCCTTTGGTTCGCCACAGCAGAAGGTTGAAACCCGGCGACTAGGCCCGTAGCAGTTTCTTCTTTTTTTTTTTTCATATACTCCTGTTTTTAATGCCGTACGCTCTTTTGAATCCACCCCCACGTGGACGGGGTAAAAATAGTCGAGTTGTCGAGTTGTCGCTAATTCAAAGACGCGATGAATAATAAGTTTATCAGCCTCAGCGGTCTTGTCGTACGTCAACTGAGCGTTATCATTTTCACTGCCGTTTTCCACCTCCATACGGCGATACAGTGGAACCTCGATAACTCGAATCGATTGGGGGCGAAAAAAAAATTCGAGTTATCGAAAATTCGACTTAAAGAAAACCTCGATAACTCGAATCTGCAAAAAAAAATTCGAGTTATCGAAAATATTTTTTTTATTTAAAAACAAAGACTTCAATTTTTTAATTATTTATTTATGTATGTATGTATTTACTAATAAATGTATAATGTATGTACTATGTAGGTATGTATATTGTATAAAAAATTTAAAAAAAAGTATGTATAATGTAATGAATTATATTTTACTATATAAATTCGAGTTATAAGCTAAAATTCAACTAAAATTACTTCGACTTATCGAGAAATTCGAGTTATAAGCTAAAATTCAACTAAAATTACTTCGACTTATCGAGAAATTCGAGTTATCGAAATTCGAATTATCGAGAAAATTTAACACACATATCATATATTGGAAGCCAGGGGCCAAGGTATTCCTTCGAGTTATCGAAAATTCGACTTATAGAGGTTCGAGTTATCGAGGTTCCACTGTACTTGTAAAATCCATAGTTTCGAACGCTAGTTGTTAATTATTAGCACTGTACGACCAGTCGTAGTACTTCATTCGATTGCGTAACGCATTAAATGTTTTTTTTTATTTTTTTTAATGGCAGAAAATAATAATACACTCGTACTCTGGAAAGGTACGAGTAACAGTTCGAAATACTTACTTATTTTGGACACTCGATGGTCATACATTTAGAAAAGTTTGCGAAAGTAAAATTATCCGGCGATAATAATAATATCGTAAGTTTTACTGCGTTGCTGCCGAATTCGTTTTGACTTGTAATGTTACTTACTGGGCGCCGCCGAGTATTTCGACGTTATTCAATCGTATCGAGTTCAAACGAGGTTTTTCTACACACAGGTAGAAACCAGATACCAGGTATTTGGGCGAAAACGCAATATACACGTTTTTTTTTCTCTGTGAAATACGTACCTATGCGAATAGTAATGTGCATTTGCACACGTACGTACGCGGTACGGCCGCTGTGTAATCTTTTTATCCGAGCCACGACAATATTTTCCACGTTCATCTGAACGCGAATTCAATAGTGCGAGGCAGCGGCGACGAAAAATGGTCACAGGAGGTGAAGTGCCAAGTGCCAGCCTTAGTACAGGAAGACTCTATGATAATATAATCACTCGCCTTTCGCGGAAGCCTAATGGGATGAAAAACACCGGTGACGCTAGAAACGGCCACCTTTGATTATATGCACGATATATTTGCAAAGAAACGACACTAAAATTTGCAGGGCGAATTTTATTTTTCCGTGTGTGTGTGTGTGTGTGTAAGTGTGTGTGTGTGTGTGTGTGTGTGTGTGTGTGTGTGTGTGTGTGTGTGTGTGTGTGTGTGTGTGTGTGTGTGTGTGTGTGTGTGTGTGTGTGTGTGTGTGTGTGTGTGTTCATGATTTGGGATTGTCTCATCGTACTTAAACCCATCAATATCCGGCGTGTCGCATCATAAATCATAATATAACGACAATTCATCAAAATTAATTCATTATTTTCAAGACATTGTATACGTTTTCGTCAGGGACGTCATTTGCGGTACGCAGGGTGTACATTCGCGTACTTAAAATTCCGTACTATCATTTTTGGCATGCTAGGAACAACCACGCAGACCACGTCGGTACGCCACCGCGAATGCTTTTATTAGTTTCATCGATAATGTCTACGTTTTCTTAATTGTATTGCTTATTAAAATTTGTTGCGCTTATTTGATTTTTACATTAAAGTTTCAGTTAGTATTGAATTGATTTATTAGATTTTACACTGCTCGGTTAGCTTTACTTTCCACGTTCGTGTTAATAAAAAATAATCTTTTTGCTATTTATGTTTTATTTTTCAAAAAAAAAGGTATGTAATCAGAATAATATTATAATAGATTAACTACATTATAGTTCAAAATAATTGTATTTCTCTTTTCAAAAATTCATAATATTATATCACGTAAAACTTATGATTTTATACCTTAGCGTGTATCTACTTTGTAACATTTTTAAGTGTTTTATGAATTCAAAACAGTTAAAGCAGTGTTGCAATAGTTCAGAGCTCAATCTTGACACATGAATGCAAGGATGGCTTTTTTTAATAATTAATATCATTAAACAATTTCCCCTTCTCCTCGTGAGTGGTAACACGAATCAAAGTGTTATGTCGTCTGACTTCATATTGGTTGTATCAATAAGCCATTAATTTAGGGTGACCATACGTTCTGTTTTTTACTGGATTGTCCTTAATTTTTAAAGTGATGTCCTGTTGTCCTAACGAACGTCTCTCAGAACACTGTTTGTCCTGTTTTTTATTCGATAGTATAAAAAGCAACGAAAATGTTTATATTTTATAGGTACAATATACACAAAATACCCCAAATTATTAGGTTCCCGAAGTTTTTTCGGAAAAAGATGACAAATCAAAATGTGTAGATATGAAAAATTATCATCGATATGAATAAAAACCATTTCAGAAAAGTGAGTATAGGAATAAAGTAATTGGGAACATTATAAAAACGTAACTACAATTTTTTTTATGTATTTATTAAAAATGATGTATTATTTTTTTAGTTGCATTATAAGAATATAAATTATATTAAATGCAAAATAGATACTATTTTAGGTATATTGAATTATGTTTTTTTACTATGATTAAAAATTGTGACACAAAATTTGATTAAATATAAAAAACTAAAAAAATTATTTTAGTCCTGTTTTAAATTTTTTTTTTTAATATGATCACCCTACATCAATTATTGTGCAAAATATTTCGAAAAAAAAAGTGGCCTTCTAAATCGTTATACGTCGCAAAAAAAAAATAATTAAAATGACGCCCCTGGTTTTCGTAGTTTTGTTTTGTTCAATTCGATTTTTTTCGTATTATGTTCCCCGTTGATTTTTTAAAAAAATGTTAACGTTTCAGAAGAAAACAAAATATTTTGGTGTAACGGTCGGAAATTAAAATTAATGAGCCCTTTAAATTATTATTACTAGCGATCGTCATTGAATCCACATCACGCTGTTCCAAAAACGGTTCGAGTAAAATAAACGACGTGTGTTTCGGTATTCGCGTTTATTTGCTGTGTAGTTCAAACGACGTGTTTTCGTCCGCGTCAACGTTGCAGACGACGGCGCGGCGGCGGTCGAACAGAAAAACGAAAAATGTTTTCTCGTCCGAAATCCGGTACGGGTGTCGTACACACGGAGGCGGATCCCGTCCGTCCGGTCACATGTAAACAACAACGTAATCACAGTGTTCGTGCGCCGGTATTCTTTGAGTAATAATTATCATTAGGACTCCGAAAAAATAATAACGTCGAGTGTGCGTCGTACGAGTACGCACGCGGTGTAATAGTTGTCGCCGCGACGTACTCGCCGACTCTACGTCGACTATAGGCGGATATTTGGTTACATCTGTGTGTGTGTGTGTGTGTGTGTGTGTGTGTGTGTGTGTGTGTGTGTGGAGGGGGGGGCTTGACGTTTTTACCTTACCGATTCACACAAGAAACGTTCGTAGGCAACGAGCTTCGGTCACTTAAAATTTACAGTAGTATCACCGCGGTGACAGTAACGGCGGAACAATAATTAGTAAAGGAATAAAAACATTTCGAGAGAGCTTGGTAACGTTCTGGAGGTGGCCCCTGCCCCAAGTCCTCCGCAATATCCGCTTATGGTGTTGACATAATGTTATAATATAATATTATATACGAGTGAATAAGAAGTGATCCTTAGATTTCGTCTTCGATCAATGATCTTGCCAACACCGAAATCGATCGTATACAATGTAGGTAGGTAATAATTATCACGCGTTCGTTAAAACTATAAAAAATCGAAAAAAATATCGTTTTTTTTTTCGTTTGCTCTGTGTGACTGTGAGAACAATAAACGTCGTGTCTTTTTCTGATTACTCTCACGGTCTATTCTCATAACAAACACAAAAAACAATCAACAATTTAAATATTATCATTGACTCGACATTTTTGGTGAATTTTCCGCGTACTTTTTAAATTTTTTTTACACTTGAAAAGCATATTTTGTTTTTTTTTGTTTTTTAGGCACGTTTTGGAAATTAATCGAAAATCGATGACTCGGGTAAATTTGCTTCTTGAATTAGATTAAATCATCTAAAGAAAATGTTTAAATTTTGAAGATTATATGTTTACATAACGACAATTAATTTTTTTTTTCATCGTATTAGGTACCTATGAAATTAATTTAAATAATGCGATACGCGTTACATTACTGTTTTTTTTTTTTTTAATTTATCGAGTTCATAGATGGACATAAGAGAATCGATTAAAGCAAAATAATGAAAACGTTTTCACAAATTACGTATTAATGCGAGGATATTATATAAGTAAAATATTCTAATGGAAAAATGCAATTTTTAAGAAATCATACTAATTAGTCATATTATATTATTTATCGTTACACGTTTCGCATATTATTTAACTACTCGATCATAACCTATATGAACGATCGCGCGTATTCTTTAAAATTAATAATTAACGATTATATTTTGTACGTCCAAGTTCTCGCTCTTTAAATCGATAGCCATCGGGAGAGTTAACAAAATGTGGTTCGTAAATACGATTATAAAACGTATAATAATATTATTTATTATTTTTAGGGCGACTATTATATCACACGATTTTATTCATTTATTATTATTTGTTTTTATTATTTTTTTTTTTTTTTATGAAGCTCTCAAAGAGCTTAATTTTTCAAAACAATAAAGTATACTTCACGTGTATCTCTGCCTCAGCAGCACACACTCTGATTTGTATTAGAAACATCGTCAGCCACTGGCCGCTCCGCTTTCTCGTTAAGCTGGTACCAACGCTAGTGCTCCGCTAACACGTTGACGATGCACTCGTAACGCGATAAGAGGCTCACACACAGATGAAGGGATGTTGTTTCGGGTTCGAGGGGAGAGGGAATGGATAGGCGGGAAAAAATTGCACTCCGCCGACACAGTAAAAGCTCGCCGTTTCGGCACAATCTATAAGACGGCGGAAATGGTCGAACCACGAGGAAAAAAGAAATTAAACAAAAATGCATACAAAAAAAAAAAAAAAATGTTTAATATGATTCGGTACAATAATATATTATTATCCGCTATTTTGTACATTGAAAATTTTATATAGAAAAAAAAACTTAAATATCTAAAAAAAATTGAACTGACACATGACCTAAAAAAAAAAATAAAGTAAATCATACAAATCTTAATGATAACAACAATAATAATAATAATAATAATAATAATGAAAATAAAAAATAAAAATGAAACTGTTCACGAGCGATACGTCACGACGTTACCGCGTCGTCGTGTTAAAGATACAAATAAAAAAGAAAAAAAAAAGTACCTATCCACTTACATATTTGTTATGATTTTCGAAATACTGTCGGGAGGCCACTGGGCCGCCCATGATTATTAATGTTATAATGATATTATATTACATACTTAAAAAATTATAATATGTATATATATTATATAATATATATATATATATATATATATGTGTGTGTGTATATATACTGTTAGAACTCTATCGCGACGGAGACCGCCGCTGTACAAAAAACAACACGCGAAACGATCGTCTCGAGAGAAAAAAAAAACGTGTTACGCGGCGTGAAACCTTCGTCTACACCCACCGCGAGAATCTTCGGACCCGCATCGCAAAAGCCCCGCCTGAAGGCTTTTTGTTTCTTTTTTTTTTTTTTTTTGTAAGACTCGCGAAAGATTAATCGAGACGTCGACGCAGCAATAACCGCAGCGTGCGATTTCGAATGTTTAGGTACGACGTGGCCGGCTGCAGCTGTCTAGGCGTGAAAAATTCGAAGACTACGAGTAGGTCGACCGATATTGACGGCCACGACTCGGGGACGGGTTCGTTCTGGCGAGGGAGTGCGCGCGGTGGCGACGAAAATATTTTTCGAGCGAGCAGGGGTGGTATGAATTCGCGGGGGTTTTAAAACACGTCACGATGAACGCGCGTTAGTCGAGCGCCAATCGAATGACGGAACGAAAACCCTGCCGAGAGTCGGACATCGTTGTACGGATCGACGACGACTTTTGTAGGAATAACAGGGTGGGGGACTCGGGTCCTCCGGGCCACGTCGCCGGAAGCGATTCGTCGGACGTGCGAAAAATCAACGTTTGCCTCGTTGGACTTGAATACCGTTACCGTAAACTACACGACAAAACGTTAAGTCAGAGGAGAAAACAATAGTGAAACGCGAACCGACAGGAAAGGGGTATCGCGCGAACGGGTCCTGTGCGTTTGGGGGTGTCGACGTAGGCGAGAGTTTAGGAGACGGTTAATTTTATTTTTTTATTTTTTTTATTTATTTATTTTTTTTTTTTACGGCACCGCGAGATGCGTTAACATTAATTATTTACGCGTAATTTTTATCGATTGATTTTATACATTTCTTTTTTTTTTTTTTATTGCTATTATTATTATTATTAGAGTACGAAGAAAGGAAAATAAAGCATAGAAGAAAAAAAAAGAGGCAGAGAGACACAGACATAACGAACCGCGTAGGAAAAATGTGACGAGTTTAAAATCGAAACAAGTGTTGCGGATGTGATTTTGACATTTTTTTTTTTTTTTTAATAACAGAACATAACAAGACTTCAGCCGACGAGGGCCTTAAAACTATAATGCTTAATGACTACGGCCGTTTGAATAATTTTTATTGCCCACGCGTTGGACAGAGTTACGTAAACAATTTTAAAAAACACGTGCAGTTGGCACTCTTATTACAATACATTTTCTAGTATACCTATGTATATATATACGTACATACGTACACAGGGCGGATACGAACGAGTCACGGGCTTACGCGACGTGCTCGGGGATTTGGAAGCATTTTTTTTTTAAATTTAGAAAAATACGAGGAGGCCAAATCGATACCCATTTTTCAAATAATAATTTTCGATTTGCCCTCCGATTCATCAAAATACTTAACGTAAGTAAAGTCACGTTTTACATATTAATATCAATTAGTAAATTAATAACGCTTATTTTTCGTTTATCCCTTTTTTTTATAAATTTCTAGATCCACCCTGTACATACATACATGCATACTTACATAAAAACATACAGAATACATATTATAGTTACATAAATGAGTAAAGCTATTCAAAAATATATCTTATATTAATAAATATAACTTTTTAAAACGATTTAAATAAATAGTTTTACATAAGACAATGCGACGTTGTGGATAAGTATATAAAAAAAAAAAAAAACATAAGTATCATAATCCTCATACTATTACACACTGTTTAAACTTTAAATTATGTAAATACTATTAATATAATGTATACATGTAAATGATTAATCATATTCACCAGTCTTTGAAAACAATTTACAGTAATTTTAAGGATTTTTTTTTTTGTTTTTTTTTTTGAAAATACAATTATGAAGTATGGAATACAAATTATGAATCGTTAAAACCTAATGCACTTATATAACTATCGTCATTGTACGATGTATATAGTCTACACCAATATAATTGGTCCAAACAAACAAACAATTAGTATAATTGTATAAAATAATTGATGATGGTGGAATAATAAATAAATAAACAATGTTAAATTACAAAAACAAACTTATGATAATATATATTATGTATTACAAATGTTGTACTCTATAGAGTAGTAATATGTTCTAAATGCTAATAGCAAAAGGCTCTGATGATGTGTTTGGAAACTATATACCTAAACCTAATATACATAGTACATACCTACGGTTAATAAACATAAAAAATAAAAACGATTTGGGTACAGTATATCTATCACAAAATATCACAAATAAATAACTAGCTCGAGTATTGTAAAAACACACACAATACGGTTTTTATTAATACTAAATGTGTCACATGTCGTGTTCGATACATTATAGAATCACACTAATACACGCGTACACTCACACGCACACACACACACACACACACACACACTCGCACACGCATATAATATATACACAAACACAAATACAGACAGACAGACACGCGCACACAAACACTCGACATACGCTTATGAAGCTAATCTTGATAAGTAAGCTTATAGTCAAGATATGCCTAATGAAAATGTACATATTATATTTATGTTATGGATTCGAGTAGTAACGAAAAAACACTCGTGCGACTAACCGAACACACTCGCACGCGTACAAAAACGCACTTGATCGTTTAAGTAGACAAAGTGAAAAAAAAAAGAGAAGACCGCCCGTCGAAAGACTCGTAATCGAAATTCGCGACGGACATCTATTATGAGACTGTAAAACATAATATTGTTCCTAAACAATATTTACGTCTAGTGGCCATTATAATGCAATAACGGTTTTTTTTTTTTTTTCTAGTCACGAACGCGCGATTTCGTCATGACGAACCTGCAGAGTAAAAACCACGTCAGATATATTATTATTACCACGGGTTTTATTATCACAACGAGACGTTTGGCGGACGGCGGCACGCGAATAAAAAAATCCGTTACTACGTCGGCACGCGTCGAACGAGAGCACAACAACGCCGACGACAGACGACGGTTTTATTTTTTTTTTTACTTTCGGGTACCTATAACATTACGTTTCTAGATAATTATACGTTATTGCTCGTGGAGATCAGTCGGACGTGAACAATGTGATCGCGTACAAAAAAGCGGGTAAAAAAAAAAGATGTTTTTTTTTTTTATTTTTTTTTTTAACTAGTGGTAACAACATCGTTCGAAAACAATAATATAGTAACGATATTCTAGCTATTATAACTGAATAATAAGAAAAAGGGCGAGGGCTGGGAAACCACGTGCAGAAGGAATCAACGGCGGCGGCGGTCGAACATAACGTATTACCACCCCTAATGAATACTGCACGCTGTGCACTGCGACGAATCATTGTCGTTACGAGTGTGTACGGAAAACCGAAATCGGTTGACCACTGCTCGGTAAAAACCAGAGCGCGGCGTTATTGCAACGATAATAACGTATTGTTTTGTTATATTTTCGAAACGAAAACGCTTAAAAAAAAAAACCAAAAACAATTCGTACAAAAACGCGTACGGGCAGAGTGAGGGTAAAGTTATCGACGTACGAGGAGACAAATTAATCATAAGACACGACGGGACGAAGGACAGGGGTGTGGCGGAACAGCGGATATTACATCAAAACGAAATATTATCGGAACATAAACTATAAAAGATGGAAAAAAAACAGAAAAAAATAACAATCAAAAACTTAGCTTTTTCGTCTAGAATAAATTGTGCAGCGACGGCGGTTGACGGCGGCGATGGCGGCGGCGGCGGCAGCGGAGGCGAGACGGACAGGCGTTGTTGCTTCGACGGGAGAACGGTGCGACGGCTACTCGCGGCGGCCGCCGCCGGCCGCGCGGCGTCTCACTGGTGTCGCGGAGGCGTCGGCGGCGGTGGAGGCGGAGGAGGTGGTGGCGGAGGTGGAGGTGGCGGAGAAGCGGACGACGACGACGACGACGACGTGCCGAAGTGTCTGCCGAAAACGGTCGTCTTGTTCGGCTCGTCCGCCCTGTTGTTTTTGTATTTTCGGTTGAAGAAAAACCGGCCGGTCGCGGACTTGGACGTTTTCGGTTTGTTTTCCACCGTAGGCGTCGTCGGCGGAGGCGGCGGCGGCGATGACGACGACAACGACGACGTCTCTTCTTTGACCGCCAACTGCAGCTGTCGTCTTTGCTGTTGCTGTGGCTGCTGCTGCTGTTGCTGCTGCTGCTGTTGCTGTTGCTGCGGTTGCAGGTCCTTCTCTTCGGCTATGCGGGGCAACGACCCGTCCGCCGACGAGTACGCCTGCGTCGTCACGCAGCATCCGGCGGTCTTGTTGACCGCGGTGGGCAGACGCGTTTCCGCGGACGGTCCGGCCGCGACCGTCTGCTGCGCCGCTCTGTCCGCGGCCACGGCGCTGCACTTGGTCGTGGTGGTCGTGGTGTACTTGGTGGTGGCCGCGACGACGGCGCCGGCGCCGGTGGACGCGGCCGCGGCCAGCGGCGAGTCGGAGCCCGCGGCGGCGGACGCGGCGCGCGCGCACATGGGCGGCGACTTGGTGGTGACGGTGACGCGGGGCGCGTGGTGCTGCATGGTGGTGACCTTGAGCGCGGTGTCGCACAGCGGCGATATGGAGTTGCACGACTTGGTGGTCTCGGCGGTGCGCGGGTGCAGCCTGTCCGGGGACAGGGCGCGGCGGAGCAGCGGCGAGCCGGGCTCCGACGTCTTGCACGGCCGGCCGAACGACGCGCCGGCCGCCGTCTTCTTGACGACCGCCGCGACGGACGGGCCGACGGAGGGCGCGCACGACGGGCCGCCGCCGCCGCCGCCGCCGCCGTCGGACGACAGGTGCGGGCCACAGCCGTTGCCGGCGGGGCCGGTGTTGCCGCCGCCGGAACAGTTGGGCTGCTGCGCGGACAGCAGCGACGACGGGCTGTACGACTGCGTGGTGTTGGAGCTGCCGGGCTGGTGGCCGGACGAGAACGTCAGCGGGCTGGGCGACCGGGTGGGCGACTGCGGCAGCGGGCTGGGCGACGGCGTGCGCGCCAGCGGCGACAGCGGTATGTGGCCGACCGACTTGCGCCGGTTGGGCGAGTGCAGGTTCTTGGTGACCGAATGCAGCTTGTGCTTGAGCCCGTGCAGCGTGGACGGCCGCTGGTACGGCGTGGCCGCGTTCGGCGTCACCGTCGGCGACGAGTTGGCCGACGAGCTGGACGACGAGCTGGACGTCGAGTAGTCCACCGCGGCGGCGGCGGCGGCTGAGATGGCGCACGCGAGCGTCGGCGGCTGCGGCGTCGTCGGCTGCGGCGGCGGCGGCGGCGACGACGACGGCGACGACGAGGACGTCGAAGGCGTCGCGACCGTCGCCGGCGTCGTCGCGTCCGGATGCTGGACCACCTGGACGCCGTTGCTCGACGTCGACGCGCGACTTCCTCCCAGCAGGGCGAGCTGCAACAACGTAAAGAAGCACACACATGACGGTCGTAATTATAACATATATACAATACACATCGTGATGACGACGATTGATCGTCGTTTTATACATATATCAGGGCTTAAAACCGGTAACCGGTAACCGTAAATTTGAGTACCGAAAAACGATAACCGCTTTTAGTTTTGGAACGCTTTATAACCAAAACCTATTTCCTGACCAAAATAATTAACGGTTTTTTTTTTTTTTTTTTGTGGTAATTAATACTTGAATTATGTCGTGATTACGTCATTATAGTCGAATTTAATTTCCAGCTATTTTTGAATTTTATACAATTCAGTTTTTTGATTTCTTAAGATCACCACTATCTTGATCATATGTTTTGAACTTTAAAGCAGTTTGAAAATATATATATTGAAATCGAGACCAAATTATAGTACATTAAGTTTTTGATTTTGAAATAATAATATTTATGTTATCAACCCACGAGTCGTCTAAATAAACAGTTTTAAAAATATGGTTAAAAAATTGAAAAACATGATATTTAAAAACCGGTTTTAACCGATAACCGATTACCAAAAAAACTTATCGACGGTTTTCAAACGATTAAACGGTTATCATAGTGTTTGAAATATCCTTAAAGAAAAGGTTACCGGTCAAAATTAAACGATAACCGGTTACCATTTACGGTTTTCAGCCCTGATATTTATATAACATATAGATCTCTAGGCGTGCGACAATCGTGTGACGACCGCGCGAGTGCGTTATGCGGGCCCGGTGGAATCGTCACGAGTTCATCTCGGTAATACTGAACCCTCCCGGGGGTGATTCTCCTGCCGAAAAAATTTTCCCAAGAGCGTTTTATTCCGCGGTAAGATTTATTTCCGGTTAAATTTCAACAGTGATTATTATTATTTATCCCTTGTAATATTTTCCAATATTTAACTTTTTTCTTCTGCTATGACAATAATATTCACCGGTGAAATTTTACCCGGGATGAAATATTCTACGAGATTAAAAACGCGGTTCCGCCGGCGCACGTTAACCAATACCGGGCAATACCTTTTAACGGAAGCTTTGAAAAAAATTTTATTTGCGATCATTTATAAAACGGAAATTTTTTTTTTTTTTTTGTTTTTTCTTATCATTTTATAAAAACGTAATAACTGTGAATAATTACGTGACCATTAGGTTCGATAAATTATGTGTCCGCGCCAATTGATGACCCCCTCGATATAGAACCTATGACTTAACCGTATTACGTCGAGCGTCTGCTGATTGTATATCTGACATATCCCTCGCCTAAGAAAGAACGTTCTTGAACGTTGCTCACGGTCATTCATAATATAATCAAACAAAAACGTACGATAACGTAAGTCCTTGAACCGGGTCACCGCTTCTACAACGAGGTTTTTCTGCATTCCGTAATACCTCGCATTTATAAAGTTATAAGTGAGGATTTCATAGTTTTCGCTTTAGACATTTGCAGGTGGATTTAACAAAAAATCTTGCAAGTCGAGATCGTAGCCCCGTGCGAAATAAAAACGACGGGATTTCTTACTACATCATTACCAGCGAGGACGGTAATATACTAATGTGCTGATTGTATAATAGAATTTTTTACAATGAAAATAATAACATACATTTCATTTCATATAGGTATTGTTTATTAAGTGTGTTGAAAGAATTTGTCATGAACACCAATACGTGTTTACCATTACTCAGCAGAAAAATAAATTGATTGCTACTTCGAATGTGCCGAAATGTATAAAAGCCTCTTCGACCAAAAATTTAAATACAATAATTAAATTAAAATATTCCAGTAGGTTTTAATCGAATAAAATGAATATTATCAGTAGATTTCAGGTAAATGTATTCCACTTAAGAATACTTTTCTTTTCAAAGATTGCGCCATGCTGACATCAATAACATAACAAGTAGATAATCCATAATACAATTTGTAAAAGCGACTAAAATTGAAACACGAACAATTATTTCAAACGTTATAATATCGAAAAATAAAATACTAAACCACTGCGACGAACCAAAGTTGATATTATTCACGAAAATTTTTATTATTGTTATATCAGTAAAACGGAAACTGACCCGAGTTTTCATTCTAATCGGGAAAATGGGTTTCTAAACAACACGATGTACCAATTTTTTTAACGTATTAATTTTTTTACGATTTAAATAGAAGTTGACTTTTATAGGTACTACGTTATAATAGCTTTTCACTATAAATTTGTACAGCTATATAACGCTGCACATGAGACAATTTCAAGTTCATGAAAAAAAAACAGGGCTATTTTCTCAATTGTATCAATGACCACAATTCAACAGACCGGTAGAGAAAAGGTGGAATGGCCAGAGAAAACTCTGTGGGTTATCATGCCACCTCGGATCTTGTTAAATACACACACATTTTTCGAACCGATAAGACATTCCATAGTATCTGAAAACTTTTTATTTTGCGATCGCATGTGACAGATGCGTAATTCGAGTGATCAGGACGTTCGTTTTTCACCGATAACCCACGCGTCCGAAAATATTCAGAGATTATGCGATTCTCGAGCGATTCCACATGTCAAGTGTTTAGATTCAAATCTTTCGTGATATTGGGACGAGTGTAGCTATCAAAACTGACCCCTGCGCAAAGTAAAGTGTAGAGCTGTATCGGGTACAACATTTCGGGAACGTCAAAATCGTCCTTTTCTGCCACCGTGATCGGTACGAGGTAAAAAGAAATAATAGTAATAAATAATAATAATAATAATAATAAAGTCATTCGCGGAGAAAGGCAGTGAAAACAAACGAGTCGAGATAACAAATACAATATACGTTTATTATCGATCATTCATATCGATTCGCGGCGACAGCGAGCCGATCTCGAACACAAAACAATATTGTCGATGTTAATTTATTCTGTTGCGAGTTCGTGCGCACGTGGCAACCAGTCCGATCCAGCATCGTACACCGATTTTCGTGATAAAATCGCCGGCGTCCCGATAACCGACGATATTAAAATATAATAATTAGAGTTAGGATGTTGATAACTTTTGCATTTTTTTTCCTTTGATTCAATACAATGCTACAATGCTACAATTTAGGTCATTTTTTGTAGTTTATGTACAATGTGGGGCAATTTTAGATTTTAGAGCAAGTGTTAAACCCAAGTTTGGAAACAAATTTAATTTATAAAAAAACCTAACTTTGGATTTGGACAAGTAGTAAAAAATTACTATTACACCCATTATCACGCCCATATCTCTAATAAAAATTAGTATTTAGAAATACATTTTTTTTACGTACTTAATTAGTTTTTTAGATCATTTTTAAGGTAATTTTTTGAAGTTTTTAGGGCATTTTTGCACTTTTTAGAGTATTTTTGCATTTTTTTTTTAGAGCATTTTTGCGTGTTTTTTTAGGTCATCAACATCCTAGCTCTAATAACAATATAGTGTCGTTATTCGCACGCAATAACACTGTTGCGTCGCTCGATTGTCACGCGCAATAGTAGAACAACATGACGGCGGCGGCGCGTCGTACCTGTTGATAGTCGGGCGTGCACTTGGTGCTGATGCGCCGGAACAGCGACGTCTTGTGCCGGCGCCGCGTCTCGCCGGCCGGCACGTCCTTGCCGGCGCGCTGCGCCCGCTTGTGCCGGTGATAGTGCGGGTGGTGATGATGGTGATGGTGGTGATGGTGGTGCCCGAAGCCGCCGAGACCGCGGTGCCGCGTGCCGGACGCCAGCTTGCTCTGGCCCGGCTCCCGGCGCCGGCCGCCCGTCTTGATGGACGTCAGCTCCAGCGGCGTGGACCGCAGCGTGGCCTTGTCGCCGCCGGACAGCAGCAGCTGCAGCACCTGCGTGTGGTTCATGCCCTGCACCGGTTCGCTGTTGACGTGCGTGATCAGGTCGCCGGGGCTGAGGCCCGCCTCGAACGCCGGGCTGCCCGAGTCCACGGCCTGGAGGGGAAAAAAAAAGAAGAAAACCCGTTAGTGTCTCTTGCGTCGTCGTCGTCGTCGTCGAGGGTAAACACGACGTTTTCGTCACACGGCTAATTGTTATTTATTGATTCGTTCGTTTATTTATTTAATTTTTATTTTTATTCATTTATTTATTTATTTAATCGTATTTTATTTTTTCGTTTTTTTTTTTCTGTCCGACCAAAAACCGTCTACACCAGGGGTCGGCAATTGATTTCTATGACGGTCCGGATAATTCGAAAACAAATTTTCGAGGGCCAGAAAAAACTTAAACGTCAGTAAGATAGTAATCAATGTATGGATTTTCGTATTAAATCACATTTAAAGATAATTAATGTAATCGTTATCGTAATCTCTAATTACGTCATAACAAATGGATCAAATATCTAAATTCAATACGGCATTTTAAAAAATTACACGGCGGGCGGCAAACTGAGGCTACGGTCCCACTAGACCCGGCATCGGCCGAATATTTTTCCGACAGCATTTGCCGAATTATCGGCCACGGTTATCGGAAACAAAATCCGGCCGACGAATATGGTCGGACTAAATCCGGATTTCAGTTGAATTCTCACAAAACAATACAATTTAAGTACACACGTTCATTTCTATCGGTTGCAGTTCGACACGCAGCATGCACGCCGCCCATGAAATGTTCTTATTAGAAACCAATCCACTAATAAAATATGTATTATTAACTCGAAAAAAAAAAAAGAAAAAAATGTTGGGTTAATGAAATTTTTGTAGATTTGTAGATAATATTTTTGAGAGATAATTTTGGAGAATTCCACACACTTTTCCCAAAATTTTTAGTTCAGCCAGTTAAATTTTTTGAGTACACGCGAATGTCCCCTGATACATTTTAATTTTTATTATATTTTACATACAATCCAACCATTTTTGGAAAAACAATCGAATTTTAGAAAATGCATTACACCCGCGAAAAACATATAAGTATAATAAGTATAATAAATAAATAAATAGTTGGTATAAATTTAAATTATTCGGTCGATTCGGCCGGAAAAAACAAGATATTTTGTTTTCATCCGGAATCGGCAGTATACGGCCGTGAACGACTGAATTAATCGGATGCAATGTGACCAGTACAATTTGAATTTCACACTCTTATTTTTTTCGTCCGTATTCGGCCGAACGTTGATTTGGCCGATGCCGGGTCTAGTCTGACCGTAGCTAAATAGATCGCGAAAACGTCGTCTTGACGAACGTCATAGAGTGTTTCAATCGATGAGGAATGACG
This sequence comes from Therioaphis trifolii, assembly GCA_027580255.1. Taxonomy (NCBI): domain Eukaryota; kingdom Metazoa; phylum Arthropoda; class Insecta; order Hemiptera; family Aphididae; genus Therioaphis; species Therioaphis trifolii. The sequence continues at coordinate 71,912,318 of CM050405.1, forward strand.
AGAATTTTACGACGGAATCGATTAGAATCGTATTTTTAACATACGGAAACGGTTAAATTACTTTATTACTGTTCGTCATTACTGAAATATTGTAATTACGGTGTTACAACCACATCGGTGTAAAGGGCCATACAAGGGAAACAAAAGAATTTGTCCGATGCTGACGTTTGGATGGTTTAACATTTGTTTGGGAATTTTTTCGACCGCACGTTTAAAAACGCATGTTATTAAAAGCGGGCCGTAAACAGAGGTTTCACAGTTCAACTTAATGTCAACGTAGATGGACGGCAAGACTACACGGCATCTAAAGACTATGTGTATTCTCTTTAATGACAGTCGTTTTTTCGTCGTATTTCACGACCATTTTTAATCGAATTCATTTATCGTGCGTTCCCTTATTTCACCATGTATACATTTCGTTTCATTCGTCCGCGAGATTCACAGTTGTAGTGATCGAAAGATTTTTTTACTATCAATAAATTATACTCATAACTATAGAATGGATAAATGGGATTTGCAATTTATAAGTGGTCACTGTTTAGAGTTAATTAAGTTAATCACACTTAGAGATGAAATCAATTGAAAATTTGTACAGCTAAGACTTTACTGAGGGCTTCTTTAATATTTCAAAGAAATAGAGCGTGTCAATTTATTACACCTATATTTATCTTTAAGGGCTTTTTTTTTTTTAATGACAAACTTTATCGTTAAACTAGAGAATTAATAAAAATACACACTTTGATCTTTGTTTATATCATTGATACACATTTTCTTATTTAAGAAAACTAAAACAGTTTCAAAATACAAGTGTATTTCAGTATAAATGTAAGTTTAACTTGTATTAAACTACAGCATAATTTATTTCCATACAATTCTTAGATAAAATTCTATAGGTGTATGAAATAAGTGGTAAGTATACCTAAAAAGTAGGGCAAAAGAGACTTGAATAATCTACACTAACTGAATTTTAATTAAGAAATTCAGTGCTATTTAAACATTTTACTTAATAAAAAAGAAATATTTTTATAAGAATTTGAAATGATGCATTCATTATATGTTCACACGGTACATACAAATGAAGATTTATAAAAGGCTATTGTTTACAAATTAATATACACATTAAATTTTTAGACCAATCAGAAACTGTTATCAGAAAAATGACGTAAATTTAATCACTTTAACTTGTTGAAAACCACGCGAAGAAACAATGTTCATTCAAAGTGTGGAATAGTATAAAAATCGAGACGTAGTGGGATTTTAAGTGGTTTGAACTATTTATTGACTATCGCTTATGAATAGATAACATACATATATAATTGCTTCACTGAGAAAATTAACATACCATTACCAAATGGTGCATAGTGTAAAAATCACTATCACCAAAATATACACGAATAGTATTGACAGTAAATCCGAACCCAGATGGACCTCTGCGCAATATTATTGGTGGCTTCAAACTAGTTATTAAAGGAACATCACGACAAGGCGAGTTCAATGCACTACATGATCCAGGCGATTTCATTTGTGATCCATTACAATTGGATTCTAAAACAATACCATTAGGTAAGTTAATAGGTGTCATAAACATTTTACATAGTGAAAAAATATTTTTTTACTAATAGTTTTATACAAACCAGGAGGTATCATCAGAGACAATCCAGTGGCAGAGAAACTTTTTATGACAGATCTTCCTTTTTGAGTACCGAGTGAATTGCTGTTGAGACTTTTTGAAGCGCTGTTAGTATTTGGTGAAGGTGGTAGAGTTGGACATAGATTTGCAGTCCCAGGTAAACTTAAAAATTCTTCTTTTTTCTCTGACGAAGGATCATCTGACTCATTTTCCGATAAACTTCTTAGTTGCCTAAAATAATTGTTATTTAAACATAATTATCACTGACTGATCAATTACAAATTTTTTTTTTTTTTTAAGACAATAAAATAAAAAGTGAAAATAAATTAAGCGTATCATTAAAAATGCAATGAATGTAAATTAATATGATTTTTTTTTCACATAGAGTTGAAGAATAGTTTAAGTGTTTGGTTATAACTTATACAATTACATTAAAGCAGTATTTTTTATTTAAGTAAATAAACAAAAACTTAGGCTATTAATATTTTGAAAAAAGATTTTTTTTATTTTACTTAAAATATCAAATTTTGTTTTTAGATAGAAAATTATTTGATAATTGTTTTTCTTTAACATAAGTTGTATACAGTTTAAAAAAAAAAGTAAAATAATGGTCAACATAATAAAAAGTTCAAGCAAATAAAATGTCTAGTGCTAACTTATAGTTTAATTAAAAAATGTATGTGCACTAGAAGATCTAAAGGAAAAAGTATACATTTATTTAAATAACCATGGCTATTAAATGTATCCATAAATATTAATTCATATTTTTTACTCAAGAAAGCAATTAAGTAAATGAATGATTGAAAAAAAAATAATTTTGAAAGGACATAATTAGCAACACTTTTGTAAATTATTTTAATTTCATTTTATCATTCAAATTTTAAGTCACAATTAAATAATAAATTATTATTGAAATTTGTGTATTAAATTTAACTTTAATCAGAGTGGTTTAAGAAACTAAATTCAACTAAATTGATGAAAGGAAGTGGATCAGTAATAGGAGAGTCAACAAATAATCAACACGAAAATAATCATCTAAAATTTAAATTCAACAAGATAAAAATATAATTTGATAAACATTACATTATACTTCAATGAAATTAAATTTTTGGTAATGCAAAACAATAATAATTTAAGAAAATTAATAGTAATAAATAAGGTAATAAACTAATGAATAAAATATATAATAAATCACCTTCACCAAATGAATCTATTTAAACCCAATTATAATTATTATTCATTCAATATTTGTACTATTAAACTAAGTAAAGGAAAATTATAAACTGCTTACAAAATAATAGCTTTATGAAAATCAGATTTATTGGACCCTTTAATTATTTCAACAATAAATGATACAATCAAAATAATAATAATTTTATTATTATTTACCCCATCAATAAAAGGGTGATAATTTTAAAACTATCATTAAATAGTAAATAAAAAAACCAGTGGAAACAAACAACCACTTGTGAAAAATGTACGATGAAATAATGTTATACTGATTTATCAGTTATTTTTATGAAAACGCATTAAACAAATAGATATTATTGTCTCAATAATAAGTAGATAAATCAAATACTCAGATGTACATATTACAATGCAATGTTGAATGTTTACAGACAACAAAATATTTGAATAAGTAAACTGGATGTTTCAACTAAAAAAGTCTACAATACTCAAACTATGGACAAATCAATAAGAAAAATGTATGTACTTATGTATTTTTAGTAACGATAAGAAAATCGGATGAACCAATGAGAGTTAAAAAAAACTGAAACTTGTGTATTTATATTTGTTTTTTTGTCTGTTTATTAATTTATAAAATACATTACAATAAAATTCAACATAACTGGATTTATATCTCAAAAAGGTAAGTTAAATTCCAAATAAAATAAATAAATCAATCTGAAAAAATGTTGTCAAAAATATTATATTTAAATTGTATACGATTAAAAAAGATTCAATTATTACCTAGATATTTAAAATTTGTATTTATTTAAAACTTTTGTTTTTATATATTATAAATATATTTAAAAGACACTTTTCAGTCACTTAAAACTTAGTTTAAAATGAATTATCTTTGCATAAAGATAAATTAGAAATGGATACGATAATTGAGTAGCATGGATAACATTTTAAGTATAGAGCGAGTTCATAAAACTACCTACACAATAATCAATATGCTTAAAAAAGTTTACAAGTGCACACAGATTAGGCAAATTAAGTAAAGTTAATATTATAATAGCATTATCAATAGAGCATGGATTTGTAAGCACTAGACATTATAATATGCATTAAATAGTTAAAATATATAATATGAACCCCAAAATATCTAACCTTTTATCTAGAACACCTAATAATATTATCAAAAAAAAAAAGAAAAAAAAGTGTTTCCATAAAAATAATTCTTACATTAGAAACACTAATAGACCAAATAAAATGTTGATGGACCATACAACTCGATTGCAATTATAATTTAAGGGTTCACTTGCATAAAAATTTTTCTTGAAACTGATTAAGGAAATGTTTAATAGAGTTTATGTTATGTTAAAAATACTAAAATATGTTCAAGATAAAATCAATAAACAAACTCAAAAACCTAAAAAAACATACACAGCAAGATGGAAATTTTAATGCATTTAAATACAACTTGTGTAACCTACTAAGCATATTTTCAACACCTACTAACAAAAATAAATAAACAAATCTTTGCACAGGTCATAGAGATGTTGTTGAATTTATAATTTATATAATTCTTATAGCAAATAAATGCATCTAATAAAAAAAATAATTATTAATTTGAATTGGCACCTGATGAATATATTAGTATCTGATTCTATGATTTGTAACCTAATCTTGAGTTGAACAATTCAAAATAATACACCTATACCCACATTTAATGAATCAAATATACTCTATATGTGCCATTACTTTGATGAAAAAGTATTGATATGCAATATATAAAAATCTCTTGCATGTAGCAATATGTATTTCAGTTAATCAAGGAGAAAAAATAAAATTAGAAAGATGTTTTCTATATTTATTTTTAGTAACAAAATATAATAAATAACATTTAAGCTTACGGAGATCTGTCATCTTCAATCGAAATTGAGAACTTTGGTATGCTTTCTTTACAATATAAACGCCGCCTTCGACTCATTTGAGTACTTGACTCAGCATCTTCATTTTTAGAAGTGTCTAGTGTTGTTTTCTTTGAAACAGGAGACTTTAAACTTTCATCCACAGTTTCTCCTTCTGAAGCTGAAGTATCAAACATTCCTGATATAAATAATCCAGGATATTAAATAAAGCAATCAATAAAAGTACAATTTAAATAGCACATTATAAATCTAATAAATTTAAATTTATATGAGAATAAATAATATTGTTTACTTACCAGTATTGATGGATAGAGAATCATCTTTATAATTCACCGTTGGAGATAATGATGAATATTCATTGCTCATTGATAATTTGCTGGCAACTTTTTTGAACTGCGGTGAACAAGAAGAAAATGTCCCCAAAATTAGTGAATCATCGTCTGTATCCTCATCAATTTCATGACTATAGCGATCAGTCCGTGCTAAAATATTTTATTTTCATAAAAATATAAAATTATCATGTTGTATTTATTAATTACCAAGTACATATTATATGTGCAATACTCACAATCAAAATAACTAGTATCTTCTTCGTTACCCAGTTGAGGCATAAATTCAGCTTTCTGCCTTAATAAAGAATTCCAATCAACACCATAAAAATAAGGATGATCTTTCACTTCATGTGATCCACCAGTACCTAACCGATCTCTAGGATTTTGCTGTAATAGTGATGATATTATGTTTTTCGCTTCAGGTTGGATTGGCCATTCATTTTCATCAGGCCATTCAATATCATCTAAAATAAATAATCTCATTAATATATTTATGATATAATTTATCATATTCATGATCATCATTATAAAATTTTAAGTAATATTACCATTTACTGTATGAGCAAATAGTTCTTCAGGAGTCTCGCCAAAAAATGGAACGCATCCAACCAAAAATTCATACAGTATTATTCCCATAGACCACCAATCTACTGGTTTGCCATAACCTTGTCTGAATAGAAACATTCAAATTTTCAATATTTAATTTTGATACAATTTGCATTATAATAATCACAACAATAAATAGTTTGTCTTCCAACCAAATATTATGCTAAGTAACAATTTTCCAGATATAATTTTTATCTTTAATGAAATTACATATAATAAATTTATATGAACAAACTTATAGAATATTTTATCAAAGAATAATAATCTATATAAGCATACAAATCACTTTATTTTATACTTCAAAATTTTTAAAGTTTTTCTTGGATATTATAAAATGTATAAACCATTATATAGCATATTATTTGATAAGTATGTTTAATCATACAAAATAAAGTAAATATTTAAAAAGTACCTTAAGATAACTTCTGGAGCTATATACTCAGGAGTACCAAACACTTGTTTGTCAGAAAACTGCCGGGTATCTCTTTCCACATGAACTTCATACAAGTTAGTCGCCACTGATTTAATGAAAATTACATCAATTAATACCAATGAACATACACACAAAATTCCATAAAAATGAAAGTTTACTTACAAGACATCAAGCCCATTTTACTTAATCCAAAATCGGTTAGTTTTATGTGTCCTAATGCTGTGATTAAAAGACTGCAAATTTAAAATAAAAACCAATTAAAATTTCAATACTTATGAACATAGTCAAATATATAATTTACTTGTCAGGTTTTAAGTCACGGTGCACAATTCCATAATTATGGAGATATTCAACCGCAAGTACAGTTTCTGCAAAATAAAACTTTGCCATATCTGGTGGTAAAGGGCCAATATTTTTCAAAAGAGATGCACAATCACCTCCTTCAACATATTCCATTACAAGACAAAGATGTTTCTAGATACATAATAAAATCATTAGTTTATATATTTATATATATATTTATGTACAATGTGTATATTTCTTTAACTGTATTAACTCACTCTTGTTTCAAAACTACAGTACATGGTAACTACAAAAGGATTATCCGTGAAACTCATAATATCTCGTTCAGCAAATACTTGTTCGATTTGATTACGCAAAATTAAATTATTCTTGATTATTTTCTTCATAGCAAATCTCTGACGGTTTTGCTTATGTCTTACAAGGTATACAGCACCATATGCGCCATTTGAGATCAATTTGATTACGTCAAAATCAACTTCAGAAGGTGGCTAAAATGTTATTAAAATAACAATAAAAAATTATGCCAAAAGACAGAAATAAGTAAAATATGATAACTCACAGAAGAAAATGAATCTTTTTTAGTATTTTTCTGTTGAGACGTTTTAAGTAGAGACGAAGAATACTCTTCTAATTTATGAAAATTGACATCAATATCTAAAACAAAAAATACAAACATGTTTAAAATATTGAAAAAATTTGGGTATGAAAAATTAATAAATTATATAAATAGGTATTTACCATCCACTGAATTACGATTTAAACCTAATTTTCCTATAATATATTGTGGTATTTCCTCTTTGATTCCCTGGCATATTTTAGCCTGTCCTTCAACTTGTTCTAACAGTTGATAAAATTCTTCAGCATCAAACTCCAGACACTCAAGTAGCCTAGCTGGTCTAGATATTATCAATAATAATTTTTTCATTATTACTGTTAACAGTTCAGCAGCTTCTTCTGATTTTTCTCTTGCCTATGATAAGAATGAATATTTTTATTTCTATGAATATATAAGGCGAGCAACTATGTTTTTTCGTTTTCTTATAGTAACTTTATGAAAACTGAGTAAAATACGGTAACCTCCCCCGCCCCATGTATACAATTTAACGTTATGTATATACCAACCTCAGCCAATAATAATTCCAAATTTTCTGACATTTCGTAAAAATAACCACGTGTTATTAATTTTTCTTCAGACTTCTTTAAACAGTCTCTAGCAACTTCCAATACTTGATGGTTTACAAATCTCACAATAGGTACAGCATCAGCTGATATTTGTATGTGCTCCAAATTAAGTTTTTCATATTCTTGAATAAACATACTTAAACGTTCTTCCATCTGTTGTGTAGCCTTAAACACAACGTTTTTTTCTTATAATAATACAATTATAATACTTTAACTTATCATTTTTAAGAACTATCTTTACCTTTGGAAACCTATCTTTATAAAGTCCGTTCATCATAACAATATCATTATCAATAACAGGTGATCTGCTAGGACTGCTGCAACAAAGTCAAATGTTAAAACAACTATTATTAACATAAATTCAGTATATCAAACATTAACCTTAAGCTTCTCGAACGGGGTCGATTGAAACGTGGTTTACGATAGATAATATTGTCTTCTTCAGCACTATGAGTACTATCATTAGATGAAAAATGTCGAGAAAACATGTGTAATTCGTCTGAAGTTGGCATATTTGGAAGTTGGTGTAAACGCTCTTGACTTGAACATTGAGACTGCAAATCAATATAATTGTTTTTAAAATGTCCTATACTTAAAAGACAATTGATTATGAACGCTTACAGAAACATTTGAACTTCCAGAAGTGGTCCCATAGCCAGATGATGGTAATGAAGCCACTGACCATCTTCTTCCATCTCGACAGTCTGTAGTGAGTAAATTGTAAGGCCTGAAAAAACATGGTTAAATTAACAGTGTTTCACATTTCTAAAAATATGTACCTCGAATATGAACAATATGGTAGAAAAAAAATTATTAAAATTTTTATAAGAAAATGTCAAATTATTTAAGATTTAACTTATTATACAAGTAATTACCTTTTTATTGAAACAAATGGAAAATGAGGATTTGAATGAACTACTTTGGGACTTTCCAGTGGACTACCTGAATTTAAAATTATCAAAATAAATTATATTATAGTAAAACAGTTATAAAAAAATTATTTTCAAATAATTTACTTGACATGGGAGAATGACATCTAGGTAAAGTAGGAGATGTATTTGATATAAAGCTCTTCCTATGACTAGTTTTATTTGAACGCCTTCCATTTCCTGCCACATGTAATTCTCTCTAAAAAAATAATTAAAAACATGTTATTGCTGTTTTCGCATTTACAACAAAAGTAATGAATAATTAATTTTTTTACAAACCAGACTATTAGATAAAGAAGGTGCTGACTGTCCCAATGTACTGTTTCGCATCAAAACTAAATTTGATAACTCTGTGGACATAAAAAATATATTTATTTAAAAATTGTATTATTAACATATATGGAATAAATATTTGTATGACAAGAGATCTACAACATAACTAAATATTCTACTTAATGTTATACACGATATAATGTCCGTAGGTTTAGATAAATAAATTGCTGATAATTTAGTGAAGTTTATAGTATAAATTACTATATCTATTAAATGAGAATAAGAATAAGGTCCGAGTTTTTATAATGCATTTGTACATCCTTAGTGACGTGATTTGTTTCTAGTATAATTACACACAATAGATGATAATAATACTTCTTAAGTGGTTAACACTTACATTTGGCACCTACTGAGTACTGATATGACACATAATATAGTTTGGGATTATTTATCAAACGAATGTAATAAAATAATTATATTATAAAAAAAAATATAATAAGATAATATTATAATAATGCTAAAATTAGCACATTTATAAGTGATTATTTTTAAGTACAAGCCAATGTTATCACTTTGTCTGTATCAGTAAATATAATAATTTTAAATCTAGTAAATTACCACAAACCAACCACGTTAAATACTTAAGACTCATTTTTGACAATCGACTAACCTCAAAAGATCACATATCCAATAAAAGAAAGAAACTAAACTCCAGATTGCATCTACTACGTCCTCTCCTACGATCCAAACTTAACCTTAAACTCAAAATTCTTATTTACAAAGCGCTGATCTTTCCGGTATGGTACTACAGTATACAAATTTGGGGTAATGCTGCTCTAAGTAACATACAAAAAATTCAGTCATTCCAATCCATATGCTTACGCACTATAACAAATTCTCCTTGGTTTGTTAGTAACAAAACATTACACTCCGACCTGAAAGTTATATACGTAAACCAAGTTACAAAAACTGCCTACCTCTAACTACATAAAAAATATAACCCTCATACTAACCCCAATATAAGCCACCTTTCTTTACGCCACATCTCCGACAGTCCCTCACTTAAACTTAAGTGGATTATAGACCTCCTACAATAAAACTATTTCTCCTATAAAAAAAAAAAATTCCTGAAGTAGGTAGCTCCATTGGGAGCCCTCCTACATTATGCATTTGTGCCTATTTCATGTTACGTAAACCACATATTATCATTATTACTTATTGTACAAAAATTTGTATATTTGTATATTTTGTATCAAATAAAAATAATTAAATAAAAAAAAAAAAATCAAGTGAAAACTTTATTTAAACAAAACATGTGGTTAAATACAAATGCACTTAAATAATTGTATTAACTCTCCCACTATTGACTTTAAATGACACCTACCTCTACAATTATCAAATTAATTTAGTGAAATAAAGATAATTATTAAAGTTTTAAAAAAATCACTAGTAAGTAACCAGAGTACTATTATTGTTATATAATATATTTGTTTTAACACACTATTTTATCACGTTTTTAACAAATAGTTACTTCTAAAACAATTGTGAGTAAATTTCATCATGAAAATGTAGGTGTATAGTGATATAACTTTTAAGTGATAATGCATTGATTATGTAGATTGATATAAAACTTGATATGCTATTTGTGTATATTAATTTAATTTTGAGTTATCTAGAGAGCAACACCGACATTATTTTTATAAAATATTAAAACTTTAGACATACTAAATTAAGACAGTAAATAGAATAGTAATATTTGTTAGCAGAAATTGAGAGGGAGCAAGGAGAACTTGGTCTCTCTCAAAACCAGTTTAAAAGGGTGGTATTAGACCATAGAATAAAAAAGCAATAGTTTTTCTAAACCATTAATATTATTTTTGAACCTATACTTCAAGTCTATAAATCTTCAACATAAAACATTAATTGTACTTGTAAAAATCCGATAAAAAAGAAATATATTTAATATGTGTTATTTTAAAACAGTCAACAGATTTATTTTTTATTTAGAAAATGTATAGAAATTTGAATGATTTTTTAAAGTTTAATCATATTTATTATTTCATTTAATAATTTTTGAATTGAACTTTTATTTACTATTGTACTCTTGAAAAGTAATTGCATTTGTACTAAAAATGGTTTTTCTTATGAGTTTTTCACTAATGTTGAAGAGTAATTAGTTTGATGTTTTTGAGCTCATCAAATTTTTTTTTCCTTCATTTTCTATGGTTTTTGAAAATTGACCTTTCTGAAATAAATGTATTTTAACACTATTTAAATAGTATTCAAATACTTTTCTATAATTTTCAGATAAAAAAAAGTAAGTATTCAATATTTTTTTTGTTTTTGAAATATTTGAGTAAGAGCAAGAAATAAATTAAAAATCATCGTAACATACCATTTTTGAGCAAAGCTTATGTCATTGGTATAGGTAGAATAAAAATTTAATCTCGCGCAAAAACTTTATGGAATGTTTACCTAAAGTAGTAGGTATAAGTAATGAAATTAAATAATAACACTTGATATCCATAATATTTAAAATTGGTAAAAATTTTTGTACATTGTACATACCAACAATAATATGACATAGGTACTTACAATTATATATTTATCCTACAAAAATGTGAACAATATCCATTTTCGTATTTTTAAAACTCATATTTCAGTATTGTGATATTATTCATGAAAAAGTTAAGTACTATGACCTTCAAAAGGTGTGTTGATTAGATCTCTGTTTTACATATAAAATTAGATAAACTAATTTGCTATGATTTGTCATCGTTTTAAACTTAAAATCAATTAGTTATTACTAATGCCTCAATTAAATATATTATATAAGAATATGTAAAGACTAATGTATACATTTATGAAACAAAAGTACTAATGGGTTTCAGTATATTTCTAAATATAAACAATTCTTAAAAAGTAAAATTAAAATTAAAAATTCAGTAAGATAATGGCAATGCAAGTTTGTTCTTTGTACTTTTGGTCTTCAGACAAAATAATTGATTATGGATATATTGAATGTTAAAGAAACAATTAATCATTTCTTTGATAAACACTTTTGAGCTAAGATTCAGAATAAAATATTCCCATTGGCCTGTAGATTTTTTTTATCAAAACCTTATACAATTTTTTTTTTTTTAACAGAATACATTTTAATTCCCGAAAAATTCAAAGTATGTTTTTCAATATATATTTTAAGTTTTATTATGATTGAATGGAACAATTATTTTTATGCTTATTTAATTTTGAAAATTGTTGTAACAACGATCAATTCCCTAAAAATTATGTAATAATTTATGAAAAAAAAAAATCCAGCATAACAATTTATAATTTTGTAGAATCATTTAGTGAGTATAATTAGAATGTAAAATTTCCAAGTCTTACTATCAAAAGATAAAAATGTTATAAAAAATGTATTTTCAAAACAGGGTATTTTCAATTATATTTGATCTCATAAGTAGTCAACATTTTTTATAACTTTATCAAGTACCTATATAACAATATATTATTGACATAACGTTAAAGCATCAACTTTCTAGCAACATTAATTTTGGAGTTATGACCAAATAACTAAAAACAAATTTAGTGTATACTTGTTTACAGAAAATTTTACCATTTTTACTCAATATCTCCATAGTTTTTTCTAACACTTGAACAAAATTATTGAAAAAAAAGAAAATAAATCCTCAGAATACCATCTGCTAGAGACATAAAATTTATGGACAAAACTAAAATTATAGTAAATCCAATATAAATAGATTCTTCAGTTCCACAAAGAATCTAAAACACTAATAAAAAGATAAAAATATATCCAAAGTAATTTTGTAGATAAGGTTACATGATAATGATTATATTTTTTATTTTCCTCAAAATAAGATATCGCAAAAATATGACATTATAATATATAAAGTAAGTTTAAAAATATTTGTATGTTTATTATAAATATAAATTTGTATGTATAAACGAATGATGTATGATGCTTGTCCCCAAACAATATTCTCAATTGTATCTACATGGTCCATCAAGTCAATGAGGGGTTTTTTTTAAATTAACTAATCAATTTAAATGACGTGTGAAAAAAATAATATTCAAAAATTAAGCGTGGGAAAAATATTATGGCGTATCAAAATCAAATAATTTTAATAATTTATAAAAAATAAAGTATGCCGAATGCTTCATAAAATATAACTAATACTCGACTAATATTTTGTTAATAATTAATTAGTAAAAACTTAAATCGTAAGTATTAAAATCTTTAAAAAATGATCATAATCTGTAAGTGTTTATCATTTAATAACTCACCAGTTTTTTTGTTTGAATTTGCATTTTGTTCAGTAGAAAATATAGAAGAATGTATATAACACATATCAAATTGCAATTCAACAGTTAAAAATTATTAAAACAACTAGTCATAACGACTGCTAGAATTTAAATGAAAGACATTAGTTACTGTAAATCACAAACCTTGTATCAAATACTAGATAAAAAACTGGGGAGCGAGTTCTTAAGTGTCTAACGACATTAGTCACATGATACATGGGAGAGGAAAAGATTAAACGTTCATACACATTTATAAAGAAAAAATCGTTGATAATTTAATTGGCACGTGCTACTGATAACCCAATAAAAAAAAAGGAAAGAAATTATTAAATAAAACCTAGACAATGCATTTTATGATAGTTACAGAATAGTTTTGACAGATAAGTTCTATACATATTTTTGAAAGAAATATTTCCTGTAAAAATGTATAAATAAAAAAATAAAAATAATGTTCACAAGAAATTATATGAGAAGATATCATGAATATATTAAATATATTTTAATTATTAAGTAATTATTATTTTTTATCATATAGTCTTTAGTTATGTGTATTTACTAGGTACTTAAAGTTATTAATTTGAATGTTTATATTTTGAATTAAGATAGATTTGACAATTAACAAAAAGCACACACTATATGCATGTTCAAACAAAACGACCAATAGTTTCTATAAATAATTTATGAAATTGAAACAAAATAAAATCAACTAACAGAATTTAACATTATGTTCCCAAAACAAAAATTAAATATACAATAAATTTTACCGATTATCTGGAACTAAAATTAAAATTAAAAGAAATTAAAATAGTTAAATAACACAGCAGGATTAATAAAATTGGACTTCAAGGTGATAAATTGAGTTGCGACAAACAAGCGACGGAATATTTCAAAACTTATTTTAATTCATAAATGATATCATGTGTATACATCACATATTCATATTCGAATTTGCATTACAACAACAATAAAGTCATCAAAACAACATGATAAAAAATGAATTGCAGAAATTTAAGCTAAATATATAGGTATTATATTATATGTATGGGACAAGTAGAATGATTAAATAGTTTAAAAGCAATATTATATTCAAGACCACTAGGACACTAGGCCAAACATATTTCTATCCCAATATACTAATTAAGCATTCTATTAGCTCATTTGATAAAATGCATTAAATACGGTAGCCTTTTTATAAATTTAGCAATATATTCACAACCTTGGCATTGAAAGTCATAACCGGCATTTTAATATTCTACAAGTACTATAAAAACTTGAGTACATAACAAATTAAAAGCAAGGGCATAAAAAGTAATATTTCAATATTTAGTTAAGTGACAGAAATCTAGGGTAAGTTAAATAAATTTAACACCTCTTAATTGATACCTATAAATACTATCATGAATAATTCATTCAGAAATCATTTTCAGCATACAAATGTTAACTTCAAATACAAATATTTGTGTGACTAACTTCCAAGTAAATATATAAAATCAAAATCAATAATCAAAATTGGACCCAGTCCCAATAACTGTTTTATTCTGAACTTAAAATCTGAGGCTTAAACACATGAGCCTAACATAACACATCACTTTATAGTTATTGACGAGTTTCTCTTCTATACAGTCTAACTCACAAAGATAAGAGTGCCCTTGATGACTGAAATTACAAATCGATTAACAGGATGTGGTACACAGATATAGTAACATTCACTTTAGTTTTTTTTTGTTTATTATAAAACTATCAACTATAAAACTTATCTTTATCCGTGGCATTAAAATAAATAAATATGACACTACTAATACTGGGAATTTGGAAATTATTTCAATGTATAATTCTATGAATATAGAGTCAATATAAAATTATAAAAATAATAATGAACCAAAATCTGTATGATTGTTCACTAAAATTAAATTTATTTATGTTTTTACATTCCATAAACAATATGCATACTTCTAAAGAATAGTGTGTCTAATTTACAACAATCAGATTACACATACAATAAGTTTGCTAGCAAAGCAGCTACTAGCAAATCATTAAATAATTAACATTTTCATTAAGTTAAAATAGTCATGATAACCATAACTATTTTAATCAAAAATCAAGATAAATAGACGACTTTATTAAACATTTTTTATGTAAGATAATTTAAAGAATAATTTTTAATGAAAAAAAAATGTAATCCATATAAAGTTATATACATTAAGCACTTCATGACATAAGGTCGGGGTATCAAAAGAAATTCATTAGTGAAAATTACACAAAAAATTAAAAAACATTTTAGAGTAATTTTTTTGTAGTTAATTCTTATTTTTGGTTCAACTGAACTTAACATTATGATTATCTAAAATTAACTTTTTTTAATTAAACAACAAAATTAAAAAGCATAGGTATTTTACTATTGTTTCCTGTAAATAATTTTTTTATGGTAATTTAAATTATTAACCAATAAAAATTATTTCTACGTATTGTAATTTTGAAATTACTTGTATTTTTATTCAAATCAATATTTTTTCTAATCCAAATTCAAAGTATTTCAATACAATAATGCAAGTAATTTTAACAACTTTTTAAATTTAATTGAGTATGAACCTCATAAATAACACAAATAATTTTATAAAAATCTATTTTAATGATCAATGTTTTTAAAACAGTATTTTTGATACAGAAAATAAAGATAAAAAAAAACAAAGTTATTTACTATAGAGAATTTTTTAACTAAAGTCAAATAAATGTTTAATTTATGTTTAGTAATTATCATATACAAATAAACACTTAGAAACTATCAATAAATTTAATTATATACCTAATTATGCATTAGAAAATCAACATCAGTTAGCCTTTCAAAACTCATCAATATAACTTAGTAAATTTTTTACTAGGTACTAAATTTATTCCATATGTTATAAATTTGTTTTCATTAACAACAAAATATAATTTTCCAAATAATTTTAATATTGAAGACATTAAAAAATAAAAGAACATACTATGTGTAACAGTTAACTTTTAAAAATAATGAATGCCAAAAGCTACAGATGACCTTAAGTTTGCTAAATATTAGTATTAAATCTGCCAAAATTATCATCAAATAGATTATGTGCCAATGCTTTATGAATGACATTGTTTTTCATTTCATTTTACTTGGCATTAATTTGTATTTATAATTTATAAATAAATAAGTTTATAAACATTTTATTGTCATTATTCAATAACCAAGAACTTTAAAAATAGTAATATTATATAATAGTAATCAAAAGAATACAAATTTTAAATAATGAAATTGGGTATGGAAGTATATGTGTAATTATATGTAACTACCTTTATTGGTTTTAATCAAATATTATCAACAATAATTCGACTTTAAACTTGATTCAAAGATTAATTTCATAGCTACTGCTGATTTTTTTTTTTTTTTACACAAACAAATTAATTTTTTAATCATAATACCTACATGATAAGTATAAGTTATAAATATAAAATAAAGATTAAAATGTGATTATTGATAGTTTAGATTAATGTATACAATTTATAACTTGGTGGTTAAAAGCTACAGACAACAAAAACTAAATTAAGTACCTACATTAATACAGTATTCAGCAAAATATTTTAAATCATTTGAATTGACTGAATAAAGAAAAAAAATATATTTAAAAAATTAATTTTAAAATATGCTTATCAATATTTTATAAATACCATTTCAATAAACAATATAAGAGAAATATTGTAAAAATGATCTTACTTAAAAACCGTTCATCATCCATATAATTACATCATTGAATAAAATAATTATTAGATAACTACTTGAAAAAATACACTGAAAGTTAAAACAATTTAAACTTTCTAATCTTTGAAATTAAATTTCTAAACTGAGAAAAAAAAGATTAGAAATAAATTATATTATGTATACATCAAGATAATGAAATTTTAAAACTCTAGACACTTAGGTTTTTAATTAACAACCAATTAATAGAACAAATTGAGTCTACTTTATAGAAGAAATGAATATGTTAAGATATGTTTTTCTTGTACAGTACCTACCAAATAATTTTTAAACAATGTAAAAACTAATGAA
The DNA here is from genome assembly GCA_027580255.1 of Therioaphis trifolii. Lineage (NCBI taxonomy): Eukaryota > Metazoa > Arthropoda > Insecta > Hemiptera > Aphididae > Therioaphis > Therioaphis trifolii. The sequence continues at coordinate 71,929,499 of CM050405.1, forward strand.
CAATGTAACAACTTGAGTAATAAACCTAAAAAACTTATTAGTATCTCTCATCCATAAATCAAGAGATAAAAACGTTTCAAACTAGGACTTATGAATTATGAATACATAATGTATATTATACAGTTTACACCAATAGCTTAATAAGCTAACAATCTACTCAAGTCTAAAACAGAACTACATATTTTAGTAGTGTAAACAACAGCACTTGTTTATTAAAAAGTAGGTACACAATGAAAAATCAGTTAAATAGGTGATCTTAAAGGATACATTTAAAATTTAAAGTGTATACCAAATATAAACCTTCCATTATAAATTAAATTACATTTAATATTATACATATATTTTTTCACTTTAAATTTATTGATTATCAATAAATTGAAGACTAAATACTTATTAAATAAAGATACAGTTACTCGAAATACTATAAAAGAGCCTATCAGAATGAATCATTTATTATTATTATATTTTTGTATTTTGTCTTGAATAACTTTTATCCAAAAATATTAAACAAAACATTAATTTTGGATTTATACTTTAATTTACACGAACTTATACATTTATCATGAATATCATTATACCTTCATGATAATAATTCAAATGAAGAGTAGACTTTAATAATATTTTACTACAAAAAAAATGTCATTTACTTAGAATTATATATTTTAGACTTATTTAAATATTCAGAAACCTATTTTTTATTTTTCGGTTAAAAAAATGTGTTTACAATTTTAATGACATAAATTATTCAATTAATACACTGATATTTAAAATAAATAATTATAGTACAAAAGTGTATAACCGTGATTAATTGTATGAATGTATAATATTACTTCAATCACAACATTTGAACTACCTAAGTGTATTTGAATACTTACTCTCCTTCTAATATTTATTTACTTAATTTGAAATAACATAAATTTGATATGTTTTATGATGTATTTTTTTAACTCAACTGATTACAATTATTATAAACAATTGTATAAAATTACTTGCCTATTTTCTTTTTTAATTACAATTATGTTCATAAAATAATAAAATAAATATTTAATTTAAATGTTGAACTCTTACACAATTATATATGATATCAAAAACAAATTTCAAGCACATTTGTTCAGGGTATAATGCAAATAAATAAATATAAATATTTTAGAGATAATAAAATTAAATGAATCTTGTCAACATCATTCATCAAAAATATTATAAGTAAATCAAGTGAGTACAGATTTTTTAATATTTCTTTCTTATAATATATATCCTATAAATAAATTAATAAATAAATATGTATATAAACATCATAATTTATGAAATAAAAACTACAATTATTATCTTTGTTAGTCAGTCATCATCTCAGTTGTAACATTAACAGTATATAGATGACATTTTGGCAACAGTTATGAAATCCATATGACCAGTAAGACCAAATGGGCATTTTTTTAATCTCTAAATGATTAGCTTATTTTTATATTAGACACCAACAATGAAGAAAAAAAGTAAAATCATGTAAAACAATAACAAATAAAATAAAATATTGAATTACAACAAAAATGGGACTGAGTTTTAAAAACAGCTCTATTAAAATAGTAACTGATTTAGATAGCTCTAAGACTCGGACCATTATCAGAACTTATTTGAATTATTTTTTAATCTTGATAAGTAATCAACAAAAAAAATTACAAATACATAAAAAATAATAATACAAGTGTTATAAAAACACTATACAAATAAATTTAAGAACTATCTATCACATCTATGAACAGCACATTTTAAATCTATAGTAAGATTGTTTACACTTTAATACATATAAAGACAATAAAAGTATACATTAGCTTCTTATCATGCCCTATCTTAGGTTATTAACTTGTTAATTATATTGTTATCATGTAGATTGTTAGCGTACTTTTACTATGTACGTATTGAATTTTTTCACAAAAAACAAAACAAAATGTACATACTGAAATACACTATTTTTACTTTGGTGTCACAGAATTATTAAGTCAGTTTATAGAAATATATGGATTAAAAATTATTTATTTATTTGAAAATATTGTCATTTAATATTGACTAAAATATAAATTTATAAATGTTATAAATAAGTTAGGAAATTATGAACATGAATACATTTTTGACATTTTCAATCAATTTTGTTGTTAGGTTGAACAATATCTATAAATTATTTTTATAAAATACACTATTTAAGATATTCTCATGAATAAGAAATTTTTTATTTAGCTACATTTCCAACAAATATCTTCACATCATATTTTTTAGGATAATTTACAAATGATAATACAATAATTTTTCAAATATAAGTCTATTTAATCAAATAAAATCATTTTAAGGACCTCCTGAAACATTAGTGTTATATTAAGTAAAATATGTTAAGGTATAATAATCTAAATTTGAATATAACAATTTCATACTAGTTTGTTATGTTTAAATTTTAATAGAACTTAAACACAAAGAAAAATGTGCTAAACATATCATTAAGTTACAAAAAATAATTAATTTCTACCTTGTAATGAAATACTGTAATATAAATAAAATTTTAACAGTAATTGTTAAATTTATCATTCAATCATATACATATTATGATTAATAAAAAACGCTTGATACTAACACTGAAGTTAAAATTTCAGAAATTGAAATAAATATATTAAATAATAAATAGGTGATTAGATAATAATTATTTATATTTACCTATATTTATTTTATTGAACTATTTAATATTCATTGTAATGATGTTTTTCATAAAGATTGATTAATATTAATTAGAAGCTACAATTTAATATTTTCCATTCAACATGCAATATTTTTACATTTTTTAGATAAAAACTATGTATCAAGCAGATTTTTTAAATATAAACCTGATAATTCCATTAATGGTAATAACCTTTAAGAATTATTATTAAGTATATTAAAATAAACTAGTACAATTTATTGATTGATTAATTATAATTGTATATGTTCTGCCAATATCGTAGAAATATAAAAAATATAAACCTATAATACTTATACAGACTAAAAAATATAATATTATTTTATAGATTACTGCAAATGATAAAATTCTAACAATATTATATCAGTCACTTAGAAGTTTTTATATGAACTATTTACTACATTAATATGTAGAAATGAAACAAATTCTGTAACATTTTAAACATAAAACACAATTTTTTTAACACAACCACCTAAAATATATTTATTTTTTAAATTGGTATTTCATTAAATCTTAAAGTAATATATTGCATAAAAATATATGTGACATAATTTTGTAATTTTTTTTAATTTAAATTTATTGTTTAAATTATGAATATTGTCAAGAATGATTATGTATATCTAATACTGTATAAATGTTATAATAAAAATAAATAAAGGAAAAACTATTAAAGAATGTAGAAAAATGTAAATGAAAAATACAGGTATTAAAGACAAAACAGTCCATACTTAATCCTAATTATTTAAAAAAAATGTATATACATTTATGGTTGTATTTTAATGAAAAAATTACCAAGTTGAAAAATAATGCAGGATTGATAATAGCACTAATACATATATAGACGAAAATTTCACAGTCATTTAAAAACACCAACACAAAATAGAAATTAGTTGTATAAATCTTCATAGATGAACAGTTTCTTCAAGTTATTACATAATAAGCTATTAATATAAATCATGTCTAAGTGAACTAAAAACTGACTAGGTATATTATTAAAAACAGTTGAGAGAAATTGATTACAATAAATTGATGTCTTGATTGAAAATTACTTTTATAGTACATAAATTTATTAAAACTATGCACAGTAAAAATAAAAATTAAAGCTAGGAATTATAAGGTTAGATTAAAAAGATAAATATATATATATATATATATATATAAATATATATATATATATATATATATATTAGTAAAATAAAAAATAACATAGATATTAGAAGTGAGCAAACTCGATAATCATATTTTTAGGACCATTGATTTAATTGAAGGTAAGTTTATAAAATAAAAAAAAACCATGATAAAATTTACAAATGAAACTTAAATTTACATTTTAAGTTAAAATTGTGTAAAAATATTATTTTAATAACCTAATTATATTCAGAGAAATAGATAAACAAAATAATTAATTTTAAAAAAAATACAAATTTTTGACTAAGTTAAAACTATTTAGGCCTTTATATTTAGATTTGATATATTGCCAAATTTTAACATAATTTGAAATTAAAAAGCAGGGACAGAATGTAAAATCTAGATAATTGTTGCTCTAATCATTTTGCTTATCTAATTAGAGATATAACATTATTTTTAAACATTGAAACAATGATAAATCAACACTACAAGTTAACATTTCTAGGCGAAGTTCATTTGTTTTGTGTACATACTAGGTAATACAAAAATAACTTATGTGATAACGAAAAAAAATGAATTAATTGAAAAAAATTTGAGTAACTTTATTTTCATTAGTATTTTCATAGGTCTTAAACAAATCACACTTTACCTAACACATGTGTTATCAATAGTAATATTACAATATTACTTGTATGACAAAAAATACATATTTATTTTAATACCTACTTAATTAATAATATTCAACTCCAAAATATTAGATTGTAGCAAAACTATATTTTAAATTTTGTGAGAAAAATGTTTGAATGTAATGCAATGCAAATAGGAAAATACATGATTCATTTTTTATTTAATTGAGTATGAAGAATTAAAAACAATAATTTAAAAATTCATACAATTTTATAGGTACCAATTTTAAATTTAAAAAAATAATATAAACGAGGAACATGTTGACTTGATATAGGTAACATAAAACTTAATGATTTTAAAGCATTATTTTTATACAACAAAAATAACTGGTGAAATATAATAACACCAATAAATTCATAACCCAATTAAGAATCTAAAAAGTTACAAAACAAAAAAATTTACAATGTTGCAAGACAAAAAATTCAGAACATTAACTAAACTACATTAGGTGTACTTAATCTAAATAATTTAATGAGAATTCTATTATGTTTTAAAGTTTGTCATGATAACACAACTTATTAGGTACACTCTAAAATATCGCTCATATTCATACTAATATTTTTCAAAACAATTATTTAGATATTTAATTTGACAGAAAAAAATACAGATAACACATCATTTATACAAAAAAAAAAAAAATGTATACACTGTGTATTTCAAAATGATAACTGCACATTGGATCCAATTAAACTAAAATTCATATAATAGGCTAACCATTAGATATCAAATTAATAATGACATAAACTAACAAAAACTAATTTATATAGATGCCAATAATTATATTGACTTAAATAATAATGTAAAAATATACCTATAAAGCTCTAAAAATAAATTACATTTTCAGATAAAAATTTATTAAAACAACAACATACAGTATTTATGATTTTAAACTGTTAAATAACTAAATAAAAAATTACTTTAGTTATGTTAAAATAATTTTTAGATCAAGGTCGTTTTAAACTGTGAATTAACAATTCTAATACTGCCATGTTTTTTTTTTTTTTTTCATTCACTTTCAATGTTATTTATTTTTTGTAGAATAAAATGTATTTATAACAGTATTTTTAGGTATGAACCAATTGACATCAAATTAAAAGAAGATAAAATACAAATTAAGAGCTATGTAAACTTTAAGACAAAGTATTTACTTTTAAACATACATAATAATCTATATCAATAAAATGTACATGTATCTACACCACTATCCATGAGAAATGTTATTAAACTCTAAGTTAAGATGAAAATTGGCTTAATTCCATGACACTACAAAATCTTTACTCGTTACTCTAGATACTATGTAATGTAAAACATTATATTATTATTAGGTAAGTATATAAGACTATGAATCAAAAAAGAATTTTATAAAAATACAATAGTATCAAGGTCATTTTAACAGTACATTAAAAAAATAGTAGGGATATTGATAACATGAAAATTTAACATCCCACTGTTTTCGTAGCACGGTATTTGAATAATCGCGAATGCAGTATGTTTAAATGCTTTTAAATATAACATGTTCTATTTTACAAACATTTAGACAATCACTTGATTGGAATTCAAAATGATTTACTAAAATAAATAACATTTATGGCACATATTCAAATAAGGTATTGCCTAAAACAATGATAGGTACCTTATGTATAACGTATTACATTTCATTAATTTTAAATTATTTTCAAAAACAGAAATACACCTTTTAAGAAACAAAATAATAAATCTAAAATTCAAATTGAAAATATTATAAAAAACTATTTTAAAACATGAAATATATCTAATATGTTTGGATAGTAAAAGTGTAAGAAATTATATTAAATAATTTGAAGATCCAAGTATAAAAACTTAAAAATTGTATAGAAGCGTGTACAGAATTCAACATTAATTATTATTAAAGAAATACTGTTTAACTTATTGTTTTTAATTTTCATTAAATTATATGTATAAATTTACTTAATATTTAAATGATTTAAAATATATGTTTAAACAAAATGTACAGGTAAATTAGTGTTGATAATTATTTATTATATTTATCAGTAGAATTCAATAAAAATATATTAAAATTGAATGAAGAATATGAATATACTCTTCTCCTAAAAATGTACTGATAATAGTTATTAAGGGTCTACTCATAATACACAACTATTCAGTGGTTTCCAATTATGTAAATTACTTAATCCCTGAAAAACATAGGTACTATTTCTTTGCCATCCATTATGGCCCTGAAAAAAATGGCAGCATAATTGTGAATGGATATTATCAATAGTACCTTTCCCCATAATGACTGTAGCATGATTACAATCACTATAACCTTTCATTTTTTTTCTTAGTTACCTTGATTATTTTTTTTCAAATTTATATTAGATTTAATGCAAACATTAAAAAATTAACAACACCTACAATATTAAAATTGATGAAATTCTATTGACAATAATAGGTTACTTCATAAATATTATTACTCTACAAAATTTTTCATGAAAAGCAAAATTATTTTTATGTGCATAATGTATCATATCAACTCAACTATAACAAGGCATCTATTGGTTTACAATGATAGAAGTTTTAAATACTACATGCAAACTAAAATTTCTCAGAAGTTACTATATAATGTTATTATTTCAATTGTATTATTGTCATAGTATTTATTTCAATTTAAATAATATTCTATAATCATATTACAGCATAATAATCATAAGTAAAATTAATGAAATAAAAGTGAGAAAAACAACAGTACAATTGAAAATGAATAAAAAATTAGTCGGAACTAAAATTAAATTCAAGGAATCACTTATTAATTAAAATTGATACATGGAATAACACAAAAATAAATGTGGTTTTTGTTTTATAAAATTCATAATTTTTACTAGAACAATTATTTTCATTTAATAAAAACTAGAATTCTAATAATATTTTTAAACTCTATACTGCATTATTTTATTTTTAAATCCCTATTCAACTGTTTTTGAAACTGGAAGTTAAAATCAAGACATTAGTTAGTAATAGTTAAATCTGAAAATATATAAAAAGGACAAACTAATTTCATGAAATATTTTTTATGGGTAGATATTTAAATTATTTAAATATTATAAAATGCACTATGACCACAATTTCAAAAGTATGTTAAAACAATTACATACTTAAATGTATATTTTTGCATTGAATAATTGAAACTTTAATACAATCTCAACCAACCCATATTCAAACTTTATCTCAATAAAAATTATTTATTTATTTTTTGTTTTATTTATTATATGGTATGTTCATCACAATATTGTATTAATAGAATTTCTAATTTTAGTTACTAAAACATACATTTTATTTCTAGGCTACAATCAATTACTCTAAGATCACAGGTACTTATCACTAAATTCAATATTGTATTAAAATCTTTTGACTTCTCTTCACCTTTCATAATAACTTTAGATAAGCAATGGTCAATCAATAATAAGTATAATTTATCACTTTTCTAATGGGTTTATCTTGTCAAATATTTCAACTTGTATATATGTAAATAAGACAAATTTAATTCTATAAATATAACTTTTACAATTATAAAAAAATAAATTTAAGTATACAAAACATTGATATATTTAACAATATTATTGGTAACATTAATCAAATGATTGTATTATGTAAGTATGCATAAATATTTCAATACTAATATGGTTCACATTGTTGTCAAGATTAGATTCAAATCTAAGAGTCTACCGGCCAGTAAACCACCTTAACCAACCTCAATGCAATTTTGAAAATAACAAATTCCCATACTTTTATTTTGAAATTATTTACTGCCAGAATTACATATTAATATCAGTGATATAAATACAATATTTGTTACTTAGATTATTTTAAGTTCAAAATAATTACAATTAAGTATGTTTATTGAGTTATAAAAATAAAATGTAAAAAGTATTATCTTAACAATTATATACGTAAAATTATATATGTAAAATTTGACAAAAATCTTTTTTTATGTCATACAAAATCAACATTTTCAGAGAATCTTATATCTTACCTGAATGATTTGATACTGATTTTTTACTCTTGTTGTCCTCTGAATCTGAATATCGACGATGTTCAGACTCTTTTAGAGACAACTGACCCTTCCATGATCTTCTGTTATCCATTGCTAGTTATTTTTTGTATCACGCACAAATTCAAAGTGCATGGTCCATAGGCATTTTCTTATCTATTGCTTTGAATTTGGTTTTAATCAAATCAATAGGATATTTTACTGCATCTAAAAAAAATGATGTACATGGATTAAACCAATGAATAAGAATTGATAGTAATTAATAACTTTCTTAAAAATTAAACACCTAAATACAACAATATATATTTTGATGATAAATTATAGATAAACCTATACCTGCAATAGTCTTATGATCTAATTACAAAAAGTTAAGTGAGTGAGAAAAACAAAAACTTTTACATTCCTTATTTCTTATGGTTTACCTAACAGAATATAAGTCAATCCAACCAAAACCACTATAGACACCTACATATTAATACATTATTTTGAATACATTCAATCTATTTAAAAAAATATATCATCATTCAAGTATAATCTACATAGTTATGTAACCTAAATATTTACTAGGTTATTGTATTCAGGCATACAATTAAAAAATAATAATAATTACACAAAATACTTCATACAGATAGAAACATACAGATCATCAGACACTGATGACATTTTGATTAACTCATTTTCAAAAAAATATTAGTCAGTAGATATCATCACAAAATAACAATTTAATTTATTTACCATGTTCCTACTGGTAAAATTTAAATTTGTAGAGTAACAAAATAGATAAAAAATAAAAATGTTCTTAGCATCTTCATACCTACATATTGTTATAATGGATACCGCCTAAGTGAAATAATTTAGTTGAAATACAATAATAAGGTCCAAATGGCCTTAATAACTAAAGTATACATGTATACATGTGTGTATATATATATATATATATATATATATATATATATATATATATATATATATATATATATAGATTCAAACTGAATTACTGATAAATAGTGATTATATTTAATCAAGTCATCATTAATGAATAGATAACCAACCATGCTTTTACATGCTTTTAGACTCAACATTAAAGCAAGGTGTGATAACAAATTCTTATCCCAATTCCCAATAACTTACAAGCTCTAATAATTATATGTATATACACACATTAAAAAACCAAATTTATAATTTAAATTAGGACTGAAATCATAACAAATAAAACAGGTAATTAATGTATCTATGAATAAAGAATTTTCACAAGAAATTTGTAAAGTTTAATGTTTCTTTATGAAATTGTATGTTATTCAAAAGAGAAACTAAAATTTAATTACTTTTTTTCATTGATTATAATATAATATTAGTTAAAATTCACACTACTTAAATACCCAACCTACCCTCTCACTCTCTCTTATACCTATAGGTATTAATAATTAATTGTAATCAAATGTATAACAACCTATCAACAAAAATAACATATAATTATTAATGTTTGATGTAGATGGTAGATAGATAAACAAAGAGTTCTAACTAACATTTAAATAAAATGAAATGGGTTTTCAATGGGTACCTGCTTTGTATGTTATTATTACCTCAACAATATGTAGAATAAAATTATTAAAAAATTTAAAAAACATCCATATTATAGAATATCATCTCAATTATAATTAGTATTTATTCTTGATTGTTGAAAAAATTCAGTAGTAATATACACAGTCATAGATATTTTACATGCCTAGACGGTTACGCATATTCTAAATGTTAAAATTTAAAATTTCAATCAAGTAGGTACCTATAATCGATTGCACACGAGAAGACTTTGGTAACAATAATATTTATTTTTTTATCACGGATAATCATCTCAAAACTGGATAAAATATGAGACCTAAAAATCACGGTATTTGGTTCGAAAACTGATTTGCTAAAAATCGTATACGTTTGTGAGAAACGACTTTATCGATCGGGTAGGTAAAGATTTTTTTATGAATCGGACTCATCGAGTCGTGATGAAAAGTCACGATCGCCAGAACGAGGGTGTCGATTTTCCAGGGCGTGCTTGAAGCTCAACGGTCGGACTTACGGGGTAGACGGACGGGAGTTAGGACGAGCTTGGAGGGCGTGAAAGGCAGACGCCATCGACTCGCGGTCGACGTCGTCTCGGGACACAAGTCGGACACTCACCGTATGTCGGACAGACGGTGCCGTATGCTTCGGTGGACCGTTGCGTGACACGCGACGAGTGGTGCTCGGGACACGGTGCTGCAACGATGGCATTTCAGGCTGGAAACGGCGTGCGAAGAGCGGGTCGTCGTGGCTGGAACGACGGACGGACGAGCCGACGGGACGCGGTGCGCGATGGAAAGCTCGGGACGAGGGCCCGGGGCGCGACCGGACTGGAGACGTACGTCGGCGGTGACTGAGTGCGCCCGCAGTCGACGGACACGACCTGGCACACGTCGTCGGTGCGTCTGTCTGTCCGTCTCTCTCTCTCTCTCTCTCTCACTTCCCCTTTCTCTCTCGCTCTTTGGATCGTTCGCTCGCTCTCTCTATCTATCTATCGCTCACTCGCTCGTGTTATTCGAGCGCCAAAGTCTTAGACTTGCTGTTGTCGCTGCATGACGACGACGACGGTAGAAACACACCGATCTGACTCGGCTGTTGTCGTCGACGGCGGTCAGCTCGCGCAGGCCGGACACGAAAGCGCGGCGACGTCTGCTGGCCGGAGTGGCTGTCGGCTGAGGTGGCGGCGGCGGCGGCGGCGACGGCGGCTGCGAGCCTGCGGTTCTCTCCACGCGCACGCACACGCACACCGAACGACGGCAGCGGTGGCGGCGGCGCGGGGGAGGGGCGAGCGAGGAAACGAAAATCGAACGTAGAGATCGAGCTGGTGTTTTTTTAATTTTTTTTTGCTTTTTTTTCCCTACCGTCACGGCGTTCTGTTATCGTTCCGTAATTCTCGACTACTATCGCAGCACCGCCCCTCGCACATCGTCCGAGACACGGCTCGTACGCACGCACACACACACACACAGGCGCGCGGGTGCGTTTACACGGCGAAATCGGTACACGACGACGCGGCCGCCGCCTGTGCACACTCTGGCGAGCGTGGTCGGCCGTGTGGTGCGCGCAGACGACGGCAGAGCGCGCGGCGGCCGTCTCGTATAGGCGCGGGCGGCGGCGGCGGCGGCGGCGGCGGCGGCGGCGGCGGCGGCGACGGGCGAGAGCGATCGCTCGGCCGACGCCGCCGTCGAGAGCGATGCCGCCGGGGCCGGGGCAGCTGGCCGCGGTGGGCCGTACGGGTGGAGCGTCGGTGGCGGGAGGTCGCGGTACTCCGCGGGAGGGAAGGCCGCCTCGTCCCGGTTACATTTATTATTATTATTATTATTATTATTATTATTATTATTATTATTATTATTATTATTATTATTATTATTATTATTATTATTTATTATTATTATTATTTATTATTATTATTATTATTATTTATTATTATTATTATTATTATTATTATTATTTATTATTATTATTATTTATTATTATTATTATTATTATTATTATTCAATATTGTTGATATTCACAGCGTCGATCCCTCGACCGGTCGGGTCGAGAGATCTTCACGCGCGATTGATGACGCCGCCGACGGACGAAACGCGAACGCGAAACGTTCCGCTTGCACGGTTCGACGACGGTCCGTAAAACATCCGTCTCGGTGTGTGTACGCCCGCGCCGCGCGTGGTTGTCGGTCCGTGCCCGACACAATGCAGAAATAACGATATTCACGATTATTATTGTAGCGGCTGTTTGGCCGTTGTGATTTTTTCCCTTTTCGTCGTGCGAATCGTGCGGGATATTGTAATTATTTCGACGTATTGTCGTTAAGTACCGGTCTCCACAGTGGCGGTTTTAAGGGGAGCCCTTGGGGCCATATAGTCTCTCCCCCAAAATTCCTAAAACCAATTATTGTAGTATAGTATTACAGCAATGAACAGTAATAACGAAGTAAATTAAATTATGGTCATATCCCCTTCCAGAACGAAATCCTAGAGCTGTCACCGGGTCTCCAAGGCGCGACAAGTCGTCAATATTAATTGTTTTTACGTGAATCGTATTACATAATATCTGATCTGCAAGACGCGTCAACTTTTGGTCGCTGCGACCGACGACACCACTGTTCGCATGACGAAATTAATATTTTCGACATCTGAAGACGAACTTTTAGTTAAAGAGGTGCAAAATAATCCGATATCATACAATGTGACAGCCGTTCATTATAAAAATATAATCATATGAAAGATAATAATATACGGAAAGATTTATCCACGAAAATTGGAAAATCTGGTAAATAAAATTATACGATACAACATTCAAATCATTTTCATTGCACCGAGTAAATGTAATGGTTCTGAAATTTATTTTATTAATTTTGTAGTAGATGATACAAAAAAGCAATATTGTTCCAAGTTTTCAATACTTGAATAAAAACAATAATTTCGTCATCGCGACATGTCGCAGTCGTGACTTTTAGACCACACTTAAAATATACCGATCATGTAGATACAGCGATAGTATATATAGCTATATATTCGTATTATACATGTAGGTTGTAACTTGTAGCCAGTATGACCACATTGACTCCCGGCTGTTTTTGACATAAATACAATTTGTTAATTTCAATATTATTCGTGTACCTAATTAATTTAATTTAGTATTTAAGAGCAGCCAGGGGCATATTTAGATTTGGGAGGGGAGGGCTATGGTATTTTCTCCAACTGAAATTCCCCAATTCAGCCTATATCAAACCGAACTCAAAGGTATAATCGTTACGATCAAAATCGTTACACACATTACACGAATAACTTATTCGTTGTTACAAATAATTTTTTATAAAATTATATTGAACATTTACCATTCACATCTGATAGGACATAACAAGCAGACTTTATAAACAATTCCTGGATTTCGAGGAGGGGGGGGCGCAGAAAAATGTTTGCTTGAGGGCGGAAAACGTCTTACAACGGGCCTGCCTTTACGCGCGTGTCGTCAGTCGGCATACGATTGCCATAGCACATAATATAATAGCAATCTTCTTTTTTTATTGTTTTTATACATTTCACTTGATAATATATTATTATTAATAACGTATTATATCGTGAACACACCAAGCAAACTACGTACAAATTTGTAAAAATGATCACATATAACTAAACAACCGATACTGTTCTCAAATTGTATAGGAATGGCAAAAAATATTTCTAACATGTCGAACGATTAAGGGACAAATCATAACCGCAGGGAAATTGCCAGTTTTGAACACAAAACTACATATTATTATCTAGTCGTTGCGTTCCAAGGGGGCGGATAATTCGGCAGATCGTGTGGTATACAAATGACAGTGTACGTGTAGAAAAAGTTTTGTAAACTATGACATTCCAAATCTGCAGACCATATCGGCGGGATAGGAACGCCATTCCAAATCCGACAGAAAAACTGTCCGTGAATGGCCTACTATTATAGGAAACGCACGAACGCGGCGGTTTCATTATTATAATTATTATTATTATTATTATTATTTATTATTATTATTGTGACGGTATTGCCGTCGTCGGACGCGCCGCCCGCCGAAAGTTGGGATGACGTCACTCGAGGTCGTCGACGGGCGACCCCGCCGCCGGCACGCCGCACGGGGCCAGATGACGGTAACAATAATAGTAACGCGGCGCGGTTAAACGGCACGGTGCGCGCCGATACGCGCTCTGCGTGTGGCGTGTGCGTTTATATTCGTAGGATTTTTTTTTTGATTTTTTTTTTGCTCTGCACACGAAAACCTCTGGTCGCGATCGCCGCCCCGTCGACTATAATACGACATCGTCACTGATAACACGATAATAACCATTTACGATACTTATTAGGTGTATTATCATTGTTTCGCGACGACGACGAGGCACCATGACGATTACTGTTTTAGGACTCGGGGGGGCCTGTCCGTCCCTCTGTATTTTAGGACGAAAAACACACGCGTTTTCTTGGCACACGCGTCTAGCGAATTCCGTCGTCCGATTTCGTGAGCCGAAACACATTTGAATTCTTCTCGACGAAATCTGCTATGAACCTTACGTCATCTCTTTCGATTTTATTTTTTATTTTATTTAAACACGCACGTTTTCGTTCTCAGCTGATTGTTTTTATTTTATTTTTCGTTTCAACAAAGTACCCAGGTACCTAGATTATAAATAAAAAAAAAAAAAACCATTCAGAGATTCAGTGAAGATTTGATTAAGAAAACAAAAAACCCGATTCGTTTTCGATTTTAGTCTACGCGATCGGACGTATTTATGAAAATCGCCAAGCGCGTTCGTACAATAATAAAATATACGTGTCGCGTCCGAAAACACCGCAGTCCCCTGAAAGCAGGGCGCTAACCACGCGCGCTAACCACGCGCGCTAACCCCTGCCCGCCCGGTAGACCAGCGAATGCGGCGGCATCGCACCGACCTAGCCGTGAGAGCAACGTGATCGTTTCTAGATCGTGATAAATCATGAAGACATCATCGGCTGCAGAGATTGTGCGGGCCCCCGCGAAACGAGCAGCAGTTTTGCTCGCGTATACGATACACAGTAGTGACGGGTACTGCACGTAGTTGGCAAAAATATGTGCGCACGTGCGGCTCGCGTTCGATTCCCGTACACGTCTATTGTCGTCGTCTTTGCGAAAGTATATATAATAATAATAATAATAATAAAAAAAAACAATGGGTGCCTCTATCTGCGTCTGTGTGGAACGGCCGCGGCGGACACGGATAATGGTCGGACGCGGGCGGCTCGCAACGACACGACAAATGACGTTACATTAGGTACCCAAGACGCGTGCAGAATACCACGCGTATCGGGTTTACACTCATAATAATAATAATAATAATAATAATAAACCTAACCGCACGTATATTATTATTATTATTATTATACCCGTGTGGTGTAGGTACACCTAACCTACCCGTTTTACGTGAACACGACACGCCGTCGTCACATCCGCTATTAAGGTCGGGAGCCGAGGTCGAATAATGTGCGCGTGTGAACGTGTATGTACGTGTTTTTGCGTGAGTGAGAGCGTCTGTGTGTGTGTGTGTGTGTGTGTGTTTTTGTTGTTGTTGTGTGAGTGTGTGTATGTGTGCGTGTGTGTGTTATTGTGTGCGTCGTGTGTGTGTGTGTGTGTGTGTGTGTGTGTGTGTGTGTGTGTGTGTGTGTGTGTGCGTGGTATTGTGTGTGCGTGCGGCGGTGAACGGCTGTCGTGGTCGTTGCCGCGCGGTGGTTACCTATATAAGCTATATAACGACCTGCCGGATAGTCGTGCGGCCGGCGACGTATATATGCCAGCTGCTGCTTGGATGCTGCACGTAATGAAAATAATAATATTATTGTATTACCGTGCGGTCGGGCAATGATTTCCGAAATCTCGTTTCGCGTTCAGCTGCACGTCACCGCCGCCGACCTATCGCGAAAATCCTACAAGCGGCTACCTGTTGAAGCTGTTCGTACG
Organism: Therioaphis trifolii; assembly: GCA_027580255.1. Classification (NCBI taxonomy): domain Eukaryota; kingdom Metazoa; phylum Arthropoda; class Insecta; order Hemiptera; family Aphididae; genus Therioaphis; species Therioaphis trifolii. The sequence goes on from CM050405.1 coordinate 71,945,582, forward strand.
TAACGAGAGAGAGAGAGAGAGTGAGAGAGAAAACCTCGTGTTCTACGACTTCCGCGTAGGTCGTTGTTGGCGCGCGCTCACGCGCTCGTCGTCGTGTTCTCTCGTCAGAAACGAGACTCGAACGACTTACACAAAACAATAAACGCGTATATTATTATTATTATTATTATTATGGAGGAACAGGAATACGCGCAGGAGACCTACTAACAGCCGTACATACACGTATACACCTATATACACTGTCAGTATACGCACACCGTATTTATACGTCGACTTAAAGCAATGTACCTGTACAATGTATATATATATATATTATATCTCTGTACGCTTGTACGGAGAGGACCTATTATTTCTCAAAACGAATAAGATCGCGACGTAACCCGACGTCGGACCGACATTTCGCTCGATTACCGTTTTACCTTTGTATGCAAAATAACGCGAATCCGTACGATCATTGTAGTTACGTTGAAAATCATCGCCCGCGTTTAAAAACAAAGCGATACAGCTTTATTTCGAAGTCGGTCTTTACACCAAAGAAGTCGTTTTAATTCGTTAAAAGTCGATTTACATAAAATAAAAATTATTCGTACACAGCTGACTCACCGATATCGTTTTGCCGCTTATAATAATTATAAATAATTAATTTGGACGTTTTATCAATCGGTTATAATTAATAACCCGTTTTAATCTCTGCAGCTTAAATCTAAGCGTATATAGTTATAAAATAATAGGCGAATGCTTAATATATTACACTTCGACCGTCGGGGAATACTATTGGTATTAGTGTATTACACGTTTCGATTCTCGTTCCCCGCAGGATTTCGATATATGTATTTAAAAAAAATGAGTGATGTGACGAAAAACATCGGTATTGTTAGTTATACGTCTGTGCGGTTTACTTAGTTAGTCATACGTGAAATGACAATAACGATATTCTTAAGACACCAATAATATGCAATATTTTACTAACACCAAACCCATTATACCTGATTTTGAGCTTGACTCATTCCAATAATAAATATAATTGCATTTTCGGGTTGCTTTGCTATTCGTAAATTAATAGGTACGTACTATTATTAACGGTACCTCGTAATAATATATACTTGCGAAATACTCACAAAAAGTCCCGACAGAATTTCTCTCGTATTCATTTGGTTTATCTTCTCAGCAATAAATCTGTAAAATCTAGTTTAAACCGAGCAAGTCTCATAACGGATAAGGAAAAGACTTAGGATTCCGGCAACATTTTCTACTCACCCGACTGAACCAGAGTGACAGTGGATATCATACGACATTAGTAACTCGGAAGATAAGTCAATATGTGACCTCTAAACTTAAATTAATGAATAGCACCTATTTTTAAACTTAAATCCAAGGCGAATCATCAAAACAATAGGCACTATCCGATTGCTAAATGATTATTAAATACATTATGAAATACTAAACAATTTGATAAATATTTTGAGGTAGGTACATCGCTTTATAAACTAACTTATTGTAAGCGATTATTATTTTCATATCAAATCAGGATAAACGATAAAAATTTAATAGTATTTTTATTGAAAATAATTCTTATATATAGCGATGATAAAAACTTTATAATTTTTACGTCACCCATTTAAATATCAAAATCCAGTTAGAAAACAATGCTATCACTAAGTTTTTTTTTTCTATAAATTTTACCTAATTATAAGTTCATTTATTTAAATGTATTTTACCAATATTTAATCATTTTCAGAAACAATTATTAGACATAATAAAGTTTGAAGTATACAAAAATATCATTGTGTTATCTAAGGATAGCATGAACATTTGATCATTTGTTATCAATTAAGTGAAGCTTATAAATATATTAATTAATGCTGTTGAAGCCTTATTCTTTAAATAAAAAAATAAAAAAAATAAAAAATATATTAATTGCAAATAATTATTTATGTTTAAAATTTGAAACTGTTAACTACAATGTCTGTGTGAGGTATCAGTCAAATGACATAATAAACTATTTTCATTGAGCTAAATATTATTATTGAATATATATTATAAACTAATAAAGGTAATAATGTACTACACGCGCGCGCGCTCACACACACACACACATTAAATATATATATATACTTATTCCCTCACGTGAAATATAATTTCTGTTTAAATATTTAATAAGTGCCATAGGTACCTAAACGTACGTAAAGTTACTATAAAATAAATGATTCATTACTAATCTCATATTTCCAAAACTAGTCTGAATCATGTACTGTTTAAAGTAGTGCTATGTGGCAGTAATGAGGACTTTTGGTGTCCATTGTTTTCAAATATAATTAATAGACTAATTATTCGTGAAAAGTATGTTATTTGTACAATTAAAAAAAGATATAAAACACAAAAATGTGGCCACGTACATTAAAAAAAGTAAGAACAGCATAATAATACATGTTATTTTATTGGTAGTATTATACCTTGGTAGACTAAAAGTGCTAAATAATATACCAGGTGCTTACAATATAATATGATACCTACTAGTTTTTAATTTTTTCTGTAGTTTAACATAAATTTAAAACATTATTTTTATTATAATATTATAAGTTACGTATAGAGAATATATTTATTGTAAAGTGATTATAAATAAAATAATTGAAATCAACATGTTTCCTTAAATATGTATGTGTAATGATAGTTATTCAATATAAAACTGAAAATATATTCTATGATATGATAATAAGTCTTATAATACCTATACTGACCACTATTTAGTATAACTGTATTATTTTGTATGGATTTAATTATCATTTCGTAATTATTTATTTTTAGTAAATATTGTAACTACCAATATCAAATAAGTATATTGAATGTGTTTTGCCATTTGCTAAAGTTTATTTTTGTGGTATAAGAAAATTTAAGTGAAATAAGAGATTTAATTAATAGTGGGTTTGTATAATTTTGAATAAATGTTTTTTTTTTGTATTAAAACCTCTTCAATGTTTAACGAGCTACAAACTTGGTAAAAATTAAAAATAAAGAACCCATTACTATACGTTTTTCAAAGTTCAAGTTTTAAACATCAAACACTTTTTTTAAGATTCATTTTTATTTATAAACAAAAATTGATCGAAATATGTCTTATGGTATACATAAAGACCCATTGGATATAATGCCATACCATTGGTTTTAATAATTATTTATTTGTCTGATTAAAAAGTTTGTACTATCTATTTATTCTATTTATGCAATTCATAACGCAATTACTGTTAAATATTAACATGAAAGTTGTCACACTAATGAATTTGTGTTTCTTCTATGTATAACTGTACGCAACTCACGCAGTGAGAAAGTCCTTTTTATTTATGTATCTATTCACAAAGGTGTTTATACACCTAATTTATATCGCGCACAAAATAGTTTTCCGCTTCTTATCAAAAAAGTTATTCTGTGTGTAGAATAATTATTAAAAATGTTAAGCATTCTCTCCACAGAATTACAAAAATTTAACCAACATCGTGTAAACTGTAAACATATGTTTTTTACCCAACAATGGTTTTCACTATAATTTCACGAATTTCTCAAAAATACCCAATGTACCTAATGTCTGATAAATATTATAGAGATGCTTTTATTTTATTAGTACCTATATACAAAAAGCATTTTTTTCGTAAAAATTTAAAAAAATGTAACACTGACCAAAGTTAATTAAATCGTATGGAACGTAGTCTAAAATATATTCCATTATAGAGGACGAAGAAAGACATTCCGTATTAGACTCATTTGAAACGTTAGTATTTGAATAATTAAATAGTATTACTTATCAAGTCGAAGCTTAGATGTATTTATAGATCATAATTTATTTATAAGTGAACGTGAATAAAAGTTTAGGTACCTAATAATTATTTAAGATGTACTGACGCAACAGATGTAAATGTTAATTACGTATTTATTATGTTTTTCACAATCTGATTCTTCGGCTTGCCTACGTGGTTTAAAGTTTGATAAACAAAAAATACTACGGTTCACTAAGATCAACGAAACCGACGTATGTTTGTATTAATACAGAGGAAAAAAAGTATAATGCATTTCTGACCTCCTGCACGCAAACATTCAAAAATAATAATCAACGGTCAATAAGATCAAATGATGTAAGTTGATGTGCGTAAATGGCATATAATAGGCTGCAGTTTCTTTAACATCACTCGAGATTTTGATTTTCTTAATTATGATATTGTAATATCAATAACAATATTATTGTAAATTAATTGACTGAATTAGTAAATTTGGCCGAATCACGGTAGAAATAATCAACAAAAGGCCATTACAATTAGAATTATTTTAAAACAATGATCTCTGTACCATAATATTCAACACAATTCAAAACTGTTGACGTAAGATTGGAAATATCGTCAAAAACAAAAAATATTGTACTTATTAAAAAATTATTCTAATTATCCGTGTAATGAACTTGATAAATAGTTTTTTGAATATCTTAGGTATAGGCGCCTGTCTACAAATTAATACAATGGAACAAAAATTGCATATTTATATAATTACGTAATATCTGCGTATGCGTGTTCCTTCATACATATATTATGCTTTTACACTCGTTTAACATTTTTAGGAAATGAAAGTGTGTGTGTGTGTGTGTGTGTGTGATATTGTATATTGTACTGCAATCAAAATTGTATTAAATCTAGTAATAATATTAAGTATTATTAGTTTTATGATTTATCTCTACAGTTTGGACTAAGATTTGAAAGTGATTTAAAATGATCAAACATATTTTTAATGAATCGAAATAAATAAAAACTTACTACGTGTAAATTTGTATCAAGTTATAATAATGCATATTTAGTTCAACTTAATTTCCCATACCATGCATTTTCAAATAATCATTATTTTTAATTTATCATATACTAATGCATTCGGCACAACTTACATAGTTTTCTAAATATTCATTTCAAAGTCTTTTTTTCCTTAAACGTTACCTGATGACGAATAAACAATTCAAAGTGGTCTAAATCTAAAAACCTGTTTTCATATTATTTTATTGTTACTTATTTATGTATGCTGGGTGTCATATGAATTTATACCCATTGCGAATTGCGATATTTCTCGAGATAATGTGGTTTTTGCATGCTTGAAAATCCAATAGAGAATACAGATTTTTTAAAAATGTCTTTATACATACTGTTAAGGTATTAAAACTACAATAATTTAAACATGGTACTTTTACGACGAATTTTTATTTTTCACTTAACCCCCTTGACAAATTCCTAAATACACTTCACTGTATCCGTCATCCTGCGTTTGTATATGCATATTAAATTCCATGGTAAACCATATTATGACAAATCCGTTATATTATGCGATTCGTACCTATATAGTTTTCATAACACTGAAATAGGAAAGTATAATAATTATTTCAGAGTTTCATACTTTGGTACTTATAATAACTCTATTGATTACTTTGCCACCTGTAAATATCAATACCTATGGTCATGAGTCGTCAGGGCTATCATAGAGTATGACGTGGTTTAACAAAGATTGCTGTCTACGGCAATAGCTCGTGTATATAATCATCAGTTTTACCATATGAAATATAATGCAACTGGTATAAGATATCGAATTTTTTATCGTTCTTCTTTGACGATAAGCTCCAAGTATAATATGTATTAAATAATGTTCCTATGAGGTGATTATTAACTTTATATATACATATTATATTAACTAGAGCTAGAGATAGCAGAGCTATTTTTTTCCTACTGCAAAGTATATGTGTTTATGATATCATTAATATCAATGAGATGAGAATGACGGAAGAAACGTGTAACGAGAAAAGTTAAAAAGAGGTTGATAAGTTTGTCAATATTAAAGTCCCTAATTTTTTGACACTTCCAACATTAATCTTCAAAAGTTTGTATATATTGCATTTGTAAGGTTACATAGGTACAGAATATTTTAATTACTTATGTGCAAGCCTGGGCATTGACGAGTTAATAAGTTACAAGTTAAGTTAAAAATTAAGTTATTTTAACTTATTAACTTAACTTAATTCCTTCAGATAAAATTAACTTAACTCATTTTCTCCAAGGTTAACTTAAAGTAACGTATTTTTTTTCACTTTTATCAATTAAGTTGATTTTGAATTTCAAAACCAGAAAAACATTTTTGTTCAATCCCGCGTTCGATTACAAGTTCATAGAATCTAGAAAATTATCAAAAATAAAATAAAAGATGGTTGAAATAGTGCCATTATAATAAGTAAAACCCATTTGTTTGGTTTTTGAGGGATATGACTATTATTTTTTTACAATTCCACCATAATTTATAAAACCACTTTATTTTAACGATGATTTTTTTAAACTGAAGAAATATAATTATTTATTTTTATTTTATTAAATTATTAAATATATGGGAAAACAGTTTTAAAATTAAAAATATAGATAGGCCATAACTTAAAGATAGCACGAGTATATACTACATTTCATACAATAATCACCGGTAGACAGAATATTCTATGTATTATACGCGGGCGCCAGTCACTTGATTGTCGCGATACGTTATAATTTTGTAACATTTTGAAGAAATCCACATTTTTGATAAAATTATATAAAGAATTTTGACCCATTGTATTCAGATAGACGACTGAGTTTTACATTTTTTTATATAAATAGGTATTTAAGTAAATACTGGAAAACGTAATTACTTCTCTACTTTAGATTTTCAAATTTGAAATAGATTTTATTGATTGAAATAAAACCATGAACATTGATTTACCGCAAAATATTTATATTTGTTTCTGAAACATTTACATTATTTTTTTTTTTATAATTCAGTAGATAAAGTGTGTGATATTTTGAAAATTAAAATTTGTATTACATAATTCTTAAAAAAATTGTACCTTTGTATTCTAAAACATTAATTTTCAAATAAAAATAAATTTTAATTTTGTTTCTTATATTTTGTTATCTCATGTAAACAATGACCTTTAAATGATGATTATATTTTATTAAAAATTAATCTAACAAGTATACTTTACTTCCTAAACTGTTTACAGGGTGTTCGGCGGATGTTTATTAATTTATAATGATAGAGTAATGAAGTCTTTAATAATCTTAATTATTTGTAAACACAATTTCCTTGAGCAACCTGTAGATACAAACTCCATGAATTAAATATATTAAACAATTATGCCTTATTTAATTATTTAAAAAAAACAATAAAGTACAAAATCAACTTAAGAAAGTAAATATTTTTAAATATGGTTCTATAAATTGATTCTCAACGTTTGCCCTCGTACACTAAAAAATATATAAACAAAAACAAATTTACTAGATCAAAATGCATATGTTAATTTATGAAACGTTCCTAAAACCAATAGGTACATGTGTATTTCAAATCTGAGGTTCGGTACAAAAATTCAATCAAAATAAAATTCAAGTTTTTCAAAATAACATAAATTTGTTTTTTTTTTCTATGAAAACCTACCTATGGAAAATACCACGAAACCGCCTTGAATCACTTATAAACGATTAACATACACTGACACTTCCTTCTCGAGACTTTGATCCAAGTGTCATTTTAATGGGTGGTTTTTTACTTGTACTCGTGTAATTATAATGTATATTTTACCTTCACCCATCTTAATCATAATATGTACTTAGTGTGTAGTAACCGTATAGATAACGAATATCATTTTCAAGAAAATTATAAAAATATACACATGCAGTACCTATTAGTACCTATTAGTATTTACTTACAAGTGTAAAAACATAAATACGTTTACAAGATAAATTAGGATAAAAGATTATGTAATTTAAATTATAATTCTACATTAACAGAAGGTATTCCTGACCAATAAAATAATTAATTTATAAATGTATTTTATTGGTTTTAGAATAGAGTTTTTACCAGAGTCGTTATTATGAAAAATAGCAACAAAACCGTACAATATACATTAGAGTTATTATAATTTTAATCTAGCCGCTAATCTCGATAGTGTGTTACTAAAAAAACGAAATAAATGTTTATAATAAGTAGTGTTTATATACAACGGTTATCGGTAGGTAATCAATTAAAATATAACCCTAAACAGTCAATGTATATACTATATACAAAACAAATTAACTAATTACTTATTTTATTCCGCAAGAGTTGATTAGTCTTTTAATGATAATTTTAATACTATCTATAACAGGTAGGTTATAAAAATGATATTTCACTGCACATAATATAGTCTCATATAAATATATTTATGTATAATAGTGTGTATATAATATATAATATAATATATATATACGTATTGTACACACGTGCTTATATGCACGTACCGGTTGTAGGTGTGTGTACTACTAGTACTAATTTAAATACAAGCACCTGTCTACTTGAGCAAAATAAAACAAAACACAAACGATGTGTAATCTACTGTTGCATATAGGTTACACACTGAATCGGTGTTGGAATCGAAGGCCTGGTTTGTGTTAATCCAATAATAATACCGGGAGTAGGTACGCGTTATGTAGTATCTACTCGCAACTTCTCTCGGAGCTCAAAATATATACAACACATCTGCACGTTTTTTAAACATTCCAGCGGCAATTAATACATTTTAGCCGAGCGATTTTCGTGATGCAGTTTTACAATATCCACCGTTGATAATTAAAATTCCATTACGTGTTTGACAGTTGGCACCGTCCGATTCACACGTGCATAATCTTATCGTCGCGCCGTTCCACGGTAACGCATTTTGTTGTACGACTTCCTATTATACAGCGCGAATTATCGCTCGTGTGGGCATATTATTATACACCACCGATCGTACACCGGACGTACATTTCGCACTCGTGCGCACGACGAATAATCATAATATTATATCGATTCGTCGGTGAAAAATGTCCGTCGAAACGCGGCCGTAGTAGTCCGATTATCACCTATATACAATGGAGAATTTTATTTACACAACAGAAAGCACACCTAGCTGAAAAAAAAATCGGATCGATCCGATTTGGCGACGCGGTTAGATAATCGTGCGGACGTGTTAAATTAAATTAAATTAAAAATTTAATAAATGTGTTTGGATGTTAATTTCAATGGACAGTATCGCGTTCAGGATACGATATAACGTGTATAAGGTATATTATATTAGTATGTGACAAAATCGCATTCGGAATGTTTTTCAGAAACGTGTAAATTGTAATAATATTACAGCGATAATTATTGTTATCTTTAGACTGAAGTTTTCTCAGACACCAAACCGCCGGACAGCCGACGGATAACCTTTGAGTTATATTATAAGCGAACCGATATCCGTCGTGGTTATTAACGAGGAGTCGACACGAACGCCGTTCACGGGGTGTTCGACCCAAAACCCGTGGCGCAATAATAACGTTATGGGTAACCAATACATCCTGCCCGCATAGGGCATAGCATATATTAATATAAATTATAACGTAATCGTATTTATTTTGTTTCGAAGGAATCAAATGGGTTTCGTGTGTTTACGACCGCGTTCGGACGTCATTATTTTACCACGCTACGGTCACGACACCGAGATATTTTCAAAATACTTCTTTGTAGGCGTACATCATGCGTTTTTTACCATTTCTTTTACGCTATCTCACGACGGCGTTGCCACGTTCACTCGCCTACATTTTTTCGTTGTTGTCGTAATCCACTGCGGGGCGGCAGCGACGGCGGTTGTTTTTTGTATTTTATAATAACTGATCTACAGCAATGTCGTCTGACAACGACTCCGCAATACGTATACGAAGAACCTATGCATACACGCGTGTGTGTGTGTGTGTGTGTGTGTGTGTGTGTGTGTGTGTGTGTGTGTGTGTGTGTGTGTGTGTGTGTGTGTGTGTGTGTGTGTGTGTGTGTGTGCTTGTAATATATACCCGGCTGTAACCGCCGGACGAATATTGTTGTCCCAAGTCCGCGGTCGCTTGAAAATTTGTACCGTATACCTTACGGTGATTTTATTCTCGGTCCGCGTACAGCCTACAAGTCGTACGGCTGTCTTACAATGGGTTGTCACACAGAGTAATATATGTGTGCGGCGGCGGTGATTCACGATTGATACATAGAGCAAAACTAGTTTATCGAGCACACTTCTCAGGCTCAGCCATAACACTGAGAGATGCCGGCTTTCGAAGAAACGATATACGCGCGCGTCCAACCTATACGGCTAGGCTCGAGTGCATATAGCTATTAATAATATTGCAGAATGTAGCGTATACGTACAACTAGTACAAGTGCCGCGTGTCGTGTACGTTTTTCCAAAACGATACCGTGAATCGATAGACCTATTTTAGTGCTATATTAACCTGTGCAGTGCGCACTCTCAATCGCGTTTCACCTTTTTAGAAACCGATTTGAATCACTCGAAATAACACAGTAGGCTTATCGAAATTATCTGTTTTAAATGTCGGGATCCTGATAAACGATCTCAAAATGATTACCCTCTTGCAAAGGAAATAAATTATAAAAATTATATTAAAAAAAATTTTAAATCTATAATAGTTGGCAATATCAATAATTTTGAATACAGATAATAATTTACAAAAAGGCGTGGTTATTAGATGGAATCGGGGGAAGGTTTGTAGGTCAACCCCGTCAATATATAATCTAGCTATCTGTCTATTCTATATAATATGGTGTGAACCGAATTAATTTGTCTTCAAATTCTTGAACGATATCCGTAGAATCTTACGAGTTAAATAGATTATAATTGAAAATTAAGAAGAGAAGAAATACAATTATTTTGAAAAAGATTTTTACGAGACTTCAGAATCAGATGAAAAATATAAAAATTATTTGATGTGGTGTTTAACAGAACGAATTCACTTAGTTATTGATGTGAGTATAAGCAAATGAAATATAAAAAAGAGTCATTAATTTAAGTGCATTGTGTTATTTTAAGAAAACTAAAATATGTAGGTACTTACGACTTATACCGATACGCAACACATACAGTTTGAAACAAAATAAATAAATTATGGCCTTTTTTAAATTAATTTAAAAATTATTAATATTAAATTATATCAATATTATTTAATAAAATAAAACTATTGATATCTAGATGTATTATATTAATTTTACTGAAGTATAAGATGTTAGTGTAATATATATATATTTATATAAGAAAAATCACTTTGAAATCACATTCAAGTATTTACAAAATTATTACCTGCGTTCAATTATCTCAATCCAATTTAAATTATTTTGCATGCTCTATATATTTTATTCTATTAAAAAATATATTGGATACCATAAAAAAATGAAAATAACGTGGGATTTTTTTTGTTGATAGGTATTCTAGTTAAATATCAGAATAACATTTTTATGACAAAATAAATATTCAAACATAATAAGAATCAAATTCAGATTTTAGAATTATACATAACCAATAAATAGTTACAAATTCAAAACAAAATAGTTCAAACATAAAATGTAATTATTCTATTTAATCATGCAAGGTGATACATGTATCTTGCCTTGCGTTAATTTAATTTATATTTTATTCAAATATAATAACTTCCTGTATCAGATATTAAATTTAAACATATCATAGTTTATAAAAAAAACAACGCATTAATAATAGCATTACATCAATTTTATCTATCATACAAAATTTTTAAAATCGAATTTTTTTCTTTGTGTTTTGGAAAATTTCATTACACTTAAATTTTAATTGATATAAATCACGAAGTATCCATTTGAAATCTAGTTATTGTTTTTCTTAAATAAATAATATTTTAGACAAAATCAAAGATACAAGAAAGTACGTTTTAGTTCTTAGTAAATAATCTTCAAATGATTTAAAAAAAATATTACTTTATGCAGTCATATCACATTATATTAATATTCTCCTACAATTATTCTTCTAAGTGTTTATCTGTAGTTCAAGTTCAAATGATTATAAATTCTATTTAGTATAAATATATGAACATTTTATACGTGAAATGTGTTCAAATTAATAATTAGATAATACATGGTAGTGTGATAAGTATGAATGTATCTAATATATTGTTTCACGGTTCTAGTTTCACAATTTAAAAAAAAACTAAAATCTGTTTATCTTCATGTGTTCACACTTTGTAAGTAGTTGGGTGGACGTGGACTAGGTACCAGTAAAACCTGTTGTCAAACTACATCAAACATTACGTACGCAAATTTTTTTTCTCCGTAAAACATACATATTTTAAAAGACTGATGTCAAAGTCCTTACATTTGAACGACCACGTCCAATTATCCTTATCCGGAAAAACTATTCGCATTATTTTTTCTAATGATACCTGTTTACATGCGAGAATGATAAACTTACTAAAACATGTTATTTTTTTTTTATTATTTCAACAGAACGCCACTCACTCGTTATTTTAAAGAAAAATACCGTTTTACAATTTCACGTGGCCTAAGTGTTTTCAGGCTGTGGTTTAAAAACAAAAGTTGTACATAATATAAATGACAACATTGTCCATGTTCTAGAATATTAATTTCATGAATGAAAATTAATATTTAGTAAGAAGCACATTTGACTAATTATATTTGTGCAGAGTTTTGACAAATGAAAATACATTATTTTACTTTGTGTTCAGTGCTTACAAAAAACAAGCAAACACGGAAACTGACATTTTTTTGTAAAATGTGTCATGTAAAAATTTAGTTTACTAATTATGACAATGACATGGAATATTTAATCATCTTGAAACAGTGCTCTTATAAACATTGCGATTTTTTTTCACCATAGTATGCCATGTAAGTAATTAATATAATACAAGACCGATTAAAATTGAAATTAAAAATATTTTTAAGACTATTCGATGTATAGTTTTATTTTTTATTTTTACAAGTGCCATGTGAAATAAATGATTTGAAACTGTTATGATGACATATTCTTAATAAACTAATTTATCACATTTTACTTTTAAAAATTACAATTTTTTAATCCATAAATTTTTAACTTTACATCTAGTTTCCTTTGAAAATATCACGGTTCAGTTTTAAAAATGTAAGTTTGCACTATTCATATATGTCAACTCAATTTGTACTTGTTAAGAAAATGTGTAAATCTGTATTCTCAGAGTCAAAACTGTTTACTTTCTATTATTTTGCATTCAATGTTTTTACACGCTCCTATATGTAACTTTTTACCAAAATTGTAACGTGACTATATAAAAGTGTTTCATTGCTGGTACCTGAGCTACTCAAATGTTTCATTTGTTATTATTAACTTTTATAATTTTATAAATGCAGTTTAAAAGTGTATCGAGTTATTTTGGAAAATATATTTCAGTATAATGGTATAAATATTACAGATTTTGAGTGAAACTATGAATGTATTGATTTTTCAATGATGTCGAACATCACATTATTTTTCATCATGAGGCTTTTAATTTCTTCGAAAACTTAACTAGTTGATACTAAAATTATTACTTGAGTTTCATTCGAAATCGTATTCCAAAAATTATGATGATAATTATAAATTTATCATTGAATTCGAATTCAAAATAATAACGTCCGTCGATTGCGAAAGTGGCTTATGTAAGGTTCTCAGGTTCTCTACACCCATCAAACCCCATGTTTGAGTACCGAAGAATATCCATGGTGCGAAGTGCGATTGATTTTTTAAATTTTACAAAGCACTTTATTATTTTATTACTTAACAGATGAAGTCAATAATGTATTTATTAGTTCTACAATGATTTTTGTTTCCTTTTTTATATAACGCTATTATGTTCGATGTAACCACTATTTCGTTCAGTAAATATACGTCTAAAAGTTATATCAGAAAATTGTTTTCATCAAAATGTATAGTGAAAAATGTATAACTTGATTTCACTATCTAAACGCTTTTTTCGGCTTCTTTATGAACATCTTTTGCAGTGTTTACATTTTTATTACAATATCGATTGCGACAATTTTTTTTCGTATGTACTTTTTATTTGTGTCGAAATACGGTGAAATGGTCTGTTTTCACGAATCTAATTACATCGACATAATTATTGTGCCCCCATTTAAATAAATCAAATACACTTTCATTGTGTCTTTTATTTAAACAAAATCAACACCTCAACGTAATATACAGTAATACAATATTGTTATCCTCGCAGATTCACTCATATACGTTTTCCGAAAAACATTGTGTTTTAAATTTAAAAAATACCACACAATAAGAATAACACTATCACGTGCCAGAAGAGCCAATCGTAAAAATGGTCCATGTAAGGTGATTTACACCCACCATCATTATTTCGTTTCAGAAGAGCGGAGCAACGAAGGACGAACATCCACCACTTACATTACGTTACAGGTTTTTCGTAAATATTTCGATAAAGTGTGTTCACTTTTCCAAACTTCTTATAAATGATTCAATAGCAATTACCCATACGTATAATACGTAATTTACTACATTGGTGTGATTATAGTTGTGACTTTTTGAAGTGTAATGCAATATATAATCTCTTAAAAATATCCGACTGTTTTTATCTCAACCTTAAAATATTTTATTGCCGGTATCACAACAAAATAAAATAACATAAATATTTAGACAGATAGGTGTTCTAACGTGTACCTATTTACGTGTACATTGAATCATCACGATATAATTACCTAACTCACTTCATTAAGCACGAATCATCGTGTTATAAACATTTTCAAAATAATTTTCACACATGACTCACAAGATATAATGACGTTTTGTGTAATTACTAAGTACCTACTCAAGTATTGGGGATATTCTCTACACCCACGTCACTTTAGATACTCCTCTACTCTAAGCTTCCAATGAAATTCAATAATGTATATTAATTTTGTGACTGAGCCTTAGATTCAATTGTCTTCTTGGATTTTTTTTTCCAGTTATTAAGTATGTACTACTAATTGAAAAAATTATATGAACATTTTTTATTTTATTTATTATTTTTTTTTTTTAATGTTATTTAATACACTGATAATGAACAATTCGTTTTGAATATTTCCTTTGAAGTATTATGAGTATTTAAATCTTACTCATTCATTTATAAAAAAAAAAATTTTATTTTAATTACTTATGTATAATGTATTGATAAAAATCAGGAAAATAATAATTTTAGTCTTAACATCACAGTTCGTAGTATTATGATAAATAAGTACGACTAGAGAAAAAAATCAAGTATTCTGAAAAATAATTAAAATTATTTTCATCAATGACGTCATGTAGATGAGGATTAATCGAAGTACGTTATCAAGTTTGACACAAATATCAACAAGAACAATATCATTCTTCATTTTCGATTTACTAATGTATTATTATGTAATGTCAACTGACTATTTTTAGAAAAGTAATGTCACATAAATCTACAATTTTCAATAATTCCAAAGTTTTGCATTGAGCCAAAATTTAGTTATATTTAAAAAAAATATTATACATCTTAAATATTGCCAAGACTAATATAAAATAAGCTAACTATTTGAATTTCTGAGACTGTTTTTTTTGGAAAAACAACAAAATAATCCAATTTCGTCAATATATAATAATAGAGTCACGGAAAAATCTATTTTTAAGAAAACAATGTGCGCTTGTAAAAAAAAAAAAATGTTCAATTCATTACCTCAGTCATTTAATAACATATTAAAGCACACGTAAACAACAAAATAAACTACTAGAAAATTGCAAGTCTTTAAAATTTAAATTTTAAATCAGATGTAGTGGTTTCACTGAATATCGACAAGTATCAATGTCAAAATGTACATATCATCTCCATGTAAGGTACCTGTGATTCAATTTTACTACGCAGTTCAACAATCTTGAAATGAATTTTGGATATTGGCCAATCCTTCCTATTTCCTACTTCACCTTACCTATTAACCAATAACTTACCTTACTTATTAATAGTGTTCAAGTATTACTCTACATTATTTTTGCGATAATCACTCAAATCGCACTCTTCTATACTTCCAGAATAGATATTCTATGGTTCTAATGGAGTAGATATTCTATGGTTCTACGAAACCTCTAAGAGGTTTCGTAAACGGTCTCTCAGATTGAATTAAAATTGATCTATTTAAAATTATTAAAGTGCCCTAATAATCTTAACGAATCGGCTATTATTTCAATAGCAGTTGAAGACATTTTTGTTACCTATGTGTCTTAGTTATTTTTTATGAAATATTTGAGTATAGCTTTTTACAATATTATCATCACTCGGTGAATTCAATTTTACTACTTATAACTTTGGTAGCATTAGTTACTTGTCATTTTTAAATCTACATCAAGCGTTGTATTCATTGGTCAACGAAGTTTGCGAATTAAACGGCATTATGAAGCTATGTTTCAGAACCGAAAATGGTCTGCTTTGAAATTAAGATGATTCTTGTATAAACTAGTGATGTCATCATACTGCAATATATTATAATAATTCATCGTTATTTAATTAAAAATACTTCATTAAAACTCTAGTTTATTTAAGATTTAGATAACTTATAATATCAGACTATACATTTTCTTAAATAAACAGTTCGCTAATTTATAGATTATTTTGCTAACCTTATTAAAAATTATTATATTTATTTGTAATTTAAATTAAAAAATCATAGTAAAATCTTCAAAATGATTTATTGAATTAAATTAGTAAAAATAAATAAATTTATTAAATTATTAATAAAATAGTATGGTATATGTTTTTTTTTAAATAAAAAGTCGTCTTCAATTTTTCTTTTTTTGATTTACTAGCAATTCTAAATATACATATACGTTTATACTGTTTTTTGCCATCATCAAATATATTGATTTTTATAAGCTATTCATGATCACAGATCATTTTCGCCTCAAGTATCTACTTCAGAAAATAAATTTTCTCTATAAAAAAAATATTGCTATTAGTTTTGAATGTTTTATCTATTTATTTAATTCTATGAGTATTATTACACAGGTATCTTCTTAATATTTAAACTCTATAATATTTGTTAATATTATATTTAAGGATTTATACTTTTTATATTTATTTGTAGTATGAAAAATATATATTTCCTTTATATTATTAATTTAAATCATTGTCAATCAATTCAAGCAGTCATTATAAATGTAGGTATACATGTGCCTGAATCCTGAAAATCTAAATAAATATATGACGTACCTTCATACATCTGCGAGTAACTTTTTTACCTTTTTAATGTCTTTTATCATCTACAATTAAAAAAAAACCCACACACATATAAATAAATATACAAACACACTCACACACACACACACACACACACGCGCGCGCGCGCGCGCGCGCGCGTGTGTGTGTGTGTGTGTGTGTACATGTTTAAAATAAGTTGACATTCTTTTATACTTATGATTAGGGCTCGGATTTACATGTATTAAAAAAACCGAAATATGTAAATATATATGTAATAAAAAATCGCTTTATATGTGATAAAAAAATGAAAATATGGAATATAAAAAAATTACTAAACATTACTGAAAAAAAAAAACATTAAAAATTACATACGTATGATGAATGGAATTATTATCTAATTTACTTATTTTACTTCGAAATTATTCATCTTGATGTTGATTTTGAAAGCAATAAGATACCATATATATACTCAAATTTTCAAAGTTTAATGACCAACGACCAACGGTCGCAACACAGATTTGTACCGACTAAAGGAGTGCTTGACTTCCACCGAGGTAATAAGTGCAAATTTCATATTTGCAATATCCAAAGGAATGAATTCAGCCGGCAATATTACCCCATTCATTTCGCAATGAATATCTCTAGTTAATTTTAGGCAACCTAAACCGGGATTTTTATGTAATACACTGTAAATTTTTTCTTTTACTGCAACTCCCAAAGCTCCTTGTACTCTTGTTCTATGCATTTTTCAGCTTCTTCTATAAGTCCTAAACTTTGAATCGCATTCACTTTACTTGTTTCTAGTGGTTTTATTGTATTCTCTAAAAATTCAAAATTAACAGATTTATAAATTAAATTATTTTTAATATCATCTTTATTTATCGAACATAATATAATATCGACCGTAGATTACGGTCGATTAGTTCAATAATTGTATTATTTTGTTTACGTACTTTTGGAAACATGGGAAATTATCTGTATTGAAAAATACAATCGTACATAATAATTAATAAATCGTAAATGAACAAATCGTCGAAATATGTAGGAAGAAATGGAATTATTGAGAAATATGTAAAAATATGTGAAATGAAATATAGTTCATAACATTGGAAATCGCTTAAAAAGAATTTATCACTTACTTAAATTAATTTATCAAGTCGCAGTAAAAATATGTATTTACATATAAATTCGAGCCCTACTTACGATAGTTAAATTTTGAATGCTAGTTTTAATTTTGTAATACATGTGATTAGTATTACATATTAGAATGTAATATGTTGCGTCCATTAATTAGATCCATAGACAACGCTTTAATCTACAACAGTAGCGACACTGGACACATATTCCTAACGTCGTGTGCCGAAAAGTTTCTGATTATTTTTTCCCAAGCGGCCATACAATAATCATGAAACATATTGTAATACGTACTCGAATAGAAATATATCCATTAAAATATATTATTGAATATATTCTATGTAGTATATTATGTAGCGTATGCTATCTCTTAAGCCACATACCGATTATGTTCAACGGACCTATATTTTTATTTTCTTTAACACGTTAATGTCAATGATACTGAAGACGTACTTAATATGATGTGATCTTATTGTTTTTAATTGTTTTTTTTATACCACTAGTACACAGTAATAAATAATTTTATCATTTTTTTTTTCAAACGATCACGTGTCCTCAAAATCGTTTCACGTGCCATCTTGGGAACATGTGCCAAGGCTGCCGGCAAGTCGAGCAAGTAGTAGATCAACATTTTTTTAAAGGCCCTTTAATGGACGTTCTCTAGATCCAAAGCGTCCAAAAGACAAGATCGTATTAATCTGATAGATTTTGTTTTTTCAGCTTTAAGCAAGAACATTACATCACAAAGAACGTCTTACTCGTAGCACGTATTGTGATTAAAAATAAAAACATAACGTAACATCTGGCTCTCCGAAAACATGTTTTAATAGAATTCAATACTTATTTTTGTCATACCTACTGGGTTTATTGTGCTTTTAATTTATTCATATGAATGATGATGGCTCGTAAAAAACATTAACCAATATTCAAATATGTATATTTGTTATACTTATGTATAACATGGACTGGCGCGGTGAGTCGGTGTAACGGCCTATGAGCCGACAACTAAATGGTCGACAGCAAAAACACGTTTATAGTATAATATTATTTATACCTACCGATACATTTATTGTTTTTATTGTTCTTATCATGGTATTAATACCATTCCACTCAAAATATAAATCCATCAAATTTACTTATTGCTCTAATTTATAGATTGTTAATTTATTTCTTTTAATAGTAAAAACGAAAACAAAACTATTAAATGATATTGTTTTTGTGCGTACGTCTGCTTATTTTCACTGCGATAACGGTTACGGCATATTAATGTACTTTTCAATAAATAACAAACTCTTCAAACAACACTGATTTTCATGAAAAATCAAAAGATATCCCAGTCGAGATCTGAGGACTTAAAACTTAGGCAAAATTATGTAGTTTTCCCCGGCTGACAAAATGCTCAAAAGCATAATTACCTATTTTTTCTTCTTATGCTGGCATTTAATACCTTCTAAGATTTTTCGCGGCCGTTACCATTTCCTTGCCTGTTTGATGTTCAAATATTTTAAAATTTTAAAAATATTCTAGTTTCTCAAATAATTAAAAACATATTTTTGGATTGTTTACAGATTAGGTAAATGTCGACTTAAGAAACACTGTAATATGGAATCTCGATTCTTCTTGTAGCTCAAACTGTTACTGACTTGAATACAAATTGAAGTCAACGTATACTCAGAGTTACTGCTTACCGATAACTATATAGATTGAACATTAAATAAAAATATTATTTTAAAGCTATATTTTTAAGTGAGTTATTACGTACTTCTTGAACTAACTCGATAAAATTCTTCAGAGTTGAAATCATTACTGTCAATTTTGCGCATAGTTGGTACCTACTACTGTATTAATTTAGAAATGACAATAACATGTGTATGCAAACATCATCATTAAAATCGCTATTTTATAAACGGTGGTTATCGCCTCAGAATCGGACACACACAACTTACACACGCACACTTAATGAAGAAAGAGGACCCCCTCATTTGCACATGCTGTGGGGTCCCTCTTACAGTCAAGCATATAATCACCGAATGTAGCGCACACAATACAGAAATAATTAAGCTGCGGATATCTCATCACCTGACCAAAACTTTAAGCCCCGAACCAGACAATATCGTCAAGCTCTGCCAATTCCTCACAGAAACACACCTCATCAACCTCTTATAGCCAACCGGTCACCAAACTGTTTGTTTAATTTCGTTTGATTCATAAATTATCTGGTAATATGATTAGTTTTATTTTATTAAGTATTATTATGTATTACATTATTAAGTATTATATTATGTATTAAGTCACTAAACATTGTAACGTCCAATGGCCATAGATGCCGCGGATTAGATTATAAAATAAAAAAAAAAAAAAAAAAACGGTGGTTATGTTTGAAGAAAGAAAAAAATTAAAAATCTCGTAGATAAAAAAATAGTTTAAGAAAATTAAATTTTCGATAAAATGATAGCGCGCTATTCTTTGTACTTAAAAAAAAAAAAAAATCATAAATATCGAGTCGAACAAAAGTTCTACCTAGCTACTACTATACTATCTGTATAAAACGGCCTCCGTGACATCCAGTGTTCATGTCTGTAATACGTGTCGTATGGTCTCGAATTAAATATTACAGTAATGAATGGGAATTCCCTCACGCTCTAACGAATTGTGTCATATACCTACGCGCCCGAACACATTGCCTTTTTTCTACGCGAGTACCTACGCCCGGACGCGTAACGCGCGTACAAAGACTCGTAGCGCGAGGATGAAGAAGTGCCCGTATACTTTCTGGTCCGCAGGTGCAAGAGGGACAGCTGTTCCGCGTCCATTGTTGTACAGCTACATTCTCCGAGTGAAACACCCCGATCGTCAATTATTACAATATACCTAGTTAGTGGGTCGGCGCAGATTTCATCAGGTTCATAATACCTACCTAGTGTAACGTTTTGTCCGACGACGCGTTATAGTCGTATTTCGTTTCAGCCGACCGTACAGACGACAATACACACGATATTCCAACTCGTTCGAACGTCAAATTTTAATAATTCGATTTCACCCCTAAATGAATCGATTACGAAAATATTTTATCGGGCCAAATTATTTTCACTACACTTTCAAACTACGAATTCGAAATCATCACTGTAAAACCGAGTGTTATATTTTTTAAAGTATTTTCTTTGTTTTGTCTACTTGAAAAAACATCAAAATAAATATGACGTCATGAATAAAATAATAACACGATAACGTCTAGAAAAAAAAAATACCACTACACCGGGTATTATAATTGTATAAACAATGGATTTTATTATTAAAATTATTCGCTCAACAAATGTCGTACGAGATAACTTAAAAAATACGCGAAAACCGAACAATCTGTTTCAACAAGCGTGGAAAATATTCGAAAATAAGGAACAGAGAATGTTATTATTCAGATGACGAATAGTTAGATTGTTCATATACATTGCGTTATGTCTTCAAAAAAAAAAAAAAAATAATAAATAAATACATATAAATATATATATAATATATTTATTTATAAATATTCATTGAAATCGTCTATAACGAATATGAAAAAAGTTCATAACTTTATTATACTCGATACAAAGGAAATAATAAAATCATAATACTTTACAATCTTAGAGCATCGTCTCATCCATTACAACTTTATTGTAATCCAAATTATGTAAAGTATGTATAATGCATGTACATAAACTAAATTTACGAGAATTATTTCATGTTAATAATTTATTTTTTTATTCAACATCAAAGTCTTACAAAAACAACGGCAACAAAATCTCGATAATTATATCTTTCTGTACATTGTAAAATCTATTTTTTTTATTGACTACAGCTGTTTTCAATAACTGTAATCACCTATTGTTTTCTCACTAAATATTTACGCTCGTAAAATATTAATTTTTATGTCATAATATGTATGTACTTTTTACTTCTTAGACATTATTTTATTTGGTGTTTACCGCATTTATTTAGATTTCAAAAATAATAAACTAATTTATATTGAACTTAACACTTTAAACTTAATGGATGGAATTAAAAATAATAATATGTGTATTGTATGTGTAACATAAATGGACAGAACGCAAGGTCGGATTGAATTTTATGTATGAAAAAATATTGTTGAAACCGAGTAATTTTTTTGTCAAATACAAATTATTCAGTTATTAATACGCAATTATATTTCTGAATTATTTCAAATTTGTTATTTATTGATTAAAATACTTATATGAGAAATATGCTAAATAAAGATAACTATAATTTTTAATTTTAATAATATATTATTAAGTATGTTACCTAATATTTTTTTATTTTATTTTGTTAAAAATAAAACATTTCACCATCTTTAAGTTTTTAATAGCTTTTAAATGCAAATTTGTTTAATTTAATGAAATAGCATTTTAAATCAAGCAATATCTACATTATACAATAAGAACATACGAATTCACATAAAGGAGCATTTCATAATATTTTGAAGCCTATATTTGACTTAAAAGAAGAAGAAATATTAATTTCTCCAAAAGGTTTATGTTAAATTTATTTATTAATTAACACATCCAGAAAAGTAAAATTGTATCGACAGTGGCGTAGCCAGGGGGTGGGCCAGAGGGGCCATGGCCACCCCCCATAGGCCGTGTTTTTTTATTATTGTTTTTATATCAGTACGTCCATAGAGTATAAAAAAAGTAAAAATGTTATTCATTATCACGATTTAAGATAGTCTCCTTCAATGGTGTTTATTATCTATAGCTGCGCTGTGTGATACAAACGTGAGTGTATCACCACTTACCAACACGAAACAGTAAACACGTCTCAATGTTACCATAGTTTTGTCTAGGCGATCAGCAGTGAATTTTATATAATATTTCATAGTATTAGATGTTCCTTGCGGTAACCGATCGCGCTCACGTTTCCCTACCCACCACATTCCGCCGGCTTATCACATTCACACTGCCAGCTTATCACGCCACCGAAAGTTACGGCTAGCTAGCTAGAAATTATTTGCTACTCTGCCTGTAACGTCCGCTACTCTAGAGCGTACATTTTCAGTTTTAAAAAGACTGAAAACATATTTAAGAGCTACAATGAATGAAGAATGGTTGAATGGTTTGGCCTTAGCTACAATAAACAAAGATGAATTGGAATATGAAAACGTAGAAAAAGAAATCATGACTGCATTTATAAATAAATCTCCTAAGAGGATGAAAGTTGTAGATTGGACATAATATTAAAAATATTTACCGTATATTTATTAAGTTGTTTGCAATAAATTATTATAAATACAAAGTTGTTAAATATTTTATTAATTTCAGCCGTATGTATTTAGTATTATATGTGTTCACATAATAAGTATACGAATTATCTCAATTATTTTTATAATGAAAACAGTATAAATTTAATTTTTTAAGATTTTTTGTTGCCCCCCCCCCTTTAGAAATTCTGGCTACGCCACTGTGTATCGAGTTGAAGTCCATGTTAGCTATAATTGTAAATAATTATAATATAAGTATCATTGTCAATTGTGCAACATTATAATTAAAGATAATACTTGAGTATTTGAAAATTAAAAAAAATTTAAATCTATGTTTAATTAATGAATCTAAATAAAAATTTAATTTACAATACAAATCATATATTCAATTTTATTATTTTTTTTTGTAAAGAAAATTCAATGACCGTTATAGAATTCTAAAACTGTTAGTTTTCTTAAAATTATATTCAATGGTATAATGACATAGAGCTTGACAGAAATTCTCCAGGACACTTAAAAATCGAAGAACTTTAATTTAAGTACGTACTTCCAGAGCCGGATTAACATAGGTGCAAAAGGAGCTTTTGCTCCAGGGCGGCAAATTTTTGGGGGTGGCATGTAATTTTTGTAATATAAATATTAAATATCATGTATTTGTTTAGTTATTCAAATTTATACATAATTAAATCGAGTAATATAAGGTTGGCTATTGAAAAATTACATATTTTCATTATGATAGTATATTTCTTATTTTTAAAATATAAAATTATAAGCTATAGCACTGAATAATGTATCTACAAAATTATAAGGATGGACCAGCGGCATGTCACGGCATGTTACCTAACCACGGTTATACAACCATGAATAAAGTGGTATTAATCACAGTGTACAAACAATTTTGTTTTATTCTGTTATAAATAAACGACTTCTGTAGTTTTGTCTAATTGATTTGAATAATATAAAGTACCAAATGATTTTTTTTTTTTAAACGGTTCAACTTATTCATACAATATTACATGAAATACATGCGCACACTGAACACGTTTTTGTCCGTAAAATAATCGGTTTTTCGGTGATATCGCATTCGTGACGTTCCGGAATGCAATGGATAATCTGTATCTTACGTACGAACGACAATGAAATCCGGACAAGTTCGGATTGTTTTCGTTCGTCAAAGTTACACGTACGTATACGTACGAACAAATCGCACTCAGTCTGCGTGCTCGCATAGTATCTGGTAGGTCGGGATCGTTCGTGCGTGTACGTACGTTTTCGTACGAAACAAAGTCGTACGAAAACGTATCCAGTGTGCGCGTGGCCTTATAAGAAGAATTTAAAACATTAAATTAAAGATATTAAAACAGATAATCTGTTATAAGAAGACGAATAATCATAATGAAATCAAACATAGGTATTTGATTGGAAAATATATTAAAATGCAAAACAATTATTTTTCCAAGATAAAGAATTTAATTATATTATATTGGATATATAATTGAAAATATAGATTTTATTATTTACTAAAATATGTTAACATGTTAATATCTACTTGACATTTGTTTTAATATTTATTATTATGTAATTGAACGATATTGTGTTCCTACGTTATAATGGCAAGTATAAACTGAATATAGAATAAAGAGAAAAATATTTATTATTTACTTTAAGCTATTCATAAAAATTCATAAAAAAAATTGCTTTCCACCTATTTTTTTATTTTATTTTTGTTTTTATTTCACCTAGAAAATAAATGAATTAACTTCAACTAATTTTTATTATACAATGTTCTTATAATAAATTTAAACTTTCAAATAAAATGCTCATTATTCACGCAAACCTATATGATAATGACGAGTTCGACAGTATAGCATAACAATACATACAAGGTGCTTCGTTTTTATTGGAATTTTATTATTATAACAATATTATAATAACTTTTATGGCGGACTAGATTATTATGATTATTAACCAGCGTATGTTTATAATGATGAACATGCGCATACATATATAGAGAGAAAAGAATATTAATTATTTTGTTGAAAATAAATTGATAATAATTGAATATATTATGTTACTAAAATACAATTAGTTAATTAAAGTAATTTTTTTGAATAAAAGTGAATTTAGGGCGAAAGTGAGAAAAGCTACCACGATATTTGTAGAAGATTTAAAATATTTCGTACACATTCTTATTGTAATTAGTTACCTTAAAATAGCGTCGGGTATTATATGATGATAATTTTATACTTAATAATAAATACAATTATAACTAATGTTTATTATTTTTAACAATTATTAAAGATTTCATTTACAGAAATTATTATGCACCGGATACATGTATTTTAATTACCATGCTGAAATATTAAAAATATACATTCTAAAAACGTAGGTACTTATTGTTTAACAATGATAGTGTGATCATATTTCCAGATAGCTTCACTAATAATTTTTCTGCCAACGACCTTGTTTTGAAATGAGTATTTGGAGGGACCTTTTAAGGGTTAATGACATGTACATTTCGTAAAGTTTTCAAATTTTTAACTCTTCCGGAACGCACGTGCGCAGTAGATACAACTTGTGTTTTTTTAAATGGCAACAACTATTTTTAGCACCAGATTCGGATTGACCGATTTTTTTTTAAGTCATTCGGTCATCCAGCCAAAATATTCAGTATTCATTGAAAAAAATGATCACACTGTACATTTAATTTGTTTACGAAAAAATTCCATGAGTCATGTGATCGAAACTGAGATATTAATTGTATGTAAAACGTCAATGGCATATATGAAAATTATTATTACGCGAGTATTAACATACAGGGTGTTTTGCAAGGATTTATCTATTATGATTTAACCCTATGTAATTTATAAACATGAAATTTTTTTAAGTGCCTTTGATAATATATATAGAACTATATTCTTATTAAAAAAAAAATTGAATTTGTTTATTATTTTTTTATCTACGTTATTAATTCAGTTTTTTAAATTGCTTTTATGAAAATTGTTTAAATTAAAATGATTACGATTATGACTATGATTGATAATATAATTTTATGAAGAAAAATACTTGTTTAGAACTTCCGACATTTAAATTTTTATTATTGAGAAATGGTCTAAGAGGTATAAGGATTTGAAATTTAGAGCACCAAAATAGTGGTAGAACGTTTTTGCGAGGTACCTATATTCTATTTTCTCACCCCATTACTTTAAACTTTGAGTGATATTATATCTCTTAAATTATTTGTCAAATAAAAAATATTCAAACACCAACAATTCCAAAAACTGTAAACTCATTCATACCATAATGTTATAAAGAGAGGTTGCCATTTAAGAAAATGAAATAACTTGATACATCACGTAGGCGAAAATTAGTCAAAACTTTATCTATTTTTTTTTTTTTATAAAAATTATATTTCTATTAGTATTTTAAATTGCCGATAAATAAAATAACATAAAAAAAAATTGTGTCCTCATTCATAGCATAATGTTATAAAAAAAGAGGTTGCCATTTTAGAAAATTAAATAACTTGATATATCGCGTAGGTGAAAAATAGTCAAAACTTTATCTATTTTTTTTTTTATAAAAATTATATTTCTATTAGTATTTTAAATTGTTGATAAATCAAATAACATTAAAAAAAAAAAAAAAAAAAAAAAAAATACTAGAAGTACACTACATGTTTTATATATGAATGAAAATAATCGGATATTTTTATAACTTTTATAATTTTACTATTCTTCAAATGTTGCGTCATAAAGTCACTTTCAAAGTTTTCAGTTGTGGCTATCTAGGAAAAAATACACCATGCTCAACTAATAAATAAGAGACATATATATGAATATACTATACAATATATTTTTAAAGTTTAATATTATTTGAAGAACAATTTGACTTTTTTTGTATACCCTCTCCTTTTGAAGGTCAAACTCAAGTGATGAGTGTCTATTCTATAGGATGTGCTTCTGTAGGCACCTTTGTTTTAGTGTTTGAATTTAAATGATGAAAGGAAATAAAATATTACTCTTAAATTATGGTCTATATTGTATAATCTATTCATATAACATTATCTATGAATATTTACTGGCACTATATTGTAATAGCTAGTGATGTTTACTAGTAAATTCATATTTTGTTTTCGTCATATTTTCATACATATCTACATGATTCTATCATGTTTAACACAATTCAATTTATAAACCAAAAAGTTAAACAAATATTCTTATTTTTAATAGATTATCTGTTATTCAATATTAGTCAATATTTATTATTGATGGAAAGGTTATTACTATACTGTTTTGATGACACTGCGTAGTATGAGTACGAAACACTTATGAACAGTATTAAAAAATATCCACTACCGTATATCTGCCTAAAAATGTTTAACTAATTAAACCTTGAGTGAGTACCTTTCAAAAAATCACCGATAAAAATATGTGTGCACCAAACAAATTAACGATACAATAATTATTGTATTTCATGAATATTGTGTTCCGAGTACACTAACGGCTTACCTATAAATTATTCACTTGCATTTCAAACGTAAAACAAGTATTGGTCACAATCTATGTATTATATTTTCATATGTACCAATAATATAATATTATACACCATCTGTTGACGAAATATTAATAAAATCAGAAGCGTGTAATTAAAGTCATGCTCGTTTATGAATTATTGTAAAACTATGGTAATTAAGAAAAAAATCGATACACATAATACACGTATTATGATTTATTATCTATACTATACAGTAAGAGTGACGTATCTATACTGTTGTGTAATGAGGATAGATCCGCCTTCGTGACCTTTTTTTTAAAAATATAATAGTTCACGTATTAAATTTGAATATTAATAGAATATTTTAAAGATATATTAATTTATGCGTTTGGTTTATAGCAAAAAAAAAAAGTAAAATATTTTCATCGAGATTTATTAAATTAGAGATTATTTAAAGCGTAATCGAACCGGTGTCGAGTGCGAAAATTTGAAAACATTGTTTTGCAATAACGTAGATAAACCCAATATTTTCGTATGGTCAAATTATTGTATAATTATTTATCTTATTACAATTGAAAATAATTATAATACGCATCTGGAGTGATGGAAAGTAATTATGACGCTTTTGAGGATTTTGGAGTGGTGTGTACGTTTTAGCGGATTTAAAGGATTTACGATCAATAAATGTTTATTATCCCACACAAAAAAAAAAAAACAATAATAATAAAAAAAAAAAAAACGTTACTGTTGAACATATCATTCGAAATCGCCGTCGTTAAATACATTGAATATTAGAATTCGACGCTTTTTCGTATCATCTGTTTTCGAGACGAACTATTGAACGCTGCAAAGTGTATACAGGCAAACGTAACAACATCGATTCTTAAGATTTTTCTACGAATCGCGTGCCCCGCGCGGCGTTCCGTCGAATTAACACGTTTGCGAAAATATTCGAGTCACTCGAATTATACGCAACCCCGTTTCGCTAATGGCACTTCATACCACCAACGTTCACGTCCCGTATTGAATTCCGGCGTTATTATCGACACGGTTTATTGCACAGCTCTACGTTTTTCCCGTCCGTTCCTGCGAATTTCCCTCCGCCCAGCGGAGGCCCGTGCATATATTATTATTATCGTACGTTTTATGAGTTTTTTGTAATAATACGTTGTGCCCCGTCTCCAATGACGACCACGTCGGTTACGTACGAACGCTGAACCGTGGCATTTCACGCACAGCGCTGCATCTTTATCCGTTTAAGTAGATGCACGTTATACTCGCGTGTGACGAAAACGAAAGAAAAAAAAAATTACCCACATGTTTACGTCTGATTCTCGTGTCTAGCCACGATCCGTTGTACGAGGTTAATGAAAATATGGCTAAATATGTATAGGCGCACGCGAACGACTAGACCGTCCGTCCGTCTGCGTGTGTGTGTGTATGTGTGTGTACTCCGATATTCTTTAGGTCAAACCTTCAAATCGATAAGTACATTCACATCGGACTGTTACGTTACGTATGAAATTCAAAGGATGTGTAATTTACACATGGCCATATGTATAATAATACATTTTGCAATTTTCACCGAGATTTCACCTATACCTTCGTGTACCCACTCGGATGAAATAATGATGGAAATATCGGGAGGGGATAATGAATTAACCATTGCTTGAGGCAGCCACGGAAGAGCAAAAGTTTCTGTGCGCGCGCGTGCGTGTGTGTGTGTAAATATAGTACTCTGATCCAAATAAGGATAAAGAAAAATGGTGTATTCCTAGAAAAAAAATGTACAAGTTTTCAGTAATAATTGACTTTAAACACTAAATGTGTTAACATTTTGAACACGTACGATTATTAGTTTTCATGTCTTAGGTTTACGACATGCGATAAATATCAATAAGAATAATAGGTTCATAGTTTGAACATTGTTCCTAACTGCGATTATTCAAAAAATTATTAATGGGACGAAAAAAAGAAACACGTTTTTGACATTTTAGGTAGTTCTGTTGTCGATCCGTTGTTTCGAGGTTTAATGAAAATATGGTGATTGTTGGTACAATTTTGAATGATTACTGATTTATGAAAATACAGTTATACAATTATATAGATTAGATAGACTAGTTTGTATCGCTCTTATATTAAAATTGTACAACTTACAAAAAATTAGGTTTACTTACCTAAAAATTCATGAATATATCATTAAATTATACTATCTGCTCAATTGAATCTAAATATTTAATATCATTATTATAGCTAACCAATAACCATTATAATAGGATTTGGCAGTATGAATAAATTATACATGATAAATTATCTTAATAGGTTATAGCTAGTATTGATTTGTGATATTTTATTAATATTGCTTAGACAGCGCTATTTTGATAATAATGTCTTAATTCGCACTTTTTATCGTACGTCATGGTTGAAAATATACATATAGATTAGTATTTTACGTATATATAAATATATACTTCATGACAAAATGTGCCCATTCAATGGCAGTTACAATATGTATTTTATATATTGGATAGCTACTAATGTTATGAGTTTTCATTTCTGTTACATAATATATTGTATTGTCAGAGTGACGATCGATTATAGTGAGCATGCTTGGCAGTTTAAAAAATTGAGTGACTGCGTAAGTATGCCATACGCTATATACTCGTATATAAAACAAAATGTCATTCAGTTTCTCAAACGAGAAATCGTACAGTAAAACTATTACTATACAGAGTGTAACAAGTCTATACGACCAATTTAAAAATGCAGTAACATGTTTTCGACAATTTTTTTGACTTGATATTTTTTTAAACAACTAGGTACTATGATCTGTGTTACAATTTTATAAAAACAAAAATAATTTTTAACCTTTTTTGATCTCAATGAATTCTTAAGATTTTTAGTTTTCTCAAATGTTCATCTCTATAACGTAATATTATGAAAGAGTATATTGATAATTTTATGTTTTTGGACCAATAGCTTAAAAGATATTAACAATTCAAAATGTAGAGCAGTGAAGTATAAAGTAATTGTACATTTTTGAGAGATGTCTAGCGGTCATGGCTTTTTCACAGTTTTAAACTTTAATTATGTTTATATTTAACTATTAATCAAATAATAATCATTTTTGAAACCAGATTTTTCAAAAAATGTATTCTCTATCATAATAGTATGTTATGAATAGTGGTTACCATGTGCGATAACTAAAAGATTTAAAAGAATCACATAGATAAAGTTAGTTAAAATTATTTTTTCCACAAAATTGTAGCATAAAATAATAGTTTATTTACATAAAGAAAAGAAATTTATTCCACTTGTCAAATATATTTGTTACCTTTTATATATGTATACGTATACTCAATTAAATTTTACTCTGTTTAAACTTAAATGTGCGAATATAAATTTATACTTTGCACATTTTAAACATTATTATTATGGGTGACTTCTATGTTTGTTCGAAAAAGATAATTTTTGTAGCAGTATTGTATCCCACAACTACTTCCATAGGTGAATCCAAAGGGTGTTCCAAAGCACATCCTGCGACTCATATACGTATGTATAGGGCCGATAATACTCATTCGAAGCCTTTGAGTTTGACGAATATAGATTTAAACAGTTTTTAAATTTTCGTACTTTTATTAATACAAATTGATTGTTGTTATTTTCACGGTAAAAAAAATTGACAAGAGTACTTCGTTTAAACGATGAAATTTCAAATAAAAACTTAAGAATAAGGATAGTATAACAATAGTTCGTAATTTTTTAACAAATTATTCGCTGGTTAATATTATCCTGCAAATTGATTTGTGTGCAAAAATCACTAAGGATATGACATTCATTAAAATTATCCACAGTTGGAGTTTATAAAAATCAATAATATTTATTAATTATATGTGTATTGTGTTTACGTAGGTATAGCATGAAAAATAGCATCTTAATTGATAAATATTAATCTTTTACATATGAGCACTATTTGACATTATAAATATAATTTTTTTAAGTGAGAAGAATTTGTCAAAAAATGTATATAATTGTTATATATTATTATATAATAAACGATGGTAAAGAATCTTTTTGGAATACAGCGGGCTCGTTTTAGGTAAAGAGACACTCTGTAATGATATCCCTGATTCTACTATGATTACTACACTACTCTAAACTTTAAATGCTTAGGCTTATACTTCAATAATTATAAGTAAAAAATAAGAGTTCATTAAAATCAAAATTTTCCAAAATATTATCTGTTTTAAACCGTAAGTAACTATATGAAAAAATCAAATGCGTTATGCAGAATTAAATAGCACTTAAAAAAGTAGTTCCGTTAATCCTATTTATATTTGTTGTACACCTGTATAGTATATTATAGGTTATGATATGTATAGACAATGTTGTAGTTGTTAAAAAAAACAAATTTTCATAATCATTAAATACAACGAAAGCTTTTGCATTAGTCGAATAAACCAGTTACACCCTGTATATTATGGACACACGTGTTTTACAACTCAATAAAGTCCCGACGGCAGACGATAAGGTAGAATCGTTTATCCTGCACTTATTTATCATACGTACTACATAGGCAGGCATAAAAAATATTATTGTACAGTCCTGCTGTTATACGACTACCATTATTGTACTCGTATTATGGCCGATAACACTATAATATCATTATCTGCTCGGGTCGCGCAGTCGAGCAAAAAAAATGTCGACGACGACCGACGCGGCCATAATATATACGTACCTAATATCTACGACTCTACGAGTGTACAACATGATGTATGTATTGGTTGAATGCGGCCCGATTAAGCTTTGATAGCCTCCTGGTACCTATATAATATCACATGATCGGCTTTAATAAGACTTGTATACAGTTGTACATAATATATAGTTGTTATAATAATCGTTTTGGATTTATTTTAAACAAGGTCATAGTTCTAAGCCGAGCAAAACATATTGAAATTCGACATTTGTGTGAATACATAATAGTAATACGTATGTGATATGGGTACTTGTAACGATACCACAATATCCCGGCAAGCCGAAATCTCTCAGTCGCGACACAGAGGGATGAAGTGAGCAAGCGTACGGTACGATTGTCCACGAATATTCACTGATTGCAATACCTTAGGTAATTGAAGGTTATATTAGATTTTCCTCTTGTTTTAATTTTAATTTTTTTTATTTTGTTGAGTTATTTGTAGTAAGTCGAGTAGCGTAGAATAAACACACTTTGGGACATCACAGATTATATACTTATAAGTTATAACCGTATAAGAAACACGTCATGCAGAGTTAAAAATACCTAATCAAAAGGTATAAATACGCACGAAACGTATATTTGTATTTGCGCCATAACAACTCGTTTTGTATTAGTAGATTACACCTATTTAAAATCCATATTTGTTATGATAATCATGTCGTTGTTTTTCAACAACGATATCGTTTTATTATATAATTAAAAAACTTAACAGCAATCGATTTCGAGAGATTTTTTGGAAAAATAACGAATGAATTTCGCAATGTAAACGTAACGTTTTTTCATGTATATAATTTGCATGAATTTTTACCAAAATTGATTAAACAACGAGATACAAAACATATTTGATAAGCGAACGCATTACATTAAGTAATGTTCTCTGAATGCGAATCGTCGATATCGTTTAAAATTGAATCGCACGTTCAAAATGTTCGTATTGACTAAATGCGATTGACCCCAATTTAAAGTCAGATATATTTGTAAATAAACTAGAAATAAATGAAGTAGCTCATGAGAGCTTACGGATCATTAAAATCGAGAGAGTTAACAACCGTCCATACATTTGTTGTTATAAATTCATAATTTGAATTAATTTATAATTACAAAAGTCCTATGTGAAAATTCAATAACGAGCATTATATGTATATACATATATATTC
The DNA here is from genome assembly GCA_027580255.1 of Therioaphis trifolii. Lineage (NCBI taxonomy): Eukaryota > Metazoa > Arthropoda > Insecta > Hemiptera > Aphididae > Therioaphis > Therioaphis trifolii. Next base: position 71,979,464 of record CM050405.1, read on the forward strand.
AGGACGCAACAAATAAATTCCATTTATTTAAAAAAGGATTTAATTTTACCCTTTTTTTTTTTTTGCTTCTTGGATGAAACTTATGTTGTTTGGATGTACGTCGAGTGCTCCGAGAAAAACAGTACCCACAGTCCTCGTTAAACATTTCGGGACGCGCTTAAATACGATGACACGTGAAGCAGTTAAGGTACGTCATAAACCGAACATAAGACGGCTCTTTGATTTCGTCGAGTGAAGACGGCGTGATATATTAGTTACTGTCGTAGGTAGATACTTACCTACTACACGGATCATGTGCGTACTCCTTTGTTGAATCAAGTTTAAAACGTTTATTTATAAGTACAACTGTTAGATGGTATATAACCTAACCTACTTATTACCTCTTATGATATAAAACATTCGATAAAAATGTCTTTTTCACTTAACGCAGTATCATCAAAATCGTTAAAGCACCGTAACACTTATTTTCAAAGAACATACATTTTTTTATGATTATAATAACGCAAGTCTAAAATAATAGATACAAATTAACAGGGTATACAGGTTCCGTTGGCGAGTTTCAAATATGAATTTGAATATAATAATTATTAAATCATATTTTTAAACGATTAATATTATTGTAATATCATTATGATTATTTATTTTTCTACATAGGTAATTATTACACACTTGCTATGTGTTAATTTATTACGATTATGTATTTAGTTTTCATTTTATCAATTCAAAATTTAATAGAGTTGTAAGGGGTGCTAATTTTGACTTGGAGGGTGTTGAAGAGAAAAAAACCACCCTAGTTGCGCCAATATCTAATTTCAATGTCAATTGTTCAAATGCCAATATCAAAATCAAATAAAATTGCACGTACGTATACACGTGCCATTGAGTCAATTAAAAATATATTTTATTTTTTTATCAATTTCTCGATGAATTGACGTGATACTACATTGAATTTTATCATGTCATGAGTACTAGTTTTTTAAGTATAGTCCTATCAGGACGGATTGCAATCTTATTTACGAATAAGCTTAAAGACTTTCAAATTGTTTCGAGCAGTCTTCTGATTGTCTGATATTCTTGACGCCACTAGTATGTCATTAAACATAACTTTTTATCAACTACATTTTTTTTCGGACAAAATTAAGTCCGTGGTGTTTGGGTGCGATTCGAGTGCACTTGTTTTCCCAATCACCCGGACTGTAGAGATTCGACACATTCGTACCTAATTGTCAAGTGAAAACTACGTATTGGAGAAAATCCAAATACCGTCACTATTACTTGCTTATAATTATCATAACTAATGTTGCGAGAACGACGAATGCGTTACGCATATTATATTTAAATATACACTTAATTTATACGTCAATATATGTAAATATTTACAGAAATATCGATAGGTGTTCGGTAATGAAGGTATATTAAAATTCTAGTAGACGTCTATAATTATGTTTATAGATTGCCATAAGCCATATTCGATAACACATTAAAAGAAAAACTGATACACATTTTTTTTTTTTTTTTTAACTCCGGCTCTGGAATTAAAATTATTTTTTAATAACCATTTAATTCCGTCATGATCGGCCGTGTTCTTCATATTTCTAACACCAATGATTTAACTACGAATAACCAGATCGTGTGTAATTTATATCCTATTCAAATTTCAGTGCATACGTTAAACTTTTTGTAAATATTTCTATAGCTTGGGTCAAAAAGGGGTCTATACAACGTTTAAGTTAAATCGACTTAAAAAGGTCTGCGCATACAATATAGTTCACATTTGATTACAGTGTTAAATTGGCGTAATTCTAAAACAAACGGTACCTTGAATATAAGGGCTAACGTTGCGGATACATTTATTAGTTATGATTCTAAAACGGGCATTTTCAGTCTTTATGGCTGTCTTTTTTGTACGCACAAAAAAAAAAAGAGATTGTCAAGACCATTCTAGTGCTATTTACAAAAAGCTCAAACGAATTATTTGTAAAATAAATTTTCCACCAACAAATATAAATGTTAAACTGAACGATTTTTTAAAATCCTTTACTGTCGAAAATCGCAAAAAATAAGATTGCCCCGTTTAGACTCAAACCATAGGTTTATAGATTCGTATTTATACTATATCGTGTTTTGTCAAATATTTTGTCAATAAAGCCATATTGCATGATATGATTTTAGATTCTGAGTGAAGCGAAGGATCTTATGGTTTTACAATGATGTTTATTTTTTTTTTTTTTTTTATTTTTCTTTTTTTTTTTTTTTCTGTAAACACTTTTTCGTATAGAAATCCTTGTCCAAAAGTTTCGTCCAGCAACTCTTTAGATTCGAAATTGAACTGAGATGGTACTTTAGAGAGGTCATTTTTCCAAAATCTTCATAGTTTTTCCAGTAATCAAGAATAACGATCGAAAAACTGAGTAAAAACGGTAAAATCGGTAAAAATCCACCGTAAACGAGATTTTCACTGTTCAGATTTTAGGTATTTAGTCATAAATCGAAAAGTATTGAAGCTAGAAACTTGAAAATTTTATCTACTATCAAATACATACTTTTTTATATTGGACAAAATTTTCAGAACAATTAAAGCACTTTTGACTTAAATATAGAACTTTTAATTTACCAAATTGTTTGAAAGTTTTTATGTAATATAATTTTAAATATTTGACAAAAAGTTCTGAAAATTTAATATGACCTTACTCATATACCTACCTAATTATCCTAACAAAAGTTCAAAAATCGTTAGTCAGGATTTTTTTTTATACACACATTAATAAATTATTATACGATTTTTTTCGATATTGTCTGATTTCTTTTAAGTTTATTTCTAATGAGTTAAAATTGTTATAATAATTGAAATTTAAATGAGTTATGTCTAATTGAATATTTTATGAGGGTTTAATTACAAAAAAACTCACCAAAAATTATACAAATAACCGTAAAATACGCAAACAGTATTTAAATAATAATATATTATATTACACTGAAGCTTTGCTCAGAATCGTTTTATACTAAAGAAATGAGTCATCATTTCTTTAAAACTTAATACATTCATCACCAATATCTTGTCCGAGGTTAGGTTAGGTGATCCCATGATAGAAAGTGCTATACACTCCTCACCATTATCTTGTCCGAGGAGCGAAGCGACGAAGGACGAACTTCCACCACCATTATCTTATCGGCTTTTTAATTGCATGTTCCATAGATATAGTGTGTAAACACAGGCCACACCATACAGGTATACTTGTCGACACAGAGAAGTATTTCCACGACAGCAAGATCATATTTTGGCTGTGTGAATTGAATGTTGAGCGGAAAAGAAAACGTCTATTTCCAATTGACGTTTGAGGAATCGTGTGAAAAAGAAAATAATAATTATAAAGAATGTTACCTTCTAGACGTTTGATTTGTATAGAAAATATGTAGTTATATTATAATGTTGTGTTTGTGCTCTATATGATTAATACGACGTCTGAACGACGAGTAAGACAGTTTCTCTTTATACACGTTTCATATGTTGATTAACTATGATTGAGTATTGAAACCTATATATTATATCTAGTACCGATGCAACAAAATATTTATTATAGTGTGATTGCCACTGGTGTGGTTCGATTACGAAAGGAATCTGACTAAAACGTAGGTGATTAAATGTTTATTTTATAAATACTAATAAAAAACATTTTAATTCCTGATTCGGGATTTTTGTTTTCTTCAAATAGTTACTCTAATTAATTTTTTGTTTTTATAATTATTCAATGTCAATAACATAAAAAACGGCGTCGAGAGTACGGCCGTCCACCTAATACACTTGTTGCAGCGTGCGTGTTGCGCCGTTGCCATGAGCTCGTTCTGTTTTTACTCGACTGCGGAAGGAGAGGTGGTAATGTGTTTAGGAGTAATGTAAGTACGTTTGTGGCATGTTTGTAGGTTTTTTACCGTTTTTTACCTAAACTCTACTGAACTGATTTCGATGAAACTAAAACTAAAATACTCAGTGAGTTTCCAGGCGTGTTTTAGCTCGGTTTAATAATCATTGTATTTATTTGAGTTGACAAAAAATTTAAAACGAATAAAATAAATGACGATTTTTGGCTAATCGATATAAAAACACAATGGTTGTGGTCGTGACAACGATTTAATAACACCTACGATGCAACAAGTATTACTATTTACTAATCGACCGTACACTGATAATAATGTTATGCACGAATAAAATCAGATTAATTACAATCTGGATAAAAAAGTGATTTATGAAAATAATTTAAATTAAAAAAAAAATTAGTCTTCGAAATCAGAAATTGTTTTATTACAAAGTATTTAATTCAATACGAGTATAAAAACATTAAATAACATTATTTCGTTAGTTTCAGAAAAAAAAAATGTTCTTAAAAGCACCGTCAAGCGTAAATAAATACAGAAAAGAAATACCGGGTATACCTTTACCTCCCGAAACTATTATTACAAGAGAGGTCGTGTTTTCTTAAACATATTTTATTTATAGCGTCTAGTCACTGACCATGACAGCTCGACAGTAATGAGTAATACACTAAAACAGTATTATGACAATAGGGCATGGTAAAATGTTGCACTTTTCTATGGAAAATAGTTTTTAACATTTTTTCAAATATAATTGAAAGTTTGAAAGATGATGCCATCGGTGAGAGTAAGATAAAACAAAATAATGTAGTCAAATGTGATTTAGTATTCATAAAATCACACATACCCGAGTTATTCGCAAATGTTTCACATTCGGAAAAATCGAAAGTAAACAGCTGAAAAGTATAATATGTTTTAAAAAAATCTTAACATATTATATTCCTAGTTCAAATGGAAAAAATTAAATATAAATTAATGTATGTAATCGAAAAAAACCGAAGGGTATGAAACTATTAAATCTTACTATGAAGTCATGCCAGGTAAAAAAAAGTGTTATTTAGATATAATGCGTACCTATTATTAAATTGTATTAAATATACACCAATAACTAGTGTCGACGTATAACATATATTTTCTTTGTACAATCATATTTTAAATGATAGAAGATTTAATTTTAAAGAACGTGATTTGAAAATTTATTTAATTATCAATTTCAATTAAAAAAATTAACATTAATCTTATTTCTTGTATTAATTTAATAATAATAAGAAATTGAAACTTTTTTTTTGTATAATTTATGTATTTTTATAGTGCAATTTGTTTTGCAATTTTATCGTATATTTTGGTGCAATTATAGAATTGTTTTGTGTTTTCAATGCAATTAAATCCAGTCTTTGACATTCTTCTCGGTCCAGTAAAAATAAATGTTCTCTTGTAGGACTTAAACCGATTGCAAAGACTATTAAATTAGTATGGAAAATAAAATTTTAAATTTGGTAATAGTTCGCCGGAAAACTGTTCACGAAAAATATATCGTTCATGAATGACTTCATTTGAAATGCGATGCAGTGAAGCATGAATGAAATTAGGCCAGGTCAATTAAAAAAAATAAATAAAATAACGACTGGGAAATTTTATTCATTGCAGATTTCTTACACGTCCGATTGACGGTACACTTAACCGTCAACCGGAATCGTCGCGTCAAAAATAACCCGATGGTTATACATTTTATCACGAGGATTAAATAAACATAATTTAAAAATCCACGTAAAATAAAAATTAAAACACTAAATTTATTTCTTATTTGTTGCCTTCATCATAAACAATTATGTAAAATATAATCCCTGAAAAAAATAATACATATTTTATCTTTCTTCAAACATTATACATGAAATCATAAATTTGGGTCAAATATGACCCAACGATACCATTAATGTAATATAATTTACAATACCAGCTCAGGGTTAATAAAAATCAAAAAAATTAGGTACATACGAAAACGTATAAGAGTTCTATGCACAAATGTATCTTTAACAACACTGGTCATCGTCGAAATTCATATTAAACCATCTTTTATTGTTATGAACATTGTGTTTATAACGTTTATTTCCTGAATTGTATTGCCGTTCACCGGTAATTTTAACAGTGCACATTTATGCTCTTATGTTTATAATAATTAAAAATGATAAATAAAGTAGACCAAAGGGAATAATAATTACCTATAACTCGGCTTAATATGTACCTACATCAAACACAATAAAATAGCACTTGAAAACATGCATAGGTACACGCTAGTTGCATAAAAAAAATGTATAAATACGCACTAAAAACAATGCGATTGAGTTTCTGTTGAAATACCAATTCTTGAAACACGTTAGAAAATGTGCGTATGTAATATATTATATACTTAATTAGAGAAACCTTTGGTGAATTGAAATTCAACAAAATATATTATGATTATCATTATTGTGACTTTGCCAACGTCGGATAAAATTTACTGCAACGTAAACAACTGCTTATAAAGATATTATTAAGCGTGTTGGGCAGATAATGACCGAGTAGAGAAACCATATAGTATGATTTAGTTTTACCTTAAAATTTTAGCGTACTCGATTCACTGTACGCGGAATGATATAAAACACGCGTTATAAAGACGGAATGTGACCTTTAAAGTTTGAAATATGCTCCAAAAACAGTAAAATTGAAAAATATGCACACAAGAGATTTTTATTTTCATTCTCTGCATTGCAAAACGTATCTGGTTCTCAGTCCCGGATTTAGAAGGAGCCGAACCGGAGCACTTGCTCTGGTAGTCTTGGTCGGGGGCGCCAAATTACCATGTAATAAGTGGTCGTATTAACGGTTTTTATTCATTTTATAATGATTAATGGGTATTATAAGTACGATACAAATTACAATTTTCGATTGACTTTGGCAATAAATACCTTAATTTGTCAAGCTCAAAGAGTATGATTTGAGTGTAAAAATGTTTTATTGTGAAACACATAGTTAAGCAAACATTTTAGGGAGGGCCGTGTTTGCGCCCAAATGCCGTATTTGCGCCAATATAGAAAATCGTTGATTGCGCTTAATAAAATTAAGTAACATTAAAATACTTGTTTGCGCCTAATAACATTATGATTAAATAAATTTGGCAACTGTGCAGTGAAACTTAAATTTCTCGTCCCACTTTTTTTCAGACTTCGAACTGACAGAATTAAATATATTTTAATAATTATTCTGGTGTGGTTAAAAATTTAAGCTTCTCTAGTTTGATGCGTCATTACTTTGATATTGTATATTGAAAATTAAATTTTTTTGGTAATTTCTTATTACCGTGTTACTATACTTTAAATTTTATAAAATTATTATACTTTTTTTTTCATACTCTTTTTGTGATTTTAACTTTATTACAAACTGTTTTTATAAATTGAATAGGTGATGTGGATGCATTTCTTAAGTTTTGAATCTCCCAGTGTTTTTTTACCCCAGCATTTTTTTTTGTTTTTTTTATTGTTGTTCTAGCAATATTTATTTTTAAATACGTATCCGTTTGAAATTCTTTCAAAACTTCTACAAATTTATTGATTGACGGATGACTATTAAAAAAATATGAATTGAAATGTTTATGAAATGATTCACATGCGTTTGTTGTCTGCGTTTGATTATTACATCCTTTAGCCCATAGTTGAGGTGGAAATACACTATCTTCGCTTATAAAATTGTCAACTAAATAATCTGCAAATAATTGTATTTTTTTTTCTCCTGGAATTTCTGACATAAGATCTAAAAAGCAATCTGAAACCTCCATTGGATATAAAAAAGGAAGACCAAAACAATATTGCAACCATTTTCCATCAAGAGTATCAGTTTTATACGTATACATTTGTTAACCCAAGATTTTGAATTTTACTGTACCAACATTGGCCCAAGTGAAATCTGCAAGTGGACAATTTTATTTCTGGCCAAATTTTAGATGCAGAATTTAGAATGCTTTTTTCAAAATCAGAATACATTTCAACTGGTGAAAACTCTAAGTTAAGATTTGAACATAAACGCTTAATATTTCTAAACACATATTCATAAACTTCACCACATTTTGATGGTAACAAACAAAAAATGAGAGGTATGTAATGATTATTATAAAATCCATGAATAGTAAAAAGTTGACAGAAAAATTTTGTACAATAAGTAAATGTGCCATCGACGTATATCGTTTTAACCAAACTTAAAAACTGCAAGTTAGTAGTACATGTAAATATTACAATATTATTTTCTATGTCATTAACTGCCACCATTGATTCGCCTTTAGATGATATAATATTTTCTGCCTGTAAAAATTCTTGGACTTCAACAACGTTTTTGGGAATATTTTTTTGTATATTTCTACAAGGGTACATTCTATCACGAATTAATTTAACGTCTCCATAATCTAACGTATCAAAACTATTTTTTGTAATTTCAGAACGTATAATTTTAATTGGACGATCAGTCATATCTTTGGCTCTTTTTATACACACACTTCGAATAAGTTGACGATTTAACTTTTTTTCATCGGCATTATGGTTATGAACAAAATTGCTACTTACAGTTGAATTTCCATTTTTAATTAGTCTTGCTAAACATGATTTCATTGTACAACGCCACGTTACGTTACCACATTTACTTTCGTAAACTTTTCTAAATTTAAAACTATCGACAATAAGTAAATCTTTAGAGTTGTTACTTGCACTTTTTGCTAATATAATATTATTTTCTGACATTTTTAAAATAAAATGTGCAATCAAGTGTAGAACGACGACTAAAGCGTTTAATATTATTTTAAAAGCATATTCTAGGATTGTACTTACAGTTGAATTTCCATTTTTAATTAGTCTTGCTAAACATGATTTCATTGTACAACGCCACGTTACGTTACCACATTTACTTTCGTAAACTTTTCTAAATTTAAAACTATCGACAATAAGTAAATCTTTAAAGTTCTTACTTGCACTTTTTGCTAATATAATATTATTTTCTGACATTTTTAAAATAAAATGTGCAATCAAGTGTAGAACGACGACTAAAGCGTTTAATATTATTTTAAAAGCATATTCTAGGATTGTCCTATCGACTATCAAGGTAATAAAAATTATCTACAACTAAGCTGGATAGATATAAATGATATGATTATTGATTATTTATATATTTAAAAATGGAAAATAAATAATATTTCTACGCATTGTTGCCAAATTTATTGGTTTGTAATGTTATTAGGCGCATACAAGTATTTTAATGTTATTTAATTTTGTTAAGCGCATTCAAGGTTTTTCTATATAGGCGAAACTACGATATTTGGGCGCAAACACTGTCCACCCAACATTTTAAGCATTGTGTTTAATACACATTTTTTCTAATCTAGTAGGTGTTTATACTAATTTTTTTTTTAGATTTATTGGTATGTAAGTTTTATTGTGAAACACATAGTTAAACAAACATTTTAAGCGTTGTGTTTAATACACATTTTTTCTAATCTAGTAGGTGTCTATACGAATCTTTTTTTTTTAGATGTATTGGTATGTAAGTTTTATTGTGAAACACATAGTTAAGCAAACATTCTAAGGATTGTGTTTAATACACATTTTTTCTTATCTAGTAGATATCTATACGAATCTTTTTTTAGATTTATTGGTATATAAGTTTTTATGTATTAAGTATAACAGTGGCATAAAAGAAGGAGCGTTAATTTTATACTTTTCCCCGAATTAATTCTTTTCTCGTGTTTTCTCTTCATTTTACTTGTGTGTGTGTGTGTGTGTGTGTGTGTGTGTGTGTGTGTGTGTGTGTGTGTGTGTGTGTGTGTGTGTGTGTGTGTGTGTGTGTGTGTGTGTGTGTGTGTGTGTGTGTGTGTGTGTGTGTGTGTGTGTGTGTGTGAGTAATGAAAAAACACGGTAAGAATATTAACGTTAATCTCCTGTAAAAATTGTCAAAGATTGTAACTATAGTTTGTAGCTACACTAATTTGTGTCATTTTAATGAAAATGTTTAACTCATAAAGAGGAAATCACAGAGAGACTAGTAGCTGGATAATGTTTTAAATTTAAATATACTTAAATTCTTGATATTTATCAACAAACGACTTGAACACGAAAAAGTTTCAATTATTTAATATGAAAGTTTTTTTTCATAAGCAATGAAATCTTATTTTTAAGTTTTAAATTATTTCTTCTGAATCAATATATAGTTTTTTAAATGTTTGTTTCTACTGTCACGAGCACGAAGGCTTACAAATACGAGTCGTTTGATGTGCTTCTTAATCTTGTTTTATTACATGTACAGAGTCGGATTTAAATTTACGAGGTTCTAGGGAAAATAATATTTGAAAATTTACTCGATACCATTATCAACCAAAAAAATCTCAATTATACAATATCTGAATTAAGTTCGTATCCCTGTTTTTAAAAGAATCATTGCTATTTTATCAACTAAAAGTTTAGATTTAAAATAAATAAATTTAAATTCAAAAATATTAAATTCTTATAATTATCTTGGTTTTAAAAATCCCAAGCTATATTTATATTTTGTTTTGACGCAACACCCTAATGCAATATCTAATATTTCAAAAATGTTTATTCATCAAGTATAAATTTGTATCCTAATCATGATTTATTAGATATCAGCATAATATTTGTTTTTAATATAAGTTTATTAGCAGCTGCTTCCGGTATTATTCATTCTTAATTTCGTGTACTTTAGATATCAGATCGTCATTCATCGACCTATGACAAAATTCCGAATTTTCGCCATTGAAAAAATAGGTTACGGACATTAAAGATTTGAAATTATTTAACACCAATTATACTCAATGCGTTAGTATCATGAAGGTGAATGTTAATTTTACTGTAGATTATAATGATCATATACATTTAGTATTATTGTACAAAGATAAAAAAACAACTATGTATCTAATTGTATGTTAAATGAAATATTTGATATTAAATTTTAATTAAAACAAATTATTTTTAAAACTAAACTTTCAGGTACCTACGGTTCATTATTTTTTATAATTTTTATTCAAATGGAAAATTTGAAAGTTTATGTTGAGTTCGTTTGTTTAAGTATTTGGTTAGTTTATAATTAAAAAAAAAAAAAAAAAAAAACAGATGAATTATATTCACATATATAATCACTATATCTCTAAAAATATCGAACTTTTGGTCCTTTTTAAGATTCTCAGAAAGTAAAATTAAATTAAGAATTACATATTTTGTATACGTTATTAGTCTGTACGCCTAAATGGTAATGGGTGCCTAATTTGTGATTTTGTATTTTATTTCACTTATAAACGAGTCCATACCATTTGTTATATTGAATAATATTTTAATTTTATAGAAAAATTATCTTTAATTTTTATAATAGTGTATTATAATACTTGAATACCTCCACGAATGAGCTAGGTGTAAGCTTTTTAACCTTTTTTCCGGTATAAGTACCTAAAAAACTACCTTTATCCGTCACTAGATGATAATATAAATATTATTACCTTAGTAGGTATGACATAATACGACTCGATAAATATGGTCTAAAACATAATGGTATATACTATATAATGACTAAATATACCACAGAGGTAATAATCGCCTGTAATAAAATATTTACATAGTTGCATAATATTGAATATAAAGTATTGCTTGGTCAAATGTTCATGATTTTATTTTTTGATACCAACAGATTTCTTTGTATTTTCAGTGTTTGAAAATGGATTTCAATTTTAAATGTTTAGCGCCCCCAAATTTGAAGACCTGAGGTAGGTAATTATCACAAATGTCTCGTTAAATCCGGTCTTGTACGGAAAATCTTTGATGAGCCATTTTTATAATCGGCTAACGTTACGTCGTGTATTATATTATTTTAAATTTAAAACCAAAACTAAATCGTTGGTTTAATTAAACGATTCGGAGAAAAACTCAAATTATAATCTTAACGCCTATACTAGTTAGTAGTAGTATTACCCAGATAAATTTTCAAAAACAAAAAAAATGAAAAACTCAATGAAAGGTAATAAGATCAATTTTCCAGTAAGAAACAAAACATTTTTTGGAATGATAACAAGAATAATTCATGTTGCTTAAATAATTTGCAAAAATTTAACAATATTAAGATGAAAATGCAGGCATAGTTTAGACTACACATAAAGAAGCTGGAATGCCAATTCAAAATCTTATAACTAAGTACTACATATTTCAAGAAATAAAAATAAAACCAAACCCAATATTTTATATGAAAAGAGTTATTGAAGCCAAAGAGATTATCACTTTATATGCGCATGAAAAAATCCTTAAGAAGATTTGAAGTTTTTTTTTTACTTTCGTTGTTAGTCTAACATTCGCCATTTAGTGAAATGACCATAGGCGTGACTACGGGGGCAGCAGGGGCAGCTTATGCTGCCCCTGTAATATCTAAAAAGGCCGATGATTTGCACTTAATTTATGAAATGAAAAATATTATAATATTATTTCAATTAAGTATTTTATATTGTTTGTCCCTTGCTAAAAATGCAATATTTGTATGTAACTATAACATATTAACATATTATTATTCTTATAGAAAAAGAATCGTAAACTGTAATCAGTTCATATGGCACAGGCCACAGATATAATATTATATAAATAAATGGCTTAGTTTTATAAAATAATTTTCTGATAATAATTTTTTTTTTTTTATATAGATATGTATAAATACGTACAATAATATTATATTATAATTATTATATTAATAAAATTTATCTCAAATAATTGTATGATCAAGAGTCTAGACCATTTAATTATTATGATTGTTGAGAAAAATTTGAATATGAAAAAATAAATTTTGGGCCGTTTAGTTAATATGCTGCCTCTGTAAATTAAGTCTAGTCACGCCTATGGAAATGACAATACATTTTTAAGTTTTTATTTATTAAACATTTTACTAGATAAAACTTGATAACATTCATAAAAACAGAAAAAAATAGTTATAATAGGTATTATCACCCCACATTCTTCGTTTCACTCAGCTCTAAAATTAGAATGTTCCGATAACATTATGAAATCAACACAGACACTCTTCGCGGTTATCTTCTTTCTATTCGCATAATCCGTGTGGGTATACTATTCAAGGAGGCATTATTTTTCGAAGGAGGTTATAAGTGAAAAAAAAAATTTACGCTGATTAAAAAAATAAATCAGTTTATCTGTATTTTGATTTCTTAAACTTATAATTTCGGGCGGGGGGGATTAAACCCTTCATACCCCACGTGCTTACGCCCCCGTACACTTTGAGCGTGACGTCTTCACCGAACTTCACGACCGGACGTAGGTGCACTTACGCCTCCACGCTGTCGTTAGAAGTTTAGAACGTCCCGTCGTATCCGTCTCGTTATCAACTACCGGACGTGTGATAACGTCGTGATAATTGATACTGTTCGCGACATAACGGTTATTTGCCCATCGAAGCGGTTTATCAATAATTTATCATTTGACGTCGCAGCCATCGCTCGCGTTGTAATTTTCAAAACGTGACGTGCACGCGGCACGTGATCTTCTTTCGGTTCGGATACCTACCATTGGCGTTGAAACGGCCTCGTTCACGTGTGTTCGTGTTCCATTTGGTCGCTTTCGACCCGCGTCGCAAAATGTCCGTACCAAGGTGCAGGTTTTACCTCCAGGGAAATTGTCAGTACGGATCGTCGTGTCGTTTCTTGCACTCGGACGACCGAGGAGGCCACCGGTCGAACAGCCAGTATCACGACGAATACCGCTCCCATAACAACAGTGAGTCTAACCGTCTCGACGTCCGTCGTAGACACCGTAATCGTTACGATAACAATAACGTGGGTACTTCTGTCGGCGGATCGTCCGTCAAACTGTTCGGGAGACTGTGAGCGAATCGTATGCTCTGTCGAGTGCGGGAACGGAGTGTGCACAGTGTACGGCTGTGTTATACAATAGCAATGAAACTTTCTTTCTTTTGTAGTAAATAGTCATCGATGTCACATAGTGCGATTACATAGAGGGCACGTACCGAATAAAAGATAGAGAAAAGTATTAGATTGCTGATGGTCCTATACGAATGATTTTTGTCGTCCGTATTGTGCTTGGAATGCACATTCAGTAATTTTTTGTCAACGCCCCTATCACTTATGACTATGTACCTACTACAAACAATTTTAATATTTTTACTTTGTAAGTGTAGTTAGTTTTAGTTGGTCGGTACTTTTAATGGGTAATATTAAACCAAATATTTAAAGTTTTTATTTTTAACAAGGAAATCACAATTTATTTGTGAATATTCAGGAATACTTTGTCAATGTTTGTGAATTTCAAGTTCAAAATAGATCATAATGACTTATGTGATTTATCAAAAATCGATTTGAAATAAATGTGAAATGTTTGTATTTTTATTTACATTTATAACACAAATCCCATTAAAAAGACTAGAAAAGCAAAATTTGTTTATAAAGATTCTTATTATGAGATTAGGCACTTATTTATGTATATTTTATAATACATTTTAATTAGTTACCTATAGGTACTGCACCTGTGCCTTTATATCATACATGTGAAATTGAAAATAATTTATTTGTTAGGTTATTACCTATTTTAATAACATTTCATTAGGAACTTACTAGTTATTAATATATTAAAATCAATGTATTTGTAGCGTATTCTAACGACCGATTTATTTTAAATATTTCAATATGCGTTTGTGAATACCTACTAGAGATTTTATTTTAGATTTGTCCAGATAAAATAGTTTTGTTGATTTTATTTGATAATGATAGGTATTGATTGAATTAAGAAAAGTTTAAAATTATATTTAAAATAAATAGCCCGATAAATAGTATGCAGCATACATGTATAGAGGTGTTGTATAGTTTGTGCAAGTTACTGATTATTGTAATTTTATATTGGGCTATGTAATATTATAGTTACTCAAATATAATTTAGTTAATATTTTTGATGATCTCCTAGGTTTAGAAAATTATTTTACTTCAACAAATTAAAAAAAAAGTATTTAGTTAATTTTTGAAAGAATAAAATGCGTTTTTACTATCTGAATGGGAATTATATTTTAATTAACATATGTATATAAAATTTTGTAGGCTATGTTTTAGTATTATAGTAAAATAGCGTCTGTAAAATATCATTATTTACGTTATTATTCAATTCATTACATCCAATAGTTAATATTATATTGGTAACTACTGAAAATTTGGTGTGTAATTTATTATGTGAATTTTATGCTTTGGAAATGTATAAATTTGTTTTTTAATTTTTAGGACATGGAAATCAATCACATTATGGCAATGATCAATATGAACGATACCACTATCATTCTGGTGGTAGAGGCGACAACTATCAATCCCGTAGTAGAGGCGAAAACAACCGGTATGGTGATAGAAGCGACAACTACCAGTATGGTGGGAGAGGCGACAACTATCAATCTGGTGGTAAAGGCGGCAAATACCAGTCCGATGATAGAAGTGACAACTATCAATCCGGTGGTAGAGGCAACAACTATCATTCAAAAAAAAATTCTAGCAACAAGAATAATTATGATCAAAGAAATAATTATTATGAAGATGATTATTATTCCAGTGATAAATATGATGATGATTATAGCAGTGTAAACAAATATCAATCAAAAAAAAATTACAATGCAGTTAATTATTATAAAGATAATGATTTTGGTGAAAGTAGAAATAATATCCACGACCACAAATATAATAATACTAGCAATCATTTTAATAAGAATAATCAGGAAAAGTTTACCAATGATGCATACAAAAGTCATCCATCAAACAGGTTCTTGAACTTAAAATATTTTATATTGAATGTACCAATTTTTATTTTGTATGTGCATGTTATTACTTGAACAAATATATTTTAGGTATAACGATTCAGAACATCAATTTATGGTTAAACATAACCAAACCAATGCTGATGATAGATATAGAAAGCAAAAATTTTATGAGAATGAAATGTAAGTAATATTATATTTATTGATGTAGTAAAAATAATGATAAATATTAAATTAGGTGTGTGTATTTTTTTTTTTTTATCATTAATTTTTTACAATACAAAACAAAAATGTACAATCAATCATAATCAATTTTAATGTTTATTTGTTTATTTATCTAGTGAAACCTACCGAACCCAAATAAATCAACTAATCGAAAGCAACATGTGGCCATTGACATGTTGCCATCCTATTGGAAGTATATTTGCTCTTCAACCAGTTGGCTGTTTAAATTTCCTCGATGTATCTTTTGAAGAAATTAGATGTGATTATTATATTGCTAAAAGTGTATGTGCGAATCCGGAAGTGATTCATGTAAGTGGAAATGTTTTATACATAAACCTTATGGGAGGGGGGAACAAGTATACAAACCTTAAGTCTTAAAAGTATTTTAGTTTGTCACAGTTTTCATTTCAGTAAAAATTCACAAAATGTTCTTAATTAATTAAAAGTCTTATTAAAATGTTTAATATTACATTATTAGTATAAAAGTTATAAAAAAAAACATTGTGATGTTATTTTTCTAAATGTATACTTATTATTTGTCTGTATTATAGTTGCCTGTATTATGCATACAAATCAGATTTAAAAAGTATGTGTTTTCAATGATCTAGTATTTCTGAGAGAAAATTTCCAAACTTGTAAATATAATGTTTTCTATAAAACAACTTGTATGTCTAAAGTTAACTCCATAACAATTGTACAATTTATACGGTTTTATTAGTAATTATGAATTTGTTATTTTCAAAATTAATTTTTAAATTTAGATGTAAATGTCCACTCTTTAAATTAAATAACCTATAATCATGAAATGTCTATTATGGTTCCAAATCTTGTTATAATTGACATACTTGTTAATTGCAACGAACATCAGAGACAATTTATACTCATTTATTATAATAAAATAAATTAGTTGCAAGTAACTAACGTGATAAAGTGATAATGAAAAAGCTTTGTTACCCAAGTTTATCAGCACAAAAAGATGTAAACCTCCAGAGAAAAGATATGTGCATACTAAAAATTGAATATAGAAAACAATTCTGGAAACTTGACATTATCACGTTTTAAAATTAATTTATCTATCACTCATCCTTGGAATCTTTATTTCTTATCTGTATTTGTTATAATTAAATAATAAATAAGTATCTTGAACTCAAAAATGAAATAGTTGAGTTTTTATCTGCATTATGTTGTTATTATGTATACATTCATTATTAATGATGATTATTCTGTTTTGGTATAGAAACAAACTACTGATGAATTGTTGAGGAAGGCACTGAAATTGAAAACAGACGTTGTAGCGTTAAAAGGCTCTGCACTAGATGATTTAGTGAGCATAAAAACTTTAAAATGCAGTATTAATACCTTTTTTTTTTTTTTTTTCAAATTTATCATTGTTAAATTGGCTAATTTTATATTGTTTTAGATAGCCACATTTGAAAAATGTGAACAATCAAAGACGAACAAGGCTTTTGTTAACTCTATACAAGCAGACAAAAACAGTTACTGGGATATGTCGATCAGAGAATTGAAAAAATCCCAAAAATCAGAGATCGATTCATTTAGTTTTGTTACGAAGACTGACAACTCTAAGTCTAAGAGTACTCCAACATTGAATATACTCATGCAAAATGAAATATACGGTAAAATGGACTGTGAAGCATTTGCTCAAGAGAATTTTACTGATTTCATTCCTATTATGCCTCCACCTAGGAAGTATTGTGTTTAATATGTTTTTTGTTTTTTCCAACATTTTGAATTAAATTGAAATAAAACTCTTTATGCAGAATATTTATTCATATATCAGTTCTAGAAATATGTGTTTGAAAATTTAAATTTTGTAAAAAGTGTATTCTACAGGGAAGTTAAGTTTAAAAAAACTTTTTAAGTTAAATTTAAATTTTGTTCATTTTTTAATTTTGTTTTTTATTTTATGTACAGTATCATTATTCAAAAGACTGAATTCCAATTTAAAACTTATCAATCTATAAAGTTTAAATTTGTTTTTGTAAAGGTAATTACTTTAATTAAATTTGTTCTTTTATGTTTTATAATTTATATCGTCACTTCATACCAGTACTTTAACTTGTAATATGTTTTGGTAAATTTAATATTCAACTCATTATATTTACAGTAATTTTTTTTTTTTTTTTAATAGCTCTTTGCTATATCATCTCTCAACGGTCACTATTAATAATGATTGTCACCAAGAGCAATATTCTATGGCTCTGGTCAGAAACTAGTTATATTATTTACTCAATGGTTCAAGTTCTAAATGTATTGATGTTTATAAAGTAATAACTCCTTAGATTTATTTTTTGTTCAACATGTTATGGAGATTTAATAAAATATAACTTAAAGTTAAAATGGATACATTTCTTACACAAAACCCTTGTAATTTCTTTTTATCTTTTAGCGTATAAAGATATAATTAATCTTTATCTATGAAAATGGTGAATCCAGAGAGGGGGCAAAAGGGACATTTCCTTTACAAGCTACTTGTAGCAATACACTCAATACCCAAAATACCTAGTTTTCAAAATTCATTGTAAGACCCTAATTCACAATTCACAATTTTATTATAGTAATTTGTAATAAAAACCATCAATAATAAATACGTTATGTAGATAATTGTTAAAATATGATGATAAAGATTTTACAGAACACCGTTTGAAATGCCTGAATGTATTGTTAGTGGTGACTAAGGAATGACCACCAGCTGATATGATTAGAGCTCACAGTCACAGCTTAATACAAAATGAAATTTCCGTACTTAGTAATAGAATATTGAAAAACGTCTTCACTTAAACTATATTGTTGGAACGTGGTTGTTATTCGTAGCATTGGTGGTGCTCATAGCTCTTTCACACATACACAGTCATATTATATTCTGCTTTTGCCCCTCCACCCCATTCTAAATTAATTTCTGAATCCGCTACTGACCTATTGCACATATTTAATGTAATTGTGGAAGTTAAATTTTGTTAAAATACATTTTTTTTTTTTTTGAACAAACCAAATAATGTTATTACTTGCTTTTTCTTCAGTTATTATTTTAAAAGATTAATGCTCAGGTCGTTTTTCGGCAGATATAACTTGATTATGACATTTCTTATTGTCGAACTAGGCTTATTGATGAATACCTGTTACAAAATTACATTATTAAATGTCATTTCAAATGAAGTATCTTTTGCACCGAATTTCCAAAAAAGTCTTGTTCACCTTCTATGAATGATTTTTGTGAATTATCTTTAAACTTTTGTAATCACATAAAACAAGTGCGAATATTAAGAATTATTCCAATTGAACAATTTTGAAAATATATACATATTATTTTTTTACTCAGATAGTGTATAATTTAATGATTCCCTGATATCTACAGACTATGGGACTGTGCTTAGAGCTCATTGTAACATAGAGGTGGCCGTTTTCAATTTAAATATATTGTTAAAAATAAAACGACCTAGTTAGTAATATGTTACTGAATTAAACTACCTACATTCTATGCAATAATTCATAATTAATTATATCTACAGACTACAGTGAATGTGTATAAAACTGTTTGAAACAAAATAATTATGAGAGTATGGAGGAAAAAAAATCTAAATTATACTCATAACACCGTATGAACTCAATATGGTTAATTCTAAATGTATGCTCTTGATAAAATTCAAATACAATGCATCGGTATGAAACACACTGGCAGTTAACTTGAAATTTCCATGGATTTACCTAGATTAAATTTAAGAAGAATACAATGAATATCTATCATTTATTTAAAATAATTATGATGCATATAATAAATTGTGAAAAAAACCACTAGTGGTATTACCTAAAGTGCCAAACTCAATATGGGTGAGGGGGCTCCTTGTTGACAATAGGTTTGAAAATGTTATAATAATGTTATATAATTATAATTCTCAAAACTTGATGACATTGAATGTATTCTCCAATCATTTGCTTTTGCAATCAACCCTCGAGAAGAAATATATTACATTTTTTAAAGGCAAATAAACTACTACTCAACAAATCATGGGAGTGAAAAAAAATGTACTAATGGAATTAGTTTATTGTGTAGAAGAAATCATTGGAAATTTAGGTCATTTGATCCTGGTTAAGTCAATAGTCAAATCAGATTTTATATATTTATTTTATCGTGTAACAGTGGACCTATAAATATGACAAGTATGTATTTAAAATGTGTGAATTTGTTATAGAGCTACAAAGTAGTAAAATATTAAAACTGAAAACATTCAAACTGATGATTACTGATTACTCCCCAACAAGTGAGTATTTAGTATTTCTATAAAACCATACATATTTATTTAAACTACTGTTACAATTAACATGACAAGTAGGTCAATGGTTAAGTATATAATCTGTATTTGGAAAATCAGCATAATTAAGGTCAAAAAGTACTCTATTTGTATTATGAGTAAAAACCGAAACGTACCTAGTATTAATAACAGAGCTTATTAGTGGCCATATAATAATAATAATAGTGATAATTATTATTATATATTTATTTCTGCTATGCTTTGATAAATTTATGTGTGAATAAAAAATTTTTTTTTTTTTAAATAGTTTAATATTTGTCAAGTATTTTGTTTCTGTAAAGACGTTGCGATTTATTTTTAATTTAAATGATTTTTTTTTTGAAACAAATGGGCTAGAGAATGAGAGTTTAATTTATTTTATGTTTAAAATCATAGTTGTTGCATTGCTTTTAAAAGTAATTAATACATTTGTTTTAGAGTCAAAAAGTCAGAAAACATTAAAATTGAAAATAGTTTGGTTACCAAAGAAACCTTTGATCGCTGTGCATTCCCTAAACTTTGGAAAGAACTTTATGTTTGTTATTGATTACTTATTTATTTTTGTAAGTTTATTTTTTAGTATCTTTGATGTTTGAACCATTTAGAGAATTATCAAATCAAAAACTGTTGAAAATGCTAGAAGTCAAGATGATTCCCATTTTGTAAGAAACTCTTCATTTTTCAAATTCTGTAAATATAATTTCATGATTAAAATATTTGTGGAAATGTTTATTCAAGTTTATACCAAATGTAAACTATGCTTATCTATTTTTACCAGTGTATTGTATTTAACTATTTTACATTCATCACATATTTTTGTTTCTGGGAAAATATAATTTCAATTAATATTGTACTCATAAAATATCTATATTATATACTAAACACATGTTATAAAGTAATAAGTAGATCTTGGATTTATATGTAAATACATGTTATTCATTGAGTGAAATTTACCAACTTTGATTAGTGTACAATTTGTTTCATAAGATATCTTATCAAAAAACCTTAATTCTATCTTAATATTTTGTAATAAATACATATTCTTAGTTTTTACTTATTTAGATATTTATACAAGTATTTTCTTATATATATTCACTGTTTTCTGCAATAATTTAAAATTAAATGAATATGTAATTATATTTCATGGGTGTTTATCTTTTAATCTTTCCTATTTAAGCACCTATTAAATTAAAAATAATTCGAAAAATGAAATCTAACTTATAGTTGACACGGATTCAAATTTTATAAATAAAACAAAATTTTGTTTCAGAATACGCGTGCGATAATTATATAATATTTTTTATATGTATCATTAACTGCATTTCACAAGCATAACTTTTAAATGGCAAGTACAGGACACTTTTGTAGTGTCATGGCCCACGACTCCAGATCCCACCATTGGTCAAGATGTTAATTATTATATTTTTCATCATTATACAAATACATATTTTAATTTGTTTAATAAATATAAATCTGAGCCCTTGTAATAATTGCTCAATTCATTTTAAAGAGATAATAGTATTTATAAAAAGCTGGTAAGTGAGATGATGGTGGTACAAGTTCGTCCTTCGTCCCTTCGGTCCTCGGACAAGATATTGGTGATGAATGTATTAAGTTTTAAAGAAATGATGAGTCATTTCTTTAGTATAAAATGATTCTGAACAAAGCTTCAGTGTAATATATTATTATTTAAATTCTGTTTACGTATTTTACGGTTATTTGTATAATTTTTGGTGAGTTATAATAATTTATTAAAGTGTGTATAAAAAAAAATCCTGAGTCACGATTTTTGAATTTTTGTTAGGATAATTAGGTAGGTATATGAGTAAGGTCATATTAAATTTTCAGAACTTTTTGTCAAATATTTAAAATTATATTACATAAAAACTTTCAAACAATTTGGTAAATTAAAAGTTCTGTATTTAAGTCAAAAATTTTTACCGTTTTTACTCAGTTTTTCGATCGTTATTCTTGATTACTGGAAAAACTATGGAGATTTTGGAAAAATGACCTCTCTGAAGTACCATCTCAGTTCAATTTCGAATCTTTAAAAATGCTGGACGAAACTTTTGGACAAGGATTTCTATACGAAAAAGCGTTTACAGAAAAAAAACAAAAAAGAAAAAAAATTAAACATCACTGTAAAACCATAAGATCCTTCACTTCACTCAGAATCTAAAAAAGAAAAGAAAAGTAAAAATCATTGTAAAACCATATGATCCTTCGCTTCACTCAGAATCTCAAACATCAAATCGTTACACATTTTTTTTTTTTTTAATCTGATAATAAAATAAAATTAAAGTAACCGGTGCAAATAATGGTTATAATAACCGTTAAAATTTGCAAAATTTAGTTTTGCTTAGAGATAGTGATTCGTTGTACTGGATATATACCTAGGTATATATTAATGATAACGAGTGAATTTACCGTATTGTGTTGTACTCTTAAAATTCGAATGTTTACTTAAATCATGTGTTGCTATAATCATTGAATTAACAAAAAAAAACTTGATTTACTTTATTTATATTATATTTTCTTTATAGGTACCTAACTGTATCATTATGTTTTGCATTTCAATGCGTTGTAAATTACTGAACATTTACCAAACGGTACCATAAAATTATTGACAATAATAATAATTATAATACATAAATTGTGTCAAAAATTATCCACCGGTAACTGGTTAGAAACATAACTTAAATGACTGACTTAAGATGAGATGCGTTGTCGACATAATGGTGTATTTCACAACATAATATCACGTAATGAAATACCAATATACCGTATTTATTTAGTGCACTCGTAATAAGGAAGAATAAATTAAAATTGAAACTACGATGTTAAATAATTTTTCTGTCAAACTGCTGCATCGTTAATAAATGTAAATCAAATTAAAACATCGAATAAAGTACTTCGGACATTTTAAAATTATATTATTCATTAAATCACCCAAAATTAGTTGAATTAGGAAACTGTAGGTATTTAAAATAATTCTGGGAGTTGCATTGACAAAACAAAGCATACATTTTGAAAACATAATGTTCAATTAATTTGAAATTGATTTTGTTGTAAACGTGACTCAGAAATAATATTGAAAGGCTCTATTTAGATTGTTAATTTTCTGAACATTTTCAATTCATTTTATCACACATTATACAAGAAATATAATATCATTATAGTCAGAATTGTGGTTCCCGATAATTGATAATGGTAATTTCATTACAGCAGTTTGCATCTAATTTTAGGAAATAAAAAAAATAAATAAATGTGTTTTCATTCAATTATGCTCAAATATTTTCTTATTGATTTAATGCCGCTAACTATTGATACGTGGTATGGATAAGTTGAGTAAATAAATCAAAAAATAAGTAGTATTTTAGATTATTACCTGTTTTATTATTGAAATTCAGAATATCCAACGTAATATTACCGTACATATTTTTAATATATATAAATATATTTTTTTTATTTTGTACTTCTAAAATATCACCATAAATTATAAAATATAAAATAATTTTATACATCAGTAAAAAAAAAAAATTAAAAAATAAAGACAAGGGGGATTTATACTCTATATCCTCATAAAAATGCCACTGAGTAAGAACCTCAATCAAATTTATTATCAGATTACAATGAAACGAAAATTCACTGCTTTTGTGACATAGAATCAAATGTGAAATAATTTCACGTCAAAGTATTTCTCCTTTGTTCAGATTGATGACCAATAGCTGTGCATAGAGAGCCTATATAATAAGAGAGTGGCCAACTCGGTGATCGTTTTCTATTGGCTGACTGTTATCATTGATCATGGACGCCATTAATCGTCCAAATATTAATTTCTTCTAATGCTTTACCCATGTTAATACATTGTTTTTTTTGTTAAATTGTTCATTATTAATTAATTTAAATAGTTATTTTTTTTAATTAGTATTTACTGATGTAACACATAATTTTTGTGAAAAGTGTATATTTAAATTTAAGTTAATATATATTGAAAAGTAAGTACCTACCACTTTGTTTACTTTCAAGGATCCCTTAGGATACCTTAGGATCGAAGAAATTTTCCGGAAACATAGAACTTTAATAATTAAAAACCAAAGAAATCAATTCATGGAAAAGTTGTCTTCAGAATTGTATAATTTTAATTTTTCAGATTGCCATCAAATAAAACAAAAAATGTTGAACCGTTATATTGAATTTAGATGTAAAAATTTGGGTGTTCTTTTAACTAAAAATTTAAAAAAAAAGGTTGCTTCTTTAAAGGCCAGCAAAAGTGTTGCGATGAGGGAGGCCATAAAGAAATATTATTAATAATATACTTTTTTTTTTTTAATAAAGTTTATTTAATTATGTATATTGTAGAAGTTTAAAAATTTTTTTTAATTTTAAAATATTATTAATAATATACTTTTTTTTTAATAAAGTTTATTTAATTATGTATATTGTAGAAGTTTATTTTATTTATTACCAGGTGTGCTCAAACAAAAACAAAACAATTTATTAAATTATTCAGTACAAGTTATATTCAATATTATGTTAAAATATATATGTGTATTAATTTACTTTTTCCTTTTACCTGCATTATTGTAGCACATAAGTATTATGTAATTACACATGAGTATAATGTTCCTAGCTAAATAAGTGTTTAAATTTAAAAAAGCGCGGGAAATGTTTGGACGATTAATGGCTGCTATCACACCAGTTGGCCACTCTCTTATTATATAGGCTCTCTAGCTGTGCACGTTTCCTTCACATTTCTTAAACAGGAAATCGCAGCTGCAGAAGTTTTGTCGTTATCTGATTCGACTGATTTTATCAAAAACTGTAACACAATAATTAAGTATTACCATTGATTATAGAATAGATAGATAGTCCATGGTAGAGAGCCTATATAAAGCTTATATAGGCTCTCTAGTCCATGGTATAGAGATATTAGGCTACTAAAATTTTATTTGTTCTAGCTGCCGATAGAATGCGTTGTATAATACAAAAAATAATTATTTTACAATCTGTATAGATAAATACAGAACGAGCGTCGAGTGCTGCCGCACTGGGCGGGGCGGGCCACGGGGTGCTGATAACTCAGTATTGCATTGCGGTCAGAGTTATTTATATACATTTTATTGATATTTAATTCCTAGCACTCGTGCCTAATGATTTAATATTTTAAATGATATGATATAATATGAATAACGACCCACTATTGACAATTTAATAAATTTTAACTGATTTCATTTGACATTTTTCAAAAATAAAAATATATTTCAACATCGTTTAACAATAAGTCAAGTACCTATATTATTATAATGTTAAGATGGTATTAACATGTTTAACTATATATAAACTATAAATAGGTATGATGCATGTAAAATAGTAATATATTTTACAAGTACCAAAATAATTATAAGTTATAACTTTGTATTATAGTCAGTGTGGGATCTAGGTATCAGGAGGCCGGGGTGCAACTACTAATTGGTGGCCCCTTAAAAAAAACATTGGTCGATATATCACTTACCTATTCAGATACGATTATGAATCATGTATATTTATTTTATGCATATTGATACATTAAATGAATAGAAAACACAAAAATGTAATTAACCAAATAAATAAGTAAATCAAAAAACACAACTATTCATACACCTTGAATATTATGTAGTAATTATAATATCAAGAAATGACAGAAGTATAAAACAAGTTTGAAGTAAATAAAATATAAATTAATAATTAAAATTCAACCCACACTACCTGAATATGAAATTATTAAGTAAGTAAAATAAAACAATAAAAATATAATTTATACATAAATATAATAAAATACAATGATAATATGGTAAACTTAATTGTCAGTTATATGTCATATATTTACATAATTGCATATCACAATTTTATAGTAACAACAGTATAAACACAAAGATATGGTTGCAAAAAGTTAGCAACCTACAAAAATAAAACAATACAGGTAAACTTGTAAAAGTAAGAAAATGTTTGACTTCTCAGGCACAGGTAACACCATGATCAGCAGGCTCTGCAAGTTCTATACTCATCAGTGTATCAGCAAATATATGGATCGATTGAAAAACAGATTAAATCAACTCATAGGTACAATGTCAGAACAAAAAAATAATGAATACATAAATATAAAATTGTTATTATTTAAATATGGTTTAATACTTTTAGTTTTGAAAGTTTTGCTAATTTTGATGTGGATGAAAACATTTTTGTTTTATTAAATATTTTGCATATTAAAAGGTGTTCAATTATATACAACTTATGCTCTAAACAGTTTGTCATTGATTCATTTAACCATTTTTTAATTGTATTATTATTTTTTACAAGTTCAGTTAATTGTTGTTTAATTTTCTTTTTATGAAAATAGTTTTCATGATTATTTTCAAAAACATTTAAAATTTTATTTATAACATTATTAAAATTATTTGATGGCGCTTTCAGCCCACTTGCATCATTTATTGGAGTGTAGTTTTTATTCAGAAGAAGTAATTGTTTTTTATCACATAAATTTGTATTTGTAAACAGATCATGTTGACAAAAGTTACAATTAAATTTTTTTATACATTTATAACCCAAATATTCAGCAAAGTATGCAACTGAACAGTCCTCTAAAGTAACATCATTATCAATATTTACATTTTTAATAGAGTCCTCATCAGATGATTTAGAAGAAAAAAGGGATAAATTAGAAATACACTCTGTGTCAGAATCAGAATTTAATGATGAATCATTTGAATTTACTTGATATTGAGGTCTTATTGGGTCAATTACTATGGGATTATCATCTTCTAAGGTTGCCTCACAATTTGTTCTAGTAGATGTGAATAAAGAAAAAATACAATTACTTCTTATCGAAGTCCTAATCGTTCTGGCTGTTGGATTTTTGTTATAACCACCCTTTTGTCGAAAAATACTAAAAAGATTTTCTAATACATCCTGATTCAAACGGTTGGTCATTAAAAATAATATATTAAATATTATTAGATTTTTCTTCTTCGAAAAATTGCAATACACCATTAATGGACTGCTTAAAACCTTTAAAACAGGGTGGTTGTGTTAATTTTCCTTTTTTTAATTTATGTAAATCTGTGAAGTATTGCAAAGCTTCTAATAAGAACTGTTTTACAGTACCTGAATCAGTTAATGCACAGAGATATGGATTATGGTTATATAAAGACCGGCTATTTAAACAATCAAATAAATTATTAATGAACTCAATAAAATCTGCAGTGTTTGAAGCAGTGCTACATAGAAGTTGTCCTGTTTGTATGCAAGTTCGGATTGTTGCTGACATTGAATTGCTTAGCGATTGTGTAGCTAATTTAACACGCATTTTTTGAAAAGAATTTGGATAAATATGAGCATCTGTTATTTTAATGAGAGACCTACTTTTATGATTTTTTATGTCTAACTCATAAGTTTTTTTTATGTCATCAAATGAGATTATATTCAATCAAATTTTAATCAAATTCTTTGGAATATTCTATAAATTTTTTTATATACATCTCATCGAAACAAACAGTGCATACTTTTTCTTTATAATCAGTTGATTCAAATTTTTTTTTAAGATGACTGAAAAATATTTGATTAAAATCTGCAGGTAAGAATTTTGATTGACCTATCCAATGACGAATTGTTGAAAGTCCTGGTAAATTTACTTTTTGGGAATGTAAAATTTATATGCACTGGGTGATTTATAATATAAATTTAAAGCTAAATTTTTTTCATTTAATGTCCATGGATGTTATCTATCTTTTAATTGCATAGTCACAATTGCTTTGGAGTTAATTGATGAAAATTTATGTGAATTTATTGAATTTTTAAAATTATTATTATAGCGATTAAAACATCTACCTTTTTTTTAATTTTGAAATATGTGTGATTTTATTATGAATAGTTTAATTGTTTTGTTTTAAAATTAATTTTCTAGGAATATCTTTTTCTATCAAATCACATTTCCTTTTTAAATTTGAGTCAGGCATTTGTCTGTAATTTTAGTTTTATTAGGAGTAGATAATGATAAAGAGGGGCTAGAAAAAACTAACTCTACCATGTCTGATTTTGTGTGTGTGTATAAGTATTTACTGGAGTTGAAATTGTAAGACATTCTTGTTCAGATGCATCATTTTGATTAAAACCTAATAATGTAGATGGTTGTTGTTTTTGCTCAGATTTATATTTATATGGAATAGCAGTGCTTATTAAACGGATTTTATTAAATATATTTGTAAAGCTCTCGGGGGGGAAATGCTATTGACAAATGTACCTATATTGTGAAGTTTTTCCTGTTCAATTGAGAACAAACTTGAGTTTCCCGTAGAGATAAACCAAATATAATAATTGTTTGAAAATAATCATACATATTATGGAAATTTATTGGTGTAATGACCATACTAACTATACAATGTTTTGATAATTAAGCAAGAAAAAAAAAAAAAGTATCTAACTATTATTACTCCAGTGTAATAAATAATAATTTTTTGGTTATGTATTAAAGCATTATAAAAATACTTTTATAAAAATATTTAAAACAAATTTTAAATAGGTATTATTTGTTTTTTATAATTAATTAGTACTTAATATGAACTTAGAGATATAGTTTTTTATATAGATTTACCTAAATTGTTCATTATAGTTACCTACACCAAAACTCCAAAACAAAAAAACAGTTTATATGTGTTTGATAAATAATATACAAATTACAAAATAAGTTGCTATCCGAAATATTTTACAAAAAACGTATCACTTAATAAAAGGGATTTATAGCTAACTTGGTGACAAATCTAATAAACCGAAAAAATAACACCTGAGCTCTTTTTATAAATTTAAAACATTTATTTACCCGAATTAATTATCCAAATTTCTCTTCTTTCATCATTGGGAAAACGGAAAAAACTCAAGTTTGGAAATGTTTTCTTCGACTTTCCACAATTTAAAAATTGGCATTTGTTACCAGACATTTTTAAAATTACTCACAAGACGTAAAAGTAGTAAAAAATAAAGGAAGTAACAAATAACAATAAGGTAAAATACTTAGAATATAAAACAAGCAAGAACCTTTTTCATTGACAAGTGACAAGTGACAAATGCAGAGAAGAATACTTAAGACTAATCTAATCGTAATTGCTAATTGGTATGTTCACAGAGTAAACGGTAAAATATAGACGAAATAATGATAATAAAATGATAATCGCTAATTTTATCGATTATAATGGGAATAAATATAATGGTACTTTAATTTTTCATTTTACATGAAAAAGAATTCTATATACGTAAATTTAAAATTATTTTTGGCCGACCGCGTGATTGCCTTCCCGTACTTCATGACTATCTATGATAGAGGTACCACCACCTTGAATCCCAGCACCCACCGCGTACGTCGTTCATCTACCTATGATAGAGGTACCACCACCTTGAATCCCAGCACCCACCGCGTACGTCGTTCATCTACCTACGATAGAGGTACCACCACCTTGCATCCCAGCTCCCACCGCGTTCGTCGTTCATCTACCTATGATAGAGGTACCACCTCCTTGCATCCCAGCGACGCCAGCGCTCCATAGCGGTTGCATCCTACGAGTAGTCGCCAAATATTAACATCGCGTTGGCTATCTATCTATTCTATAATCAATGGTATTACATAAAAATATAAACATTAAAATAATAATCATAATAATAATAAAATGTTAAAACGCCACCGGAATAAAACCCATCGTCTCGATTTTTATACAGTTTGTCGTGTCATTAGACAAGCCATTCAATGCTAAAGGTACATTATCTCTAACAATTTGATGTTCACTCTGCGTGTACGTCCATAAATGGTCCAGGAGATTTTTGCAACTCGGTCTACGTCCTATTGTTTCTGAGATACAACATTTTCCCAAAGCTTTGCAAAGATTGGCTCTTAATTTAGTGTGCGTCTGAAACAAAACGTATGAATTTCGCAAATATGTGTACCAGTATCATTTCACGTTTTAGATTCCATCAATCGATATCGAATCACGTCGTGATCCGTACACAAGTACACACCGTGGTCGCGAGACTCGCCAAATTTTCGACGACCCCAGCGTCGACCATTATTTTTAGGTTTTCGTCGTGACTCGCGACCGCTTCGGTAAGCCAACAGACCGCGGCTAAAATATCCAGATTCTTGTGCGTCAGAAGATCTACCAAGTCGCAGAGCGCTTCGCACATCCCCTGGAGTTTATTCTGTTCCGGCTGAAAAAATACGAGGCACACCGATAGAAAAAAAGAAAGAACGAAAAAAATCATAAGATCTCTCTGTCGAAACGATTTCCGGTGAATCTGCGTTTACCGAAGTGTTTTCGATCATTTCGGCCAGGCATTCGGCCGCGGCAATAGTCGTTTCGGGTTCGTAGACATTGTCTTATCTATCGAACTCGTCCACGTCCAGTGACGGCAGCAACGTGAAGATCTTTCTAAATCCGTTGGCCTCGTCGATCGTTTTCATGCAATCCGGACGTTTCGACGCTCTGGCCAAAGCGGCGCACACGTGGGCCAACACCAGACTGTGCAGGCTTGAGTCGAGCAGTTCCAGATATTTTGGTAGAGCTTCTTGTTTCAACTGAGGCTGCAACGACTCTAACTTCCACAGCTCGGAGAGCGTGGCGACCGCAAAGCCGATCACCCGATCGTTGTACTGGTACGTCAGCAGTCTCAACAAGATTGGCACGAAGTCTTGCTTTTCCATGAACTTTCTACAGTTCTCGTCCATAGAACATTTCCATAAAACGGTGATAATCGACTCCGTGACGTATGACGTGTCTTTTGACCTAGATAGAGGAGATTAAAAAAAATCACGTGCCACCAAATCATATTACGCCAAATTCGTATTAAGTACAGTGCCCGATAGGTATTGGTGTCGAGTGTCTTAAGATTTTTGGTTGAAAAAAAATTTTTTTAACGCATTAAGGAACTATAATTTTCTTTTTAACTGTTAAATCCTCTTTTGAGTTCAGAGAGAATATTTTGAACTTTCGAGAAAAAGTTTTTTTAGTGATTTTGACCTATAGTTTTTTTTTTATCTTAAAATTCGTCTGATTCAGCGCGAATAAGTTTCAGTTAATACAATTTGTTTTTTTATGTGTTTAGTAGTCGTCTAAGATTCTACAAATTTCAATTTTTATCGTTGAACTCACAGTATATGTATGTACAAATGTACTTACTGAGATAATTCAAGCTTTTTAATAGCTTTAAAAATGGTGAGTAATCCTTTGTGTTTCAACATTACGTCGTATATGTAGCAATCTTCGTCGAACATACACAGCGTGATTTCAGCTGCTTTTTCTGCGAGTTCTCTAGTACTACTGAGCATTAGTTTTACGATTCGTGGCAAAACGTTTAATTCTTTCATAGTCACTCTGTATCGATCGACCAATACTTGATTGATGGCATTCGGTCTCAAACGACAACATTCAGCGATTAAACTCATTATGGCTGTTTGTATTTCAGTCTGTTTTACGGTCAACAGTAGCGGCAATTGAAGTATAAACCCACATTCGCTAAATCATAATTAGATTATGCAGGCAGTGCAGTGCACAGTAATGTATAATATATTGCTTTATACATATTTTACACATGCAGGTATCAGGGGCGTGCTCACGAGGGGGGTGTCATATACTCATATCCCCCAGTGTATTTAAATATATATATATGATTTTTTGATTAAAACTTCAGAATAAAAAAAATTCACATTAAAATCTAACAAATCAAAAATATTAAATTCAATATGTTTTAAAAATTATATAAAAATGGCAAATTTTTATCTGCAGAGTGTAGGTAATAAAACTTGAATTATTTTCTCTGTATTGTAGCCACCGAGATATAAAACAATATAGAGAAAACAGTATGGCTGAATTCAGAATCCGGCGAACTAATATTATAGAAAAAGAAGTTTTAAAAACTTCATTAGATGCCTTTCAGTTATGTTTTTCCAATCCCTACCCAAATATTTATAAACTAATAAAAATATTATGGAAACTTCCAGTTTCTACTGCCACACTAGAAGATTTATTTTCGACATTAAAAATAATGAAAGCATTTCTTCAAAATTCAATAACAGAGGTATATTATGTCAACTTTAAAATTTTATTAAATTCACTATAAATTTAAAAATTTTATTTGCTATAGGCATGTCTAAATGGTTTGATATTATTAGTTATTCATAGAGACTTCAATAGAATTAAAAGATAAAGTTGCTAAAAAACCAAGAAAAATTTATTTTGTTCTATAGCTATCAATATATTTTTTTTTCATGTATTTTGTACAATGTAATTTTTTAATTACCTAGGTATAGATTAATTTATACATGTTACAACTAATTTCTGTTTGGTTAATTTAACTGTCAATGAATGAAGTTTCTGCAGATAAACAATTATAATATTTTATTCACATGAATGTGGCCTTACTGTTAGGTAACAATTTCTCGATTTTTTGAAAATATCCCCCCCACCCCTGTTTGAAAACGCTGAGCACGCCATTGGTAGGATCTATAATAAATTCATTAATACAACATATAATTTACCACAAATCGTTTTGGCCTTTCACAGACCTGCAGGGCCGGATTTAAGCGTAGGCTATATAGGCTGTAGCCTATAGGCCCGCACCACAACAGGGCCCCCACCACACCATCATACAACTAAAAAAAAAGCTCCATCCAAGTTGCACTACCCTCAATTTTGGGTAGGAAATTATTTGAAATTTGAAAATGTTTTAGAGATGGCTTAGTTTCTCTATTTGTGTGTATGCCCTTTCTATTTTCTAAAAACTTTCTGGTAGGGCCCACACCACAATTGAGCTTAGGGGCCTCAAAATCCTAAATCCGACCCTGCAGACCTGCATAGTAAACATAAGGTGTTGATACAACTTATTACCATCTGTGTCGTCAATTCATGTTTTAAGTTTGAGTTTTGTTTTGAGGTAGAAAAAAGACTTTTCGATTGGACCAGTATATGTTCCTGAAAATAACATAGTCGTCAATGTCGGCACGTTAAAAATATTTTCAGTGGACCGTATACCAGAATGCGAATACCACCGGTCAGGCGTATGAGTTTTCTGCCTTTCTTTAATCGAGAAATATTATGTAGCGTTTCCATAGTAGTTCTTTTGAGCTCGGGATTACTTTTAAATAACAAAATGCCCAATAACGGGTTGACCGCATTCAAATCGCACAGCTGGCTTTGGACTCCATAATATGAAGACATGTCGTGTATGATACTCAAAGCTTGCACCTAAATTATTACAATAAATAATAAAAAAAAAAAATGAATATTAGGTTATATTAGGTAATATTAGCAAGAAGGTCAGTGCAATATAATCTATACGTTTCAATACCATGCAATCTTCTCTGCTACAATCGAGTAGATTGATCAATACCTCTAAACCGTTTTGTTTGATAAACATATTCTGGAAAGATTTATCCGATATTTTGTATTTCGTGCTAAGGGCAGACAATGCTCCTAGGGTATTTACTGGAGTATTATTCTGAAATCCGGAAGCAATATAAAGGTTCAATTTGAGTAATTAGTTTTTTTGCTTCAATGTTATTCATTGCGTAATAATCGTATGAAATAAAAATGAGTGAACGATTTCTCACTCTAATCATTTTTAATGTTTCTTTCAACGAATCAAAATCAGTGTTTTCCAGGCCTTCATTCGAATTGAACGACTGAGTAGAAAAAAAATAATATTCCAAAAATTGAATTTTTGGAAAATAAAAAAAAAACTGTTAATTTCCTTAATTTTTACTAAAATTGATAACTTGTTTGTACAACATACCCAATGTAATACCTAAGCTTTAACCTTCAAAAATATGAGATCTTAATAATCAACTTTTTTTATTTATAAAAAAACGTTAAATGAGCTGGAATATTTATTTATGTATTTTTGGAATATTATCATTTTTCTACTCAGCCGTTCAATTCGGGTTGTACCATCGCTTTTCTTCAAGTTCATTTTTGGTTATGCTGTCACTAGAACTATAATCAAATTCTTCCGGTGGAGTTACATCGATAACACTTGGGCCCGTTATCGCCTAGATATAAAATACGAATTAAATATAAAAAAAAAAAATTAATACTTTTCATTTAAATGATCCATGATCATGTATATAATATATATATACGTATTTTTTTAATCTTTTGATATTCAAACTAACTTATTAAATGTTATCAAGAGATTAAAATGCGTAGGTATCTGAAACTTTTATCAAAAAGTTCAAAAATCAACGAGCCAGACATGCTTCGCACAATGAGTATTCTTCGGTACTCGGACAAGATAGTAGTGTTGGATGTAGAGAAACTTAGATGAACCACTTTTAAGATTGGTTAACGTTACGTGTACGGTGTAGGTAGTATAGGTATTTTATTTTAAATTTTAAATCAATGATAAATCTCACTTTTCAGAAAACGATTCTGAGTGAAACTCAAGTAACAATTTTAATGTCAACTAGTTAAGTTTTCGGAAAAATTAAAAATCATATGATATACCTACAACAAATGTGATTTTCAAGTTTCAAGTAAAAAATCACTGGAATTATACCTACCGAGGCAAATCTATTTAGATTTAATTATATCCGTACAAATGCTCTATTTCGTCGTATTTTAATACTTCTAGCTTATACAACTAAAATATTAATGCACCAGATCATTACAAAAATATAAACACACTTAAAATTATTCATATAGAAGCATGTAAACAAATCTCAGATCTCAAAACCAAAAATTACAAATTGTATGAAATAAAAATATATCTGATATTTTACGTTAAAAGAGTTATTTGGACGTAAATCAACTTTAAACGTGTACAAAAAATAATTTGAGTTTATCTTTATGAAAATCGAATCACATATTAGGAATATGTGGAAAATATATTTTTTTTAAATACAAATTTTCCGGATTAACAATCCCAAATTTTATATGGTTCGGTTTCGGTATATTGAAAAATATCGATAATTTACGTGTAATTAATGATTTTCGTGAATGAATTTATTTCACGATTTTGTTTGATAGTAGGCGTTTATAAACGGACGTTTTAAGTCTAGAAGTATTTCTCATCACTTATTTGAAATATGTATAAGTTAGTATGAGAGCCATTGCGATGTTCAATAATCAAATTTTCAACATGCAAGTGTGTACCCTTTAGTTTATACTTTATTTAAAAATAAATGTATTCAAAATAAAAAAACATTACATACTTCAACCAACATTCGTTCGTTACTGGAGAGTGATATTTGCGATTCATTCTCGTTGTTTTGAGAATCACTTGTTACTTGCCGTTTATTTTCAACATCTAAGTGAGCAGGTTCAGGAACATCCATTAAAACGAAAACATCTTTTGCTGCTAATTCGACTTGGTCGTTGTCCATCATGATTTATGATTTAATGTAAAATTACTAATTAATTCAGTATAAGAATCGATCGATTTATTTCTAACTATTCGCATTGTGTTTCGTAACTCGTTGTGACTAATAACAATAAATATGCTGTAAAAAAAATGGTAAATAATGCGTATCGAGTTGCTAGTCATTTAATAGTAAATATACCTACCTAATTAAAGCCAGTTTGATTGAAAATATAAACCAGGCTCAGTGTTTTAGAGAATTTAAATATTTTATTATTTTTTGTAAAAAAACATGGCGTTGTAGATAAATTGAACTTAAAGTGTCGGCCAGAAATTCGATTAAAATTTAACCAATAAAGTTTTAATTCGAAATTATATAAATATTAATATAGATAAATAATATTGTTTAAGTTTAAAATTTTGTTTTATATTTGATTTATAAATATTGTTAATTATTAGTTAATAGTTATCGTTATGAGAAAAGGAATAGCATATTCCGCTGTTGAAAAAAAATTAATTATGGAATTAGTTCAGCAAAATAGTGTAGTTGAAAATAAAAAAACTGATTCAACTAGCATTCATTGCAAAAACGAAGCCTGGGAAAAAATTACCTCAGAATTCAACGCAATGGGTGATCATTCAAAAGTAAGTTTAAATTTAAATTTATATTATACCTATAAATTTACAATATTATATTACAGTTAAAATTACAATATTTTTAAAATTAATCAGGTATGATAAGAATTTTTTATTATTTAAGTCATCTTAAAAGTTAAATTATAGAAGATACATGCTAATTGTTCATATTCTTATACGTTTAATTAAATTTCATATACATGAATGTAATGTTTAACATGTTATTATACTCGTAATTTATAGAGAACATTAATTCAAGTAAAAAAATGTTGGAATAATATCAAAACCTAACGTAAGTTGGAAATTACTTCACACAAACAAGCTCTTTTAAGAACAGGA
Organism: Therioaphis trifolii; assembly: GCA_027580255.1. Classification (NCBI taxonomy): domain Eukaryota; kingdom Metazoa; phylum Arthropoda; class Insecta; order Hemiptera; family Aphididae; genus Therioaphis; species Therioaphis trifolii. The sequence continues at coordinate 72,016,033 of CM050405.1, forward strand.
GGTGGTCCAGAAGTACCAAAATTATTAGACAATCCAGCAATTGATCAATTTGCAAACATAGCTCTCGAGATACCTGGTGTCATTGATAGTGATACTATCGCCGCAGGAAGTATTGAATGTAAAGTTGGACCTGATGGACAATTAGAATTTAATTTGGATTGTCATCAATCAAGTGATGATAATTTTTCTGGTAAGTGTTAGATATTTTTAAATTATCTAAAACTCATGAACAAGTTAAGCATCAATCAATTTAAAATCTATCTAATACTTATAATATAATTTGATTAACATTTACATTAAATTGTATACGTTATTATTATACCACTTAACCAGTTTTAATACTTGTTGTGACAAAAAAGTGTCATTACTAAATTTATTGTTACACATTTGTAGTTTACTACTATTCAATGTTTGTGCTAAAATCATAAAACTTATACTATATTATACTAAAATACACAAAAATATGCCCTAGCTTATACAATGTTTTTAAAATTATTTTGATATCTTAAAATGAAAATAATCATTCTGTTATGTTACATGTTACAATTTGTTGGTTGATAGGCCCTACCATTTAACTTGTTAATATAAACATATCATAATAGGTACATTGATGTTATTATAATTTTAATTAGATTCAAATGAAAATGATGGTAATGTTAATTTAAATAATACTCCAAATGAATTAACCAACACCCAGATTGGTAAAAAAGCTAATTTGTTTAGTAGTATAAATACAACCAAGAAGATAAAGCAACATCATAAAAGTAATAAGTTAAATTTTACTTCTGAGATATCATCAAGAATAGAACGACTTGAACATCAAAAAATTAATGACAATGAAATACATGAATTACTGAAACAAGAGATACTTTTGAAAATTGAAAATGAAAGGGAACTTTTGAAAAGAAGAAAAATTGAAACTATTATTGCTGAAAACAATTTGATTTTTCAGCAAGAAAAACAAAAAAGTGAATTAAAAGTAGAAACAACAAACCTCAACCAAAAATTCCTATAAATAAAAAATTATTTTTAATAATTATATCTTACTTTATATGCCAATACTTATGAGACTGTCCAAAGATATGGGATTTATAATACCTAGTATATACATATGAAAGAAAGTGTTAAAATTATTATTATTTTTTTATTATTATATTAGTAACTATTTTTAATTTAAATACTATTTCTAACTATTTAATTTTGTTTTGTTTATATTGTTATTTCACTTTTTAAATGTTTATAGTTTGAAGATTCATTAAATTTGTATTACTTTTTCTTATACAGTTATTTTTAATTTATATACCATTATTAATATTTCTAAAAGATAATTTCTAATATAGATGATAATTATTAGTATGAGGAAAAGGTAAATTTTGTTAATTTAATATTTTCAATAATTTCAAGGGAATTAATAACATTAAAAAAATATACATATTTATAATTATACTTATTATACTATTTAATTTGTTAATATATGTTAAATATGTTAACTTACCTATGACTTTATGAGACTGTTCAAAGATATACATGGTTTAATATTTGTAAATTTATTAAATTGATTTAATTTCTATAAAATATTATGATACAAACCTGAATCTGTTTAAAAATTCTTTGTCATTGTAATAATCAATGGGATTTTGCATATCTTTTCACATATTTTTTAGGAGCACGTTCATTCATATCAACTTGATCATAAAAGTCAATTAAATTTAAAAATTCATCCATATGATTGTTTAATTTGGCCAATTTAATAATTAAGTGATTACAATTTATGGAATGAAATAAAATAAATATAAATTATATGATTATTTGATAGGTAATCATTAAAAATACTTCTTAAGCATGGTTGGTATTAAACTTTTAAAAATGCTATAAATAAGTAGTACTTTTTCTTTTATTAAGCATAAGTATCGTTTGTGAATTTGATTCAAGTCATAAGTATTGCTTGAGCAAAATTCTTAAGAATTGACTATGAATACGGCCGTAATAGTTGTAGTCTATGCCAAATGCTTACGGTTGCATCCAAAACCTGCATATTTCAGAGAAAGGAAAAGCAAAAGCATACATTTTTATTTTATTAAAATAAAACATTTTTTTTTTTTTTTTAATATGCTTTTATAAACAGTTACATTAGATTTTTATCTGAAAAATAACTTTTTTTCATTTAATAAAATAAATAATAATAAATTTTAATAATAATAAATTTCCTGATATTAATACAAATTCTAAATTATTGATATTTTTAGTATATTAATAATAAAAAAAAAATAATAATTATATATAAAATATGACATACTCCTATCAAGGGGTATTCTCTACTAAGACTACATTTAGGTTGACAAATGTTAAGCTCAAAATTGTTTTAAATATTTTTATCTAAATAATCCAAAATGTTGCTCTTCATGAACATTAATCTCTATGTTCTGCCGCATTCAATACATTTAAATTTGTCAACTTGGTGTGGTTTAAGTCAATACTGTACAATATTCAGATACTGCAGTTAAAATTAACACTAAGCTGTTCAATGTTATTTTCAAGATTACTTTTCTATGGCAATGCTATGCTTAAAACTCTCATATCTAGTCTATATGGCTCCGTTAGTTATAGACTGTTGAAGGCCTGCTGTGTTATACGGGTTAGTAAGACAGAAGTCTGTCCACTTTTGATAATAATAGATCATATAAAAACACGAGAGTCACTAGGGGTGCTAAGTGTCCAAATTGATATTCTACACCATCAATGTCTTTTACGAGTATATTAGTGAAGCGATAGTTGTTGAATACTCGGTTTGCATAGTCGATACGCTTTTTGACGGTGAATGTTGTATGAGGCGATTAATGAGTAGAGTAAATAAAAATACATGTTTTTTTTTCCAAAAAAGAAGAATTGAATTTTAATCAATAAAATAAAACACATAAAAGTAATGAAAAACAATATCAAGTAGGTATACCTACACATTATACACATTTATGTTTGTTTTTTCATTGACATTTTATGGAAATAATTTTAATGGATACAAAAACAAAACTTAATTTTAATATTTTTTAAATGAAATTATAATCAAAAGTTTAAAAAAATCTTAATGTATACGCAATGTAGAAACAATAAAAATCGTAATAAATTACAGGAATTAAATTGTGACACATAGTCAATTAAAAAGAAAAATTCACCTAGATAAAAATATATATATACATGTTAGCGGCAAAGGGTACAACTTCGGCATTATCAATACAATTTCATAATATCTGACCAGTTTTGAAAAAGTATAAAACGCATAACTCATTTGAATAAATCACCAATTAGTTATAAGTAGTAAAAAACCTCAAGACATGATACAGAACTGAAAAGTGTGGCAGGAATTATATTTAGAAAGGATTCGTGATAAAAATAGTGACTCCTTAAATTATACAAATTTTCCTCTTTCGATTTATCAAAATGTTATGGATGTTGAAATAACCGCGAGAGAGGAAATGACCGCCTAGCCAAATCTCTCTTATCGTACGCTTCAACGCATTTAATGGCAAAGGTGCAACTTAGAAAATATGTAAGCCGAAAATTTGATACCAATCATAATTTTGAATTTGTATGAATTCAACGATTAAATATATGAATAGAATTCCTTGTACCTACCCCGTATACCTTGTACTATTCTGTAGGCGGTAGTATAATACCACTAACATGATATATTATGTATGTATAAACTTATTGCTTCTAGAAATAATATTAATTTTGATTTAAAATAAAAAAGAAAAAAAATGGTATGAGTATTTACAGTAGGATTATAATACTTAATAATAATGATAATAATAATAAAAAATCAAAAAATAAGGAAAAAATAATGTTAGTCAATTATGACGTACAAAACGAAAAATCGCAGTCTCGGAAAAGTAGGTGGGCTAGGCTAACCTACTTACAAAAATATAAATAATATACAAAAAATAGGATACGTTTTTTTCTCATTTTAATTACGGTCGCCGCCACGAGCGTTGGCGCCAAATTATAAATACGAATGGAAAATAACGACAATAATAGTTGTCTTCTTTGATGATGTTGGTATTTTTATTTTTATTATTATATATTTTGTAGTCGTTTAGTGGACGATGAGTGGACAAGAGCCCAAGAGTATGTTGTGCAGGCTCGCCATGTCGGTCCAGTCGGTACGCTCGGCGCCGATCACCAGGTTCCGTATACAACCCTTGAAGTTTTCCCTCGTGCCGAGGGTGCCACTAGACGCGTCGTCTGTAAAAATGTGAGAGCACGTCGTTAAAAACAAATAATTTTGGTTTTTACACAAACTTATGCTCTTAATACAGTTTTCATATACCTTACTTTTGTCTACTTCATACTTTATTAGGAAAAGGGTAAACACAGGAAACTTATTTAAATTTATAAAAAAAAGTTCATATTTTAATATGAAATACGGATTCGTTTTTTTAAAGTGTAAGACGATCCGAATTTCGTCATTACCCCAAAAATAATGTAGCTACAAACTTGAAATTTTCACCGGAACAATTGACATGCTTTAAAAAAAAAATTTCAAAAAAATTTGACAACTTTTGTGCTAAAAATATAACTTTGAAAATGTCTTGTTTTTAAAAGTTTATCCGTAATAGTTTTAAATATTTTACAAAAAATTTTGAAAATTTAATGTGACTTTACTAGTACACTTCGGAAAAAAATTGAAAAATCGTAACTCCAGATTTTTTTAATTATCTTCTAAGTAAATTTTTATATGATTTTTACGTAATAAACTGTTTTTACGTAAATTTTCAACTCTAACAATTTATTTGAAGAAATTGGTCAATCCAAACGGTATATTTCAATTCTGAAGCTCTGCTCAGAATCATTTAGCTAAAGAAATGACCTATCATTTCTTTAAAATTCAATACACCCGTCCCCATTAACTTGTCTGAGGAGCAAAGAATTATCCATAGGGAGAAATACATACTTTTTCTTTTTTATTATGATTTAATAGTTTTTAATTATTTAGATATAGACATACTATTGATAACAAAAAGCTACATTATAGCTTATATTAAAAAAAAACTTTTAATTCAAACTTAAAAAAAGAAGTCAATAGAATTAAAGTGATTAAATAATCAAACAATATAGGACAAAAAAATAATAATTTTCAAAAATTAATTAATAGCACATTTCCATTGCCAAGGCAAAGATGCTCGGGGTGTAAGACAATAATTAGTTAAATAATATCTAAGAGTAGCTACAAAATAGTTTATCGTCAAGACAAAAAGTCAAAAACTTTATAGTCTAATCAAAAATATGACAATGAATGTCTTTCATCCATGGTATACAGTACTAACTACATATGAGTAGCCTCTCTTGTATGGATTTGAGTAATCAATGCGCCAGTGATCGGTTAGTAATTTCAATCACAAAACAGTTAATTATTTTTTGAATAGTTTCGTGAGAAGAAGGCCTAACTATAACAAATCTTTAGAGTGACAACTTAACTAAAATACCCAAATTTAAATTATGTCATTGCCATATTATTAAATATTCAAATGTAGATTGTAGATCTATTTTTCATTTACATAAATTTAAGGTGGTCACCGAAATTGTACCTGGCATTTCAATTATTAGACTTGATCTAACTAGATATAACGATTTCACTTGTATACAATTATAATACATTTAGTCAGTCTCTCAGTCCCTGTCCATACATACATTACTGCTTAGTCTATTTTTTTTCTTTCTATGTTTCTCTCTGTGTCCATTTCTCTTTTTATCAATCTATTTACAGTAAGTATTATATGTATGTGTCTACTTTACCTGGTAGTCCACCAATGTAGAGAGGGCTGTTTGTGAGCGCACCGGTGATGTGTCCGTTGTCGAGTAGCCAATACTTCTGTTCAAACTGGTCGACTTTTAAGGTGAGCTTGTCCTCGACGTAGAATGCTTGGATCTGATGCCACTTGTTGTCACATATGGTGAATTCCGACTGGAAACTCTGTTCCACCCGGAAGGGTCTGCGATCGCCCATGTCACCAGATATAATCACTTTGCCTTGATTCAGTTCCAACGATAATGAAGGGTACCCTTCGGGTTCAGACACTGACAGGAGAACCGCAGTGGTCTGTGTCGTTCTCAGTTCTAACGATAATTCCAGCAGAGCTCCCACGTAAAAGTTATTTTCTGTAAACATAAAAAAAAAATAAAAAATACCGCGTCATTGAAATCAAAATGACATTGACATATCAGGTTTAATCGTCTGCAAATCGAATGAAACATGAAAAGTATACATGTTAAATCTTAATAATAAAAAAAAAAAAAACTTAGTTAATATTCGAAGTAATATCTAATATTTGGAAGCAAAGTCTCTTTTCATTACTACTTATGATCATATTATACATATACTATTTTCTTTATTTCGATGTACTCTTTTTTTCACTTAACTAGTAATTTTATTTGGTATTTTTACATAATTAGTAACTAGAGTCTGATTGAATTTTTTAAGAGTTATCAATTTTTTTTTTTTTAATGATTTTAGAATGCTGTTATTAATTAAACATATATTGCACATCAGCAAAAAAAGTGACACATCTCGAAAAATACGATTTTAAAGTTATTTATACCGAGAAACATGTGGAATTGTAGGGTCTATAATTTCGTATATTTTATGTTTTTTCAAAATTAAAATTTTAAAGACATTATAATTGCAAATGTCTTTCGTCCTGATTTAAAATAAATCTAACTTTCAGTGTGAATAGTGACACATTTGAGGTGTGCCATTATTCTTGCCTATATGTTTTGATAATGACAGTCTGTTTATAGTATCATACCGAAATTAATATGTGCCTGTGGTTAGCTAGAAGTGTATTACCTTATCCAAAAATATTTTCATTAAAATATTTATATATAAAATATTATGGTGTAATAAAACTGTTCATTGTTTTCAATATAATTGTTGATATTTTCGTGTTTTAGTGTCAATTTTATTGTCAAAACTCAAAATGTGTTTATCATTTCCATGATAATATTATAAGCCTCGACAGTTATAATTTATAAATTTAAGACATGCGTAATACATATTAAAATAATAGGGATCAAGTTAAGCTATTTTTTAATTTAATATTGTTAATTTGTATTCACATTGTAAGAAGAAAAATATCATGAATAATTTGTTCAAATCTAGATCTAACCGTCTAATAAATTTAGCAACAAAAGACAATTCAGAACAGTTATGTATCAACAAATATAATGTTTTATGGAATGTAACGATTTTCTTTAAAACATCAAGTCACACCCAGTAATTTAACTATAATTATTATAGAATAAACAATAATATTAAATTGAAAAAAAAAATTAAAAAAAAATATTATGCTAATAGTCAAATTAACTCAAGTGCAGATATATAATAAAGTACAATTTATTTAGATCTCATAACTTCAGTTGATAATAATATACTAGTTAAACATATTATAAAATACTAGTTTATACATTATATTAAATGAGTGAGTAACTGTGCATACAAATTAATGAGTATTAGACAGTTTATAATTTAATTAGTGTTATTTTACTAAATTTTTACAAAACCTGATATATAAACTGATATATACTAGATAATGATTTTAATCATTCAATCATAAACAATATTTTATTATTTATCATCTATTGTAAATTAACTTTTACTTAAATGAATTTAAGTTTGATTGAATGTACCTATTAAAAATGATTTATTAAAATTTAAAAATATTAATGATTTCCAAGGAACAGCATATACCGGTAATTGTATAGATAAAAAATATTAAAGATTTTCTACAGTAATAATATTATACTATACGAATAAATTTTTTCAGAAAATGTAATTAAAAATGACATTGATTTTAACCAAATAAATATTGGAGAAAACAGGTCAATTAAAAAAGAACAAAACAGTTGCTGTAGGTAATCAATCATTTATAAATATTGAAAAAATATTTATTTTGAGAAATAAATTTCTATTATTATATTTTAACCAAACTGAATTTTAGCAGAGTATGTTGAAAATGATAAATTTGTTTCTAATCAAAAAATAGTTGTAGAAAATGTCATTCCATAAGAAAAACAAGTAGCAACCAAAGGGCCATTCAAGGATATAATAAACATAACAACAGTGACTGTAGATAATATATAATACGTAATATCAATAAAAATAAGTGTTTAAAGCACAAAATAAAAATTGGAAATAATAATATTATAATACAATTAATTGTTTTAGAAAATATTATTACAAATGACATTGGTTCTAACCAAGATGTTGGTGTAGAAAATGACAAAATATCTCCGAAAAACGTGTAGCTAAAGGATCTATCAAGGATATTAATAATAAAAAAAGAAACCTTGGTCAACAGTATATTGCAACCAAAAAAAAAAAACAAAAAAAAAATCGATTAGTGAAACAGCAATCAGACCTCCATGTAGAGATTAATGTAAACAAAAATGTACAAGTCATATAAATCGAGTTACAAAAGAACACATATTAAAACGATTTTGGAGCTTAGAAGATTTACAGAACCAGAGAGAATTTATTTCTAATTGCATTGAAAATAAAAATCCAAAATATAGGTGCTGTATAAGTGTAGGATCTGATAAAAGACAACTTAATCAGTCATTTTATATCGATAGATATGTCAAACACACTCGCGTGAAAAAGAATGAAGTCGATCAGAAAAATTAAGGGACAAATTGTTTGAATCAAATATATTCAATATCTAACAACACAGTGGTTGTATGTTTGATCTGCAGGTTACCCTACTAACATCAAGAGGAGAAGTATCGGTCTTTTATTATAAACCTAAGTTATCAACATTCAACTTTCCATTTTAGATATCATAAAATCTTCTACTTTTTGCTATGTTTGGCATGACGGTGAGGCCAACCGTGGAGTCGATGAAATAGGCTCTTTGTGTGTTGTTATTTGTCAAAAGAATGTAAAGAACAAAACTTTATATTCTACTCTGACAATTTTCCGGGTCAGAATAAAAATTAATTTATGATAAGTTTATACTTATATGCAGTTTCAAAACTTAATATTACTGCAATAACTCATACATTTTTGATTGTAGGGCATACACAAAATGAGGATGACAATGCTTATTCATTAATTGAAAAACAAATTAAACAGTCATTAAAATAAAGTCCTATAAGCACTCCTTCACAACATGTTACATAAATACAGGTTGCAAAAAAAACAGATTAACTTCTACATGTTGAACAATTGATTTCTAAAGATATTTATGACCTAAAAGATTAAACAAAAAATATTGGAGATAATTTTGTATTAAACACCTAAAAAGGAACAAGCCTGCTGGAATAGTATTAAAGTTGTAATTGTAGAAAAACTATATCCTGGTACTATTTTTTATAAAGAAAGTTTTGAAAGTGAATAATACATTAAAATTGATGTAAATCATAAGAAAAAAGGTAGAAAATCATCATCTATAAAGTATACCATGAAATTAGTCTATTCTGAGAAACCAAAATTATCGGCAAACACAAAAAAATGAGATCTACTATACCTGAGTTATTCGAATCATATTTTTGGATCTTATCATGATTTTAATCAAAGTTTATTTTGATATTGAAAATTATATTGTAATTATATTTGATAATTTTTTATGCAGGTATATAAAATTTATAATGTTCAATGTTTGTTAACTAATTAAGTTCTTTTCTTTTTTTAATCTTTAAACTGTGTTACATTTTTCAGCTACATAAAACAGAAACTTAAAAATAAATTATTATATTTACTAAAATTCAATTTTTCAGTCATTATAAAAACACATACTTATAGGTAAAATTAAAAGTTAAATTAATTATTGGAATACTTATTTGTGAATGTATTTTAGATTTATTTGAACTGGCATAAGTAGAAAAATTATTGTTTTTCAAGCAAGAATAATGGCATTATTCAAATAAAAATTGAAAATAGTATTATAGTTTATCAAATTCTACTTGAATTATAATTTTTTGTAGAGCATTAATTATCATATAAAATTTTGAAAAATATACTCGACGAAAATTTTTATTTTTAACAAAATATGACTTGCAATCTTGATTTGAAATCTTAAAGTGCATTTACCAACATTTTTAGATATGTGCAAATTCTGTTTTAATTACTAGCAATAATAATACTATTTTTTAAACAACTCACTGTAAATGGCATACGCGTCTCCAGGGAAAAACGAGCCCTTTTCTACCTGTGGGAAACATTGTCCGACCTTGTGGCGTATGGCTTTTTCACTGATCAGTTCTTCTTCCTGGTGATTAACGATGAAGCCTTGCATGCACCCTTTGAACGCTTGAACAGTCTGTAACAAATTATCTTTGTGAATATAGAGATCTATATGTGTCTTGAAAATTGTATTTGCATACCACAGAATCTGGTAATTGAAAATCGTTTTCTGGAATACCACCCACATACATTGTATTGCCAAGACTCAATTTTTTAGTCAAATTCAATTTTTCTTGTGGTATTGAATCAATTATAAAATGAATAGTCTTGTTTTCTTTTACTAATTGAATCTATCGAAAAATATTTTAAACATAGGTTATATATATAAAGAAAAAAAAAGACTTTAATAGCACACAACTGTTTACCTTATGCCATATTCCATCATTGAAAACGCCCTGAGTAGAAATTTCGACCCGTTTTCTTGTCTTTAACACTAGCTGCACGCGACCATTGTACAAATGCATCATTAGATAATTTGAATGTTTTCCTCGGGTTCCCTGAAAATCACACGATTCAGTAAAACACTGACGACACTGAATTTAAAATACAACTGTTATTTTATTCATACCATCAATATGAACAGCTGTCCATTTGGATAGAAACTTCTGAATCTAAAGTCCATTTTGAAGTTTTTCTGCATGTTGTGGCGTTTGCCGAACGCGATGTGCACATAACTGTGAGGGTTGTCTCCGAATTTGACTGCACCAGGTTCGAGCGAGAAGCTTCCCTCCTTCATACAGCCTACTGGTTTTTCCGACGAAGTGATCGATGCGATTTCATTGAACGCGTTGTTTTCTTTTTGTGGCACTGGTCCCACTTGACCGATGGCTGCATGCTCGAACTCGATCGGCGAATTAAATGACAAAAGCCTGAGGCGTAAAACAGGCCATTGTTATAATGGTTATGATAAATACTATTGGGTTGGTGATTGATGCCGTGTACTCACTGGTCGTTGAATATAGCGTCTTTGATTGTGCCGATTAACGGGACACTGGACACTGCTTTTCCAGTTGTGTTTATTTCTATCGGCAACCCTCCCAAGAACAAACCGCCGGCTGCACCGGGGGCTTTGACGACATTAGACCCCTCGGACGAGGATGAATGCAGAACATCGTCGATGCGCAGCTCTAATCTCTTTCCATTTTTGGTTACCATGATGGAGTGATACTTTCCGTCGCCGAATTCGAAACCTTCACTTGCAAGCCTTACCTCACCGTGCCCTGCGTTTATTCGAATATCCACCTGACCACGTCTTAAACTGACGGAATAATAATTTTGCTTATTCTGAAATTAAAAACAAAAAAAAATTAAAAATCAAGTACGTGAATCATTTTAATTTTCTCAAGATAAACTCTGTTGTAATATTACTTCTTGGTCAATGTTGTTGTTTATTTCCTCAGCGTTGTCGCTCGTGTTTGTCACTCCAGGCTAAAAAACGAGAAAACTTCTATACTAAAGTTCAAGGGTATATGAGGTCAAATATGTTTATTAGTACTCACGATTAGTGTTTCGGTTGTAGACAACATTAAGAGTACATCTTGCTGTAATGTGGCGAACATAAATCCGAAAGATGCTTTCTTTTTGAGCGTGTGTGATGGAAGTTCCAAATATCCGTTTCCATTAAAGCCAACCACGGTCAATGGCTGTAATATAATGCGCATTATATTAACTGTTACACAAACAAGTTGTTTAACATCAGTCTTACTTTATCAGAGCAAGTTGGTTGGATTCCCCAAGAGATTCCTTTCATTGGGTTGTGTCCTTGTTGAGCGATTTGGATGTCTGACATACAGCCCAAAAATGATTTAGGTAGTCCACTGATAGATTTGAAACCAGGATATACACCGCCAACCATATATTCTGATTCTGATAAATCTGGAATGTCATTTTGGTTTGGTGGAGGGGACGGAACACCTTCTTTTGATTCTCCTGCCACTTTTAACACTCCTGTAATGAAATAAATACAATCAGTTTAATTGTGATAGTGGAGTGTTTACTAGGTATAGGTCAAGAGGCCATGTTTGATAATACTCTAATATATTATAGTTTGTATACAAACAGGTGTTAGTAGATAGTGACTTAAGAGAGTTTAATAAAAGTGTTGTGAAAGAACATTACCCTATTTCCCATATAGATGATTTGTTTAACAGTTTAAGAAATAAGGTATGGGTTAGTTAACTTCACAAAATTGGATTTAAAAAATGCATTCTTTCATGTAAAAGTTGCAAATCAGTCATCTAAATATCTTTCTTTTTCTACATTTTTAGGACAGTATGAATTTATTAGGTTTGATATTTGGTTATTGTAATAGTCTGTCGGCATTCATGAGATTTGTTGGCGCAGTATTTAAAGATGAGATTAGGTCTGGTTGGTATACATATGGATAATCCTCCGATAGCCAAGGAAATAGTATAAGAAATTTAAAGATCGGTATTGGTGATATGTAATAAAAATCTGTTAGAGCTGATCAAAATTTCCAATTCCTAAGACAGTAGCCGGTGTGCATAGTTTTGTCAGGGACTGGAGTAGGTCAGGAATGGCCGAGCTGTGACAGAGAAGTGTATACTTGGTTGGGTAACCAGGTATAAGTCTAGGGGCCATGATTGGTGACAACCTAATACATTATAGATTTTATATAAGGTGTAATAGTCATTATTTTTTATGTGTAAGCTTTTTGTTTTATGGTGCATAATTGCGCTGTTTGTTCTTTAAAAGTTATAATATATTGTGGAAAGTTGCTAATGCTTATCATTGAAGTTTGTTTAGTTGTTTTTTTGTCATCTTAAATTATAACTTTCTTACATAATACATATTTTTGAATCATCATTATAAAATGTATTTAAATCAGAATTTATACAGCCCACATGAGTTTTACAGCAATAATTAATTTTTAATTTGATAAAATTTTACATAATTATAAATCAAACCATTATTATTCTATACAATATCTGTTTCTCTTACCTTTTTCCAATTTCTTTTTTCTGTCAAAGTATCGAGTGGCTTCTAACTTGGCCCAAGTTCCCGTGTTATACCGACTCGTAGTTGATATTTCAAGTAGAGAATATCCAGAGTAACTAACGCGGAATACAACTCTGCCGTCTTGAAGTCGTATTTCGATAAATTGATCCTAAAAAAAATATTGAATTAGATTCATGATTTTCATACTGTAAAAAGGACTTTTTTCTCAGTTTATAGTGATCTGCTTACCGGTTGTGAGCCTTCAACGAGGAACAGTAGTGACCTTTCGTCGAATGTTTTGAAGCTGAGCGAGACGCTGAACAAATATTTATTGTACGTAGTTGAGGAATCATAATGTATAATGGCATAACCGTCCCCAGAAAATCTATAGGAACCGTCGTCCACCAATTCTTCGACTCTGAAATATGAATTCAGGCAAATCAGATATAAATGCAAGAAGTCGGATTGAGACATGTGAGATTTCTACGTGATCGACTGTAAGAGGAAACATACCCTTCAGTGCACGCAGAGCAATTGCCCGCTGGTTGTGATTTGAAATTCCACAGACCCACGGGACGACCGTCAAGCCACACTTGATGCAAACAGCCTATCAAGCCGTGTTGCCTCGAATGTAAGTACGGCGGCAGTGGCGCTTTGTCTATGCCCCCGATCCATATTTGATCGTCAGAACTGATGTCAAACCGGCCTGTACCTGCGCTTGACATGTTTGTGTGCGGAGAGCCCATTGCCAATGACGACCCGTTTGGCACCACTTGTGGTCTGATCATCAATTTTCCCAGGTTGTGTATCCTTTCGGCTTCGATCCTGTACCAGTGTTGATCGTTGTTTAAATCACTGGCGGTCTGGATATGCATCGGATGTGTAATCTCACCAACGCCACCGCCAACGTTCCAAACAAACCGTATTTTTCGGTTAACCATTTCAATAGCGATAAAATCTCCCTGATAATAGAAATAATAACATTAATAACAAATAACATCATGAAAAATATTAATCACACGCGAGAAAAGAAATCTAAATATCATTACTGTGGTTTTGCTCGGAAGGTAAAACAATAAGGCGTCTCTTTCGTTTGAACTAATGGCGTATGACAGGACGATTGTATTCCTTGTGCTGGGCTCCAAAAACGTTGGTTGGTATGTTCGAATACATGCGTTATCAGTGTTGTTCTCTTGACCGGATATTGATATACGGATCTGAAATTATATAACAAAGATGTATTGATATCAAATCATACATAGGTACGCACACGATTACGTACCCCATCGGCGATTTGATGAGCTTTGGCGATTTTGTTTCTCAGAGAATCCAGTTTGTCAATCATGGAATGGTTCCAGCTTGCTACTCTCTTGCTGAAGTCTTCGGATGTTTTGAAAATTTTGCCGAGCACTTCAATGGCCTTCTTACCGTTCTCTTCGGTTTCATCAACTAGGGAACCATAAAAGTGATTATTTTCAATAGGCGAACTAAAAGAAAACAGCTTTTGCACTATACTTTTATCTTGTGCAATTGTTAAACTTGGTTCTCCATCTTCATTTAACTGGACCAAAGCTGGGCGTAAATTATTCTCAATGCTGTTTTGAATATTTTTGATTTTAGACTCAATCGTTTTTGACGTGGTCACTAATGGATCAATGTCTTCTTTATTATTCAACTCCATATTCATTCCTTTTGTAAACAAAAAAAAAAAAAAATTATTTAAGTAATAAGAATAATAATTTAAGATCAATAGTTTAACCAGGGGGTAAACCATCTATGGTAATCAGTGTACACATTTAGGAAATCTTAAGTAATCAGTGTGAATTAATCAGTTGGTAATTATAAGTTATCAATGGAAATCACGAGTATTTATTGGTAATCAAATAATTTTCCTGTAATGCATTTTTGCAATTCATCAATGTGAACATAACTTGGAGTGAAAATTGAAAATATCAGGTAAAATGAAAATTTCCCCAAAAAATCTATATATTTCTTGACATTTCCTTGATTTTGGACAACAAAAAGCAGGTACAAAATTAATATTGAGATAGGAAAAACTTAAGAGCTGCCAAAGATTCAAATTTTAATACTCAACAACTCATTCATATTTAAAATTATATGTTTATGCCAGTGCTTGATTACAAGTATACCGTGATAAAGTAGTCAACTTTTTATAAGTAGGTATATAGTAATAGATCAATAATATATGATGAACATTTCAAGTTTCTAGGTATATTTCTTTGGAGTAATGACAAGATTACCAAAGTCGATTTAATAAAAGTGCAAATTTCACCATTTTTTTTGTATTTTTTTTTAACAATTTTCGGCTGTTTTTTCTCTTGCTTGAAAAAACTATTGATATGAGAGCTTAATAAACTCTCAAAGACCATCTACATAAAATTTGCCATCTATAGAGTTATTTTTTAACATTTAGTTTATGATTTTTAGACTAGTATACACATAACATATTTTGAAAATTGTATACTATTTATATATTTATTGGTGAAGATTATAGAACACTAATAAACGAGCACTTACAGACATTACATCTTGTTCTTACATATATACAGTAGAAATATTTATAATTTATAATTATTAAATATATTTGCACAATTACACTCATTATTCAAATAAAATATTTTGCATGTGATTTAATATACCTAAATATATAATTGTTAAAATAAATTAGATAAGTTGAAGTTGATTTAACAGAGATACGTAATTCATCTTTAGGTTAGGTTATATAGGTATCTTTTTAATTTTCAAGACATTGATAACATTAATGGAGTAGAATATCAGAAACCAAATTGGAGTGATATTGAACCAGATTAATATTATTTGCTAGTGCAATTTAAAGGAAGAAATTGTAAAATAAACAACATTTATTGTAACCAATATGTATGTTGTGATAGTGAAATGACAACCAGATTAACTGCATTGAGCGGGTTATACAAGTACAAGGAATTAAATATGAACATTTTAAAGAAAAAAATGAGTTTTCAATAAAAGGAAATGAAGTTTAAAATATCACTTATGATATGGTATTGGCTATTCTTCCTGAACCAACTTTAGTACAAAAATACAGAAAATTACATTTTCTGGAAGTATTGCAGTAAATGAAATATAGGTATAAATTTAATTTATAAAATCATATATATATATATACACACTATTAGAATCTACATTAAATTTTTTTTTATTATGGATAATTTAATTATATTCACTCTAATATTTTCTTTTACTTAGTTCTATTAATATTATAGGTATATGTTGTAACATTATATTATTGCATTAAGTCATATCTAGTTACTAATTTATTTGTTTATTTTCAATAGTTATAAGTTGTAAATTTATTCAATAGATAACATTCACATAGTTATTACTTAATTAGTTATTGTTATCATTTACTTCTATTGTCCTGACTATTATTGAGTTAACAATTATAGATTTTTTGAAATTTAAAATTAATTTTTTTATTTTACAAAGTTATTGTATTTAAAACTAGATTGAAATTGAAATTATAAAATTTTCATTTATTACTAATTTGTATACAGTATGTATATGACTTCTTTTATTGATGATAATGACTTACATCAATTCCTGTAAAAATTGCAGAGCTAAAACTGAGGTCTGAGAGCAACATAATATGCAGAAAGGAAATCTTTATAAACTTTTTTTTCAACTAAATTTTAATACTCTTGCACCATTTTATATGTTTGATAAATTTATTTTTTAGAATGTTTTTTCATAGTTTCTTATTTTATTATCTACTGTTCACGATTGCTATCTAGTTCAAAGCCTACATCATAATTAAATAAGTAATTTAAGGTTTAATTAAAAAATTAATAATTATTAAAAACCATTTTTTATTTATTTTTACTCCTATGATCTATAATGTTAAATTGGAACTCATACTGATAATCTTTATAATTAAATAGGTAATCATAATATTAATTGTATTTAGGCAATCATAGTAATCATAGTCATCTTATGGGTAATTTGATAATCATATGGGTAATCATGGTAATTAAGGGTAATCGGTAATCTGATGTACATAATTTTCAATAGTGGTTTACTCTATAGTTTAACATTCCATAATTTTAAATTGAATTGTTTTTCTTTAAATACCTTCAGATTGTTCAAGTTCTGTGATTTGTTTCGAATTCACATTGTCGTTCTTTACAATTTGTTTTATGTCATTTTTCATGGTGTCAATGTTTTCAGTTTGTATGTTAAAATCAGCTTGAAGTGCATCAACAATGTTTTTGGTATCTATTGTACTTCTATACGTTTGTTGAGATAAATCCTCAGCAGTTTTTGCTTTATCAATTAATGATTCTTGATACTCTCCAGGGTACGCCTGAAGAAATAAAACTTTTAAATAAATTATGCGAAGAAAATTATAGTGATGAATGATTAACCAAATAAAAGCAATTTTAAGGTAGTTTATATAAATATTTCAAACATCATAATCTATTGAAAAATGTATCATTATAATCTGTATGTCAATGAGTTGTAATATTTAATTAATAGACTAAACATGAAATTGTTGAAAACTTACCGTTTTGAATGACGCATCTGCCAATACACTAGCATTGTTGGCTGCATTACGAGCTAATTTAAGAGAATCGACAATGTTCAAATATGCGTTGCTGGCTTCAAGTGCAATATTAGCATCATGCCTAACTGGTTTAAATAATCTAAAAAATATTATTGTTGTTAACAATGTTTGATTCTCATGTTTATTAAAACCAAGTCTAAAATGAAATCTTACTCAGCATATTTTTGAGCTGTCTGTAACAGATAACTAGCATGTATTTCGGCCGAGTTCACCAAAAGCTTATCGTCGTCTAATTTGGGATTTATGTCATTATCATTTTTCGAATTTTTTATAACTCTTTCAAATTTAGGTTTGATTAATAACAATTCCTGAAATACATATACAATTATATTATCAAATGGAAAATGTTAATCAAAATTATATTTAGATTGTTACTTCAACGTTATTTAAAATTGAATAGTAATTTTCTTTAGCTTCATTCAATAACTTTTCAGAATCTCCATGTTTTGTGTTAAAATCTAATTCGAGACGATTTATGTCTTCAATAACTTTGTTAAGTTCATTTAACGATTGTAAGTTCTTTTGTTTCAATTGTAATACCTATTTTACAACAAAAAAATTATGTAATAGAAATCTCAAGTTGACTTTTTTAAAAGAAAAAAAATATGCAACAGTTACTGTTTCTGAAGTGTCAGAGATATTCACTAATATTGTATCGAAATCTTTCACTTGATTTAATAAGGTTTCGAATTTATGTCGGAGCTTTTTGGTTTGAGTTTGACTACCTGGGTTCAGATGTAGATTTTGCATTGCATTCGTACAAATTCTAGTAGAAAAATTGTTTATACACATTATACTCATAATAAAAATTGGTATTATTGAAAAATAATTTAAAGAACAACTGTAACATATTTAATATATATCTAAATACTTGAGTATTTCTTGAGGTTCAACTGAAGATCCATGAAGACCAAAATCGATGCTGTTGATTTTGCTCAAGTAATTTTTAGCCTCTCTCATAGTACTTATTATATTCACATGAGATCTATCTTCAAAGCTATAGCTTTGTAAACTATTAACAAGTTCTGCAAAACAAATTAATTACTAAATTAAAACACAAAAATAAGAATAAATCAAATTATGTTGTAAGTAGTAATGATTGTTTAAATGACTCATTTGAAGTGCATAAAAATTGTGTTCAAAAAAATTGGGTCAACTAGTGGTTGAAGATAAACTGAACGCTTTGTTTATATCGTTATTACTTAAACATACATTTAGGCGATTCAAAGCGTTTGGTACAATTATTAATTAAATGTTAGTACTCATGATTCCATCACAAATATTTATAATATGACCAAAAGACATTTAATTTGACAAACTATTTTTATAATTTTATCAAATAAATTACATACTCAAATTATTTCACTTCACCCAAATCTTTTTGAATGGAATAAAATAAGTGTTTTTATGTTCGATTTTGAATAGTTTAAATAATTAATATATTTGTAGTGATAAGTTTACGAACCGTCTACTTCTCTTTCTAGAACCACGGTATTGGCCAGATTGGCTTCGGCAGCTTCCAGGAGAGGTAGCACTTCATTTTCATGTATTTGAGACGACTTCAACAGTTTCTTGGCCTGAAAAACCAATGATAATTTAACAAGTGACAAATACAGTCATACAATATGAAACACGAAGTAATTTAACTTGACGTACTTTCACAAAAGCATATTTGACTTTCTTCTTCATGTTTTGTTCGACTTCGTCGCAAAGGTTGATTATTTTCAGGTTTTCTCGACTCGACGCGTTCAGCATATTATTCAAATACGTCACGTTATCCTTAACATATGATAGTCGAGACCACGGAGGGGATAGCATTCCTTCGGCGAGATTTAGCGCCGTTTCATTAATTGTCTTGATTTGTTTGGAAACGTGACCCAACAACGTGTCGATGCATTTATCTTCGCAAGCTACATGGGGGGTTTTTTTTTTCAAAAAACGCATAATACACAAATAAGTAAAAGCAAATAAAAGTTATAAACACACTTTTCGCAGCGTCCAAAAGACGACAAACAATAGGTATAGGTACTCACGTGTGCAACCTTTGCTGGTCAAAACGTGTTTGTCCTGACAGACGGAACAGTCTCTACCGGTGATGTTCGGCATGCAGTTGCACTGGCCGGTCTCTTCGTCGCACTCGTCGCTCACTATCCCGAACTTGTTACACTGACACGGTTCGCATTTGCCTCCTTCTTCCCGGGGGTATCCGAACCAGCCGTACTCGCACCTGAAATCAATTTCCGTCAAACACACGTCTCGGCGTCGGTGGTCTCCAGAAACACGCTTACTGGTCACACATGCTTCCTTTGTAGCCTTGTTTGCAACGACATATCAGTTTCCCGTCGAAATCGACTTCGCACGACTGGGCGTAGTTCTTGGTGACCGACGGGCACGGGCAAGGTTCGCAGCCGCTGGTGAACGGATCGCCGTAATAACCTTCGGCACATACTTCACAGTGGGCGCCACCGGTGTTGTGCGCGCAGTCCTGTAATGTCAAGTATCGTTTTTGAAACGACATACGCAAATGACCGGTTCACGAGCATCTACAGATCGCCGGAATCTAATCGGACCACGGTGCGATCTAAATGCCAAGTGATCTATCTGGCAAAAGGGTAAGGGATCGATTCAGCACCGAAGGTCTAACTGACTATAGGTAGATGAGCTTTACTCATACGTGGATTTTCAAGACAAATCTTGGATCGCTATCGATTTAAATGCACTCGCGAAGCGTGGCATGAGTTCGTGAAGCGAGTGAGGGAAGTCGGTGAAGTGAGCGGAGTGAGAGTAGTATGTCCGTCACGGTTATGTACACGACCTTCTTGACTTGAATACCAAAGTGCAAGATAGTGTCGGTGTGGGAGTGTGGAGGACAGGATGGATGTATCAAATGGCAATAAATAGCGAATAACAAGTGTCATTTGAAGTGGACCGAGTTAAAATGTCGACGAGAAAAGATGTTTTTAGCTAAAAAGGCTCATGCTCTAAGGGAAATAGGGAGGGGGCACAATGAATAGAAAAACAATAAGCAGTAAATAAATAATAGGGCGCACAATTGATGACCAGACAGATTTCAAAAAAGAAGTAAATTTAATTATAGAGATCGACCTGGTTCGCAGACTTCGTGCGATCGGTAGTTGGCAACGGTGCTGTAACACGTCCCTGGACTCGCGCGTTATAAAACGATCCAAAGGCGCCATGAGCGATGACGATTATGACACGTTGCGGCAACAATACAAAATGTGACAAAAAACGCGTACACAAAAACGTGTCAACAACAACGATGAAAAACGAAAAATAAATGCTCTGTGTGTGTGTGTGTGACGACCACAGATATTAAACATAGAGCTGGGCCGATAGCACTTTTTTCCGATATCCGATATTCCGATGTATTTTGCCGATATAAAACCGATAGCCGGTCCGATATTTTATTTCCATGAACCGACATAAAATTACTTAAAAATCAGACATATTTTTCAAAAACCGATACCCGATATATAAACCGATGTAACATTTAAATCATGTGGCATATCAAAACATATTAAATTTCCGCTACGATAAATAATAAAAAAAATTCATAAATAATCAATATGAATAATTTAACAATTCTTTTATTTTTTAATTAAATAAGTGGACAAAAAAAAAACAAATAACTGAAATACCCATAAAATAGTATAAATGTATAACACTATAATAGTAAATACTAAATAGTAAATGAAATTATAAAATATTAAAATGAATAATAATCAAACTTTAAAGTATAAACTACAATGAAATAATAAATAGTGAATATTAATAATTTAAAATTTTAATTAAAATACCGCTATCGGTATAACCATCACCATTACATACATGATTGATATGCGACTGTATTACCTATATCGGTTTTACTATCGGTTCAGAAAAAAAACCTATACCCTATTAAACCGATAGTACCAATATCGGCCGACACTAATATCGGGTATCGGTATCGGCCCAGCTCTAATTAAACATTAGTTTAATATTAATGGTGACGACGGCATAGATTAGTATATATAGTTACTAGACGACGGCATACAATATTGTTGTGCGCAGACCAGAGTCTAGGCATCACGAGCATAGATAATACATAATATATATTATCTATGCTCACGAGTCACGGCACGCTGGTCAGGTTGACGACACTGGCGGTCACCAAACTTTTCACCGGTGCGTGCCGCCGTAAACGTCCGCCACATTGGTTTTCACTAGGGATGTGCTGAACTAGGAATATTGGAAAAACCGAATACCGAATATTTTGTTTTCTACACCTAAAAATACCGAATGTTATATAAATTAATATTATTCGGGATCCGGCACAGAATATTCGGCGTTATTCGGTGCAGAATATTAAAAAGAATATTGATATCAAACATAGTAAGTAGTAACTAGAAACATAACTACATAGTACATACGTATAAGCTATAAGGATTAAAGATTAAATTGATTAAAGACGTACAACAAAATACTTTTCAAAAACAATTTTATTTCATAACACCTTAGAAAATGTATTTATTATAAATTATAATTTTAATTTTTGACAAGATAGTATGAGATCCTTTCATATTACTATTTAGTATTTATTATTTACTAATTAATTATAAATTTAATATGACTATATGAGAGCTTTTCTTAATTGATTTCACTTAATAATATTTTATAAAATGTATCTTTGGAGTTTGGACTATTCTATTATTTAATTTAAAAATTTAAATATCAAGTACTTAAATTGTATTCTTGACCGAATATTAATAAAATACGCCGAATAGCCGGATATAAATTAATCCCAAAATATTGACCGAATAGGCCGGATACCGAATAACTACCGAATATTCGGTCCATCCCTAGTTTTCACTTTCAACGCGTCGTAAGACGTATATAGGACGTGCCGTGAAAATAAATGTCTCAATTCTAAAAATATGTTTGACGATTCCTTATCGACGTCCACCTGATTCGTATTATCTTGAGTTTTTGATATACAGATAACAGCGTAATAAAAATAAATTGGAAAAAAGGTGACTACTATTATTATTATTTTTTTTTAATGTATTTATTATAAATTGTGTATTAGTTTTGTGACTAGTTTAAAAAAAAACAGAAATAATATTAAATAAATATTAGATACTATTTTAGGTAAATTAATTTATGTTTTTTATTACGATTAAAAATTGTGGTAAAAAATTTGATTCCATTATTTCAAAAACTAAGAAAATTATTTTAGTCTTGTTTTTTATTTTTTTCGAATATGGTCGCCCTAATGTAGGTGTCAAATGTGCCCCTACTAAATATAGGTTGGATTAGTGTACCGTGAGGCACAAAGGTTGGAAAACGCTGGAATAATATATGGCGACAACGGCAGAATATATAATGATAGGTATATATATATATACATGGGCGATCTCACGAGGGGAGGATATTATGGGGGATAGATCTGTCCGTTGGTATTTGTTTTAGTCCAAAATATTAGTACTGATGGAGGGATTTCTATGGTAAACTGATAAACAAGTATTTTGTACAAATACCATTGATATTAAACTAATGAATGCGGCATAACACAAAATTCTGTAAGCTAACATAATTGGTACTATTATTAACCGCTAGATGTCATAACTGATAAAATTGTCATAGATATTAAACATCTGTTTAATTTAAATACAGTTTAATATCAAAGGTAATTTTATAGAGATCAAAATATTTGAGATAACATAATATGAAATTATGATTTTCACTTTTTATTTAATTTTTGATTTTTACTTTCAATTTATTTTTACCGATTTCAACCCTTTAAAATCAAAATTTTGAAAAATTTTTTCTTAGTGGAACTTGACATTATAATAATAATCTATCCAATCAATCCATTCAATTCGACAACTTTAAGAAAAACTACACTTTTCTTTATAATTATATAGAAATTATACCAATTAATAATAAAATATACCAATTACAAAATATTAACAAAAATTATATAAATCTCTGTGAATTATTTTTATAACAAACATCATAATAAACTTTTATAATAAACATAATAACCCTAATCTTTTTAAATTTATAATAAAATATAACAAAATGTACAAATGAAAGTGATGATTAATTTTTTTTCGCATAAATAAAATAATTTTGCTATTCATTATTAAATAAAACTAGTTAGTTAAATTTATTCCGGAGACGTGATTCTTTATCAAATTGTTTACCTTTATGATGCAATCGAATATTAAGGTAGAATGTAATTATTGAATTTATTAATTGATCTCTGTGATTATTAAATTGTTAAATCGTTTTGTCATTTCGATTATATATCAAACATTTGACAACCATTTTTACAATTTATTATAATATTACTTACTTTTAAATTAAAATACAACTCATTAAATAATATTTAAAATAAAATGATATTGATTAATGATGAAATGATACAACGAAAAAAATTTGAAATCTTATCTTGTCAATTATCTATACTCGTGTTTTCTCTCTCTTACAAGAGTTTTACTTTCCTTGTCACACAGAAAACTTCTGTGCGAGTGAGAACCATCGTTTCTCTCTCCGTTATGTTGGCCTAATCAGTGCCGGATCTAGTATATTTTTTACCCGGGGCAAAATATAAAATTAGCGCCCTCTCATAATACACCCCCCCCCATATATTATGCCACTGTTTTATTCTTATACCAGTTATCTACTAAAAAAATTGTAAATTAATTAAAATTGTAATTATTACATAATTCTCATTATATAATGAATAAAAACTGTTAATATATTTATTTATTATTTGGTAAATTGGCGCCCCCCGACCTAGACTTCCGGGGCAAGTGCCCCGGTTCGCCCCCCCCCTAGATCCGGCCCTGGGCCTAATCAGTGTATGTAGAATGTATAAAGGAATGCCGTATCCATATGTTTAATATCTATGACAAATACCTAATAGGTACATTTTAATCAATAAATACTTATGTGAACTGTTATCATTTGTCTCTATTATAGATTATAATATATACTTCTATATTATATGATCGGTGTACACTGTTTAGATATAGACAAACATACTTAATGGTATATATGTTACGCCGAATTTGTGAAATTGCCGATTTCATGAAATCGGCAGAAAAATTTCCGATTTCATGAAATAAGCAACGCCCTTGCCGAATTCATGAACTCGGCAATTTTAAGAGCATAAAACTGCCGATTGCGTGAAATCGGCAACCTCAAAAAATAAACTAGATTAATGAATTACGAAAAATAAAATAGAGTAAATAATGAAATTTAAAGAGGAAGATAAAATAGGCCGTACAACGACTCCTGAAGCACATTTTTTTTTTTTTTTTTTTGATTTCTCTGCACACCTTTCACAAATCGCAATGTAAGCTTTCACAACAGCCATTGGAATATTTGAGTAGTGCTCCATAATTTTTTTATGAGTTTTTGTTTCCCCTTTATGTCCGCTGGCCACATGCATATCACGAATGATATCTTTGAAATTCTCGAATATCGCCATTATGCCCTGATCGCGATCCGCCGTACTCTTCGAACGCCAGCCACCTCGATTAGTTCAAATTTATCACTAATATGACAATACCTCCTATTCTTCGTTGTGATATTGTCATCAGATAAAATGCTGATAGCTTCAGTATTTCTTTCTGCTGTCCATCTATCAATTTTCCAGATGAGAGATTAAACTAAGGTCTAAGACACTAGACGTTCGACACACGACCGCACTTTAACACACTGGTTTAAAACACAAGAATCGAATTGACTGAACACTGATAATTTAAGACTGATCATAAAAATCGTTATTCGTACTGTGATAAAAGGCCATTGTATAAGATAAAATTTCGTTTTTAGATGTCTTTTACAACACAAGGTATTTTTATTAGGTATTTTTGTATATCACTATAATACGGATCATATCATCTATAATATGTACTAGGTATGTAAGTTATTAAGATAATGGTGTAATAATGTCAATAAGTACTTGCAAGAGTCAGAAAATATTTTATTTACGTAAAATAAAACGTCTTTTTTTTTAATTTTTAGACTGTATTTGTCATGCACGGATTATCAAATAATGTGTTACCGAATTCATGCATTCGGCAGAAAAAAGTATACCTAATTCATGAAATCGGCAAAATATTATTGCCGATTTCATGAATTAGGTATCCTAACTGCCGAGTTCATGAATTCGGCAAGGGCGTTGCTTATTTCATGAAATCGGCAACTTTTCTGCCGATTTCATGAAATCGGCAATTTCACGAATTCGGTGTAACATATAGACATTAGACTGTGATATAGTGATTATCCGATAATCATCTACGTTTATACAATAACCGCGACAACTGTGGTCATAATATGTTTATGAACAACCTAAGTTCAATGTGCTCAAAGTAGTACTTACTAAATAGATACCTTCGTTATAATCCGGAAGGAGGTGTGGTGGCATAGGCCGCACCCACAGCTCAACCCGCAATACATTTACATATTCCTCCCCAACAAAAAATTCCGAGAACGCCACTGTACATATAATAAATATATTATATAGGCACACATAGTTGTGCGCGGACCGGTATACGACGCGTCGAAAGCGAAAACCAATGTATGCGGACGTTTACGGCGGCACGCACCGGTGAAAAGTTTGGTTACCGTCAGTGTCGTCAGCCCATACCGTTGAAGGACGAGTCGACGAAGTAGCAGCCACCGAACAAATTAATTAGGTAAAAAAAAAAAAAAAAAACGAATACCAGTGGTCTGAATGAGCGAGAAGAGCTTACGATTAGAAAACCAACCGACTGTGTGATTTACACTATATAGATCGTCGAGATCTCCAGTCTATTCCACGAGAGAATAATCATTTTTCGCGCATCACGACTGACGGCTTCAGCGAAGCCGGACCCCAATTTCCCACTTCAAGCGACGAACCGGTTCCCCTTCTTTTAAAGTTCACGTGTTTAAAGCTCCGGTGCGGCGTGAGCCGACGATCGGCGCGCACCGACGAAGCCGCTCGAAGCCATGTTCTCCAGGGTGAGGGTATGCGAAAGCACGGACGAAAATCGGTCGGCGGACTGATTATTCTCTCGTGGAACAGACTGTAGTTTACTAAGAGAGATCTGGTCGTTCGGGAATGCCGTCGGTACGACCCTCTTTCCACCACCTCATCGCCCGTAATTATTGAATCGCGACCAACGTACCTTGCAGTGTCCAGTGTCGACGTCGCAGCTAGCCGATCTCCCGTTGCACTCGCACTGACGAGCTTCGCCGACCGTCTGTATGATGATCGTGGCGCTGGCCGAAGTGTTGTAGTAACGGAAATACCCCGAACTCGGGTCTTGGCACGAAGAAGAGTTGTACTCGGGCGGACAGTCGCACACTTCGACTATCTGAGAAGCGGTCAAATGATTGGTCTTTTTCGTCGTCATCGTGGCCGTGTCCAAAGTGACGTCTTTCAAGCTGTAACGAGAAAAAAAAAATCCTCCGTAAAACAACAACAACAACAACAATGTCGAGTGTCGTCACGCGGTGTTTCTGTGAACTGCGTCGACTCACGTTGCTCGGGTGAAATCGACCGAATCGGTGGCGCGGATGAAAATGTACTTGATGTTTTGCAGGGCGAGCATGAGTGTTTCGCGGCTGACTTTCGCACTAGGATTGTTTTTCATCTGCCACAAAGACTCGTGTAACCTAAAACGGGTTGTGTATTTGTTTTATTTTTTTTCATTTAAAACGTAATACAGAAAAAAAAGTCATCATGACCCAACCGGTTTCGTTTTCAACAACAAGACAATCGATTGTTTACCGATTTGTTTACTGTACCTCACTTGGTGGCTTGTCCCTGTGTTCACGGTTTCCGGGAAATGTTCCAAAATGATGTGATCGTTTCCTTGGATTTGGATCAACGGATACGAAGTCAGGATCAATTGAGGGAAAAGAGTATTCCCGCCTTCGGCGTCGATCGTGAACCGAATGTGACCGCCGTACGAAAGCACCTTGTAAAAATAAAAAAAAATAAAAACATGAAGTCAATATTTTGTTCGCATTCTGAATGATCGGTGCAAAACGATGTGAACCTTATCGCCGGTAAAGTGTTTGGGTAGCTGCCAGTAAACGGGCGTGTCGAATAGATATTTCACACCGATCTCGACGTTGCTGATAGTGCCCGGAATCACCCTGAGATTATTGGTCACGTTGAGTTGGTTCCGTTCGTCTTTGTTCGGTTTCAGTCCAGTGCTGTCCGGGTTTGCGAGCTACACAAACGGCGACGAAAGTTTTTGTCAAAAAAAATAAACAAGAAAACAAGAAAAAACAAGACAAAACGTCTAGTCACTGATCCGCGGCGATATCGTCGCGTTACGGACAGTTCCCCGGGTCTTACGTTGATGTAGCAGATTTCTTGTGTGTTGACCGGGTAATCGCTCTCCCTGTACGGCGTGTTGTTGTTGGTGTCGTAGTGTATGGACAGCGTCCGCGTCTGAGGCAACCTGATTTGATTCCAAATGAGACCGGCCGCGGAACACGAGTTGCTCCTGCCGAAGCAGAAACACGGGATACACCCGTCCGTGTTCATTTGATGAAGCCCGAAAGTCCCGTCCTTGCACTGGTCGCACCGTTTGCCGTAAACGTTGATCTGCACGCCGAAAAAGAACGAGTGGTAACGAATAATTAACGTCATTGGCCTGCGCGACGGTTAAATCGCGACTACGTACCCAGGGGCGTATTAAAGGTCTATTTGGGGGAGGGGGGGGCAAAAATAATTTAGCACCCCAAGTTGTGTTGATTCATATATATATATATTTATTTATTTATATATATATACGTAAGTATTAATAGCTTAAACAATTTTCCTAGTTGCGCTCGGTATATAATGTTTATTTATTTCTATTTCATACAGATTTAAGTTTTAGATTCTGAGCGGAGCGAAAGGCCAGTGGTTTTCCAATGATATTTATTTTTTTTTGTGTTAACACTTGGGTAGTTTCTTTCACGTTTTCACGAAATCAATTTTAGTTATTTAGTCATAAGTCATAACTCGGAAAGTAATGTTGCCAGAAACTTGAAACCACCATCGTGTGTACCTCTAAAAAGACCGAAGTATTTTCATTATGTTCATCTGTACAAAATTTACCGCCCCTCGCAAATTTCCGCCGGGACAAATGCCTCTCTCCCCCTCCCCTTAATGCACCCATCCACGTACGTACCTTGCATTCGCACTGTCCGAATTCGTCGCAATCGCACAACGTCCCGTCGCACTTGTTCGGCTCGCTTCCGGCGGCGTTACAGGCACAAGGCCGGCACCTCGGATACCCGTAATAGCCGAACGCGCATTCGTCACACTTCGGTCCGCCATAGCCGGCTCGACAGACGCACGACCCGGTCTCGTTGTGGCAGTATCCGTTGTACGCTCCGAACGAATCGCAACGACATTCCTGAAGTGAACGTAAAAACGTTACGCGACTTGGTGTAAGTTTGACGACGTAGGTAACTCCGGCACTTACCTGACACCCTCTGTTGGCCTCCCAACCGAACGAATTGGCCGAGCATTGGCTGCAATTTGGTCCTTCGGTCAACTGAGGGCACACGCATCTTCCAGTGTCCATGTCACAAGTATGTCCGGGTTTTTCGCACGGTTCGCATTCTAATGGTTGGTAAAATCAAACCCAATGTTTAGATATGGGGAAAAGATCGATCGGTTCGACGATCAATCGTTTCGATTACCTGAGCAGCCCAATATCGAGAATCCGTAGTAGTTTGGTAAACACTGATCACAGTATTGACCTCCCACTCCGGGTTTACAGACACAATACCCGGTTTCAGGATTACACACGTCATTGACGGCACCTATCTTGTCACAACCACATTTTTGACAGCCCGCCTCAGAAATATTCCAAAACCCATCCTGTAGCGATGAAAAAACTCATTTAAATATCGGAGAATCATCCTTGAAATGACCGTCATCGTTGCCACTTACGTTACAAGAATCACACTGGTTTCCGTTGACATTTTTGCGACAGTTACATTGACCGGTGATTGGATCACATATGTTATTATTACTTCCAGTAGTGTTACATTGGCATTCTACAAAGTTGTAGTAGTAGTAAATTACGAGTAAGTTATAAAGCAATTACTAAACTCATAATCGATTTAAGAAATAAATTAATGTGTGTGTGTGTGTGTGTGTGTGTGTGTGTGTGTGTGTGTGTGTGTGTGTGTGTGTGTGTGTGTGTGTGTGTGTGTGTAACTATAACTATTATCCAAATACATAATAATAATAATATTATTAATTTTATATTAACCTTTATTAGTTATTATTTTTAACTTTTTTTAAATATCAATTAGTTTTTTACTAACCTATGCATCCTTGATTTGAAAAACTATGAAAACCTTCATCGCATTTGTCACAGTTCACTCCAGTAACGCCTTTTTTACACGGGCATAATCCCGACCTGGGATCACACAAGTCAGATATGGAACCTATGTGGTTACAGTTACATTCCACGCATTCAGCAGTTACGTTGCCCAGACCATCCTGTAATAGTTTTACGATTTCGGTTTTAAAATTTCTTCTAATAATTTTTTTTTTTTTGGGGGAGGGGGCACAACGTACCATACAACGATCGCACGTTCTCCCTGTGAAGTTTTCCTTGCATTGACACTGGCCGGTGTCTCCGTTACAAGAGTCGGTTATGACTGATCCGATAAGATTGCAATCGCAAGCTGCGGACAACGTAATGTTGTGTAAGCGACACGTTGTCATTGTCGAAACGAAAAAAAAATTAAACATTACGCGACCAAAAAACACTAAGAGTCGTCATACTTACGCCTGCAGTCGGAAACGACAGGGTTACCGAAATGACCGGGTTTGCATTCCTTACAGTTCCATCCGACGGTGTTGCCGAGACAGTTTATACATTTGCCCGTGACGCTGTCACAGGGTCCTTCGTTGCAGTCGCACGGCTTGCAAGTGGAACCGATTATCAACGGGTTTCCGTAGTACGTCGGAGCACACCTGTCAAACGAACAAAACCGCCGCGTTTGAGTTTAAGTTTACCTACACCGGTGTTGACGTGCAGTCGGTAGACACGACGACGCTATATATCGACCGGACGGTATTTAATCGTTATTATTGTTATTGTTATTATTGTTGAAAACTTACGTTTCGCAGTGATCGCCGGCGTAACCTTCGGGACACTCGGTGCAAACGTAACCGCCCGCGTCGTCGTTGGATTTGCAAGTAGGACTGAAGTTGTTGGTGATGTCGTCCAGCGGACAAGCGCATTTCTTGCAGTCGTCCGGTGTGCCGTTCATGGCGTTGCCGTAGAAGCCGGGAGCGCACTCGTTACACTGCGGCCCGGTCGTGTTGTGCTCGCATACCTGCGGAGAACACGAATTTTTATTTATTTCCGAATTTTTTTTTTTCGTCTCGACTCGCGTCTAACGTTATCGCGTCAAACGGTTAAAATACAACGTGACAAACGATATCGCGTTTCCGTACCGAACAACGACTGGTTATCTGGTCGCATTCCGGCGAGTGGTTGTGGCAGTTACATTTTTTGCAAACAATGTTCGTGGAAAACGGATCGATCTGTTTCACGTAGCCGTAGTCGCAGTTCTCGCAAGACAGTCCTGTGTATCCGACGGGACACGAACAGTTTTCTATCCCGTCGACGATGCGCCCGGTACCGTTCACGTCGCCCACGTCCATGTACGCGTTGATCAAACTGCAACAAGTCGGCACCCCGTGAAATGCGTTTGTAAACTTACCCGACCGTTCGTTTGCGTGTGGTGCGGTTTATCGTTTAAAAATAACGCAACGAATAAAATAACGAAACGCCTTGTCAAAAACTTCGGATGCATCAGAGTTAGTCGACAGTGATTTAAAAACAATATTTAATAAACGATTTGTTATGAGTTATCACGCGATAATATTGAATAATAATGAATACTAATGGTTTTTGATATGCATTTACATACTTCCATACTATTTTTAAAATAATAATACAGGCAATACAGTAGGGTTGTATATTTAAATAATTATTATTATTATAAAATTGTATAATTTATTATATATTCTTTAATTTTTAAAGCTTCAAATATTATTAATTATTATTATCTATACAATGTGTGTTAAAAATTACATTGTATAGTCAGAAAATCAAGAAAAAAAAATGAAAAGAAGTTTGTCCCGGTTTTCGCCAAATAAAATATGGCAACCCTACAATACGGAGGCCATTTTTTCACCTAAAACAATGTGAAAAAAAGTGCACTGGAATATTATTTTAAAATGATTTGTTCATTTAAATTATGGTAAGAAGTTCAATTTTCCAAAAATTAAAATATCTAATAGATTATTTTTTTTCTTTGGAGAAAAAAAGGTTTGCAAAAAACATTGAACAAATGTTTTTGATAGCAATGTTTGTATCTAATATGTGTATTACACAACTGTACCTATATCTTTCCGCTAAATGAACTTTATTTAAAAGCGAATTGGAAAAACACTAAAACTATCATCGCTACATTCAACTCTAATTTATTTACTATAGTTATTAAAAAATAACAGATGAGTGAGAAACGGAAAATTTGAAAGTCATAAAATATCGGCCACCTCAGTCGGTTAAATACGTACGTCGATTCCACTTGGTTGGTGTGGTACTTGGCTTTGATCAGTACGTGCTTGATGTCGGACAGTATCGACAAGAACTCGTCACGCGACACATCGGTGTTGTCCACGGGCGTTTCGAGGTTCTTGAAATCTTTAGTCACGTAAAACCAATCGTCCTCAGTCAATTTCACGTCGCCCGTCACGCTGTTGGAAGACCTCAGGTTCTTACCGCCGTACGCGATCAGTATGTTTTCTTTCGCCTGAAAAACATGTCGATGTTTTTTTTTCCATTTTTTTTTCTAATAAAGTATAGAATTTGTGCGAACGAAAACAAAAAATTACTATGTATATATATATATAATAGGGCGTCCAGAAACTGGGCCACGAACGTTTTACATTTATTGAAGGTGCTCCCTATAACTTAACCACTACTCACAATGCATCAAGTTAAAAAACACAGTCGTTCGTGGTTAATAAATCGATAAAATATCATCGTGATTTGACTTGGTACGATAGTGGTGTTTTGATTTGATTTAATGACCTCGCGACTCTAGTGAATCGACGTAAACGTGTGCTACGTTACTTTTTAATTCATTTATAAAATCGGGATCGCGAGTTTTTATATACAGACCCTACTAGTGATGCAGCATACGTATGTATCATCGTTAATTTTAAACTCGCCGTGCGATTACCACCTGTACGAGACGCGAACGAGTCAGTCGAGTCAGTCGAGATGACTCGATCTCTGTCGTGTGTAATGTCGTGTTATTAATACGCGTGTGGTCCGAAGTCCGAACGTCGGTTTACCCGTACAAATATTTCATAATATGCTCTTTGTGACCCGACGCCCGAGCGAAGGGAAACGTAAAAATAATATCTGTCGGCACGAAGCGTGCGCATAACACTCACGATAATGATGACGTCCGGATCGTGCATCTGCCGGCCGCTGGAATCTCCGCGCATGATGACCCACGAGATGTCGAAGCGCAAGCTAGAACCGTAGGCCGAGAGCTTGTTGCCGGTAAACTGGCCGGGCGACAGCCAGTAAAAGTTGTCCACGTCCGCCGGCAAGTCGAAACTGCTGATCAGCGCGAGTCCGGTGCTCGCGTCCGTCGACGGGAATATGGTCTTAGACAGTTTCAAGTCCGTGATCAACCATCCTTCGGTCTCGTTTATCTGTAACAATGACGTTTAACAACGACTCCATGACGATGAAATCTCTACCAATCACGTCGACGACGCGAAATAATAATAATAATAATAATAATAAAAAAATCGAAAAGTCTAATGCGTTACCCTGGTGGCTTTTAAATTAGTCGCTTCCTTGCACTCCGTCGATACGCCTGAGCAAAAGCATTTCTTACATCCGTCTGGGTCCGAGGCTTTTAAATCAAAAAAACCGACCTTACATTCGTTACAGTTTTCTCCGGTGACGTGTTCCTGTACGCAACGTAAGAATTTATTGATTTATTTAAAATGTATGATAAAACGTCGTTCGACGGCACGACACCGTCCCCTCGAGTTACTATTAGGGGGGGAAGGATTTACCCAACACGCGAATGTATATTTTTATTAGAATAAAACGTCGAAAGTCGTATGAAAAATTTTGTTCACGATTTAAATCAATCTTCTTGAAACGACGTCAATTTTATCGTACACATCGCACACGATTCATGAATATTTTTAAACGTTATATTTCATAAATCGTATTTTCCACATTTATGATGTGGGCGGTTTTGCGTTCATAGTTCATAGTAAATCCGTTCCCGGGTCGTAAATCAATATAGTGAACGAACGGCAACACTTACTTTGCAATCGCATTTGTTGTCGCACGACGACGGCGCGGTTTTGACTCCTCGTTCGTCACAGGCGCACGGCTTGCAGTCCGGGAACCCGTTGTATCCGGGCGCGCACTCGTCGCACTTGGCTCCGGCGTATCCTTTGAGACAGTTGCATATGCCCGTGTCCTACGCGACGCAAATTAAAATCCGCGTCAACAATAATCACCCGGTGTATACGAAAACCAAACAGAACATATTAAACAAAACGTGTACGTACGGTGTCCTTGTCGGGGAAACACACGTTGCCGTCGGAGCCGTTCGGGTGACAGTTGCACGGCAAACACGGCTCGGGGTCGTCCGGTTTCACGTCCGCGGGTCGGTACCAGCCGACTTCGCAAATCTCGCAATTAGTGCCGGTCGTGTGTTTCTGAAAAACGAAACGTTAACGATTTTCGCGACGACGGTCGTCGCTCGTGGTCCGACGGACCACTGCGGGGTGTGCTTGTGCAGACAAACGCTCGGGACCTACGCTCGTATACGCCAAGTGTCGTGAACCTTTATTTACACGTGACGAGTGCTCGGCCGAGAAACTCGTTTTGTTGCTCGGCCTAGTACCGAGTCAGCGCCTACACACATTTTATTCACTGGCCCGAGCTAATTCAGTTCGAATTCAACAAAATACATTTTATAATGTAAATCGATAAAATAGGATAGGACAACACTGACTAACACATGAGTTCACTACACAATCTACTCGGCTTCACTACCTACTCGGTTTTGAATCGGTGTGCTTTTCCCAAAGACATTCATAAAACACTTTATGGAAATACCAAAAATATCTTTGATTTAAAATTTACATTTTTTTGTTGAGCACGAAAATAAGAACAGTGCATCATATCATTTTGACTTGTTTTTATGATGACTAATGTTGAATCGTCTTTTGAAAACACGGTAGTTGTTAATTCAATCGACTTTTATTTGTTAATGAAAAAAAAATAATAATAAAACAAAATACGTTTATTAAATAAAACCGATTGATGGAGGATTGTCATTTAGTGGCCGGGTATTGATTTAAAATTGTCTAAGTACACGTACATTATATAATATAAAAACAATTATCTTATATATTAATACAATTTATGAAAACTAAAGTCAGTCCATCTGGCCGTTCTATCCGGTCGATTTCCTTCATTTTTTTTTAAATGAAAGGTATTTAGACACAGATATGTGGGAATGGGACTTTTCGGCGCCACCGGTTCGGCGATAGATATTTTACTCAAACGCGATTCTTTCCTGTATTGGTTGATTCCATTTCTTATGGGACACATTCACTCAAGCAATTCGAATTCTCATAGCTCCTCTTCTGATGAATGGATCTTGATCGTTCACTCACAGAACACTCAGTGGATTAAGCTCTTTTTTTTTAGCTATTGACTGCTTAAATTCGCTGAGTTCGAGGAAATTTTGCGGAAAACACATTTTGATAAACACTCTCTGTTATTTCGACGTGTCTTTCAGTTTTCGATATAATACTCAATTAACGATTTGTTAAAATGTGTTTATGTATTGATTCGATCGCACCTATACTT
This sequence comes from Therioaphis trifolii, assembly GCA_027580255.1. Lineage (NCBI taxonomy): Eukaryota > Metazoa > Arthropoda > Insecta > Hemiptera > Aphididae > Therioaphis > Therioaphis trifolii. Next base: position 72,051,806 of record CM050405.1, read on the forward strand.
TTTATTATAATTTTATATATAATTATATTATATATAAATTTATTATAATTTATTTTTATTATAATTTATTATATATAAATTTATATATAAATTATAATTATATTATTATATATTTTATTATCATTCATTGCGAATTTTCGCAACAGGTACTCTAGTTTGATTGAAAACCGAAACGACGCTTCTTGGCCAAGCACACCCGACCGTACGGCCTTACTATTGAAAACCTTCTTGGTCCTTAAGTCCTATGCGATCACACGTCGTTCGAGTCCGGCAGACGCCGCGCACTTAGCACGAGCCGCACGTTCGTCCCCTACCCATCCACCCACCCACCCAACCACGGAAAAGCGCCCCGTATACTCACCGAACAGTTGATGCAAATGCCGCCGCCCGAATACGTGCCGTAGATGTCCAGGCTGGATCGCTCCTCTTCCACGATCGGGTCGTATTGGCATTCGGTCGCGTGCCCGTGACACTGGCACTGTTCGCAATGCGCCGGGCCCGCCTTCCACGGGCGCTGGTTGAACATCGGGCAACACCTGTCGCAGTTCGGGCCGCACGTGTTGTGCAGGCAGTCGCAAGTGGGTTCCTGGGGATCGTCGAAAAAAAAAATAAAAAATACGTTGAAAAACGGTTTTTAAAATCTTTAAAGTCTGTTTTTAAAGCGACCCTGCGAGTACTGACGAGAGGAAATCCGTCGGGCGCTTGGGGTGACACAGACGCGCGATTTTCCCGAGGAAAGCCTTTCAATCCAGGCGATTTCGCGATAACGATAATTCGCGAAATTATAAACGGCATACGACGATTCGAACTCTAAAGGACGCGAGTGACATTTTTGACCAAAACGACATTTTTACGTCAAAAGAAATTCAAAAAAACAAGTTTTATCGACGAGTAAAAAGTGTAAGCGACGCTTACAATAGAAACAGGTAATTTTTGGGCTAAAAGTTAACATTACTGTTCGTGAAATGTTATTTATTTTAAAATTTGTTTTTTTGTGTTTCTGAACAACTGTCTTAATGTCACTTACGACCTTTTGCCTACTAAGGCGTTGCAATCATTTTTATCATTTCATGACGTAAACGAATTATTGTTATTTTCTGTGATTTCAAGACTATCAAAGTCATTTAATGGTATGCGTCAACATAGTGTAGTGTTTTATATTTGGAAAAAAGTTAGCGAAAGATAAATGCAATTTTAATCATAGGTATCGTATATTCGAATAAAAATATTTTTATAATTTAAAAAATAAAACAAAATAATAATATGTTCTTATTTTACAGTAATTTTTATTGAATATTAAAAAAAAAAAAAAACGAAAAAAAGAAATTTGATTGATTGTTGTGCTAATTTAGTTCGTTATCCGAGGTGTGGCACTACAAGATTTTTTCAAGTCGTTGTGCCCAAAAACTATAAATTTATGATTTTTACTTGGGAAATATTTTGATCTTATTTTATTATTTTTAACCTATTTGAAATTAATATTTTTTAATAACAATATTAATTCAAGTGGAAAAAAAATTAACATTTTGTGAGACCCAGAAGATGATGAATGTGTCTAAATTATAATTTATATTTCTGAACAAATAATATTGATGACAATTGATACAAAGAATTTATTTCATACATTATGTTAGAAAGCACATATTTTCCAATATCGAGTTTATTCTGATTATAATTAGATCAGCTATCATCGTTTTTTATCCCAAAAAACTTTTAATATAATTTCATTTCAGTGTTATGTTATGTATTTCAGTATGATTGTTGTTATGTTATAAAATGTTGGAGTCAATTTTTTTCTTCAAAAAGTAAATTTTATATGGTATGTATGTTTTGAATTTACAATTGTGAAATATGCTAAATTATGTACGTTCATAGTAAAAATGAGAACGTTTAAAAATTGTTTTTTTAAGCGAGATGACTTGGGTAAGTACACCTTCGTTAACTTACATTCGAACAAAAATAAAAATATTAATGTTTTATGATAGTTAATTTCTTGTCACAATACATAAACCTTTAAAAAACATAAAAAATTAAATCTTCTCGTAATGCCTTTGCAAAAAAGTTTATTGCATATTAATATTCCATAAGCTATTCGACATTTTTTTAATAATACAATAAAAATAATAAAAATGTAAATGTTGAAAATTGTTTACAAATATAAATTATTAATCTGTATATTTCGTTCATATTTTTTATGCTAACCGCAATTAAAACTTAAATATGAACAAAATCTAAATACTTAATAAGTTATATAGAAATATAATTTAAGTGATAAATGTTTAAAATATCAATTGTATTTTATTTGAAAAGTATTATACATAAAAGTATAATATAGAATAGGTAGTTATTAACGAAATATACGAGTACATAATGATATTCTAACATTTTTAATACATATTATTTTTAGTTCATTCAATTCACATCTTTGAATGAAAACACACAATTGAATTCATAATATTATCATAGGTCATGATATTTTATCGTAGTATATGAATACATGATTTATTTATACAAATTATTGTTCAATATATACAAATATATATATATATTTAAAAAAATATATATCTAGAGCTATTTTGTTTTGGCGGTTGATTTAGAGATACGTACGATTTACCAAGAAAATTAGAATAAATTAGTAAAATTGTCGGTCGTTGAACATCGGGCTTATAGTTCAATAAAAGTACAATGTCAAAAATAAGTACGTGATTTTGCTGAACGAAATAAACTTTAAGAACTTTGAGTATAGTTTTTAATGAATTAAAGACTTGATTGCTCCTTATGAAGACATTGCTCCAGTTGCTGCAAACAGGTGTGTATCTATTATACTGTCTTGATAGAAATAATATTTTCACTCTGAGTAATTCGAATATTTATCATAATGCTTCACCTCTCAAGTAATTTAATCGAAATACTTTTAACTGAAATCCTGTTGTTTTGGCACTCATTCAACAATGTTAAACAACTACATTAAAGGCTGACCTAGGTTTTTTCTGTCGAGTCGGTCTTAAGGTCATGGATGGATTAACTTTTGACTCGTACTCATTTCATGTTTGACACAGGGGATTATGTTGTTTGCTAATCTGAATCCTAAAGCTATAAGATCATTCTAAATTAACAAAGATACCAAACGCAATAAAAAGAGATCAACTGCCACGAAAAAAAAAAAAAAATGAAAAAATAAAGAGTCGATTAACGTGTAAGAAGAGAGTAAATTAAAAAGGCTAAAAATGAAATTAAAAGAGATGAAATCACATGTATAAAAAAAAACTGTTATTGTTTATACATCCGAATCATTGAAAATGATGAATTTTATTTCATAGACATTCACATTGTTTGCACAATTATTGTTATGAATCTCGCACAAATAACATACATAAAGCCTAAAGGTAATCGGGTACGATGTATTAAATGCACGATATAGAATCACTTACATTGAATAGAAGTAGTCAAGTAGATGATATAATAAAATATAAATTATACTCATTAAGTTCGTCAACGTTAATTACTCAAATTCTGGCCTGTCTAATGTAAATTTCTATTGAAAAATGTTATTCTTTCCTACTCATTTGTTGTTATTTTTTAGATTGTTGCTTTTTCAAGCATTTAAAAAATTCTTTTAAGCATGATTTTACTTCCTTAAATGTATAATTGTTTTAACTTTTATTCATTATTAGTAATATAGAATAAAGAAAGATCATCAATTGGTACTATTTTGACGTGTCGTTTATGTTTTAAATATTCTAAAAGTGTGATTTAATTTTTGTAACATTTTTTTTTTTAAATATTGAAATGTTTTTACGGTTAATTGACTTGTTATTTTGATTGGAAAAAAGTTAGTTGGTACATACTTGTAATGTACTCGCTTCTAAACATACAACACATTACACATGATATTTGATTCATTAAATTAACTCATTTTTATTTTTTATTATTTTGTAAATTTTCAAAATAAAAAAATAGTAAAAAAAAAAAATTGAAAAATTGAGTACAACTTACAAGGAAAAGTCATGTGCAGTTTTGAATGTTTCCTCGACAAATGAGCGTATTTTGATTAAAATTTTATACTACAGGTCGATAAATTATGGGGTTATGATGTGTTATCTTTCTCGTGAAAAACTAAAGAAAGCCCGTTTTGGATTAATCGATTATTTTGCCGAACAACTGAATTAAATTTTCTGAATGAAAATTTTGAGTGAATAAATTATGAGAAAATGTATATTTTTGTTGAAAAAACCAATAGCGAAAATTATTAAAAATTATTTGTCACAAAGAAAATGGAAGAGAGTTGGTCCAACTTAGGTACAACTAAGGTTTTATTTTTGGAGAGGCTAGGAAAATGTTTGGAGGCTAATCCCCCTAGCCCCTCTAACTGGTCTTAGGTTATTTTGCACCTATGCTGTCCAATTGTTTGTTAAACAAGAAACGCTAAAATACAGTGACAATGATTTGAAACTTACTGCGTCTTCTGCCATTTGTTTGCATTTCTTCGCGTGTCCGTTACAAACGCATCGGCCGCCAATGAATATGTCCTTGATGGAATAGAACAGTTTTCGTTTGAACGAGTTGTCCAGCATGGCCATTTTGTCGTTGGGAAGAACTATTTTCTGCAGTCTCAGGCGAATGTACTGGGCCGAGGAAAAATCTAAAATGTCTCCCGACGACAAGCTCGTGTTGTTGTGTCCTTTTAGCAAATTCATGTGGATCTGTTGAACAAACACGATGTAAGTCAAAGATACACACACACACACACACACACACACACACACACACACACACACACACACACACATTGTAATGATATATTATGATATTACACTATCAAACATTGGCGTCTGAAGAGGAGGGGATGGGGTGTTTGTCCCCTATGGCTTTTTTTATAAAACCAAACATTGGCATTAAGTTTAAATTGAAATTCACTACACGCGAAATTTAAAGAATATTGGGTTTGCCATTTGATTTTTTTCTCTACCTATTTCGAAATGTTATTGAACTGTTTATTCATAAGTAAACAGCTTGATAGGTATTATTTAACACCGTTAATCTAGATTGTGAGTATACTTTGTAATAATATGTTATTAATGATAACTTATTTAAAATAATAACTATAACACTTCATAGTTATCTTATAGATTCCGTCTGTGTTAATTGTTCACTATCATAATATTATGTATATACGTATAAACATTGAATCTCGGCCCCTCCTGAAAAAAATTCTGCAGGCGCCTCTGTTATATTCTAAGTTTTATTTGTTTACGATGTCTAGCTTTCACGGCTGTATTCTTACTTCGGCATTTTCGTGAGGTTTGAAACGGGAAAACGACGTGATGCAAGTAGCGTCCCGATAGATCTGCACGATCTTATCCTTGTAGAATGTAGGCTGTACGTCGTATTTTTGAACGCATTCCTCTCCATTTATGGCGAAATATTGCCACGGTTTGTAACGCACGCCGTCTGTTGACCTCTCTAGGATCCAATTGCCCGGCCTGGGCGAAATGCCGAACTTCATTATGATGTATGACACTTGATAGATCTGAAATAAAAAGAACACCATGTATATGCCGGAAATAGCTTATTAATCATTACGCTCGGAGGATTTCATTTCGTAAATAAATAAAAAAAAAAAAAAATGAAATACCAAAAATCATATGATTTTTTTATACGTTTTGAAAATATTTTAAACGGAACTCTTTACGTCCGGAGAGATAAAAACAACATTGATAAACGAAGAGTAAGGGCCCCCCCTTTCTTCCCCCCCGCGGAAAGAAAACAAATAAGCAAATAGCAATATTCCTAATAAAACATCTTAATGCGATTGACTTCAAAGACGGTACAATCGATTTTCGTCATAATAAAATAGAAAAACTATTTCAAGTCACAAACCAATTATTATTATTATTATTTTTTAATCTCTATAGAATAAAAAACAATGTCTCGGATATTTACTTTATACCCGTAGCCGTAGAAACAAAATGTCCATCGAATATCTAAAAACTGTAGGTAAATATCGAGAAATACCATTTTCGATATTAATATATGTATACATTTTTTGTATTGGTATTGGCTTGAACATATAATTATATTGTGATGAGTTCAGAAGTTAAAAAAAAAAAAAAAATCATCAAGCTAAAATCAGTTGAAAAAACCAGACTTAAATTTCTCTTAGCTGTATAACTAATTCACTATCGATAAATAATGCAAATATAGGTAATTAACTGAACGATGATAAACGGGCATTCTTAACTGTAAAAACAGAAATAAAGTGTTCGATTTTATTTCGATGATTTTTTGAAGCGAATGACTTTTTTTCATAAACAATAAAATATGTTTTTTTTATTGAATATTCAACATACTACTTTAAACCACAAAAAAAAAAAAAAAAAAAAACTATTGAAATATTATGACTTATTACGATACGACTAGGGTAAAGTTAAAAATAATTTAAGAATTCATGTTTTTTCTGATTTAATAAATTATTCTAAAATAATTGGTGATACTCGTATATCATGATTAAAGTATTTGTATCTCTTATAATTTACTTAAGATTATTCATTTCCTCAATTAGGTGTTAGGGAAATCACTAAAACTAACTCGAAAGAAAAGTGAATGAGTACATCAGTCGTAAATAAGTATTTAATCACAGAAATAGATGTGCTGTTTTAATCATCTAATTGCCAGAACAGCTATGAACGTAACGAATGCACGTTTTCCATACCGATTCTTTTTACCACGTTAGAAAGCCGATATAGGCGCACAGTCTGGCGGCTATCGTTTTCATCACCAGGTGACCCAAACGCTCCCTAATTGTAATCGTAACAGAGAAGTAACACAAAAACAAAAATATGCTTTTAAATCGCTTTAGAATACAGTTTTAATGCAAATAAACCCCCACGAAAATACAAGTGTAATTTTTTTCTCGCAGTATCAGCTGATAATCACACAGTAAATTATCAATTTAACGTGACCCGCGAGGGCACGCAATTATGTTGAGAATGTCATATTATCATGTTGATATTTCGAATATTTTTACCTAATTCTATCTCTTTGATTAAAAAAGAATAATATTTTTCAAACGGCAAAACAGCAAACAAAAGCAAAATTTACAAAGCACCCCGTCACGATGTACCTATGCTTTGATATTTGTTATTTTTACACGAGCATATTATAAATTATACTTCATACACGTATTAAAATTTCGTTTGTCACGGAAAATTCGTAATGAAAATTTTTACGACCCAAATAGTTTTCAGTTTAAACCATTGTTATTTTTATTTAATGAAAATTAATTAATTTACGAGCACAGATCTAAGGACGTAATGATTTTTTTTTTGTATTTTTATATATTTTATTTAAAAACAAAGGGCCCGAGGTTTGAGAAATATAGCACATGGATATTATGAAGTCAAACTTTAATCATTATCACTAATGATTAATCGTCCGCCATAACATCGGTGTACCTAATCGGTAGATATTAGATTTAATTGTTACGGATGTATTTAATGGAAATGTAATAAAACACAGATTGAATAGTACACTTATACTACATCAAACTGTTTCTAAGTAGGTACGTAACATCCGGCGGGTGAAATTATTATTATTATTTTTTTTTACGTGAACACCCATGAGTATTGACTATAGTATTAAGTCGTTGCTTGCTGTACGTTCTGCGAAATATTAATACTCTTCTTTAAAATCCGTATAAACGGACACGGAAAATTAGTTTATTGTACGCAATTTAAAATTCAAATGAAATTCGCAGAAACGTATTATGTTAGAAACGCTAGATTAAATGAATTAAGAATTCAGAGAGAGACAGAGAGAGAGAGAGAGAGAGAGAGAGAGAGAGAGAGAGAGAGAGAGAGAGAGAGAGGCTAACAGACATCGGTGTTATTGCCAACGAAACGCAGGTGTCCTAATAGTCTAGTCGTAGACGTAGTCCAACGACATAATTTCAATTTATATGCATTTAGAGTATAATCAACTTTAAGAAGTTCTTTTTTTTTTAGCTGTTTTCTTGTAGACGTGTCATAAAGACTTACACGCAATTTTATTAGTGCATAAATAAAACACATATTACCTATATTATGTATAATTTGTAATGCAGAATTTCAGTGACACAGTTTATTTCCACAATTGTTTTTTTCGAAATATAAAAAAAAAAAAAAAAAAAAAATGCAATTTTTCTAACCGTTTTTCGCAGTAAAAAAGCTTAATTATTATATGATTTTGTTAAAAAAAAAAAAAAAAAACGCCTGCTATAATTAAAAAAAAAATGTATCGAATATAAACACCGAGCATAATACATTTGGAATTATTTTATAAAATAAACATATAAATGGAATAAATAATCAAGAGCTAGATGGTTATTAAAATAATATGACTCGTATCTTCGTTTACCGACAGTCTCGTTTATATCGTGCACGTTCCACGTATAATCAACGTATTATCACCGATGAAATAATACGTTCGTTTCGTATTATAAAATATATTGTATCTGAGAGCTTTTATACACGTACTTGAAGTGTAATCATACAATACGTGCGTTATTTGGTTATATTTGGGTTTTGGCGGGTAACGGAAGCTTTTACCACAGTTTGACCACTTAAACTAATAAAAACAAATAATGTTTACACTATGGTATTTCTTCTCTAGTTTTTCGATTTAGAACACAGATTTTTTTCATATTACTCTAAGTGACGAAATCTCAAAACGCTCGATCACCGGCACGTGACATCAGTATTCGTGATCGTACGAAAAAATCGTTCGTCCTATACGTCCAACGTTATGGCGTATGATTCGACCTGTACAAGCCGCATATTAAAATATTTACTCGTCTGCGACATAGTATGAGAAACGCATCGACGACATTTTATACCTACGAGCGGAATCGTTCGTTCAACGCAGAATAAAAGAATATTTGATTGCGCGGTACTTTTTCACGAAACAATGTATTCGGCGTTCGGAGCTGACTCGAATGCAGGCGATTACCGACGTTTAGGAGAACATAATCCTTCTAGACTCGTAGAAAATGTGTAATCGCTTATAATCCGGTGATAAGTACCAGCTTTAGTGTACAGATGTGTATGATCTGTTGCCTATGTAGTGTAACACGGGCAATATATATATATTATATGAATACAGTATAATATTCGTTGCTCGTAATCTAATAATATAGTTTAAATTTAACACCACGTTAAATGTGCGTTGTGTGTGTGTGTGTGTGTGTAAGTTTGCACGCCTATTGGTTCGTGTCTATGCGTTCGTACTTATAGGGACGACTGGCTCTACGATAATAAAATAAAATAAGCACATTGGTGTTTATTTTAGCGTCTTTCGTCCAATGAACAAATAAAAACTTTAAAACAAATTCAGTTGATGAACTTCATTAAAGTTTCTTTTTTAAGTTTATATATTTCTATATGTACATGTAAAGTATATACTTCTTTCAGGATAATATACCTTGTACTCCATCAATTATTAATGTGCCCCTCTGTCCATCGAGACTTCCGTTACCATGACTACTAATACCACTGTTGATTTTGTAAGAGTATGATTTTACGACATTTTTCGGGACGAAGCTCGATGCGTATAATCAGGTTGAATTCGTATTTTTTGTTGACATCAAATTAATTGTCTTCGACCCTCTAGATTTATGTCGTACGTCCTTTTTGTTTTGTCCAATAAATTAATGTTTGGATCAAGCGTGGACGAGTGTGATTAAAATGCAGTTCAACGTCACACTAACGTCTTCACTCGATTCGAGCGTGGTTCAATGGGCAACGTTTTATTGATTTTTGATAAAATTATAATATGACTTGTTGTGTTATATATTTACGTGATAATTTTAATAATCAAACTATGAACTTAACTTCGTGGAGTGTATATGTTTTGTTTTTGTTTCCTATGCATATATTTTTCTTTCGGATTCGAGAAACAATAATTCGCTACAATGTTGTTTGTATTAAGTTTAAATTATTTTGAATAATAGAGCAACGCAAGCAAAGAATGCATACTTTTCAAAAATGTTTAAATTTTAAATCGTTGATTTTCTGATTAAAAAAAAAAAAAAAATTCAAACTCCAATAAATATCTAATCACGTTAACATTTAACACGAGCACGTATATTTAAAAACTATTTCATAGATGACCACAGCTGATTCATATACATACCTGAGTATTTAGATTTTATACAAACCATGAGTGGATAATTTTCGGTTGAATATTTTACTCATATAATCGATTTAAATAATTATTTACCTACTCTAACGATTTTATAGCTGGTAATTCCTACCGTGGACAAATCATTGATAAATTAAGTTAATTGTAAATTGAATATTTATCAATTGATAATGGGTTCCCGCAGAGACTTGTTGTGAAATACAAATAGGTTGATCAATTAATTATGTATGGTTACAATATACTAAGCGTCTAGTAATAAATACTGATAACTTCTATAATATGAATATTTTTAAGTAGGAGTTATATTGTTTAAATTATTTATTTATAATATAAAAATATTTTTGTTTATTGAAATACGATTTTTTTGCTCGATTTCTAGTATTGAATTAAGCAATACAAGTTACACCGGATCTACTTCATATGAATCCGAATTTCGGGTCGTTTTATAAAGATAGAAGTCACTCGATATTTTTTTATTTTTTTTTGTAAAATAATGTTTAAATAACTTTTCATTTCATTTTTCACGCAATTGAAGCTTTAAAAAGATAAATTTGTCAAAAACATTAATAACCTGAACCTACACATGTCAACTGTATACCGTGTATACACTTTGTATCGTATATTGTATGTTTTTGAGTAACTGGATACAACTTATCAATTTTTACATTTCCATTTTCATATAAATGTATGATACACAAACATACATAATGCTTATATATATATATATATATATGTATATAAAAAAAAGGTATATTAGGTATTCGATAATTATATTAATTAGTAATTACAAATAGAATTAATATTGTTTGTCAAAAAAATAATCATGTATTGGTTATATATGATTATCTTGGTATTCATAATAAGTGACAATTTGAATACGATTTATTATTGCAAAGTTTCAAAAACAACTCTAGAGATTGGCATCGGATTTGAAGTATTATTTTAGGTATCTTATAAAATATTACCATAGAGGGAATATACTCGAACCGTACTCTGCAAATTTGCCCTTCATTAAAATTACCTATTTCTTTTTTCCATCTATTATTAAATTAAAAAAAAAAAAATATATATATATATATGTGTGTTTTCAGCTTATACGTATATATATATACATACATATATTTTTTTAAATTTTTTATGAGATGAAACGCAATTTTGGCTTGAAATATAAAAAGAAAAAGAAAACTACCACAGGTTTTGTATAACATTCTGTGAAATGTATTATTAATTTCTTTTGTATGTTTATTCTTTTATTTTTTCGTAACATAATAAATTAATCCGCAGAATTCAAAATGACTGTTCTCGAGATTTTAATTGAAAAATAAAATACCAACACGATAATGGATTTTCCAACAACGAAAAGTACCAGGCGTTATTAAAAATACATACTCATGTAAATGGCATTTCAAGAGAAATTGCACCGTTTTATTAGAATTTCATCGCGTGCCAGTCAAACCCGTGGATCTTTCCGCTGACCCCGGAGACGCGCGCGGTGCCAATATCCGACGCGAGGACGGACTTCTCGTCGGCATAATATAGCCTTATAACCTATTCTATAACCGTTTCACCTCCCATCAACGCCGTCTCCGCGCACGCAAATGTCCACCCCGTGTATACGCAGAGGCGTATTTAGGCACAGGCCCTGTAGGCCCGGGCTTAGAGTGGCGATATTTGGAGGGTGGCGAATTTCAACATTTTTTTTTTTTTTTTTACAGAATTACAAAAAGTATTTTTCATTCGACAACATCAAATTTGAATTGTTTTTCGACTAGAGAAATTCGTTCGACAAACCAGAAGTTTTATGATTTACATTTACGATTCGAACCGTAAACGCGTGCGTCCGTTCGCTGAAAATCGAACAGCTATTACGAACATGCTATACGCACACGCGATACGGCACGAACCAGTACGCGTGTGGGTAGAGAAAAAATGCGCGCGTTCTCAAACTGTGGATTCGAATGTGTTTAGTGAAAATTTTTAGGAATCGGCGGAGGATAGGGAGAGGCGGCGCATCGGAAAGTGTCTACAGGCGGAAAATCCCTAAATTCACCACATTGTGCAGGTACGTCATGCCGGTATACTCATTTGTAATGTTGTATCGTTGAAAAAACGTTAAGGCGCGTCGTCGTGTACTCGTAAACATAGCAGTGACGGATACGAGGGGGTAAGGAGACATTCGCTCGTCCCCAAGCTACCCGTGGCGTAATACGCCAACAGCCTAAATCACTTAATTTTCAAAAGTCATCGCGAGACAACAACAACTGCAGAATATCAACGCAATTCACTGTTTTATTATTGTAATTTATAATGCAAAATCATTAATAACAATTTCATCATGCAGATAATTGTTAACATACGAGCATGAAACGCTTGAATGGGTTTTCGGCAACGACCATCGAATGTCTTCCACCAACTGACGTTATTAGAGATCACAGTCACGGCTCGTTACAAAACGAAATTCCCAAATGTTTAATTTATAAAATATTGAAAAATATTTTCGCTTGTCGTACTATAGTGCGGCCGCTATTCGTAGCGTTGGTGCTCACACGTACTTACTCAAGACAGTCACATTATATCGTACTTTTGCTTTTGCCCCCTACCGCTAAAAATTAATTTCTGCACCCACCACTGCGTACTAAAGGGGCAGTTCTAGACGACGTCGTCGGTTTCGCACGTTATCGTCGTAACGATTTAGCAGGTGAATAAACTGAACGACGGTACTTGTGACGCGCGCGAACCTCAGTGCCAGCTGCCGTGCGGTCCGTAAAAATAGAATTATTATTGATAGAAAAAAAAAAAACAAAAAAATTGTAATAATAATAAAAAAAAAAAAAACGAAAATTCCCGCGTCGTCGTCAGTGTACCGTACACCGCGGGCGGCGACGACAAGACGTAGTCTTATAGGCAGGCGTCTACCTCTCACAGAGAATGCACGCCAAAAGTTTCGAGTTTACGAGAAACGATCGGAAAATGATTGATGGTCGACCTCCGGGTGAGCGCGCCGGGACAGCGTTCGCGGCGAATTTTTCGCATTCGAGTTTCTCGCGACGGGAGCGGGGGGATTTTCCTCCTTACGCCGGCGGGCCAGCGGTCGAACGGCGGTAGCGACGACACCGAAGGGTAATTAAACGACAAAAGATTACACGAAAAAAAGAAAAAAGACCATCCGGTTATTTTGTTAGACGTTACGACGACGTCGCGGGGCGTCTCCACGGACCGTGAATATTGGTTTTCTGCCCGAACACCCACTCGTGGCGTAGGTGTTACATCGTTATGTGCGATTTTCGTCGCCGACGAAATGTTTTGATTTCGTTTTTATTTATCATCATTATTATCATTATTTTTAAAATTTTTTTTTCGCAGATAATTTCCATTTCACCCGATAATATGCGAATTTCGTTTCCACTCCGCCGGGGCACGACGAACGGAGAATAAAAATTTTTTTTCATCCCGTTTGCCGTGAAACGAAAGGCGAACCGGGGAGACGGGATCACGTCTAGACGTGAATTTTTTTTCTTCCGGTTCGATGTGACCGTAATCTCGACTGTATTGTACCGGTGACTCCAGTGGTTATTTTAAAATTCTATGAATAATAAAATCCCGCCGTGTACGTTCTTAGCGGAACCGTATCGCGCGACGTACAATATAATGTATGCGAAGAAGAGGAGAAGAGCAGGACGTTCGCGTGTCAATGTTATGCTAATAACACGAACAACAAAACATAAACACGGTGTTCTGCGGTTAGGAAAAAATAAAGTAGAAATAAATATATAAATAATATGTATGTATATGATGTACACGCGTATGAAATAAAACCGCATAATGCACTGCGGGCGAGCGAACGCGGGGTAGCACAATGTTATATTAAGGAGATTTCAATTCGAATAAAAGCCACTCTATCTGAACCGTATTATTCCAAAAGAACCGAGATAAAACTAATCTGGGTGCGCTTGAAATTGCATAACTATAGCATTATCATAATATATAGCTGACACGCTGTTTTTCGACGCTTATATTATACTATTATTATTATTATTATTATTATTATTATTCTGTAATCTATGGCCGGCGTATATTATTGCTATTATTATTATTATTATTATTATTGGTGATGTAAACGTCAAAACCGTGCAAATACTTTTTCGATTACGATATATATTTTTAATATTCACGTGTACCGCCGTCATAATATTATCGTAATTGTTGTTTAATACGAAATATTCGGACGTGAAACAGTGACAACGTAATATTATTATTACATGTACGTTTCACGACGCGAAATACGCTTTTATTTATTTACGACTGTGTGTATGTGTGTGTGTGTGTGTGTGTTTGTGTGTGTGTGTAAGCGTGTGTGAGTGTATCGTTGTTGTTCGTGTACACTACAGTTTTTCGCCAGACGTATCCATACGCGATGCGAATCGATAAAACGTTATGGAAACAATGCGGCGCGATGAACACGTTTCGGCGTGTACATTACCACTACGGACTCGTACGGATACGACTGTTCACTCGTTTAAAAATGCATTGGCTGTTATTTCAAACGATTTCGGGAACGCTGCGATGTGCACCACACATACACACACACACACACACACACACACACACACACACACACACACACACACACACACACACACACACATACAGACACCCCGCGTGGGCACGGTGAAATATAAAATTCTATAAACGCTTATATCGTGTACATTATTCTCTGTGTATTGCATTATTTATTGCTTGAAAATTCATCGGAGCCAACTTTGAGTTATGAAACTTCTTCTACGCGCAGCTGGTAAATAATATCATTCTTCAAAGTTTTCCGTCGAAAATGTCAGTTTTATGCGTTCGGTGAATTTCAAAACATTATTATTATTATTATTATTACTATTATTATTATTATGTCATCGAGACGTTCTGTAGTAAAGTTAACAAGTATAGGGTGCAATATTCATAATTGCGACTAAAATTGAAATTCTACGAGCTTATCATCGGTTTTCGGATGATATTCTGAAAAGAAATTTTTTTTTTTAAACATTTATATTGAAAAGCTTCAAAAGATACTACTAAATCTCGTTAACTGTGGGGATTTATTCTTAATCCATAGTCATTGGTTGGTTGCTATACTGCACCGTGATTTTACTCTGGTTATTAAAAGTAGTTTTCGACAATACATTTGAAACCAAAAGATTAAAACTTTTCGCTTACATAGCGTATACACTATGCATTATAACTATTGGAAACTAACTATGATAAATCACGTCTCTCCTTGAAGTTTCTGCATGTGTAGTCATATATAGTAGTCATATGTAGTACCTACATGTATAGTCGCACTTTGTACCCTTAAAAAAACATCTGAATTAAAATTATAACTTTTGAATTAAACACATTTATTATCATTTTGTTTATACATTTTAATTTATTATTATGTTTTGAACTGGTGAAAAACACAACTGTATTATTCAAAATGAAACTAAAATTTTTAAGACTACATTATAAAAATTTTAACTTTTATAAAAATCAGAAATAACTTGTATAAGTCAAACAAGTAGATAATTATAAAGAACATAAAAGTTTAAAATACATTTCGTTCATTTTTGGAAAACGTGAAACGTTTAGTATTGTTACAACACTTAAAGTTTTGCCATTGTATAATCTGTAAAGGTGTTAAAGACTAGCAGTACAATATTTCATTTACCAAGTTTAAAATGAAATAACAAGTCGCTAAACATTTAATGGTCAGTGATTATTTATTTTTATTTATACATATACCTAGAACTGAATAAAATGGTATTTCAATATTAATACAAAACAAAGAGTTAAGTTGGAAAACGATCAAAAGTTATGTACGCCGAGTGTATTTGGTGATATTTTATTAATTTGATAATATTCGGTAATTGGGTTTGAATAAATACGCAAAAAATATTTAACACCAAAAGTGATGAAATGCATGATTAACAATTTGATTGACTTCGACACGTGATCGTTTAAAATAGAAATAAAATTTCGTTTATAAAATATCTCACCATCGAAGAAAAAAAACCCGGAGAGTCAAAACTTTAAACGTTGACAAAATCTATGGGCATGTGAGACGAAAACAAGGTAATATTTTTCTCATAGAACTTAATTAATTATGAAAATATTAACAACTCGTCAATTAAATCAATATTCTCGGTCGAGAAAAATCACGAATATCGTCCGGAGAAAATGACGATTTATTATCTCGTTATCGACGTACATATTTATTTTAACGAACGCGGTCGATTTGCTCGTAATTAAAACGATAAACTCTATTGAAAAAAATAAAAAAAAAACACCGTCATCCGAACGACGTGTCTCTGCTGCGAAGAGAAACTCGCGTCTCTCCGTAACGTGTTTCTCACGGAAAACATCGAACCGCACGCGGACGAAAAAGAACGGCCGAGTATACGTATTTGATTTGCATATTATCGCGCACCGTATTCCGTAATCATCGTCGAGATAGCGATTAATTAATTAAAACGCCGCCGGAGGGCGGGGGGAACGATTTCACATATTGTATGCATGTCGATCGGCCTCGCCCGGATAGAATATCTGAATGGCGCGTCACGCCGGAAGGGGGGACGGGCCGGGGGGGAGCGAAAAGTTTTACAATTACACGGTCCGGGATTGAATTTCCCCGTCGAACCCGGCACTTTGGGTAGTAACTGTTACCATTATTACTCTTAGTTCTTACCATTTGTTGGCTCACGACCAACTAATTGACCGCATTCGTCCGGATTTATAGTGTAAAACAGTAAGTCGGATGGTGTTTTTTTCTTTTTTTTTTTTTCTTTCTTTTTTTCCTTCTATTTATTCGCCACGTCTTGCGAACACGACCGCGTATTATTTAATATAACACAATAACTGAAAAAAAGCCATATACGACGCGCGCTTATGGTAGTAGTACGTGTGTGCGGCTTCGCTATACATTATATATATATATATACAAGATCGAAACAAACTGTTCTAATTAAAACGCGGATACGCGTGTCCTTATATCGATTAAACCACGCGGTCGCGGGTCGCCGCGTCGTGTGTGCGTGAGTGCGTGTGTCTGTGTGAGCGCGTGTGTAATATTATAAATTATTTATTCGTATATTGTCTTGATCGTGAATGTACAAAACGTGGACCGAACTTTGTAGACAACTGCACTGCTGCAGTCCAGTTTTAATTTCGATCGTGTTTGCACTTGATCCCGTGATTTTCGATAAATCCGGCTAATTAGCGGAACACGACGTGTCGGGGCGATACGTCGTTGCACGGTTTGTGAATTATATTATTGGTCACGTGCCTGTGATGTGCTGTCAATGGTTTTTTTTCTTCGCACAAAAAGTTTTCAAAATTAATAATTCGAGTGTTTATCGTTTTTGTTTTTTAGGTTGAGTCTTTTCAAAAATAAATGTTTCCCGTCACTCGAAGAATACAATAAAAGTTTTTTTTTTTTTAAATATTTATTAGATACACACACACACACACACACACACACACACACACACACACACACAATCTGTAAGAATTTTTTTTACAATAAGCATATGAGTGTATAAGTAATAACTTAATAATTTTTAAAAATTTTTCACGGCTGTGAAGTACATGAAGTGAGTCGTTACACACAGCAGGAACACTCGACAGGATTTTGGCAATAAGTAAATGTACATTTTATGACATCGAATTTTTTACTCATCCACGGAATAGACTATCATGGAAAATAATGCGACAAAAATATTAAACAAATGTGCGACACGATCGTTTTTTGTTTTGAGTCATTAATTTTTACACATATTACTCATTATTTCAACTCAACACATACAGTTGGTTGATATGAATTTTTCACGTCAGATGTTTGTGTTCTGGCAGTGAATTTATAATTTTCCATCCGAATAATTTAATTACAAGGACTGTGTGAATATACGGAATTTTTAATTTGACTGTACTTTTGTACGGGGTGCCGAGTCACAATACTGACTACTAAATTGCATATATCTACATGTAATTGATAGGAAAGTGAATAAATATTAATAAAAGTGACAAAATTGTATACGGAATAATATTCTGGGTTCATTAATTCGGAGAGGCGTTTCTGAAATACGGTGTAATATTAATAAAATGTCGGTACCGAATGCCGTATTGTTTTTATCGCACAATTTTTCGTGACTGCATATGGGTATTGCATAAATTCGTTTAATATTTTAATTTTAACTTTTTACGTTTTTCGCAGTAATTTTGTCTTTCTTTTTGATTTATCAAGATCCAAAGCGTAGACCAGAGTTCAAGGCTGTAAATAGTTTTGGCAAAGTCACTCAGACAGTTATTTTTTCATGCCAGAATTTTTCGTCACAATCGGCTGCAAGACGATATTCACTAGTGATTCATTTGGGTTCACCATCGCAGATGAGACACAGTATTGGAATTGAATAATTTAACTGCATATACAAGGCGTTCCGTGAAATTTTATAAATTGCAATTTAATCCTGTGTAACGCATACGTTTATTATTTTTATCTACCATTAAAAAAAAAAAAAAGCTGGTAAGTGAGATGATGGTGGTACAAGTTCGTCCATCGTCCCTTCGGTCCTCGGACAAGATATTGGTGATGAATGTATTAAGTTTTAAAGAAATGATGACTCATTTCTTTAGTATAAAACGATTCTGAGCAAAGCTTAAGTGTAATATAATATATTATTATTTAAATACTGTTTACGTATTTTACGGTTATTTGTGTAATTTTTGGTGAGTTTTTGTGTAATTTTTGTAATAAAATATTCAATTAGATATAACTCATTTAAACTTCAATTGTTATAACAATTATAACTCATTAGAAATAAACTTAAAAGAAATCAGACAATATCGAAAAAAATCGTATAATAATTTATTAAAGTGTGTATAAAAAAAAATCCTGACTAACGATTTTTGAACTTTTGTTAGGATAATTAGGTATGTATATGAGTAAGGTCATATTAAATTTTCAGAACTTTTAGTCAAATATTTAAAATTATATTACATAAAAACTTTCAAACAATTTGGTAAATTAAAAGTTCTATATTTAAGTCAAAAGTGCTATAATTGTTCTGAAAATGTTGTCCAATATAAAAAAGTATGTATTTGATATTGGATAAAATTTTCAAGTTTCTAGCTTCAATACTTTTCGATTTATGACTAAATACCTAAAATCTGAACAGTGAAAATCTCGTTTACGGCGGATTTTTACCGATTTTACCGTTTTTACTCAGTTTTTCGATCGTTATTCTTGATTACTGGAAAAACTATGGAGATTTTGGAAAAATGACCTCTCTAAAGTACCATCTCAGTTCAATTTCGAATCTAAAAAGTTGCTGGACGAAACTTTTGGACAAGGATTTCTATACGAAAAAGTGTTTACAGAAAAAAAAAATAAAAAAAAAAAAATAAACATCATTGTAAAACCATAAGATCCTTCGCTTCACTCAGAATCTAAAAATAAAACTGCATTTTACTGGAAGTAAAATTGTTCCTTTTTCTTCAACTTTTTTATTTACATGTTTAAAAAAAAAAAATTTTAAGCTTTATCAAATATTAGCCATTACTCATAACTTTGAACAAAAGTATTTTTTGAACATTTTGATTGTTGAGACAATTGCTTAATGAGTAGATACGCGTTTAAAGTTAGTATAGTAGTGGCAGTATATTTTTTGGTACCTCAAAGAAAACTGAACAGTTAAAAAATCATTTTGATTAAAAATAGTACAACAAACATTTGTGACAATCCGATGGAATGGTTTCAAATTATTTAAAACAAAGAGTCGAAAAGCAATTACTGAATTCCCGTGGAACACTGTATACAGTCAGTATATGATTTAGACCAAGTACGGCTAATGAAAAAAAAAAAAAAAAACAAAAAATAACTGTGTTTGTACCTATATTATTGTTGTATTTAGAATTGTAGGGTAAATTCATGTGGGGCATGAAAAATTTAAGATTTTTCGTCGATCATCACCCATTATCCACAACACATAAAATCGAATTAATCGACTACTTCGGAATGAATAAAAAACGTGGGAACTACGACTGTTCGTTACTGTCGCTAAATGGTTTCGAGATTTCAAAACGAGATACGTCGTGACAAAGGCATATACTCACAATTCGTTTGTCTAAACTTTAACCTCCGGGCACGGGGCACTGATGTTTCCAGCCGATAAACGTATACACAGAATATGCAGAAAAAAAAAAAGACAAAAAAAAAAAAAAATGTTTCTAAATAACGAAATCAGCAATGAAACTTTGAAAAGGTTTTCTTTTCTCCGGGCGGTTTTTTCCCGGGATCGTTTTATACTCGTTGTTTTCGCGCCGCAAAAGTCGAGTTTATTTTTACAAAAAAAATAAATAAATAAATAAAAAAAATTCAAATATAAATTCTATTTTTTCTTTATAACCGGCCGAAAAACAAAAAATAATAATAATAATAAACAAGAAAAAGAAAGAAAGAAAATAATTCACCGACTAAAACGTAGTTCGTCGCGTTCTTGGCGACGATGTTTATCACGCGTATATACGACACGAACCGGAGTGAACAACAACGTACTATAACATTATATACGCTAGAAAAATAAATGAAAAAAACAAAAATGTCGTACAGATTTGTCCGGACCGTCGTCTGTTGGCCATAACGCGGTTCAGCTATCTCGCAGTCACACTAAGTGTATATACATATAAATACATACAATATATACTATACGTACATCCGCGTATATAGTCGTAGTACTTATTGTAGTCCTGAGGCCGTACGTGGAACATGTGACCGAGGACGCAAAAAAAAAAAAAAAAAAATAAGAAAAAGAAAAGAAAAACACGCGGTCGGAAAACGAAAAGGACTCGGTTCCGTGGGAGATCGTATATATTATAATAATATGTAGGCGCACATAAATTTTACATTCGGATGCGTGCACAAACACACGCACACACACACACACACACACACACACACACACACACGTGCCTACATGCGAACCTATGCGCGAATGTCCTACATGGTCGACCGGTTAACCCCGTAGTTTATTGTGCGTATCTACGTACGAATTATTATTAATATTATTACAGCCGAGCGCATTTACCTATCTGACTATACCGTGTTCTCGTTCGTTATGTAACACCGCGAAGAATCAAAATCCGACGAAACGTCGTCACGTGAAAAAGCTCGTTTCCGTCACGACATTCGTTTATGTCGGTATATTATGTCCAAGTACGCGAGCGTATTTATTTTTTAATTTTTAATTTTTTTTTTTTCATTCCTATTTGCCGTATTGTACATCGTTTTTGTCGTCTGACGTTTTTTATTTCTCCCCTGCACCTCAGTCGCACACTACGGGTACACTGTGAAATAATCACCAATTACGTTATCGGCGTCGCTGTAAACGTTGTAAACGCATAAAACACAGAAACGAATAAAACCCGAAAGCGCGTATTTCAAATCACACATTATTTCAGACCCGTAAAACGACGACGACGACTACGACGTCGATTTTTTATTATTACGTTTTAAAGTATATTATTGCGATCACGCCGATCGCTCGAAATATGTTATTTTTTAATTATTTCACCGTCAACGGAACCGTCGCGTCGTGGAGAACACGCGAGCAGAAACGTTTTTTCTTTCGCATTCGTATTAAAAAAAAAAAATACATTAAACAAAATCTAATAATGAAAAATAATAATACGCGAAATAAAACACAAAAGTCGTATATTTTTTTCCACCGGAATATTATAATAGAAAACTTTTTCGTTATTCTCCGGCGTATAGCGGAGGTATTAACTATTTAAACCCGCAGAGTTCCACGGACCGGCAGACAATACGACGGAAAAATAACGCGTTTCATAAACTAATGACAAATTTTAATCTTACGTCGCGTAACACGCGGTACTACACCATTAGCATTGTAATACGTGTTTTATAACCTAACCGACGACGGCTCGACGACGCGAAATTATTAAAAAATAGTTCACTTCAATTTAACCGAACCGACAATGCACGCGTTGAAACTCGAAAACGAATAAATAATATTTATCATTATGTGGCCATTATGAAATTATTGTATTACCACAACACGTCTCATCCGCCTTAATCCATTGTACGCGATAAAGAATTTCGGGATAGGTGGTGACTAGCGCGTCATTTCAAACGTGGCGCGAGTTGATGCGAAGAATGCGTACGTTTTTTATCGACTTTTGCATTGAATACAAAATATGAGTAGATTATCAAATGTATCAAACACGATTTTAAATAATTAACAGTGTTAGTCACAGAACGGATTTTTTTGTAATTTAGGGAGTTTAATTAATTTTTACACAGTAGAGTAAAAAAAAAAGTAAAATACGGAAAATTAAAGAGGTAATTGCATCCGAAGTCAATACGATACACACACACACACACACACACACACACACACACACACACACACACACACACACACTCACACTCACACACAAACACACTAATTATGTACGACAATAAATATAATATCATCAACTACGATTCCTTGTAAATTATACATACATCTGGCAAAAATTTGATATTTGGAACGTAAGATCTTTTACCACACCCAACGTCGTAACAATAATACATGAAACGCTCACGTTGACCTGTTGTATGTTTGAAACGTAACTTGTACGTTTGTCGATCGATGACAGAACATATACGATGATCAAGCGCGTTACCGTAGGATAAAATCCCACCCGGAGCAAGATCAAAATTTAAATGCCAAATCAAAATTGCTGTTTTGAGATTATATCATCACATTATAGGGCCCGTATACGAATAGATTTAAAACATAATATTAACACTTTTTAAATACACGTTTTATCGAAAACTGTGTTATAATCAACATCCGTGTTATAAAATTACAAACGGTTTCAAAAAATTCCCAGGAAGAAAATGGCCCCCCGTCTCCCCCTGCGGGTGCCCTTATATACGATGACGGTGCCTGGGATTCCGACTTTGAAACGCGTGCGAAGGGTCATTTTTCGGGAAGTGTTCCGCGTTCGTCAGCACGATAACGTTTCACTATCAAAGACGACCGTTGCGCCGTGTCCGAGTCGATAGTGGGCGCGTTGACGATATATTAATAGCGTATAGAACAACGAAAGACGATAACGCACGGACAACGAGAAAAACGGCACCGAAAACACGCGGGTGAATTCGCTCCAAAAACACGTTTAACGCGGAAAACTCGACGAAAAGAATATGCCTATGGCCGATTTATCCTCCTGAAATCGTTCGACTGCGCGATACGTATCGTGGTCTCGGTAGAGAAACAAAATATTAATCCGAATAAAATTCACCCGTGCCCGAACACGGTGTAAGGTCGATTAAGACCTCGGGCCGGAGAACAATTATTATTATTCATGTCGGTGGCGAAAGGGCGACCGGAGTGCGGAGGTAATATTCGACGCAACGATTTTTACGACGACGATAAATCGCGGTTTGAAGCTCAAAAATGTCCGATCGTTTTCACGTGAATATTATATTATATGTATAATACTGTGAGAGGGATGAAAAAAAAATCATCGTATACACAGCCTGGCGCGGTCGGCGTCGCGCTCAACTTCTCGGGCAGTGAGTGAGAAGCAGGGGGGGATCGAGGCCTATAGCGGACGAGTTATCTCGGCGCCCCGATGCGTTTTAATAACGTATTATAGATCATTATTATTACGATAACGCCGCCGATCGGACGCTCGCTCGGATATCGTTCGCACGTCGTACGGCCAGGGATTTCCGACGCACCAGCGGCACTCGACTTTTATGCGTACATAAACAGTGTACTGTGTATATTTACTCGAGATATTATTTATCTTGAAATTACAAAAAGAGGTATTTTTATTAGAGATATTAAAAAAAAATTGTTTTTCGTTTAAATAAAGTTCAATTCCACTTTCCTCTCTTACGGTTTTTTACCTACCACAAATAAAACATATTTTTGCTTTCAATTAATAATTTTTTATTTTTATAATCATCACCGGCGTGTATAATTCGCTCTTAAATATCGATCCGATTTATACTTTTTGTGAAATGATGTGAAAAAATAAATAAAATAAATATTCAATACATGGATATTTTATCGTCGTCCTAATATTAAAATTATTAAATTATTATTATTTTTTTTAAATTTGTTAGTACTTTGCATAAAGTCATTCGTTAAAAAGCGGAGAAACACAACAATCGTCGAAGGTACGTTCGCAACGCGCCGGAGACGTAGCGTACATCATCACCCACAATTCGGACGCGACACCTTCGAGCGATGCACACGGTGAGAGCCTGACTCCAGGCGGTGACAATGTCGTTATCACGGTCACCATAACCGCGAATCGGTCCTTAAAACCACGTTAGTGGCCACCCATATTTCCCATCGGTAGACAATTTATTTATTGAAAAAATTGTAATCATATCCATAAAACACATCATACCGCTCAAACGCGTTTTATCGCTACAACACGGTTGTATTTTTATTTTATTCTTGTATACAAAACTAACATCTACTCTTGTGTTAAGATAAATAAACAGATCGAGATAAATTTATTGAACCATCACGATTCCCTCACGCTTTTATATTTCAACCATAATTCACTACACAAATCCAGTTATAAAAACTTAAAGTTTTTACCTGCCAACAGGATAAAATCGATTTGTTTTTTTAATATAGGGGCAAAAAGTTTAAAACAACCTTTTTCTAAGTTAAAAGTAAACTCCCTTATTGAATTCACGCCATTTCCGTCGATGAATATTATTGTTATCATTGTCATGGTTTGCCGTCTTCGGGTCTCTCACGTATTACACAATATTACAAAGTCGGTGTTACCATGAAAATTTCCTCCACTGATACTGGTATCCCCTTCTACCATTAGTAACATTTATCTCTGGTAAAATTTCACTGGTGAACATTCAAGGCTGGGGAAATCAACTTATTTATTATTATTTTTTTAATGCGTTAAATTAAATCAAAGTAAAATAAAATAAATTAAGCTAAAAATTACGGATAAAGTTTTTTAATTCGATCTAGTCAAAAAGAAATTCAAGGAAAAAATAACTTAACTTGATTAAAAATTAAAATTCTTTTTAGCTGGATTGAAAAACAAAAATACGAAAATACCCTCTATTTGCCAAGATTCGTAGACCTATATTGTTACACTATCATTACAATAAATTTCAATCCGACAGTTAAATTATTCAGACAAATTTAAATCAATTAATTAATTAGTATTCAATATCATTTCAACCATTAATCCAACCTAAAATAAAATAAATAAACTACAAATCTCATTAAAAAGTAACACTTTGGACTTCGGATAAAAATTAACTCGATTCAGATATGTGCATGGTCAACTTGAAGTTAACACGTTGGGTTAAAAAAAAAGCCATGCAATGATTAACTTAATTAAAATCAACTTAACTTTTGAACTTAATTTTAACTTTTTAATTGTTGAATGTTTTTACGCCCGGTAAAATTTCACTACAGATCGCTCCAATGACTAATGCATGGTCACACTAGTCAGACACGCACCGACTGACACCGTACCGTACCGTTCAAATATACTATACCGATACATTATAATTCCCAAACCCACATTTTCGCTTCAACATCGAAAATCAAAATATTATTATTAAATTTTCAAGCTTTTCGACCCAATGAATAAAATTGTATTGATATTTAAAAAAAAAGTCCGAACACCTCAAAACGAGTCATCAAAATATTTTGAAAATTTAATCAGGAATAACTGGTGCAACTCTAAAAAAAATACCCTATATGCATGAAATTTTCATTGAATATTTAAATTAGCATTTACTATAAATTATAAAACGTTCAAAATGTTTTGACTAGTTTTGAGCTGTTAACGGACATTTTAATTTTCCAATTTTTCATGTTTTACATGTCGATAAAATTTGTTTTAAAATTAATTCGTTAGGTCAAAAATGCTGGAAAATACTAGGCTTTTAATATATTGTCACAGTGGCAATTGAAAAATATTAAAAATACATAGTCACAATTTTTATTTATTTTTTTTATATATCCATTTCAAGTTTGAATTTTGACAAAATACGTGAAAATCACGAAAATGTGCGAAATGTATTATATATTTTAGTCAGTATTGCCAGGTATCTATGCCTATAGAAGTTGAAATGTTTTTTCAGCAGGATTCTTTATACACATGGTCACTACACTTTTTGTGTGAAAATGCATAGAGACATTCCGGGTCTCTAACGAGTTCAATTAATAACTCTAAATTCATCACGTATGAAAAATATAGTAAAAAGTAAAAAAAAATGGAGTAGTTTATGAGTACGAAATTCAAAAGTCTGCGAGTGCGAATAATTTTCCAGTGAATGACAGCTGACGGATATTATAATATTATTGTGTCTGTTGTTCATTCACGCTGATCATACAGACCTGTTCAGACCGGATCAGACATGTGCCGATCCGACAAAACATTCTGGCGCGGAATGCCGGACACGGACTCTGTCGCCTGTCGGTTCGCTACGTGCACGAACGGAACGGAAACGTTTTAAATGTGAATATTACTGTATTTAAACGAATATTAAAAAAAAATTTCCGGAACGGTACGGTACGGTGTCTGTCGGTACGTGCCTGACTAGTGTGAATCGGGCTTTATGATTTATAAGACTACCAGAACTATACGTAAATATATTAAATTATCATATATTTATTATTTTATTTTTACCTAACAAATATTTCGTACCTTTTGTTTTACAAGATTTTATTTTTTAACATACTATTTTAGTTTGTATTATGTATACAATATTACACATGTTTTCAATTTATAAATGATACCTAACAATTTGGTGATATTTTATTTTTTAATTTTAACTACTCCTATAATCTATACATAGGTCTTGAAGTAATTGGAGGGCTTGCTGCAACAACCAGAGAAATCCACTTTTTCCCAAAACTCATTTTTTTGCGGAAATGTAAAATGAATAATTTTATATTTTTTATCAAAAATATAAATGTGAATATTACTGTATTTAAACGAGTATTAAAAAACATTTTCCGGAACGGTACGGTGTCCGACTTTGAGTGTGAATCACGCTCAATGCGTTTATTTACCGCGCAACATCCCACGTGGCGGACGGGATGGACCGAGGGGTGGGATTTTTGAAATTTCGGGGGGGAGGGCACTCCTCGTCGCTCACCTGTTTCAAGTCGACGGTGAGCGTCACGTACTGGTACTCGTCGCCGTTGTGCAGCGACGGGCTCTGCCACCACGTGCCGGTCGCGTTGTCCACCGCGTTGGCCGGCCCGTGGACCTTTGCCGGGTCGCCGGACCGGGCGTCGCAGACTCCGCACTGTTGAGATTGAGACGAAGCCGCGGAAGACGAGCCGCCGCCGCCGCCACCGCCGAACTTGCAGTACACCTCTTGTCCGTTGGCGGTCTCGCCGCAGGTCGCGTTCGCCGTCACCGTAGCCCTCGTCGCCAAGTTGAATATCTGCGGGTGCAGCGGTCTGTTGCCGTTACCGTTGCCATCTGCGAACAAATCGACAAACGTCGCGGTTATACCACAGAATAAAACAGAATGGACACTGATAACGAATTTCATTGGCAGCATAGGACAAAAATGAAATCAGTCAGCCATTGTATTTGAGGTATAGTAGGAAGTTAGTGACATTTAATTCCATCATGAAACGGTTGTAATATTCTAGAAAAGTAACCGCGGTTTTTCAAATGTTACGAGCGGTTATACTACGATCGTGACGTGACGACGACGACGTGATGATAACGAATAACGACGATAATAATATTATAACGACGGTCACGATTGCACAATGATGGTTATGACGATAAGACGGAGGACGTGGAGGTACCGAGCGAGAGGGAGGAAAAGACAACTGTCCGCGGGTGCGAGTTTTCCAAAAGCACACATTTACACGTTTACAGCACGTACTGCAATATACGAGTATACCTATTATTTTATAAACTCGAAAATAACCGATTTGCACTAAAACAATAGTATGATGATAATAATAATTATAATATATATTTATTGTTATAAAAATCAATAAATAAATAACACCCCAAGGGGTAGGAATACAGTAATATAAGAATTATGAACTAACAATTATTAAATAAAACATGTAACATTAATTATTTGTATTATAAATACATGTCATCAACATGGTGCATGAATCAAAAAAGAAATCGAAATTTTTATTTGATTGCATAACGTTGGTAGGCGACACATCGGACTATTAGAGAAATAATTAGTTTTTGACTGTGGCATAGAAAAAGGAGGATTTTGTCTTGAATTGAAGGAGGGTACTTTGAGACCAATTTTTTGTAACAGTTCAGGACAGACGATTTCTCCATTAAAGATTTTAAAAACAAAAGTGGCATCAAAAACTAACCGTCTGGTCTTTAGTGATTTTAAACCTGCAATTTTCGCAATTTCATCCGTATTTTGGTTAAAAATCATATATATGTTTTATATGCATGAATGATGGTTATGATGATAAGACGGAGGACGTGGGGGTACCGAGCGAGAGGGAGGAAAAGACGACTGTCCGCGGGTGCGAGTTTTCCGAAAGCACACATTTACACGTTTACACCACGTATTGCAATATACGAGTATACCTATTATTTTATAAACTCGAAAATAACCGATTTGCACTAAAACAATAGTATGATATTATTATGTTAACAATTAACGGTATTGTCGCGTGTAGAGGCGATCAGCAATCGTGATCGCACACAAGATCAATACTCGATCCAAAAAAAAAAAAAAAAAAAAAATCAATGGACTATAGATATGTACATACTCGTAGGCGTCACTAAGGGGTATCGAAAGGTACTTTTGCAGTTCCAAAAAGCATTTTCGGGTTGTTTGACTATCGTTTCGCTATACTTAGAAACACTGTTTCATATGATATACCGTATCTAAAAATTCAACATTCTAGTAGAATGATTTGTAAAACAAAACGATATTCGATCACATGGTTTAGTGATACAATGAACGAATAATAAATAAATAAGGAATTAAAAGCAAAGTAAATATTTAACAATGAACTTGTAGCGTTTACTGCAGTATATCAATAAAATGTAATATAAAATTTAAGTACGTCATGTTTTAAATTATTAAAAATAAGGAGCTATTTTTTAATAACCCCAAAATTGAGTATATTTATTTATGATACATAACGTCATGATAGATAATTTTCACCACCCCCAAATCATTAGTTTAATGACACGCATGCATATTATACTCACAAAAATCGTACGTATTTTGTATTTAAATAATTATTTTTATTTTTAAGTAGAGATGGCCCGTGAACCACATCCAGTACGCACACCATATGTATCTGGCCCGTGTTGCTTTAAAAAAATTAAAACTACGATTTAAAAATGAAATACTTAAAAAAAATTTCAATCAACGTATTTTTTTGTATAAAATTAAAAATATAAAATTATAAACATATATATATTATTTGTATTATATATAATTTTATTTACAAATCACGTAGATCGTAGAATGTAACATATTTATTCAATACATAATTTTCATGTAATTAAAATAAATAAATAAAGTTATATAAGTTAATAAATGAATAAAGTTTCCTAATTGAAGGTATTATAGGTATTATAATACCTTCCAATTAGTAAAATCCGTCGAAGTTTCGAGCGTTTGGACTCGATAATAAAACAATACGTTTTTTTACGAAAAACCACAAGTAACGACTCGCACACGAGGCCAACCAGAAACACGTGTAAACCACATAATGAATATAGCGCGGAGAATGTATTATTATAGGAGGTATTTAACGTGTTTTTTCTCTCTTGAAATATATTTTGAAATTTTCACTCGTTTGTTTTTGATCACATTGGTTTACGTATACATACGTATAATTGTATATAGTATAATGTATATTTCGTATTATTTGAACTGTGCGGCGACTAATAAACTACCTAATGACAGTATTGAGAGGTCCACGTCCACAATCACATTGTGTCACAATACGAGTATCGTTCACTTTGTTTTACCGACCGGACAAAAGAGCAACGGTTTGTGTACTGACCACCACGATTTCAAACCGTCAACAGACGGCGGCGAATACAATGACCAGTGCGATGAAACTATTCCCTCTCTGATCTCCTCACTCGGAGCAAACCACGCGATTATGATATTTTGATTTATTATTATTAACGAATCGGGAAAAATGTTCCGTCATAGTGTTTAAATGTTTGTTTCCGAATCAAGAAATCGAAACGGTTTATAAACAATTTCAAAATGATTAATTACGAGAGGCCGTAATCGCTTTAGAACCTTTTCGGATTTGCTTTGGCGACTTACACCGGGATACCGAGGAAAGTACGGTAATCCGCTCAGTACCAAAGTCGAGGTCGTTTCACAGATATAGTGATTCGATACTCATTAAACGGATTCGATACGGAATCATATTATTAATCTAGTGAATACTATTTGAATATTTGAATTAATGTTGTAACCGTTACGCACTCAACCAATTTGTATTAATTCATTTATCACGTATTGGCGGATCCAAGGGGGGACATTTTCCTACCCATAGTAAATAGTAATACACTTAAATCCAAAATACCTAATTTTATCAATAGAATATTGAAAAATATTTCCACTCATCACACTATATTGTCGGAGCGTGGTCGTTATTCGTTGCATTGGTGCTCATAGTTCTCTCTCTCTCTCACATAAGTACATTCAGTCAAATTATATCGTAATTTTGCTTTCCATCCCCCAATTAATTTCTGGATCCACCAATGTTATTACGGCCAGGGTACAGCGATGGTCGGGTTCTTTTTCGGTCCACGAAATCGGCGAGACGTTTGAAAACACTTTGGATGCCGTTGGATTTTATTAAAACTCCTTTTGCAAAACGAATAAAATACACGTTAAACCCGTGTTCATACGGGATCCCGAAACACCGATCACAACAAACTTACACGAATAGTAGACCGGTCGGTGAACGTGTTATGTTAAGTCATGTCGATAAATAAAAAAAACGAAAAAAAAACAAAACTTCCAAAAGTCGATTTCCGATTTATAACGTTTTCAGAAAAGGAAAAACCTCAATCGAAAAAACTTCACGAGATCACTTTGTTTACTTATAAACCGCGGTGTGTTCGTAATAATTTCAACTCGATTACTCCACACGGACAAAAGATTTTCGGAAACTAATTTTGACGTAGGTTCAGAGAAGTAATTTAAACAATCATAAAAATTTTTTCACGGTTTACGTTTAATGATTTTATTTTAATATCCTAAAATATTATACGACGATATCTACTTTAAAAATCATAATTAAGTCATAAAAAATCTCCGTATGACCGTTTATGACCGGGGAAAAAAATTAAAACAATAGTCTATACAGAACACATTATTCTTTGTTCATTGTCAAGATTTACACCCACTTCATTGGTTCAGTAAGTTTTTCGAGTGATTCTTGTGAATAACACAATACATAACATTATAAGCGCTCACCTTTATCTTGGGCAATTATTGTAAATATCATAAACATTAATTTAAGTATGTAGTGAACATATATATATAAATATATGTGTGTGTGTGTGTGTGTGTGTGTGTGTGTGTGTGTGTGTGTGTGTGTGTGTGTGTGTGTGTGTATGTGTGTATAGTTTATAATGAAATTCAATCTGATTGTACATTTCACTACAGCCTATAGCTGAAATCTGATTCATAATTATTTGATTATTAGATAACAACTTATCAATTTTAATTATCACTAATAAAATTAATATTTTGAATATTAAAAACAATTTTTTTTCTAACTACTCCCTTTCGATAAATTATTTGTTGTGTAAAAAACAATATCTTTGAAAAATCTCCATACTAAATAAAATTGAAAATATTGCACGCAGATGATTCAATTTAATGCCGGTCTAAATTATTACGAACACTGAATTATTATGAAATAATACAATACAATAGTAGTGTCATTATTATTTCCAAGTGGCATTTATGGATTACTGACATATCGGCGTGCATAGTACACTACCGTTAAGGTTATTTAAATCAATCCATATTTGAAATTAGTTGGTATTCAATATTATTTCATATCAAATCAAACACAAATATATAATATTTAATATGAGGCGAGTGAAAATATAATCATTGTGCTTAAAATCCGGAATCAAGTTCGAAAACCAACAACTGGAAAAGTTTAATTTGATTTGATCGAATCGTTAATTCATAATCGTTTTGTTGAAAAAAAAAAGGTTTTAAATTTCAAATGTTTAATATTGATAATTATTGACGGTGAATGTTAGATAACTGTTGTACACATCACGTATTAATTTACACGCATTTATTAACAATAAATTAACATACGAGTCTACTTTATTTACACATTTCTTTTAACAGAAAATCTGCGCTGTATTATATTAATTGTTTATTTGTGATCAAAAAGAAACACTATTTATCCTGAGTAACATCGAGGTTTCACAAATCGAAAGTGTTCAAGAAGTTTAAACGAGATAAATTCATCACTTATTATTCTAATATTAGATTTTTTTCATAGTAATATTCGAACGGCGATTTATAAAAAAAGTATTAACTTTTCACCGTATGAATGTTTATTCTTTAGAAGCGTTCTAAGATAAATAAGTCTATTAATGGTAAACACCGTACACATAAGATGTTAAACAGATTAGATATTATGGTTTTAAAATTATCATTAACTTGGACATCTTTAATATCTTTTAGAGAAATACACTGAACAGTACTCGCGTTTATTGTTCAACTATACATTGTCATTTCTTTTGTGTGACTCGATTACCCTTGCGAATGTATAAACAAATAACCACTGATATTTTCATCGACTTTATTTACGTTTAGACATTATATTGAAATTCACAGTGAACAATTTATTCACAGCAAAAAGAAATATTGGAAAAACGTAAAAACGTCATTTGACGTTTACAGGAAAAAAAAATATATTAATTCAGTTGCATATTAAATGACACAATATTATATAATATTTTATATGCAGAATCATAGTAGATAATGTTGACGAAAACAAAAATAATCTACGTTCAATGTTTACGTAGAATGATTAAAACATTATTAATATTTAACAATTTTAACGTTAGATAAATAGCAACTTTGAATTATTTATTTAAATAAAGTTTAATAAGTTAATTTATCTTTAAAACATTAGTTTTTTTAGATTTTTGTTTTATTCAAAATTAATGAAATAAAATTAAAGTAATTAACAATTCACAATTGTGAATTTTCTCAATCATCAAAACTTGATAAATATATAAAATATACCATGGAGTCTTACGTACTCGTAAAAATTTAACTCTGTACACTTATCGAACATTATTTTAATAAACAGTAATCTAAATTAAATTCTTCGGAAAAAAATCCATTTTACCATTGTTTAGTTTACGTGATATTTTAATTTTCTTAAATGTGAAATATTATTTATGGTCTATTATTATGATTAATGATATTGGACACTTAATTGTTCGAATAGGTAGGTATTAATGGTTAATGACATTAAATCATAATAAAGAAATATAAGTGGTTAAAATTTAAACCGGTACAGAATTAACCTTACGTTTTTACGAGTACACATGCTTCTTTACTTCGCAACTCTTAACTTCAAACGCTTAAATCTCTGAAAATGTTTGACGAATAATGATAGTATAAGTATTCGAAATGTATACATATAAAAAAAAAAAATATATTTTTCATACAATATTCCGGTTGTAAATAGAAGTTATCATTACAAAAAAAAAAAAAAAACCTAAAAAATCATCTCGATTAGGGAAATAGAAAATTAAATGAATTTTCTTTATAATAATTCTGTCTTGTTCAATATAAACCGTACGGGAAAAATAATCTCGCATCACGCAGGGTTAAATCGAATTGTACATATCTCCGTGGGGCATCGCGCACAATAATGTAGGTTAACGCATTATTTTACTTATCGAATTTTACATTACAACCGTACTCACACTCGAATGGAAAACGTGACAGAAATCTCGTTACAAATCATATAATCGCGGCGACGAATCTGTCACCGATCATTTGTGTGTCTCGGTAATCCCTTGGAATATGTAAAAAGAATCGGCGATAAGATCTGCTTTCCACGTAACTCGACGAAATAAAAACTCGCGGGGAGTGCCGTCGGTGGATGGCTTTTTCGAACGAGGAACACAATGTGACCACAATATCGACACGTTTCTTTGTTATGTCATATTATACACACGAAGGGCGGCCAATAAGAAGAGCTGCGGCCGCAGTTAACTCGACGCGGATAAAAGGGACGGGGGGTGGAGGAGAAAAAAATAAAAGAAAAAGACAAAACTTATCATACGGACTGCATCTTCCGTTTCTATTGTGTTTAACAATATTTCATTTCGACGACTCTATATTTTAATGTAACGGACCTACAGGCGCGTAAAACGAAATCACCGTAGGTACGTATATACAGTGGCGGCTTGAACTTTTTTTTTCTTGACTCACATTTAATATTTTTACACCACCCACCCTCTAATCAGTAACCTACTATTATGAGTAACGTTAATCGTTATCTTTCATCGATAGTTTCTTCGAATTAATAAATATAATATTTATATTCCATTCTTTAAACATGCGGGTACTAGGGTACGACGTCCCTTAACCTAATGTTGGCTGTTACTGTACGGCTTACGTTGATACACATATAGAGCTAAACATTATATTTCTAATTGAATTACCAACTTTCGAAAATTATTCAAACTACCTTTCCCAACCACAGAACACCCACCCACCCATTAATATTTCTATGAATCACGTGATTCAAATATACCTCCTTCGAGCCGCCACTGCGTATATAGATCAATACGCGTACGAGTCGTTGGTTGCGCTTTAGTTCGGTAAGCTGATGCAGCATAATATGTATCGGCGAGAACACACACGCACGGTGCAGGTTAGTCAATAATATTCAAAACCGATTCGCCCTCGCGATCTTATCACAATCAAACGCATTTCGCCGTGTCGAAACCACGGGGGAAATATTCCGAAACGTTCCCGGAGGCACGGAAAATATTCGATGATTATTTATGCATTTTTTTTTTTTTTGCAGGGCAGTGCAGTTCAATACGAGATACGAGATACGAGATACGAGCCGTAAAATAAAATAAAAAATAAAAATAAATAAATGCCACAGACCGCTCGTTCGTCGGCGTGATTGTATTACGCTTGTAAAACCGAAATGCGATTACAAGACGACGCGTACAAAGGAATCGAACGCTTTTCGCGTTGTATCCGAACGTTCGAGCAGTGGCGGATCTGAAGCGTATTTAAGGGGGGGCGATCGCCACGTCGCCTCCCCTCAAATCCTCTACTGCGTTCGAGTGTATTCGTCGACTTGTCGTATCGAACGCGTAGTGTTTGTCGCTGACGAGCGCACGTGTCCGGGCACGTCGCAAGTCCGAATCGCCCGGACTCGACGCCTCGTTTTCACGACGCAAAAGCGTTTTACGTTGTGATCACACGATATAAATAATTACGCGCGTTCCACGTGAAAACAAACCGAAACGACGGCGAACACGATTATTAGCGAACGATCGTTTTACCAGTCGAATAATTCCTACGCGCAAAAAAACAATTGTCGAATGTAGTGATATCTAAGGAAACACATTGTTTCGTTAAGCGTAACGTAGCATAATAATATTAGGGCTCGGATTTGTATGTATTTATGAAACCAAAATATGTCTTTATGCTACCAAAATATGTACAAAAACATGTGCTGAAAAATCCAAATATGTATTAAATTACTATGATTTATTTTCATATATTTATATTGACTTTCATATATTAATTATCTTGATTACAATTCATGATGGAATGCATTTTTAAATTTTCGAATTCAAAAGATCTTCGATTTGGTCGTAAAACTGCTTTATACCGACTAAATAATGATCGTTCGACTTCCACTGATGTTATTGGACAGTACTGCGTTTTAACTATGTCTAAAGGAGTAAATTCTACATCCAAAGAAATTTCAGAAGTACGACCAGTGAGAACACTTTCGATACCTTTCATTTGTGCAAAACCAGAATTTTTTTGTAGAATATTTTTTACTTAGGTATTTATGATTTCACCCGTTTTTTCCTTGCACTTTTTGGAAAAAATGGAATTATTGATAAATATGTAAAAACATGTAATTACGGAAAAATATGTCAAATAAAATTTAGTTCATTTCATTGGAAATCCCTTGAAACAAATGTATCACTTACCTAAAGTTATTTATCAAGTCATAATAAAAATATGTATTTACATATGAATCCAAGCCCTACATATTATTATAGGTATTATTATTATTATTATTATTATTATTATTTTTACTACGTTATTATGGTATTTCAATTATCAATCTCTGTCATCAACGCAGCGTACGCAAACACGGCGCATTACACTCGGCGAATATTTGAATTACTATACGTAGAACGTGGTTGCACGCTAAACACTATGCGCTCGTGTACACAGCGGTTTTAATAAGAATAAATCAAAACGGAATGGCGTCGATAACGAAAAGTCGAAACTATCGACACGATTTTTTTGTTGTTTTTGTTTTTGTTTTTTTTGTTTCGAAACCGTTTGATGAATTGCACGAAATAACACGACGAAAAGAATAAAAACACGTATTGAATTACACGCGTAAAATATATTACGTTTTGCGAACACGAAGCATAAACCCTACGTTGAATCTATATCGCGTTAAAAATATCAATTAATACGATACGAGACGGTCTGGATTAATTAAATAAAAAAAAAAAAACAAACGATAAATAATTTCAGAGATTATTGACTGTTGTTAATAATTTTATTGTTATGGCGACGTTTCTGGAATTCGGTCTGAATTAAATTCTCTCTGAATTATAGTACGTAGCGTACGTATATAAATGGCATTTTATCTTTGTCTAGAACGATTCTCTAATACACTAAATAAAATCAACTGTAAAACTCAAATAAAAGCGTGGAAACGTAGTAAAAATTCTTCGAGGCGCCGTAAAACGAATTTATAATCAAATTTGAGCGGTAAATTTATTTTCATTGGTCCGCTTTATGGAAATTAGAACCCATAAAAGGCAGCGGGTCAGAAGGTAAAAATGATTGAGAGTAAATTGAATTTAAGTTTATACTTCTTTTAAGTAACAGTGCATTATGCAACAGACGTCAGATTAATTTTCGGGTAAAAAAATAATCGCTTTAGCGTCTAGTTTATATTTTATAAATTCATAATACACTTTTCATTGAATGATTTAAACCAACTGTTTTTGACAATTTTTATATATTGACTTACGCGATTTTCTTCTCCGAAAACTTTTATAATTTATAATAAATTAAATTATTTTTCATATAAACTGATTAATAATACACAATGGGTGTGTATATGAAAGGTACCTATAATAATTTTGTATTTATACAGTAGGTAAAATTAATATTATATATATATATTTTGTTTTTTTTTGTTTTAGTGTCTCTGACTTGGTTTCAACAAATAATTTTTTGTAAACAAATATTCCAATTAAACTTTTTTAATGTGTTAGTTGTAAAAAAAAAAAAATACTACATTCATTCGTTGTTCAGAATAATACTTTTTTTTCGTTAGTTCGTACTCTTTTACGTTGAATACATAATTTTAAATAATTTAAAGTGAAAATCATATACTCGTATTACATTACAATATTTTGTAGAAGTTGCTTGTAGATATTATATATTTCAATAGGTTATACATATACCTACATCCCTACATACGTATATTTCTATGCATATTAACGAATATTTGTAAAATATGTAATAAAATGTACCAATCGCGTGTAAGTTTTCAATTAATTAAAATCTGAATGCGATTACAAATAATTTAATTACGTTTCCATGGTCGATTATTACCACTTTGATCGGAATAAAGATGTATTGTTACGGTACAAAATAATTTAATAACTTCACAAAATGAATGATAATAAAAAAAGTTTTTGATATTAATTTATAGGTATAATAATGAACCCATAAAAAATTATAATTTATTACTTTACACATGAATATTTTATCTGTATTCATTTCTGTTGGATTAATAAGTTAAAAGTTTTCGAATTAAAGTATTTTAAAAGACTGTTAGGCCGTATATTATGCTATTTAGGTTCTACCTACGGTCGGTGGCCCGTGGCTGCGTTTTACCTTTCTGTGCGATGCGGCTGGTAAAACTTAGTATTTACTATAGATAAAATATTATTTAGACTTATCTTGCCGTTTTATTGATTTTAAGTTGTATGCGGTTGTCGACAAGGAATAAATATAACCGACCAATCGAGTAAATTTGTATTATGTTCGTTTACATTCAGACGTCGGTTCATTTTATGTGGTTCATATTGTCGTTACTTTTTTCAAAGTTATTGAACGAGTATTTGAGTTCTGTACATCAAACAAGTAGATTAACATGTATTTTTACACATGGTTTTTTTTTATTATTATACTAACAAAACGAATATGTTATGTATAATATGCTAATAATGTGCAATAAAAACTTAATTTATTATTTTTTATTTACATTTTATTCGTACAAATGATGGAAAAATTAAATTTACGTAGATTATGATTTTTTATCATTTGTAAATAATTTTCAAGCATTTTCACTGTTTTTTTCATGTGATCGAAAATATTTTAACAATATTACAGTAGATCACTTACGGCATGAATGTTTTTAAAATTTATATTTAAATTTAGTCATGAAAATTATTGTTATTTATCTAATAAGTGTGTTGTCAAAATTAAGAATGAATAATTGAAAAGCAGATTAAACTCTAGCTACGAGTTATAGAATTTAGTATCTTATTCTAATAATTTTAATTTGTTGGTTTATTTAAATACTTAACTTAATTTTATTTCAATATTATTATTTCATTTAATTATTATTCAAATATATTTTTCTATCATTTTTGAGAAACTGTACGTATATATTATATTATCATCATTGATCGCTTAAAAATTCGGTTAATGCATACTTATTTTATGAATTATGCACGTAATGTCGTTTGAAGAATTTACACGAATTTCATTGCCATCCGAGTACTGATATTATTTTTGTAATTGCTTTTCTTTTTTTCTTTTTTTTACCATAGACACTTATCGGTTGGTATTTAATATTTTATTAGTCGTACACAAAGGTATTTTCAAAGGCATTTCAAATGATTCGCAACATTTATACTTAGAAGGGTTCGATCGATAGGAAATAATTATTATCTGGTTGCGAAATCGTTTGATTAATTATTTACATATGCCACGCGGTTTTCCCACGGACAATATAAATGTCATATAAATGTGGCGGCCGATCGGAACAAATACTGCGAACATAAATTAGATCATTTTTTTCGTGAGAAACCAAATTCATTTAGATTTTAGGCGAACACCACGAATAAAAATATATATTTGACGTACGAGACTTGTAAATATTTGCCAGATTTACAAACGTATACGCCGCGTCGCCGTAAAAAAGTATTTATCATACTTCTTAGTAAAACCACGGTATAGAAGATAACTATATCTTCTATACCGTGGTAAAACCATATTTCTGTAAAAGGTCGAAATCACATAAAAACCGTGTTTTTATTACACGCGCGGGAAAAGATTAATTTACAGACATCTTCTTCCAGTGGTCTCTGTGCCATGAAATTTCGTTCACGTCAAACTATTACTCCCCCCCCCCCCCGTGCATCTGACCACTGAGACGTCTCGCCGAACTCTCTCGGCGGCGGCGGCGGACCGACTCGAACGCGCGTTAGCTATTCAAAGGTTCCACCGTGCCACTAATTTATAATAACCACGCGATTATATTACATCATATATATTATATACATATTTTAAGTACCAACATAATTGACGGTAAACGTAGTCAATAGACCGGACCACGTGAGAACAACAGCCCGACGACAAAGGTAGGCACAACAAATTATTTCACTAATTGACAGTTTTATTTATACATCCGAGACGTTTAACAACTAAAGATTTATTGCGTTTTATAAATACCTAATGACAAACTACGTGGCGGCTTGTAACGTCATGGGTTTTATATTTTTATATCACGACTTTGCTCGGAAAAACGTAAAAAAAAAAAACATTTCAACGCATAAAATATTACATTATGTTAATATTTGAAATGATATAACGCGTATTGTATTGTATCGTACGGAATGGTGAGCGAATATTATTATAATTTCGAACTCTGATAAAATATTTCTAATTAATTTATTAAATCGACGCGATAAGTATGTCAGG
Organism: Therioaphis trifolii; assembly: GCA_027580255.1. Lineage (NCBI taxonomy): Eukaryota > Metazoa > Arthropoda > Insecta > Hemiptera > Aphididae > Therioaphis > Therioaphis trifolii. The sequence continues at coordinate 72,092,292 of CM050405.1, forward strand.
AATACGAATACACGACGGATAATAGTGTAATAACGTATTGTACGTTATTACGTTATTATCTAGCTCTGCACGTCGGTTAATCCGGTTATGGTACTTTGCGTTTGTTCGCTGGACAATGTAAAAATGTGTGTAAATCACAACTAATGAAAAATATAATTAATACTGATTTCAACCAAAAACTCGATTGATCAAAATACGCCGAACACGTTAGAGTATTTTTTTTTTTTTTTTTGTTCGTCATACTGTTCCACGAGCGATTTCGTTCGGTTTTAACTTAAATAGGTACTTGAATTTTTACATTTTCGAACGTCACGAAAGCACACGCTTAAAGAATTATTTTAATTAATTTTCGAATTTAACGTTTTTCCCGAATAATATGTTGAACGTTGCACTATCCAAACTCGTTTTACGCGCTGTTATTACGATAAACGCGAATGAAAATAAGCCAATTATTCATAATACGTGAAAACGCTGTCGTCTTAAAATATTAATTAACAAAGACGGCCAAAAGCCGAAAACCAATTAAATGTTTTCGAGTTTAAGGGACACGCGGTGCCTACGTATACACTATTATGATATGGTGACCGAAAAACCGAATTAATGCGTAGCGTAAAATCTGCCCCCGAAGAGTTTTGAAAGTACATAGACGCCGAGCACGTCTCCGTGCGGGATTTTGATTGTGGGTTTATGTGTTTTCTAAAGAATTTCGGTGTTTATATGGTTTAAGTTTTCGGGATGAACAGAAAATAATACACCTATCCGTACGCCATATTTTAGGTATAACGTCCAACGGCGGAGGCGGTGGAACAAATCGTTAATAATTCAGTTGAACAGGTCAATAAATTTAACGAACCTTTTATGTTTGTCGGGGGGCTCGATTTACCTTTTATTTATTTATTTATTTATTTCTATTTAGTTTTCTTTTTATCATTCCCCACAGTCACGGTGCTCACGAACAACGAGTGTATAAAAACGTTACAAACACCGTCGAGTCGAGACATTCCGTTTGTTAATATCGTTGTACGTATAAATGTATAATTATACACGCGCGATGATAATATATTGTGCACTCGGGACAACAAATCGTTTTTTTTTTCAATATCTTTGATCGTGAATTTGTTCACAATATTATAATATATTCTATTTAATTTCCTATCGACCCTTTATGTGAAATCGAACCGCGTCGTAAATGAGTTGGATTAAACATTATAACGACGTCTCGTCGTCACTTTATATCGACACTCGACGATTTCTCGTCATCGCGTTCCCAATGCAGTAATATAACCCACTCGATTTCATTGTTTTACAAACTCTTGATGGTTTTTTTTTAAATCTATTGGTTTTTCACTTCAGCGTTCTGTTTAATAATATACGCTTTATAGAAATAAAACGTGAGAACTTTACCCGTGATACGCACTATACACCCATTAGTATTAAAATTATTATTATTATTACGTACATCGTCAACCATCATCAGGTCCGTATTATTATTATTATTATTATTATTATTATTATTATTATTATTATTATACATGTCTCGTATGGAAAGCATAAAAATTAAATTTAACTCCGTCTCTGCGATTTTTATAAATACCAACTGCACAGCAGGTCGTAAAAGTTTTCGCATCGGTGTAATACGATTCGCAACTATTCACACTGGAATAAAGTTTGTAGACGATTTTTCCTCAATAACAACAACGCTCGCGCGAATCGGAGTCACGTTACGCGGTGATTACATTAAAATGACTATTTTGAATAAGTATGATTTTTTCCCCCGACGCGTATCGCAACGATGTGTAAGTATTGGAATTTTTCAAGTCTCGCTTCATAACATTGGGTTACGTTGTAGTAATGTTGGAAATAATTATAACTTTGAAAATACACTCTTTTCGTATTGCACGACAGTACCTACGATGTTTTTAACGCGGCGAAAGTATTATCGTACGGCCAATCTCGTTTTTCGTACAAATACTCGCAAAAAAAAAAAAAGGGGAAAAAAACCGCAGACAAGTTCAAATTTGATATATATTTATGGTTCAAAACGTATTATTACAGACCAATGTCACTCGTAAAATAATAACCAAGACAGTATTAATAATAGCAATAATAACAATAATAATAATAACTTGCAGTAAATTGAATCCATTTCAGACACACTCGAGTGTATAAAAAAAAAAAAAAAAAAAAAATAAGAAATTTATTTCTTTGGCGCTCGAGAAAGTAGGTATATAAAACGTCTGTGTGTCGGTGCGCTCGAACGTTAACGAAGTCGGTATTCGCTTTTGTCTTTAAAAACGAAACAGCATTAATGTAGGGTGGCTAGTAGCGGTAAGAATCTAAAGCCCATATAACGCACACGACGCTATATATATATGTGTGTGTGTATATGTATTTTTTTTTTTACGTGTTTTCTATAGTAAATCAATTGAGTTTATAGTTTGATAAAAACGAAAAATAAAAACAAAAAATAGGTAATACGTACGTTTCATTTCATTTTTTTTTTTTTGGTATATACTATTTGTACCGATAAATCTCTCGTGTAGGTCAAAATTGACCCGGAACACAGATTTAAGTTGGCGTTCACCAAAACACAAGAGTAGATAAGTGCGGGGTATTTGGGGATAAAAAAAAAAAATAATAATAAAAATAATAAAGAACGCAATCTTATTTTCTCCGGTCTGGGGTTCATCGAGTAAACGAAATTATGTTATAACACGGTGATGTTTTTATGTCAAATGTGTTTACAACCGATCCGGGATGTGTATCCGCGGTGGTGGCGACGGCGGCGGGTGCGAATGTCGAAGAATTACCATTTCCGTGACTTGAATTTTGCTGTCGGCGGGCGCTAACGTCGTCGAGTTATTTCAGCGGTTCGAACCAGCTCCACCGGATTCCATGTGTACATGTGTCCATCCATAACTATACACACATACGCACATGCATGCGCGCGCGCATATACACACACACACACACACACACACACATGTTTGAATAGACCAGGGGTGGCGAACCTTTTCCGAGTCGAGTGTCAAAATTGTCCAAACAGTTTTCCAAAACTGTTCGCGTGCCCCCCCCCCCCCAAAAAAAAGGAAATTCACAAAGGAAATTTAATGAAGTCAATATTTGTGTAGGTTATTTTACAAATTGTGTATGATATTCTTGAATCAGATGTCAATATTGAATAATCGTATTAAAAATGTAAATATGTAATTATATTTTAATGTGAACTTTTGTACATTTTTTTCATGTAAACAATTTCATAACAGAATATCCAAATTTCTGATTTTGGTAAAACATGTAGTTTTTGCTTTGACTTGAAAAAATTCACTACACATTATAAACTTTCGAGAAAAAATGAAAAAAATAAAATAAAAGTAAGCGAATTGCATGCCTTCCGACATTTCGATATCTGCATTGTTCACCACTTTTCCATGGAGACGATTTATTTTCATTAGTGATATTAGTAAAGCATAAATGTCTAAAGGAATGTAATTATAATTAAAATCTGAAAAATTATTCGTTCAATCGTATTTATTTTAATCAAAATTTCATAAATAATATGATTCAAATTTGTAATTTTATTAAAATTTCGATAAATTCAATTTTTTTCACGTGTCATTAAAATTTCGCCAACGTGCCACTTTTGGCACGTGTGCCATAGGTTCGCCACCCCCCTGGTTTAGACAAACGCCGAGTTGGGAGTTATAGCGTCTCGGAAACATTTATCGACAGTGCTCTAAGGGGGGCTGTGTCAAGTATCGATTTGTTTTCGTCGTCATACACTGTTGTGACGTGCGAGCGAAAAAATGACGAAAGCAAAGTTTTACGCCGTCGCGACGGGGTCAACCGACAGCGCGCGGTGCACTTTTACGACCAGTATCGCCGTCAGTACAATGACCACTATGCTATAGTACGGTCCGCGACGGTGAGCGGAAGACGTTTGGGCGTCACGAGTGCACAGTTCATTTTTCAAAAAAAAAAAAAATATAAAAAAAAGCCGCGAGAGAAACAAAAGCGGCCGAAAGCCTGCTGCAGCTTACTTCCGTTTACGGTTTCGTCGGACTGGTGTGCCCGCACGATGGCGGTCTAACCTAACGCGCCGGGTTCCCGGAATGCGATTCGTATTGTTTTGTTAATGGTCAGCGAACCTCATTTTTTACCGTGTCGTAATGACCCGCGCCCTCGTCCGGGATGACTGATGGGTACTAGCGCTGCGGGCGCGGCCGGCGGCGGTAACGAGACGATAACGACGGGAGGATACGTAACAATATTATGTGCACCGGAGAGGAGGCGGTCGAAAAACTCGGGAAACGGAAACAACGATTTGTCATTTGGCGGTCGGAGGTTTAATAATCTGGTGTGTACACGTGTTATTGTTGCGCTGCGTGCTGTGCGGCGTCGCGCGCCGCCAGCAGAAACGTTTGCGGGAAAGAGGAAGAACGCGCGCGGCTCATGTGTGTACCCATTATATTATATTATTATTATCCTTGGAAAAATAAAAGCGCGACACACAGACACACACACACACACACACACACACACACACCGTAGCCGTCTGTGTGTTGACGTATGCACGGCGTGCAGGTTCTTCGGGCACAATATTTTCTAAACACGTGTCGACAGTTATCCACGTTAATAGATGTCTGTGCGACGTGTAATGACAGTAATAATCACACGCCGCTGTACATAATATCATCCTTCTCCCCGTGCACGTGCGCGTGTCCTGCCCCTGATAATGTGTGTGTCTCGCTACGAGCGCACAAACTCGCGCACTCGCACGTACGTGACGCCACGTCACTGGTACAACAGTACTTGAGTGTGTGTGTGTGTGTGTGTGTGTGTGTGTGTGTGTGTGTGTGTGTGTGTGTGTGTGTGTGTGTGTGTGTGTGTGTGTGTGTGTGTGTGTGTGTGTGTGTGTGTGCGTGTGTGTGTGTGCGTGCACATTTATTACACATGTGTACACGCGGGCACATACGCGTGCGTGTATAAATACTGTGCCGCGCGGTCATTCCGTTAAGTGGTTCGCATACGACGTGAATCGGTCGCCCGTCCAAAAATGGAAACCGTCCGCGGAATGTGCCGAAGACACGTGTTGTTCCGGAGCCGCGTATCGTTTACAATAATACCATACGGCGACGGAGCACACGATATTATGTCAACGAGACGCGAGCAACAAAAAGTCACTGTGGGTCACACAAACCACTGCGGGGTTTCGAGAGTATAATTAATAAATAAATAATTAAAAATATATATACACACACACAAATATAGGTATATATATATAATTATATATAATTTTATTATTGTACATGTAAAAATATTTTCTTTACGTTTTCAATACCCGAAATTTCGTTTCGTATCTTTTTTTGTTTTTTTTTTGTTCTCTTTTTTTTCCAACCGCCGAATTTTTCCCATCGTAAATCACGCATTCGTCATCCCGTCTTCTCGCGTACCGCCAACCGGTACACGCCCGGCCGCACGGACCTAACCGTATATAGGCGTATGGGCCGTATACAGGCCGATCTACTGAGATAAATACTTCGTGTATACGTGTGTGTGTGTGTGTGTATATATTTACAACGTAGGTAACACAAAGCCACGTTCACTGGAACACTGCACCGTGTTCGTTTTTGCCCGTGTGAAAACGTTTTAAGTCGTTATTTTTATTACACGTCCGAACGCAATACTGACAATATATACGCACGCACAACACACACATATATAATATGTACACGCTTGTGTGTGTGTGTATACGGTTCCCATTATATAGCATAGGTATATTACAGTACACGTATATATATATATATATATATATACGTGTACGAAACGGCATCGGACAATAAACGTTTGCGCCACGCCGCGGCGTCTTTAACGACTGTGCGCCGGACGAAGTGTTCGGACGAAGGACTGTTTGAAGTTTTGCGGCGAAAACAGTGGTTGGTACGACGGACAATGGGGAAAAATTCGGTTTTAAAAGAAGACGAAGAAGAAGAAAGAGAGAGAGAGAGAGAGAGAGAGAGAAAGAGACAGAAAAAAGAAGAAAATAATAATAATAACAACAAAAACGCGTATCGACGAACCACCGGTGTATACCGCGCGTCATCCGACGGATCCGTACTACAATGCTGCGCGCAATATATTATATAATAGGTATAATGTACACCTCTGTATAATAATAATATATTGTACTAAAATGGGTATGTGTGTGTGTGTGTGTGTGTGTGCCGGGTATACGAGTGATTCTCGCCACCGCGTCTTCTACCCCGCAGCGCCGGTCGTTAATTTCGTCGCGCGCGTTTCTCACCCTCGCTCTCGCCGCCATCCGAGTGCGGGACGCGCGCATTCGAGTCTCCACGGGGCGGCGCCGACGACGTGCAGGTGTGTACATGTACGTATATTATATTTGTGTGTATAAGTATTTTTTTTCCTTTTTCTTTCTTTTTTTTCTTTTTGTCGTCGCTCGTACCTGCTTGTATAATATATTATTATCACTGTGTACAGATCTATATAATATATATATATATATATATATAAATTCAATAATATTATGCTTCGTATAATGCGTTCGTGTGAAGTGCTGTTTCGCCCGCATATGTATATGTATATGAATTGTGACGCGTTTCGGCCGAGTGTTCACGAGAGTTCGGGTCGTAATGGATAGATTAGAAACACGCAAAACAATATTTGTTTTGCCGTGTCTCTAATTAATATATAATTTAGGACTAATGTTACTCGTATATGTAATAATATAATGCACGTGCATACGGTGAAATGTCGTTATTAAAATCTATTAAGAGAAAGAGAACTACAATAATAATTATAAGAGATAAAATCACGGGAATCGTTGCCAATGGGGGACAACTAGAGATGGGAGCTTGGTAAATTTACCCGGTAAATTTTACCGGTAAGGTAAATTTACGTAAATTTTACTGATATTTTTTTTACCCGGTAAATATTATTTACCGTTCTAAAAACCGAGTGACCACTTATTTCAAATGTTTTCATGTGCACATCAACATTAGTGACATTTTTATGAGATTATCGGTTCTATCAGTTCCAACAATTTAGTATCAAATAACTGTGTTCAGTCACTAAGTGAATAAGCAACAGATAAGTATGTAGAAAATGTTGATGGCATTGTAAATAAAGATGATAGTGAAGATTCTGAAGATGAAAATTATGATACAGAAGATCTAGTTGAATCCGATAACTTATCAGATGAACATGATATTTTAAGTGACGATGAATTTTATGAATCAAACTTTAAATGGGTTTATAAATATTATGATAATTGAATTTACATTTAATTTAACCCGGGCATCTCAGTATCTGTAAAGAAATAGCCAATAAAGAGAAGCACGTATATCTATATTTATAATAAGTTAATTTGTGTAATGTTTCCTTAATTCAATTAATTTCAAATTTGCATAATTTATTGATCATAGTATATTCATATTTATACGTATTCAAATATAATACTTTATGTTAAGTGTGGACAAGTGTGGTAGTCAAAGTAATTTGTGCTATAAACACGTTATTGAGTTCGTAATTAGTTTGTAAAAAAAAATAAACTATATTGAAAAATGTACGTAAATTCGCGTAAATTTACCGAAATTTTTTTTACGGTAAAATTCCCATCACTAGGGACAACGCGATATGGGCGGCGTAGATGATGTTTGTCGATAACGTATCGTGCGCGCGGGGATCAGCGGCGAGGAATTTGGCGGGGTTTTCGTCTATCGGTCCGTCCGAAACGCCGCACCACGCGAAACGGGCCCGCGACGACGGCGACGACTACGCGACCACCCAGCGGGTTGATTTTCGCCACGCCAATCGCGTTTTTTGATCTCACTCACTCACTCTCTCTCTTTCCACGTATCTTTGCGTTGTAGTGTGGGTGCGGTGACGGAGCACGAAGGAAATTTACAGGTACTACGTCATGGAAAAAGACGGTTCGTGCGTTGGGTGTGGCAACCGAAACAAAAAAAAAAAAAAAAAAAACAACAAACAATCTCCCCGAGTTGATTTTTGGCAGACGGCGGATTTTTGAATGTTTGATATCGTTTATTATTCTCCAACATAAACTACATAGATGAGTACACGATTAAACTCGGTAAACGTTAAAATGTCTCGAGGCCACAGTGGAGACTGTACTCAATTTGATCGAATGTCAACCATTTTACCGGGTATAATTAAATATTATAACCTATTATGCGCACTTGCCCGTGGAGACGGTCTTCGGACGTTTGCGATTTAACTCTGTACGACGGTCGCGTTAAAATTAATTTCGCGTACATATTCAAACACATATATATATATTTTTTTTTTTTGAGGAAAATAAAAATTCGTACGTAACGCCAAATTACGAGTAACGAAGTGGTGGTTGTCATTTGAAAATATTGAAAAACCGATGCGTTTTACCGGGTTGAAACGCATTATTAGATCTTCTAGAAACCTTCGAAGAACTCGGCGTTCTCAGTTATTTACCACAAACGATTTGTCACAGAGAGCCGATAGGTGTTTTTTGATTTAAGTTTCGACACGAGGTTACGCAGCGATCGAACGGTGGTGCGGGCCCGCGCTCGCCCGTTGACATGAATAACGAATGTTAATTTATCGTTCAAAGTTTGCCGTTCGAAAACCATCGACTTCTAATCGATTCGAATGAACGGATATTTTTATACCACGACAGAGTGATCGCACGCCTCGCGTATAAACCGACCCGGTCAAAGATGGCGACAGCGGCAGACCACGGAAAAGACACTGGCTCACGCCCGGTACATCGATATTTTATCGCATATTGTATACGCGCTCACGAACTTAAATAAAAATATCACGTCCGTGACGGAAACACGCCGGTATCGTCGTGTCGTGCGCGGAAATCCGGAAATTCACAAGACACGCCGCGGCCGTCGTCGTCGAAAAATAGGACTCGCCTTTATTCGCACCACAACGTAACTCGCCGTCGAGTTAAAAATAGTACTATTATTATTCGCGGGTGTTTGCGTGTACAATGTACACGCAAGTACGGGTGTATAATAATAACACATAGGTATTAGGGTGGTCCTTATTTTTTAAACTTAAATATATTTGGTCCGTACCTGCTGGATTTGTTAAGTCACATTAGAAAGTAATTTGGGTGAAATTTGGAACACATTACTCAACCCCTTCTGGTGCCGATTTAGGGTTGAAAAATGACAAAAGAGGGTAGTTTACTTGTTTTTCAAATTTATTAAAAAACTTTAGTACTTAGCATAAAAATGTATAGAATCTTAATTATAAAGCGTAATTATATCTATAAAAAGTAATGAAACAACAATTTTCGTAAATTCATTATTTTCCAAGAAAAATATTAAAAAAAAAAAAAAAAAAAACAACAAACAATCTCCCCGAGTTGATTTTTGGCAGACGGCGGATTTTTGAATGTTTGATATCGTTTATTTCTCTCCAACATAAACTACATAGATGAGTACACGATTAAACTCGGTAAACGTTAAAATGTCTCGAGGCCACAGTGGAGACTGTACTCAATTTGATCGAATGTCAACCATTTTACCGGGTATAATTAAATATTATAACCTATTATGCGCACTTGCCCGTGGAGACGGTCTTCGGACGTTTGCGATTTAACTCTGTACGACGGTCGCGTTAAAATTAATTTCGCGTACATATTCAAACACATATATATATATATTTTTTTTTTGAGGAAAATAAAAATTCGTACGTAACGCCAAATTACGAGTAACGAAGTGGTGGTTATCATTTGAAAATATTGAAAAACCGATGCGTTTTACCGGGTTGAAACGCATTATTAGATCTTCTAGAAACCTTCGAAGAACTCGGCGTTCTCAGTTATTTACCACAAACGATTTGTCACAGAGAGCCGATAGGTGTTTTTTGATTTAAGTTTCGACACGAGGTTACGCAGCGATCGAACGGTGGTGCGGGCCCGCGCTCGCCCGTTGACATGAATAACGAATGTTAATTTATCGTTCAAAGTTTGCCGTTCGAAAACCATCGACTTCTAATCGATTCGAACGAACGGATATTTTTATACCACGACAGAGTGATCGCACGCCTCGCGTATAAACCGACCCGGTCAAAGATGGCGACAGCGGCAGACCACGGAAAAGACACTGGCTCACGCCCGGTACATCGATATTTTATCGCATATTGTATACGCGCTCACGAACTTAAATAAAAATATCACTTCCGTGACGGAAACACGCCGGTATCGTCGTGTCGTGCGCGGAAATCCGGAAATTCGCAAGACACGCCGCGGCCGTCGTCGTCGAAAAATAGGACTCGCCTTTATTCGCACCACAACGTAACTCGCCGTCGAGTTAAAAATAGTACTATTATTATTCGCGGATGTTTGCGTGTACAATGTACACGCAAGTACGGGTGTATAATAACACATAGGTATACGTTTCGGTTTATATCGCGTCTTTTGTGTGTCGTCGCGTATATATTATAAACCGTGAAACGGCGATACCCTATGTACATTATGCTATTTGGCGCGTTCATGCCCGAACAACGAAAACGTATATTATTTTTATTACTATTATTATTATTATTATTATTATTATAGGTACACTAATATAATATAATATACACGTACACGACGACGACGTCGAGTTCAGATCGCCGCGGAGAGCTGCCGGGGACCACCTACGCGCGCCGTACCGTGTGTAAGAGTACAAAAGACCACCAAAAAGGAAACGACACGTACGCGTATTATTATATACGGTATCATCCTCCACGCACTGTTCGAGCGCACGTGCGTAAGTAAATAGATACACTGAACGTGTATAATACGTCGGCGTGCGTATTCCGTTCTTTCTTCTGCCGGCCTACAGGGTGGCTTAACGGTACACACACATATATAATATATATAACGTATTATACAGGTATACACAGACATAAATGCCGCGTCGTATTTTTTTTGTACTCCGTGTGACAGGATCGACCGTGTGCGGGTATCGCCGAAGATATATAGACCGCGTGCAATAACAAGGGATGCGACAATGGCATTCGAAATTCAGAAAAAAAAAAGAAAAATAATAATAACAATAACCATATAAATACGTCTAGTACACAAAGTCTAAACTGAACCTTCCAAAGACCAATAGGTCCATTGTGTGTAAGGTGTCGTGCGGGGTTCTCAAGGCAACTGAGTCATTCTAAATCATTTTTTTCTCCTTTTCTTCCTCGAAATGATCAAATGGTTTTTATAATGTTTCACTAAAAGTCACGTATACTCCAGTGTTTATTGTATTTATCACATTGAACGTTTACGATCGTTGAAAAGAATTTCAGCCGATATTTAGGTAGTAAATATATCCATCTCGTGATATGTATAAAATACGAATCTTTTTACACTGTAGAATAAATGCAGAGCATATTTCACTTTGATTTTAAAACTGCTATTTTTATTGAATAGGCGTTCGTACAATACGACACACACACACACACACACACACACACACACACACACACACACACACACACACACACACACTCACACACACATATTGTATATTGAGTGTATAAAACTTTGTCAACCAATTGTAAGGGGAAAAGTTTTTTATGGTGTGAATGTGAATATCTTGCCAGAATTCTCGCAAATAAATCACACCCGCACAATAACGAATAAATTATTTCTAAATAACCATACACGGATAGTGTTTCCTCCTGTTGCAGCTACTTGTTTGTTCCATCGCTTGCGTATATCGTGACCGTAAACGTTTACACGGTATTAATATTAAAAACGTTGGTACTTAATGTATTAGGAGTATACTTTAATTAAGTCATTAACAGTTTTAAAACTATAAATTCAATAAAAACCTGAAGAAACTAATATAAACAGAATTCAATTGATGAGACTTCGATTAATTTCATCTTTTTCATCCAGAATAAAAATAAATTAATGAAATAAATATTTTGATATAATTATGGTATATGTAGAAAAACTATTCATAGAAAAACAAATTTCATAAAATCAATTGTTGAAGACGTCTTCACACAAAATGTATAGTAATATAATATACACGGTGTAACGATGAATCGAAAACTTTTGGTACAACACTTGACACACTTTGAAATGTAATCAAAGTTTAATTTATTAATTTATTTTTAAACTATCTTCATTAAACTTTTAATTCTACAAGTCAAAAAAACTATATGCGAGTACTAAGTTGAATATATTACATGGGCAATAGTTAAAAGAAAATATATTTGTAAATAATTCTCGTTTAAACCTTAATCTGTCATCACAAAAATAAAATATTTTTTAAAATTTATTTAGTTACTGGAAAGAAACAATTCAAAATAACTTTACTTTCTTTTTTTACAGTTAATTATTATTTGGCAGCAGGCTTAAAAACGTAAATCAGACCAATAAAAAATGTAACAACTTGAAATGTTCACATATCTATTCAATCTTCAAAGTATTTTTATCTGAGAATAATTCCTAATGATCACGAGCAAATTAATTTGTTGAAAAATTGATGTATATAATATATAATAATATGTATGTAGTTTCTAGACATTTTGATTTTATTGTTACATCTATGTGTTATTTTAAGATATGATCAAACCAATTTGATTACATTAGATTACATTACATTCTTATTTTAAAAATACTACTAGATATTATAATGGGTAAATGATATGGTAGGTATTTTATATTATGTGTTTCGTGTTTTGTACGATATTGTGTATTTTTTAAATAATTAACTTAGTCTTTCAAAAATTAGTTTTGTTATTCAAAGCAGGTAAACTATTTGAAAATGCATTAAACTATTTTTTATTGATACTTTATTGCATATGTATTCTATTCACTTATGTTTATTGTACCATAGGCGTACATATTGTGTGATTTTCTTTATTAAAAAAAAAAAATTAAAAAAAAATGTGTAGCTCTATAAAATATAGCAATATAATATCAATATATTATACAAATCAAATATGACGTAAAAATTAAATTATTATAATTTGTATATATTAATAAATAAAAAAGGTGAAATCATTACGTACTTTAAAAAAAAATCAAATAGACATTTCATTTTTTTAAACTATATGGTTCTTTTATTCTCACCGTATTCTCCAACCACAAACCGGACCATACGCTAATAATAACCGGAGTCCAGTACGAAAAAAACGGTTCACCACGAGTGCGATTTTATTTATTAACAACCGAAACATTTATATAGTTATTGTTACTATCATAATGTCACGAGTGTATTTCATTCGGGGTCGATCGGTTTGAAGGAACCGCAATGCAGGCGTTTAGAGATATTTGTAAGTGGTTCAAGTCGTTAAAATTTACGACTGTTTATTCAAACGTATCTGAACGAAAAACGTCTCAAGTTAAATATTTTTTATGCATCATAAAACAATGACAAGTTTTTCTTTCCTTTTGTCAACAAAAGCTAGCTGTCCTAGATTTGGGCATGTATAGTGTTATTTTTAAAGCGTTTACTAAGAAATTATAATAAAACGAAAAACTTTTGGCATTACATTTGGTAGATTCTATCGATTTCTGGTCAACATCAATCTTTCATCAAACATGATTTATATATAGAATCGAATATAACGTAGAAATCGATTATGATTTCATAGGAGGCGCAATCCTAAATTGTTCGTTTGAACCGATGTTTTGTCGTAACATCGATGCTTCGACATAGAAGCAAAATATTATATACGACGATATTATACTTCACTCGAGGCACAACGATTTGGTCGTGTCGATCGATGGCGTTATAATATATTTTCATCGAAATCGAAATGTATGACGTATAATATTGTTTATAATATAATTTAGTGATTTTCGTAAAATATTTTTGTTTTGTTCTGCCACCGTGTAGATCGACGAAAATATAGCGTATATAGAAAACCTTCCGATCCCTGTTTCGTATTGGTAAACATGACCGCGCGGTTACGAGAGCATGGTGGTCGAGAGAAAAACCAACGGGTTCATATGGGGTTTTGGTCCGAGGAGGAAAGCGCAAGAGGAAACCACGAGAACGAGTGTTATATTGTCGTGGTTACATTTGGGCTGGCTGCTGCGCGTGTCGATCGCATAGACGAACGACGACAACGACACCGACACGACCTAAGCGGTGGCGATGACACGATCGGCACGCACACACACACACACACACACACACACACACACACACACACATACATACACACACACACACACACTTTGCCGTACATGTGAACCACGGTGGTAATAACAACATTGGTCGTGCCGTGGATATTGAGGCACCTATGTAGTGGGTACTGTGTAGTAATACCGACGATCGTAAATATACACATATACACATTATATATGTTTACGTGTGTGTGTGTATTATATTATAATCTATGGTTAACGACGACGACGACACTACGTTACGACGTACCTATGTGCACTGTATGCGTGCACGCCGTCGTTTGCGCCGTAAGAGGTCAGTCGGTCGTAAAAAAAAAGAAAAAAAAAAGAAAAACTTAAATTAAATAAGTAAATACGAGAGAAAAAAAAGTAAAAATACCTATCCGAGGGCGTGTATAATAGTAATAATAATATTATCGTAGGCACGATACGGACGGTAAAAACGACTGCAGCGGTGTACATCTGCGACGACGACGACGGCGACGAGGATAAACCCGTTTTTCGACGCGACGCGCATTGGTCAGTGCGTTATTACAGTCGTAGGTAGGGTACCTCTGATCTCCACGCCGCATGATAGTAGGTAATAATAATATATTACACGAAACATCAATCGTAATAATATTTAAAAAAAATCATAATAATAATCATAATAAACGTAATATTATTATACTCAATAACAACAACATCAACAACAATATCAACGACAACAGCAACGACGACGACGGCGATCAGTGTTCACGATTATTATTGACGATCGATGAACTATGATCGAAACGGCGGCGACGACCGCGAAAACAATGATCGCCGCCGTGTAGATCGCGGCTTCGTTGTGATAACGAATCGCCGTCGTCGTCGCAGCTGCGCTCGACGACGTTGCGGTAGGTACCTGATGCGTTCTTGATGTGAGTCGCCCGGACGGAGGCCGCGGCCGTGGCCGTGGCCGCGAGCAAGAGCAGGAACAGGGAAGCGGCCGAGAACGCCGACGACGCCGCGTCCTTGGACGACATTGTTTTTTCGCGCGTTATAGCGCGTCTCAGCCGTGCGCGTGTGTCGCGTGTCTGTTGTGCGGAGATCGGTGTGCGCGGCGGCGGCCGTTCACGCGGTCATTGCACTCGCCCCGCGGCGGGGCGGAAACGCGTACGGGGCGAGGGGAGCGGAGAAGAGACGTGCGCGAAAAAGAAATGGGGAAAAAAACGACGACGACGACGACGACGTCTGCGTACGCGGACGAAGAGGAGCGAATCGGTCGACGGTACGGGTCGGTCCGTCCGGCCGGCGGTGCTCGCGGGGCGGCAGAGAGCGCCAAGAGACGGTACGCGATCGGCAAAAGTCGCCGTGAACTCGTGTCCGGTAAAAACGGAAACGAAACCGAAAAAAATCTAATGAAAACTCAAAAAAAAAAAAAAACAAAAAAAACCGATTCGTCAAATCGGTACGCGCACTGGTCGTGTGGCGGTTGGCAGTTGTACACGGTACGCGCGCCGACGCTGGTGTGTACGGTCGCTGCACACGCACCGGTATAATACGCGACGCACACACGCACACACTCGCCGCCGCTGCAGCGGTGCACCTCTTCAGCCGCCGCCCCCACCACGGTCCATGTGTCTACCATTACCATCGCCATCGTCGCCACCGCCACCACCACCGCCACCGCCGCCACGGCCTCCGATCGTGCCGCCACAGCCTCCTCCGCCTCCGCCGCCGTCGCGTGATACCGCACCGGTACAATAATAATAATAATAATAACTATAATAATAATAATATTATTATTATTATTACGAGGCTGCGGCGAGGGGGTGTGGTGGGGCAGGTGGGCAGACGGGACCGAGTGTACGTATGTCTGTTTGTGTGTGTGTGTGTGTGTGCGTGTATGAGAGAGAGACTCACCACGTAGGCAGAGCGGCCGTGTCGTCGTCGTCGTCGACGGTATGGCGCGGCGGCGGTGGCGGCGGCGGTGGCGGTAGAAGAGCGTACAAGCGCGTGCGGGTGACGGAGAGATGAACCTGAAATAGTTGTACGGACAGACGGACGAGAGACCGCGTCGGATAGGCTCGGCGGGCCGGGGCGGGGGCCGAGCACGTTTATCTTTAGTCCGATCGCCGCCGCAGCCGACCACCCGTTCGTCCGGCGATGACGACGTTTGTCGTTTGTGTGTGTGCGTGTTGAGCGTGTGTGTGTTGTGTGTGTGTGTGTGCGTGTGTGTGTGTGTGTGTGTGCGTGTGTGTGTGTGCATGTGTGTGTTGTGTGTGTGTGTGTGTGCGTGTGTGTGTGCGTGTTGTGTGTGTTCCTCTTCGTCACACGCAGATGTGATCGCCCAGAGGCTGTAAAGGTACGCACGCTGTCTGCTGTTACGTTTTTGTTTATCACCCGAGTCCGCGTGACACCTATCGCCGACTACTGGCCGTGGCGCCGACGAACTGACGACGGTCCCCGGCGGCGGGGTTGCGTGAGAAATACCTAATAACACGACGTTTACGTGAGATCTCTGTCTCTCGCCGTCTCTGTCACTCCCACCGGATTCGTCGGTTTTTCGATTTTCCATCCCGAGAGCGTTCTCCGACAGAAACGAACGTTAGAATAATAATAATAATAATAATAATAAACCAGAAGCGTCTCGATATTAAGCTCTATCAAACGGGGGCGATCACAGCTCCCGCCCGCCGCCTCGCCCGCGATCTCGCGTTCCCAGAAATAAATAGCCTTTTCTCCGCGCCACCGGTTATAAATATCTGTGTCTTGTCGTCGCGGTCTCGTGTACGCGCGCTCACGATCTCGTATTATTATTATTATTATTATTATTATTATTATTATCATCGTTATAGTCGTCATTATCGAGTCGACGAGACACTTCACAGGCCCGCCACGCCGTCCTCGTCCTTCACACCTCCGCCGTCGCCGCGACGGACGAAAAGTATAAAACAAATTCAAAAAATATAACAAATAACAATCCGCGTTTCGTGCCGTATTGTCCCGCCGCCGTGACCGAACGGTATTGACGCGTATAATATTATTGTACTTGGAGTACGTCACGAGTGGTGTTCGGATTGTGCTTTTCGGGGCGCGCCCGAGTAAACATCGCGTCGTCGACGACTCGCACCGATGGCGGCCGGTCCAGATTGTATAGTGAAAGAAAACGAATCTCTACGTGTTCGTGTGTGTGTGTGTGTGTGTGTGTGCTCGACACCGTGAGTCATAATATCACGTCCAGGCCCGGCTCAAGCTATTTTACACACCAAGGCAAACTTAAGTTTTACCGCCCCTTATACATGTAAATACTATATCAAATATTTTTTATTTTTTTCACATAAACATTACTAAAATACAGTTAATTATGATTTCATTAAATTTATTTGTATAAAGTCAATAATTGATTAGATTGATATATTTATAGACAAGTAAAATCCCTACTAATTTTATTAAAAAAAAAAAAAAAAAAAACAATTTAAAAATAGTTGAATAATAATATAAAAGTTAATAAAAACATAATATAAATGTTAACATCGTATTAGAACTTGACTTTTCTTGCTTTTGCGTTTGCGAAATCAGATACAACTTCTTCCATGTCCATATTATAAGGCTAATTATTTCTCAATTGAAATCATTGCAAGGCCCACTAAACGATTTTGTAACTTGTCCGATCATACTGACCAAATTTTATATTTTTATATTGATTTTGTATTTTTCACTACACACGATTTGAAGGAATATTTAAAAAATTATCTTATATACAAAAATGTTAAATGCCGCCCCTGAAAAATGACGCTCTATGCGTGGGCCTATATCGGCTACCCCTTGAGCCGGGCCTGATCACGTCGTAATACACGCCCGCCATCTCGTCTGCCCCCCTTCCCAAGCTGTGTATAGCGATGAGGTACGGTAAAGCGGTCGGTTATAACGACGAGAACTCCGTATCCACCGCGGGCACCGCGACGACGCGTACCACAGGGGGTTTTTCCCCCTCCGGTCGTTTAGAGTCGCGCTCGGAGACCGACGATAACGAAGAGCACGATTACGCGACTATAAACATATTATTATTATTATTATTATTATTATCATGGTCTTTCACCGCGAAACGATCGTTTCGATTTTTTCACCACGTCGTTTGATTACAAGCCAACAGGAGCTATCGAATATCATCGTAATCGATGTCGGCTAATGTTTCGGAAACGGTCGAGTTAAAAAAAAAAAAAAAAAACGATCGACGTTTATGTGTGCTCGACCCGGGCTCGTTCCGAATCATATATTTCCGTTACGAGCTACCCGAACGTTAAATCCAAAACCCAATGCGTTCCGGTAAAATATATCTCGGCCGGACGGTTGTCCGTCAATTCGGAGGGTAGTGGCCGCCGGGGGTGAACGCGAAGAGCGTCAGGTGAACTCGCGCGCTCACGATCGGAATCGAAACACACGAACGCGGCCGCTCGTGTAAAATAAATTGCAATCGACGACGTCGTTCGGACTTTGATCGTAAACGCCACGTTCTCCACGAGAACCCGCCCTTATAAAAAGAACACAACACAATGTAAACCGTGAAACGTACGTAGAACGCGCGGAAGATCGTAAAAACAAAATTACGATCGCGGTGTATTATTATTATTATTTATTTCATTGTTGCGAGAAACGTTTGTCGCGGCCGCGCTATCGTTCGTACCCGTGGGTGGCGGTGGCCAACGAACGCGTGTGCGTGTGTGTGGCATGTACCTACCCGTCTGCAGAGAGGCCGGAACGCACACGAACAAAGATTAGGTACACAGATACGTGTTTGATCACGTGAAATAATCGATTACGAATTTTCAAAACCCAATCTCAACCGGGAAATTCGTCGCTCGTAATGTAATGTTTAATATCACGTACATTAGATACCGCTGTCGTGGTGCACCCGCAGTAATGATGTATTGGGCGCGCACTCCGTACGAGTAGGGTTAAGTATAAATCATACACGTCACGAGTGAATCGGTCGATATCATCAGCGGCGTACAGTCGAATGTGTATATTAATGCGTATAATTTTACATTTAACGCGTCGGAGGCGATCGAGGCTTGTGCGTTTTTATCGACATTTATAAACAATGAAAACGATTATGGGAACGGAAGGTGTACCGGGCTCGCTACACACGGCGGGCAGAGGCGCCGTTTCGCTTTTACGTTTGGGAACGAAGAGGTTTATACTTTGTAGAGGCGTATCTTCCCCCGGCATCTAATCAATTATAAATTATTTTATTTTAAAGAAAAATAATCATTACGACATTGGGTTCTTTACATTTTTCGTGAACGCAATAATTAGGAGGCCCTACGTTTTTCTCTTACCGTGAAATAATTATGTGAAACACACACACACACACACACACACACACACACACACACACACACACACACACACACACACACACACACACACACACACACACACACACACACATATTTTATAAACTGGTATTCTATAGGTGGAAAATAAACACGACAATAATAGTAAAGCACTTTCATAATTGTACGTTTAATTACTTATGTGTATTATATACCTATTTGAATAGATACTACAATTAAATGTAAATAATCAACACGTACAATTAATAATTATAAATAGGGTTTTGAGGGTGGAATATTTTACGTGAAATTTTCAATTTGAATCATTTCAGAGAAAAATTGAAAACATTTTCTTTTTCGTTGTTGTATTTTCATATATGAATTCATTAATTTTACTATCTAGAAAATCTTAGAATTTTGAATCTTATAATATTTCAATGTAGTAATAAATATTATTTACAGACAGAAAACTGTTTTTTAATTTTGTAAACCATAATTAGTGTAATGAATAAAACAAATGGGTAATATATTATAGAATGATTACACAAGATATTATATCATTAATAAAAAAATAAATAGGTAACAAATGCATTTTATCGAAAAAAAAAAAAAAAAAATTAAAATTGTTTACAAATATGAAATATGGCATGAAATTTAAAACCCCTAATTATAATATTCACATAATATATAATATATAATATATAAAATATAAAGTATAACACATAGTTTATAAATATATAATACTTATAAATTATAAATAATGATATTGTTCACAAATCAGATTACAATTTCAACAATATGGAAGTTATTTAACATTACGAATGTTTAGGTATAAGAATAAATTAGTATCTAATTAAAATTATGTTTTAATTTATTTATTTCGTAAACAATTGGTGATCATCTCGCATAACAAATGAAACATTGAAGTATAATACCGTAGTCTTTAAGTCTATAGATAGTGATCGCTTCACATAAAATTAAATATATGAACAAGTAAATATAAATAATATGTTTTTGATTTGAGAACGCTGTGATTCTGCGCGTTTGCAAATTAGTTTACGACAAAATTGCGCAAGTGCATTGATACCAGTGTTTTCTGATTTTAAACAATAATTATCACCAAAATCCTTTTTATAATTTCAAGGAATTTAAATTTAAAACATTTGTATCGATCCATTATTGATCAAATACGATTTTCATAAAATTTGTAATCGTCACTCTCTGTTTCTAATTTAAAATGCACAGAAAAAAAAATATGTATCGTATAAAATAATATTGTTATTCAATCCAATATTTGTGAAACTTAAGACACGGGTAGAAAAATATGGTTTGAAACTTATCGAAAAAAGAAATGAGATCCAGATTTAAAATTTAAAATGTTACAGTAAAATTTCTGTGAACGACACCTTTCAAAAGTTGATACATTGCGAATTCGCAATAGTGGGCTCTCTTAATAATAAACTAGGACACTATAAACCTGCACCAAAATAATAAATCACCTCTCATCAACGGACGTATGTAACAGATGCGTACTAGGCGTTGGAAATGCTTAAATTATAAAAATACATTGATTATATTTTATGCGTCGGTTCGAATTATCTTAATGACTTTCCAATCGAATAAACGAAAACTTGTTGGATTAGAATACCTACGTTGCTTTTTAATTTGCACATAAATATTTAAGATAAATAATGATTTGATGCATTCATAATTGCTAACAATTTATTAAATACGTCTATCTATGTATGTAACAAATACAGTAAAACCGATTTTAGTATGAACAATCGATTTTCTTATACCAATATGTCTATGTCTACAAACTTAATACTTTTTCCTTATAGCAACTCTCCAATAGTGGACGTTTGTAATTGCTCACAAAAATCCATTACATAGGTGTTTCACTGAGTAAAATGTTGATTAAAAAATTATTTAATGATTATTTTATTTAAATTGTGAATTATGTAAATGCGTTTCCGTGTCGGTGGAGGGCAGAACGAGGAGTCGTCCCTGGTGGCACAATTTACGGAGCAGCATATTTTTGAAGATGAAACAACAAAAAAAAAGTCACAAGTAAAGTTTTCTAATCCACAGTAAAATTGTAAATTTGTAATGCTTATTATTTATGCTTCTATATCATTTATTTAAATTCAGAAATTAATTAAAATTTTAACGATTTGGATTTGAATGCGTGTTTTATTAGCTATTTTTTATTAGCTCCTTAGTGCCCATTATTACTTCTTGTTTATTTGATCCTAGTATGATAATATCATCTGCATACGCTAAAATTCCGCATTGTCTTATGTTATCTGCCAAGTTTAACCCATCATACTTGCTCTTCGTTTTCTTTACTACCATTTCTAGTGCTATATATTAAATAGCCCTGAGTTTAATGCATCTACCTGTCGAAGTCCAATCTTATTTTCAAATTCATCTGACATGTGTTGGTTGAATTTAATTTTACATCTCGTTTTATCGAACTATAAATTCAAAAAATTCACACTTTTATTTTAATATGAACTATAAAATAAATTTTAGATTTTAAGTGAAACGAAGAAGATTCTTTGATTCACTTAAATTTATTGATTTAACAGTGTTTTTTACTTTTTTCTTTCTTTCTTTCTTTCTAGAGTCACTTTTGATATGCTTAACTTTGTCAAAAAAAAAAAAAAAAAAAAATACTGAAGTTTCACTCAGCATCGTTTAACTAAAGAAATTACGTATCATTTCATTAAAATTCAATAAAATATTATCTGATTTGAGAAACAGAGAACACCCATGACATGAATTATGTCCGGCGACATTTTTTTCGCAAATTTGACGACGTATATTAAGCTTTTAAGTTAGAATTTTGACGAAAACCATTAATTACTCTAAATTAGCGATATTTTTCAAAAAAAGAAAAGAAAACATTACAAAATGTAGAACTATTAATTCAGTAAAAATTTACTTTGATCAATAGATTCTTCACATATGCACCCATCTAGCTCAAGTTGTATAAAGATAATATACCAATACATTATTTTTCACACGCGTTTAAAGTCGGAACAGCCCAGAGAACTATTTTTACATAAAATGTAAGATTTATTTTAATTTTTATACTTTACAATAAATTTGCTATTATTGGTTGTGAGATGTGAAATTTTCAAACAATTTTTTCATAAATAGCTTTAACTATATTTACATCTTTATAGTAATTAAAAGGGTTAATTTTGTTTTATACGTAAAAGCTAGAAATATTCAAGTACGGCGAAATGGAGCACTTTAACGAACAATATCAAATCGACATGGATTATTATTGTTATTATTCCAATACTTTTTTAAATTGAAACATGCAAATTTTCTCAATTATTTTGTAATAAGGTTTTTATTTTTTTAATAAACTTAATTAGTCGATGTTTAAATAAATTATTACTCGAGTTTCGCTCAGAATCGTTTTCCGAAAACAGTGATTTCATCACTGGTTTCAAATTTCAATTAAATCATACTGCGTGTGCGAGTATAGTTCACTAATCATAAAAGTAGGTCATTTCAAATTTTTTACCAGATATTATTATCGATGTATTATATTATTTTATTTTTACGATATACTATCGTAAATCCATCACCATCATCTCGTCCAAGAATCGATGAAAATTCATGGTGCAAAGTATATGTGCCGGCTTTTTTATTTTTTACCTTTGTTGTCTTTACTTCCCGTTACCGTTTAGTGTCAACGAGAAATAATATTATATTGACAAGTAACAACATAATCATTTTTATAATGAAAAAATGCAATGATTATATCGCATTCTTTTCCCGTATACAATAACGTCGTCGACATAAAATACCCATTAATATGTATTATCCACGGAAAATATCATCAGTGATTTATAAACGACTTTTTTAAAATCGAAAATCGTACACTGTCCCACGTTTATATTGTTACATTAGGCTAGGGATCCCATTCGTCCCGTATTTGATTAAAGCGTTCCATGGTGTCCCGATAAAAGGTCTAAAATGACACTTTTGTCCAGTAATTTGAGTAATTCGTTCTGTTTTCACCTTATTTCAAAACGAATTCAATAGCTAATTTTTTTTCTAATCATTTGGCATTTCAAAATTTAAATGATGATTATTGTACAATAATTCCATAGAGTGATAATAATATAATATCATAAGGATAATAATTTATAATTTGTTTTTATTGTTTTCTTAATATTGGTTATAAATTAACTGTAGGAAAGTCACAAATATTTACATTTAAATCTTGGTTTTATTTGTTTCGTAGTATTAAATATTATGCTTATTAAGTAAAATTACATCAAAATTTTATACACATTGTTATTTAAATTTTGATTCAAAAATTATCATTGGAAAGTCTTCTTATCTTATTCTTATTCTCATTATTTGTTCCTAATGATTTTCGTTTCAAATATTTAAGTGGTTATTTTAATTTATTAGGTGAGAGAAAAAATCGATGTTACATCAAGACCAAACGTTATTTTAGTTACCAAATATTTATTCAGATTTTTTGTAAGAATTGTCACATTACCATTATCTAATTTTGTAATAATATGTTCATTGTGAACATTTTGTCCTAATATCTAACCAGTATATAGTTTCAATATTTTTAAGGTACAAAAAATTTGGTACCAATTTAAAAAATAAAAATCAACAATTAAAAGGACAAACAATAATTTTTGAATTTTAAGCTTAATTTTAAATTTTTACAGATTAAACCTTCTCCCTCTTCCTCTTAATCAACATCTGTGTTAATTTTTGGTATGATTTTAAATGTGCCGTATTAAAAAAAAAAAAAAAATCTGTGATCCCTACACTAGGCTAATATTTGTATTGGGTCCGTTGATTAAGATCGTATTCGTACGATCTACGTGGATAACACGTATTAAGACGTATATTCTGTGAAGTAATAATAATAATAATAATAATAATAATAATAATAATAATAATAATAATAATAATAATAATAATAATAATAATAATAATAATAATAATAATAATAATTCGTACACACTCATTATTCACTAATGTGACGAATTGTTATTACGCGACCAAAGTAATGTTCGATTTATAACGATCGATTTTTTTTTTCATACGTTACCCGCAAAACAAAATACACATTTTAAGCCGAACACAATAACTTTTTACTGTGTAAAATTAGACTAATTATTGCGACGGCGTGTTTTTAGATTTAAAACAATATCATCTGATGTAATATAATAATCTTCGTTGTAGCTCAACAACAAAATCAGGGTCTCTGTAAATTGCGTCCCATTTCAAATTTTTTATGTAAATTGCGGCCCGGGTATATTTTATACATACGTAAATTGCGGCCCAGGTATATTTTATACATACGTAAATTGCGGCCCGGGTATATTTTATATATACGTAGATTGCGGCCCGGGTATATTTTTGTTCATATGCCTATCTAACTATTTCTTATTAATATGTAAATTACGTCTAAGCCTTTTTTCCACAAAACCAATATTTTCCTTCCCATTTTTCAGACTTAGGACTATAACTATAAAAGACTTAAAACTATCTATACAAATATTTTTATCATCAAATTTCAAAAAATACTTACACGTTTTAACTGTGCAACACTAACGTTGAATATCATTGTTTAGAAATGTATGAAAACGAAATGTGAAACCATCAACTATTTTCAACGTTTTATTCCTTTCACTTTTCATAACGTCCATTTTTATAAGATTGAAAAAAAATACTGTAAACTGTATGGCAACCATAGATATATAAAACAACTAGATAGCCGACTCAACGAATAAAATTTAAGTTTAGAATCCATATGCGAACAGGGCAAAATATGATTGATTAATCCATGACATTTTATATTATTCCATGAAATATAATTTTTCTGTGATTGAAACCAAAGACATAATATAAAAATGTTGTTGTATATTATATCAGTTATCTTTTTATATCGATTCGGATTGAAACACAATTTTTCGATTATAATTCATAAACTATAAACTATAAAGTGCAATTCAAGTAATTCAACATGATGGTGGTTTCTTGTTCTGTGTCTGGTTGTGTCAATAGGAGACTGAAAGGAAGCAAAGTTCATTTTTTTTCGTAAGTTATACATTGTTATATCTTATATAAACTTACTATTAGTTAGGTATGTAAAAACTATAATAAGATTGTTCCCATTAGATTTCCATTAAAAAATCCAGAAAGGAATCAACTGTGGATTACTGCTATACGTCGGAAAGCGTTTGCTCCTACCAAAAATAGTTGTATTTGTAGTGAACACTTTGTACAGTCTGACTATGACTTTAAACCAGGAGGTAGTTATAAACTATACTTGAAGGAGACGGCTATTCCATCTATGATTCCTTATGATAATTGTATTCATACAAGTGTAATGAAGAAATAAATACTCATTGTTAACAATTGTTGTGTTGATTAGTAATATACCTATGCTTTATAATATTATAATATTTATAATTACATGAAATATAAGTAGGTAGGTCTCATTTTGGTGGGTGAAAGTATGTTGCTAAGAGTTTTAAATTTACAGTATA
This sequence comes from Therioaphis trifolii, assembly GCA_027580255.1. NCBI lineage: Eukaryota > Metazoa > Arthropoda > Insecta > Hemiptera > Aphididae > Therioaphis > Therioaphis trifolii. The sequence continues at coordinate 72,118,301 of CM050405.1, forward strand.
ATCTGATCTTTCTAGTTGTATTAATAATATGATTTTTCCATTTTAGATTAGCATCTATCACCTAGATATTTTACTTTTTGAACTGGATAAAATATAGTAGTGCAATTACATCTACTGTCATTGTTAATAGCAATCACTGTATTTGTACTAAATTCATTACAGTTTTTTTTTTTTTTTATGAGACTTAAGATAATTATTACCAATGGGTGACGATTTATTTATACTAAAGTTTATAAAGCAAGTTTTTGTTAAATTAAGTTCCAGGAGGTTATTGTCATTTGTCAAACCATGTTTTGGCAATACTTAACACACGAGTAGTAATTGTAAATTACTTGTACATCTTAAAAACTTATAACTCGCTTTAAAATTAAAATATATAATAAAATAGCCTATTACATACCCTTGATAATAATCTTAGCTTTAAATTGTACAAGAGGTAAATTTACTCAAATTTTTCAACTAACGGTGATGAACGTGATCGGGACGCAATTTACGTATGTTTTAAAAATACTCGGGCCGCAATTTACGTATGTTTTAAAAGTACACAGGCCGCAATTTACGTATGTTTTAAAAGTACACGGGCCCCAATTTACGTATGTTTTAAAAGTACGCGGGCCGCAATTCACACAGTATATGACCATGACCGTACTTATAGGGACGCAATTTACCGACTCCGACAAAATCAATAGAGGCACATTAATTAAATCTGCAGTTTGAACTTAACGCAATTTCTGTTTTGTATGTACATATACCACCTAAGTAAATTATTCGTTATTCTGTTGAGTTATTATTATGTTAGAAAACTCGCGGATAACTAAAGCCGACGCGTCTCTTTAAAAACATTTAAAGTTTCGCATTAAATTATCTCATAAACAAACCACTATGATACATTATTTTAAAGTTTCGTTTAAGCCAATTTAAATTTTAGTCCTGTAAACGTGCAACTGTATACAAAGTTTATATTTAATTTGATCATACTTCAATTTCGCTTGAATAACCATACATTAGGTACCTGGGTATAAAGTCATTAAAATTTAAAATATGCACATTTTATTAGTAAACTGAGCTCCGTTCAGATTCAATTACGTAAAATTTTCAAATTTATTATGATACTGTCATCCGTTAACGGATTATAAATTATAATACTTGAGACGTGCAAAAAAACTGTATTGTGTTGGAGTATTTTTTTCGTGTAAATGAAATTACGTATGAAGGTAAATATCTTAAATAGGAATATAAATGGCATAATTTATATGTATATATATATATATATATATATATATATATATATATATATAAACAACATATATTATTCATGAGACACGAATGATAATTACCTTTTCATTTCTGTTTTCACCTTTGTCAAATCTATAAAATTGACGACGATAAATTAATACCACATATCACTAAAAAGTCAATTCATCAAGAGTTACAAAAATGGATTTATTATTAAATTAAATTTGCTTCAACCATTTTATTTATTATTTTTATGTATTTACGATTTCATTATTATAAATTATTATTTTCAGGAACGCCCACAGATATGTCACTCAGAGGGGGCAAAAAAAAATGTAACTCATGAAGTTCAACTATTATAATTCAGTAGGTACATAATAATATTATACTCGTAATTAATGGTACAATGATTGTCGGAAAGTGCTGAATGCCATAGTCGTGTGAGACTGACTTAATGTGAAAAAACCTCCAATTTCGTAAGTGACGTGAAAAATCTCAGGGGGGGGCAATGGTCTCCACTGGCAACCCCCTCCGGGCGTTCCTGATCATTTTGTTAGTGTTTGACACCACGGAGATGCTAGGTATTTTAGCGAGAAAAAAAACGGATTTACGTGACATCGCTTTAACATTCAAGTATGAGATCATTATGAACTTGAATATTTACTGAGTCTTTGCACAAAAATATGTGTAATTTTTTTTTTTTTAAATAAACATGTATGTATTAATCTTCTATGGGTCGCGTGGGGTAAATAATCTCCCAGCATAATTATAGACGACCATACAAAATTCCCAAGATAAACAATCTGCCTAATATTTTGTACAGCTGTTGATAACATATTTGTATACATTTATCAGTTAATCAGAAATTGTTTTATTGAATCAGTAAGCCGGAATTGTCCGTCAAAGTTGGTTGTGTCGTATCCCGTGCAACAAAATATAGTATAAGATTTATTCATTTTTTTATTTTTATTTAACATCGATGAATAATTGCAACGTAGACGTATCCTAAATATTTTAGATGAAACTAGTGACGAGGAAATTCGGGGGATAGTTCTAGTGATGAAAATGAAGATGATGATCATATACCAATTTCAGATCACGAAACAGACACGAAACAGTGCGGGTGTTCTGATGAAGATGATTCTAATGTTGTAGATTATGTTTTTTTTCAATACCTATCTAAAAAAGCACAATTTCCTATTGAAATATTATTTGAAAAATAAAAATATAAACGTTTTACAATTAGAAGAATAATAAGTAAATAAAATGAGTTGTAAAAAAAAATTTTGCATTTTGGAAAATTTTTACCCCGCGCGACCGATAGAAGACCCATTTTTGATAATTTTGGAGTTACTTGGTATGAGTTTATTACCGATGATATAATATTCATAAATTGTATAGTAAAATCATTATTGTACCTATTAATATACAATTTTTATACATTGAGGTTCTATATACAATATGACATCGTCGGTTAAAAGGCTATATGTTGTAAGCGACATAAATTTCATACTATTCAAGAGAGCGAAAAATGGATTGTATTTTTTGTTTTTTAAAACTATAACTTTTTTTTTGAAAGATAACTTTTAGACTTTTTTTTCATACATACATCCTATTGTATGCCTCACGCAAAGTTGCATTTACATTAATTAATTATGTGTTTAGTTTTTATAGTGAATATTCAAACTTCATTGTCGGTGTTCACTGCACTTTATTTTACTTACCGGTATGTTTGTCACTTACATCATTTGGAAAGAAAAGGCTTTAAGCGCCACAAAATATGGAACAAGCGGTTTATATATACTTTATTTGTATACATTTTAAAGACTTAAGTGACAATTCGTTTTTATACGGTATACTGATACATTTTTTATAATTTTTTCAATCATTATAACATTTTTTAAATAAAATAAATATATAAAAATGTCTTGTTTTACAAATTAATAAAATAAAACGGTATCACTTCTTAAAAAAAAAAGATAATTGCATATTAATGATAATTATAATATTATGAACGCCAACATTATCATAGAACACGGTTGTGATAATTTTTTATTTTTTTTTTTTTTTGAACATTGAAAAAAATATCCAGAAATAATATGTAGAAAATGGCCTTTACGATTGGTACGAAAAAATCGAGTAAAGTATGTGTACACGTTGTGTTTCCGAAAAATCGCGAAAACACCGAAACACGAGTGAAGACTGAAAAACATTACTCGTCATTTCTTCACTTCTCTTACGGCATTTAATATATAAGTGTTCCTTAACGGTAATAACGACTAAGGAAGTATAATACAATTATAATCAACTATGAAATCAAACGATGTTTCTCTGTTTAGATTCAACTGTTCGTATGTGTGTACTTAGTTTTAAGTTTTTTTTTTTTAGATTTTATCATTGGTTTTAATATTTTCGTTTTTTGAACATCCGAACGCTGGACGACTGAAATATTTAGAATTCACAAACGACAAAACATAATATTATGTTTGAACGATATAATGCCTGTCCACAGCCTCGTGCGATACGCATAATCATACATTGTATTATATCCCACACATAACACATACGTACACTGTCGGTATATCGCGCTTCAATAACGCACTGTTTGTTACCTATGCTGTGTGTACATAAATAATACATAATATATAGGTATTCCTACGATACATGGCTGCGTGCGCACATAGACACACACACACACACACACGCACGCACGCACACACACACACACACACACACACACACGCACACACACACACACACACACACACACACACACACACACACACTTTAAATTGAATCAATTTATTACTCGTATATATGTTTACGCGTAGGCATCGTGTGGCTGTCACGGTGAATTAATTAATTCCTGAGGGTTTTGTAAGATCGATTCTCGAACAATCGGCACGTACAAACACGGCGTTAACGTATTACCGCGCGCCGGCATATAGCTGCGCGAGTCGTCGCCGCCGCAACGAGAATAACGTTCTTTTCCTTTTTTTTTTTTTCCCCGTCTTTTTTTCTAGATAATTTTTTTTTCTTTCCCAAGTCCACACACGCGCGCACGTGCGATTATCGCGTCCGGGACGTTGGAGGACGTTGGAAAAAGTCGCTTATCATCGCGGATTAGGCCCCGGCGTATTATGGTCGCGCGCAGCACGGTCACGGCGTAGACTACGCGCGATCAAGTCCGCGCCGTAATCTACGGTATCCGTCGCCATAAGACGACGACGCGACGGAATTTATCCGGCCGATCCCCCCCCCCCCCCCCCCCCCCGAGGACGAGGCGTAATTTATTTTTTCGTCCGGCGCCCGCGATGAGAATAGTAATGTCAAAAGCCGACGCGGTTCCAAACCAGGATTAATAAACGCGCACGCGTCGTCCAATAATAATATTCAATAGGAGTACGTAATATTTTGTCTGGCATTAATTTTATGAAAAAAAAAAAAACGTGTACCCATTACCCTGTTGGATTATTTTGACACAATTTATATTGTAAAATTGTATTGATATTTATGTTCTTGTGTGGATGGACGGGCAGCTCGGATATTTACCCCTATGGGTAAAATGTCCGTGACGCCACTGCAGAGAGGGGGGGTCGTGTGTTTATTACGCGCGTGACCGAGTGTCGCCGAGGTCGTCATCGAATCCTGCGTTACTGAACATGTCGTCGGCGACCATCCCAAAGGGCATGAGCGACATTTTCGAAATCACTCAGGAGAGCTAAAAAAAAATTTTTCACCATTTACTATTAAAACCGTCATTGAATATTTTCAGCTAGAAAACAAAACCACGTCACAGAGAATGGAGTTTGGTATTAATCCGTTTAAATAGCGATCGTTCGACCATAATACCTGTGTTTGATTGATACCTAATATTTTATTTCGATTGAAAGCTGAGTATTTTATTTATTTTTATTTATTTAATTTTGATTTCATACAATGAAATACCGGGCCCCACTGAGAGGACTCATGTGGGGGCCCAGGGGTTCTAAATGTATCCATTGTATATTTGAACAGTATAATACAAGCTATAATTGTAGATATTACAATTAACAAATGTACATTTGAATTAAAGATTTAAGTATGATACAAACTTTGGCGCTTACACCCCTTTTGGATCGTCGCCGTCGATATCACTATTGTACCGTGTGCCTTGTGGAATGTCACGTACTTACACATTGTTATGCGTCACGATTAAAATATCATCGGTGCGTTACGGTCCGTGACGATAATCGTCCGTTTTTCGTCCAATCGTTCCGAAAACGGATAACCTAGCGTCATCGTCTGTTTTTCAAACGACTCGCGGTTCGAAAAACTACTCGACGATTTCGTTTCGGAACGTTTGCGAAACGGTATTCCGTAAAACCAACGATAGGTACTCAAGTCGTGAGACATACCGATGTCAATAACAGACTTATATTTATTGACACTTCGAGTGTTTCAACACGCGACAAAATACGTAAATTGTTATTAGTTTTTTTTTTTTCATCCAACACCACCGTCGAGTTCAGTTCGACAAATTTAGTAACACGGCTGTTGCTCTTTTGATCCAGTGGTCCGGTGGTTGCGACCCGCTGTTGAGGCTCATCACGACCACGAAAGCGTCTCTGCCCTGTGCTCCGCACCTCAGAGGGTAGTAATACACCGGGCACGGGTAGGCGGCTGAAAGCAACGTAAACGCGCGGAGTGATCGATCCGGCCGTACGTCGTGTATGTGTACGCCGCCGTGCGTTTCTCACCTTTATTTTTTCCGACGGTCACCGCGGGTTGAAAATGCACCACCGGTAATTCGGAAATGAATTTCAACGGGATCGGTTCGCGCAAACACGAGTTTTCCACATCCCAGTCGGCTCCTTCCAAATATAGCTTCTGCACGTACACTCCTTCCTGCAGGACGAGTCAGTCGTAATGTTTTAAAAACAAAATTATCTATATATATCTATTATAATATTTATATATATATATATATATATATATATATATATATATATATATATATATATATATATATATATATATATATATGTATAGGATAATTATTGATACATTCAGCCATCAACGCCTAAACCAAACCACTGGAACAAGTGACTTTAATATGTTTCACAGGTTTATGTTTCTAATGACGTAAGGGTGATAGAAAAAAGGATTTTACTCCAATCCTCCCATTAGGCAGTAAAAAAGGGTTTGATGTGTTTTTACATTGACACGTCCGGAATTTCGATAATAATTGATTTGAATTTTTTTCCAAACGTTGCTTATAAAAATACCGGGATATCGATTTTCTCCTAATCTACTCCAAAGAGATTTTTGAAGGAGATCATAATACCATATTTTTTCTACGTAAACATGTAATTAATGAAATAGTTCAGCGATGCTATGGTTATTTTACACGATATTAGAAAATAAAACCTAAAATATGCTCAGAAAATCATTAATTAATTGATATTATAAATAGAAATACGGAAACGAACGCATATGCACACTATCAAATTTTAAATATCATTAAATTATAAGTTCTACGCACCATTAACACAGTTAGTACGATATTTTTTGATTAATAAATAATATTGAGTTAAACATTAAAGCTTGAAATCAGTGAAAATATTTTACTCGCAATACTTTTCTCGGACAACGCTATACAACTATGACTGTTACAAACGATTAATGTACAAAACACCGTTATTCTTATTATTATTATCATAATATTCGTGTTGATCGCACGGCATTTACCCGTGGGGGCACGAGAATGTCCGTCTCGAGCGTCGGTACCGGCGTGAAGTTCCATTGGAGCAGATCTATCGGCACGGACAAATCACGCGAATGGACCTGGAACGATTCGTCGAAAGTTCGAATTTATAAAATATGAAAAACGATAATGAAAAAAAAAAAAAACAAGTGTCGAATCATGCGACGTAAGCGGTAATAACGATAATAAGATAACACGACGTGTGTGTAGTAATGGTAAAACAGTTGCCTGTAGCACGGCCGTCAGGAAACTCGTCGGATACGTGTAAGCTCCGAGCCAAAACAACACCGGCGGTCGCAAGTCGCTCGCCCAAACTTTGAAATGATTCACTCTGTCTATCAAGTCCAGAGTCCACGAGCCCAGCGGCATTAACGACAGATACGCTGTAAGTGTTTCGGAAATATTGAACCACGAACTCGTGTCGTAATGTATATAGTATGCCCAGTGCTCGAATCGGGGAGAATGAAGTAGAGGAGCTGAATTCAATGGTTTACAAAAGCGTTCCAAGTCTAAAATTATTTGACATAGACCCGTGGGGGAAAAGCCCCCTTCCCACAGACACCCAACCACGACTAAATTAGTTTGAACACCGCATTTCCACTTTAAATTCATGAACTCGAGTATAATTCATATGTTACATATTTTAGTTGTCACTTAGTACAATATTCGTTTGGAAAATTTAAATTTGAATTTTGACAGTCTGACCAGATAAAAAAAAAAGACTATCGCAACTGGCGTGACTATAGGAACGATGAAGATTTTACTAATTCATTTTCAATTCGAAACCAAGTGATATAAATTTAAATTAATTACGTTGTATTGACAGTATCATAGAAAACAATTAAAATTTGATGAAAAATAAACTAACGCATTTGGTTACCCCATTCCAGAAAAAAACAATAGTCGGGGTACGCAAGAAAAACAAATGGTAGAAAAGCTCCGTCCCCCTACGCACCCCTCCCCTTCAATTCGAGCACTGAGTATGCCGCATGTCTGTCGTATCATATCGCGTCACACCATACAACACTTCAATAAATTACCTTTGAGCCATTGGCCCGGCACTTTTCCGTCGTTAATACACTGAAACACCTCTTCCAGGTCGGACGACATGACTACTAATCCTTGTATACCTTTTCCCAGACTTTCCAATGACATTTTGATTTCTCCGATCAATATATTGTAGCGTGAGATCTACAAAATCATTAATCATACAATACATATATTAGTTTTGTAATAGCTAATTTAATCGAGTGTAATCGAGTTCGTATTTTGTTTTCGTAAAAGATTGTCTAGTGGTCTACGGTCGTCGTCGATTACCTCTTGTAAAAGCACTACTTCCATCGGACTCTTTTTGACGCCGATATTCTTTACGGTCTTATCGTAATCTATTTCGTCCGGTATTTTTTTCAAAATTTCGACGGACAAAGCTAAGACTTTATCTTCTTTGTTTTCTTCGGCTATTGTCGATTGTCCTTGCAAGACCATCAGAGTATCGCAAACTGCACGATTGAACCCCATCAGTGAAGCCATCTCGGCATTGGAGTGTTGTCCGAACGCTTCGGGGCTGTCTACGATCGGTAATGATTCTATGTACTCTCTGTACGACGGTAAATCTCCATCTCGCGGGATGTAGTAATTCATCAATGAAGACAACCTATACAAACCGTGTAAACACGTTAAATAGTGCATTTAGTTCGATTAGTAATAATTAATATCAACGATTAATTGAACTTTATGTACTTTAATGTATAACAGCATTATGTATTTGAAGAGTGTAGCATATTTTTTAATTGTTTGATATATATATTAAATTATACTAATATACGCTGCATTCATAAAAGTTAAATTTAGAAACTAAAAAAAGTAATTATTCCTAACTTATTCGTTTTTAGTATTAAAAAAATAAAAATTTATATAACTATTTACAAACTCTAAACGGATAATATTTTAAAGTAAATACGATCTTTATCTACGATAGGTACCTACATTGGTAGGTTAATTTACTAGTATTTTATTTTTAAATTAACTTAAGTTGAATTATGAAATTATTCTATTCATAATTCATAATTTTAGATACTATTTTCAAGTTAACTATTAGTACATTTAGATAATAAATGAATATTATAAAATACATATATTACTAAATATGTACATTTAATTTTAATATCTAATCATCAATAACCATTGATAAATTGTAAGCTACAACGTTTTTTTTCCGATCACTAAATTGTTTATAAAATAATTCGTATTTTTTTTCGTATTATGTATTTAACAGTTATGCAAATCGTTTACTTGTAATACGGCGTTGTAATTGCTGTTTCGTTGAAATATTGATTGCTATAGGTATCCAAGAGTCTCCTGTCCCAGTCGTCCGTGACGTGACCGCCATAACAAATTTCAGAAATTAAATATTTCAGCGCATTCCAAGGAGTGTCTGCGTATTCGTCCAAATAAATCGATAGCAAATTTTCTGATACCTAAAGTAGTAGCGAGAATGACTTTAATTGGTCGAACGCAACAACAGTATTATTATATACGTCATTACAATAATAGTAATAGTACTCATAATATTACCGACGAATACGAATTTCCTAAACGGAACATTATCGCTAATGTTAAAACGTCAAATGAGTTATTATAAACAAGTAATTCATAAATAATATTTACTTCAAAATCGGAATCGTTAAAACTGTAGACCACATTCCAACCGAGGTTTTGGAATTTTTTCCTCTCAATCAATATCGAATGGAAAAAACAAAGGGAAAACAACAGTTTCTTATATTTTTCTTGTGCTTTGCATTTAGAAAATTTGACTTCCGACATGTTGTTGTACAAACGTTTCATGTTTGCTCTTAATCCCTGTGCACAGTGATTTTTTCACAAGTGTCATTTCAAGTGTTATTATAATTATTTTGTTATTATTTTAATTAATTTATTTTTTTTTTTTGAGTTTTATACTTTACTTTGGGTGGCTCAGTTGTCATTTTAATAGCGCATTGCAAAATAGAAATCGGAAAATCGGGATGTGGATCTGAACTCAGCCATAATCTGAAATTCACGTCAGATTCGTCTTTTTGCATATCGTCTACTATTTTGTCCAACTGAGGCATCCACGACAGAGAAAGATGACAGTTGGCGAGGTACACCCAATGACCGTTTTTCTGAGCTTTTTCAATCAATCTAAACGAGATGACGTTACACTATTACTTGTACGGTAATTCGTTTTTGTGTTTTGTTTTTTTTTTCTTCGATATTACTGAGTAGCGATGGGCGACTGTCCTTGGCCGAGAGACAGACAGTAACACGTGATATCTTTACTCGAAGCCAGACCGGTCACCATGCTAGTGGGGTCCACTCCGGGAGACAACAGAAATATCAACGGCGTGCTTTTGTTCGAATCGTCTAGGGCGCTTTTCAAATCCATCACCGGAGGTTCTATGAACTTAGAGCCGAGCTCGTTGGCGATAAAGTTCGATATCGCAAACGACAGCCGGTCTAATCGCAAGCACCTCACGAATAACATTTTCTGAAACTCGCTGCACTCGTCGTCCCATTTACCTGTCGGACAACGGCGTTATGCGTTTACTGATACAGTCATGTCGTAATTACAGCGGGAGAGTACACACCGATGAGTTTAAGCGTTTCCGGCCGTGGGGCCATGTACCATTCTTTCCATTCATTAGCCAACAGTGAAAACGACTCTTCGACTCCGGAAAATCCGGGCAACTTGTTCAATTCCGTAATGTCATCCCATTTCGAAGACGGCAACCAAGCTTCAAAAACATTATAACATCAAAATCGGTATTTCGGTATTTTCAATTGACGGAAAAAAAAAAAAAATGAAAACTTACACGAACAAGGATTTTCCGTCTGTTCTTCTTTGTTTAGCACGATTCCGCCTTTCAAAAAGAATTCTAATTCGTGCGTAGGTATTTGGCCGTCCGCCATCAACAAACTAACGGTTATTTGAAACGAGAACAGTAATTTATGGACTTCGAACAGCCCGCGACAGGTATTTTGATAAACCGCGTACGTGTGATAATTATTTAAATTGTCTAATCTCTGTGTGAGATTATTGTGCTTCGTACTCTTATTTATCGAATTCTCAAAAAGATTCGTATACGAGTCCAATGAAAATTGATACATTGGATCGATTAGATTAAGCTCGTTAAGTATAAAAAATAAAATTGAAGCTCGTTTAGCACAAACTCTGTATTCCTATGGAAAAAAAAAAATACATAATGTTCATTATCATACTAGAATGTTTCGTTGAAACGTATCTCCTATTATTAAATTACAAGTATGTTTTATACATATGATTATTGTAGTTCATACTATATGTAAAAATAAAATTCTTTACTTAAGACTCTGAGAGGATAAAAGAAAGTTAGCAAATATCAAATATAACATCCATTTTTTTAACCGTTCAACAAAATTTTTTTTTTGTGTTGTGAAAATTCGAAAGGTTCTCATAAGACATTAGATTAGTTAATCAATTAAAAAAAAAATATTTTTCATCACCGGATATTCTAAAGAATTTCACGAAAAGTCGCATTCCTTTGTTTCGAATTGCAAGAAGTTTGCATGCTATTTAAAATCTAATTCACTTCTAGATATTCTGGGGAATAGGTGGTTACTTCGAATGGTAAATGCTCCAATGATAATAGTTTGAAATTTTACTATTGTTTCAGTTCAAATATAAATTATAACAAAATGTGTTAATATTATCTTTGCTATAAATATTTGACATGTTGCCAATTAGAAACCCGATTTGTTTTTGACACTATTTTTCGTGTAAAATTGGAGTTATTGATGACCAAAATTGAACTACTTTTCACTCATCATTTTGGCCGTTAGTCATTCAAACTCTTAGCTCCCGCAATTTTTTTTTTTTTTATTAACTTTTATTTTTAGCGATGAAGGATTGAAAATTTCCTTTTTGATGTTACACGAAAAAACAGTGAATACTTAAAAAAAAACAACCGAATGAATCCCTGTATATTAAATTTTAAATTTTAAATATGTGAGAATTTAACTTTATAGTATTCATATCTTTAAAATGAAAACAAATAATAATAAAAAAAAAAAAAAAAAAAAAATAGAAAGAAAAACATTTTTATAAATTTAGGCACACGCTATTTAAGTATCTTCTTTGTCTCGTGTAGTTTAAATGCATAGACGATTTTTCGATGAATTAATTTTCAAACTATTAACATCAAAGTTTTGTCGACCGAACATTTATTATTAGAATTATCGACTTCTATCCTTATGTTCTGAGGTGCTGTTGAAATTTAATGAGACAATTTTTAACGTTATACATTTAAAATGAATCACTAGCTTATACTAAGATGAAAGAAGTGAGAAGATTCTTTAAATTTTAGAATCAATGATTATACAGAAATATTATGTCAAACATTTTACCTCTCGAGCTAAATCAATTTCAACTTGAGTATTCAAAGACGTTTCAAGTTGTTCGTTGACAGTGGCCGATGTGATTTTCGAAGAGACCAATGTGGTAAATAATTCATCATTTTCTAACAGTGACCCTCTGCTTTCATTCAAGAGTCTCAGCAACTCGTCTTCGAGTTCAACCAGTGTTTTTTTACCTTGATCGATATTTATAATCAAATTGTCCTTAAGTATTTTTAAATTAGGTTTTTCCATTCTGATCACAGCATCTAGAAGTTGATCTTCGAGACCTTCTTCTTTGATTGCGAAATTTACTACTGTCGCTCGAGTGAATATTTCTGGAGCATAATGGGGATTTCGTATTTTTGTTGTTATAAAAAATCTAAAATTATCGTTGTAAGGTAACATTTTGTCACCCATTTTAATATAAAGTTCATCTCCTAAATAAAATAAAAAAAAAATTGTGAAATGATAAGTCTTTTAACAATTTCAATTATGATATCTTAAACAATCACCAACCCTTTTTCACGATTGATTTTGATAAAACTGGCATCACTGCAGGTTCAAGGGTTTCCGAAGTTATTTGCAACAGAGTTGGATATCCTTCTTGTAATGCGTTTTCCAAAATATTAATGAAATGGGGTGTGCAAAAATCAAAAATTTTCAGCCCATTATCAGCTTCCATATTTTTTATCCATTTCAAGGCTTGACATTGTGGATCTATGATCAATGGCCACCTCGATCCACGGTTTATGATGATACCGTTTTCGGTACTTAGATCGTCGTTGGGTAAACCATGAATATTCCAGTTCCTGATTACAGCCGGATCTGATAGAAAAGCTTTAACCTCGTACTCTGGATTGTTTGGAATATTCAATTCTCTCATTGCTCCGGTCCATAGTTTTAAAAGTATATCTCTATATTTAAACACAAACGGTCCCATATACGAAACGAACGCTATGCTTAAAAGGCAATCTCCTGGTAAGTAATCAAATTCGATGTCTAATTTCTTTACAGTTTCCGTCCATCTGATTTTTTCTCCGGATAGTCCTTCAATCAACGTTGCTGCTCTTTTGAGATTATTTCCTAGCTTTTCTTTCTATTAACACAACATTTATAAATTTGATACGTATAACACATAATTAATATTTGAACGTGTTTTACTATACTTACTTAAAAAAAAAAAAAAAAAAATTCAAAAAATATAAATAATTAAAATGTAATGCTTGTAAAATACTTTCAATAAGTTTGAATACTTTAATTTATGCATAGCTTATAAATATAGTATATTTAGAATAAATAGTGTATTAGTGTATAAAATATCAATATATAACAAAATATCTAAAAGTTCTATATTTCGATTTCAAAAAAACGATTGCCATTAAGTTAAATCAAGTCTATTGTGTGTACAAATTAATTTGTCTAAATTGAGAATAATCAAAACCTGATGACAATTTTTTGAAATCGAAACGAATCTTAATTATAAAACAAGACACCTCGGAGTTGGTTTCCAAAAATCGAATTGGTTCCCAATTATTGGTACAAGGGTAAAATACAATTTGTTTTCTACCGATCGTCAATATTACTGTTGTTAATCAAATAATACTATTTTTATCCAGCAGAGACACGTATACAGGTGGGTTAGAGGCGAACTCTTCGCGAAAAATTTGTCGAAAATTGGGTTATAAGTTTTATAACATTAATTATGTTTACTGACAGATATTGTAACAAAAAAAGGGATATTTTCAAATTACGTTTTTCAATTATTGTATCAGGTATTCCGTGATTTTGTTTTGACCTTATCCATTTTTTTTAATGTGTCTCATTCAGTGTATTATGTGTACAATACAACGTACAAAATAAAACAAACATATATAAACAAACAAAATAAAATATCCAATTGGATAGTGCTAAAATTATTTAGTGATCACTATATTATATTTATAACATATTAACTTTCAACAGTCTAAATCATACAAAGGTGTTATAGACAGGATTACAGTTGTGTAAATGCAATGGAAATTGTTGGTAGTATTTTTGAAATGGTCTGTTAATCATTTTTTTTTTTTATCATTTGTTTAATTGATTGTTTCGTTGGAACTAGTGCTAAGGTCCGTGTTTTTTAAACCGGACCAGATTGATAACTATTAACCAACTCCAAGACTGGATCGGAACGATAAAAAAAAAAAAAATTAAGCCAAATTGGACCTGACCGTTTCATTTTTATTGCATTGAAAAAGACCAAAACTGTCCCGATTAAAGAAACATCTACAATAATAAGACCGAGCTGTAATTCTACGTATTGTATTGTATAACGTGTTAAAATACACCCAACTAGACCGCGATTCTGTCATTAAAGCTTATGTTGAACTGAAACTGAAGGTGGATCGGACCGCACCAAACCATTTAAAATTATAATACACAAAGACCAGACCGTGATTGGATCCTGTACTCAAAGACCAAAAATACTGGACCAGTATTCTGGTCTGGACTGGTATAGACCGGATCGTGTAGAGCACTAGTTGGAACTAACTTGTTGGTATTCTATTGATGACCCAATCGGGAACCACTTCGATCAATCGTATGGCAGGGATATGCGATTTTTGTGTTAAGTCATTTGTACAACTGTTTTTTGACCCATAAACCAATTTTGCAACTCCCATCGGTGATCGGGCAAACCAATTATGTGTAAAGTTGTTATTTAATCGCATTTTAAATCTTTTAAACATTTTTCGCGAGTATTATAATTTTTTTAACATGAATTGATTTTTTTTCTTACTTTTACTATGAGTTCTTCTTTTTCGGCTAATTTTAATGTTAAATCGTTTTTCAATTTTGCAAGTAGTTCTTGTAACTTAGCCAATTTCACTTGTTCAGTACGCAGTTCTAACTGTTTTTCTTTGAGTGCTGCTAATGCTTCTTCAGCTGATTTTTTTTTTGGCATAACGATTCTAATATACACCAAAAATAAGTCATCTAAATGCTATAGGTTCACAATTATTGTGTTCGCATAATAAGCAACATTTACTTGTAAATCAAAGCGTATTTCTCAATCGCAATGACCCATATAGCTAGTGATTTAGCTGCTAATGACTGAGCGCCGACTTTTTCTGGATCAAACTCGGAATTTCTCGTGTACGTGGTAATTTTTTTCAGAACTTTTGCAGGTATGTTGTCTTTGTCAAAATTTTTTAACTAAAATATTTATATACCATTTGTTATTTAATTTTTAAATTTTTTTTTTCAAAATTTCCCCAATTCACACCTGCAATAGGAAATTCGGATCTCCCAGTTGCTTTTTAGCTTCATTCCAACTAGGCTCGGATTGTTTCAATATCATCACTGCTTCCAACACTAATTTCACTCTTTTTGGAGGTTTCGAGAAGGACTTTACTTCGGCAAGATCCTTCTTGTTGAGCGCGTTCAGTGCCTAAATACATAACTCGTTTGTTTCGGACGATAAAGTTTACGGTTACTTAGTATTTCAACGGATTGATTTTACCTCCATGGCTTGGTCTAGAGCAGGCATCGCCTTATCTAAATCCGCTATCGCCAAATCGTACTGTTTTCGACTGACGGTTTCTTCTTGTCTGATTTTAATGCTTTTCTCATCTACTTCGTTTTTTTGTCGGTCCGCCACGTCCGTCTGATCTTGTATCTCACGTAGAAATTCATCGCATTCCTCGGTGTATCGCGTAACTGTTTCGGTAGCCCTTTCCAGTTCCAGAGTCATCACGCTCACTTTTTCACTGGTGTGGTCGATTTTGAACAAACCGCTTCTCAATTTGTTCGCTACGTCCGCTATCTCGATACGTTTCACGCGCAACGTCCTGCGGAGAACACAGTGTTCACAAGTTTACAACCGTTTACGAGTACGTTTTACGGTCAGCTTACTCTTTGTATCCGGATACTAGTTCCAAATAATTTGTAGGCGTCACGTAGTTGTATCGTTTCAGTTCCAGTAACATGTGGGTGGAATATTCCACTACCGAGTCATGAATAATAGCGAATAAATTGGCGATGGATAGTTGCAATTCTTTCTGAAAAAAAAAACACACCCACACAAATCGACAAATAGTAAAAAAACGATTAATTTGTGATTACGACAATATGGAGTGAAACGTATATTTACTTCTGTCAATGAAATCGTGTTGACGTCGTGAATCTGAAAACAAAACAATAAAACAAAAACTATTATTATTCATTTTATAGATTTGTACGAATTAAAACTACCCGGTGAGCATGACGACGTTGGTAGAGTTACTTTTGGAATGAAAACATTATTGTACGTACGTATATTGTTGAAAGTCATAATTAAATGCGATAAAAATGTGTTTAACGTCAGTTACCTTTCTAATTAAATGTATCTACTATGTGCACAAAACTGTTTTATAACGTTGCTACACCAATGTTCTAGTAGGTAATATAAAATTTCATTTTATTGGTATTAAAAAAAAAAAAAAAAATTGAAAGAATATGTTTGAATTAGTAGTTTTCGTTGAAATACAATTTTTTTGCGATTAAGATAAACGATAAAATATTTAATGTTGATTTTAGGTATACAATTTCAAGTGTGTAAATGAACATTTTCTCAAAAAATAAAGCCACTAGAAAACTTTTGATTAGACGACACGTATTTGATTAATTAATTCACTTTTACAGTGATGACTAGACAACATCTACGACAGTAAATAATATCTTGAAAATGTTTGAAGTATATGCAATTCTATCAATATAAATAATATTATAATGATTGGTCATATTATTTCAGTAGATTCGCCTGCTTATTTTCTGTTGAATATAATGAAATTCGATTTGAAATATTTTTTAACATACCCTCGGTGCACCAGTTATTGTTTCTAAAACTTCTATTGTGGCTAAAAACTTGACTGCTACTTCCAATAAAGCTTCTTTTGGCCACTCCAAAAACCAATCGATTGTTGTACAGTTGACAAACGAGGGATACTGTCGTAATCGCACTCTAAATTCGAAAAATTAATTTGACCTTAGAAAAGCACTATGATTGTATTGCTTTATTTTATTTTATTATTTAAAGTGTTAATTTCAAACTTATGACAGTTGACATTCATTGAAATGATTAGAAATCAGTCGTATGGTAATTGTTGGAGAATTTCAAACAATATGTTAAATTATGTTTTAATTTCACAAACCGAAATTGGTTTCCGATCGGACTCAGGCAAAGAATAATATGTAGATTGCTTCTGACCCGATCCAAAAAGAACGAATAAATCGCATCAGTCGTCTCTATAATACCTTCTATTTTAGCACTGTCTGTCAATAAATCTTTGATCTAAACATTGGAAAAACATCATGACATAACCTCGTTTCGTCTTCATATCAATTACTTTCATACGTCTTCGAATTCTTCGTCCTTGTACAGCTTAGCCACCTCACCGGTGCTCAAGATGTTGTTGATAATCTCCAAGAACGATTCGTTGACGATTTGCGTGTCGCTGAATAAAAACGACGTCGGTTGATCCTTCACCCCCGTTTGGTAGTACAAGTGTTTTATGTCCTCTTTGAATTCCGACATGCCGTACGTTTTGGTCAACTCGATCGAAAACATGTTGTAACCGCAGATCCAATTGGACAGCTTCGCCAGCGAGGATCTGCCTGATCCGCCTGTTTAAGAGTGGGATCACATGGTATCCGTAAGTGACGTGTGATGTAAATTAGTGGTACACATTCGATTTCATTAGACTTCCGACCCGTTTCAGTTAAAATAATATTTATTTATTTGTTTTTATTTTTTTATGATCGACATTCATCGACCAATCGAAATCGGTGTATATTGTTATTGCATTTGTGTTTGTTATATTAAATTATATTAAATACATTTACAGTTAATCGAAACACGTATGTATTTTTATTGGGACGTTACGATCGAATTCCGAAAAGAACACGCGTACCAAAATCGAGCCATGACTCACTAGTCGAAGACTCGCCGAATACATACTAAAATATTGCAGTTAGTATTGTGTTTTTTTTGTATTGTTTCGATGTTTGCGTTTCGAAGTCTAACTACGATCGCGGGTCTCAGACAAAACGTAGCGTTTTAATTTAAAAATAAATAATTAATTAAAATATATTATATATTTTATATATATATATATATATATACAGTCAAATCGCGATAAAACGAATTTCAAGGGACCGAGAAAAAAGTTCGGTATATCGAAAGTTCGTTATACCGAAAGAATAATTCAATATAACGTAGAGCAGCGGTTCCCAAATAGAAGCCACGGACCCCTAGTTATAACTTAAATTAGTCCGCGGACCCCTTTTTTTGTAAATACTTACTTTTCAATTGTATTTAATTATGAAAATGAAAAATAAGTTTGCACGATTTATTTTCAATATGATTTAATTTTTAATTTTATAATCATTTTTGTAATATAATAGAAACAAATTATCTCAAAAAAAAAAAAAAAAAATGTATATTTATATAAAAAAAAAAAGGAATATTTGATAAAACACCTTTAAACTTTATGAGACAAGTGAAATCTTTCTTTTTTGTTCATAATTTCATCTAAGTCCGGTTGCATGTTTGATATTTTAACTCTTAAGTCAGCGTCAATATTTAGTCTATTGCGATATTTGTTTTTCATGTAACAGTAGGTAGAAAAAGCTTGTTCACATCTATATGTTGTGCAAAAGGGAATCAAATGTCTAAAAGCTTTCTCAGCCAGTTGCTTTTGATCGTTTTGAATAAAATAATAAAATAATAATTTCACTACCGAAAAACACACCCTGGGGGTCCGCGAACCACCGATTGGGAACCACTGACGTAGAGGTTACAATAACGGCGTAGAGTCATATTTTATATCTTATCGCGTGATAATCGCCGAAACAAACACCGTAATAGCAAGCTAGTAGTAACTAATAATATTATCTTATACATTAACGACGACATACATTTTATCCTATCGTTTGATAATTACTGTACATAGCCCAAACTCGTAAAATTCGTAGTATCAATTAAAACAAAACATTTTTTTTCCGTCTCCATAATACCTTAATACCATAATAGCTTCAAAATTGTGAAAATTCGTTACATAGCGAGTGCTTTGGTCAAAAAAACTTCGTTTTATCGAGGGGACTAAAATACATGTAATTTTTCTTTATATCACGAGATTTTCAAGGGACCGACAATTTTATTCGTTATATCGAGATTTTCGTAATAACGAGCTTCGTTTATATGTATATATATACCTATGCCAACGAGCAACATGTAGCCTCTGGGCTGCGATATCACTCTGGTGATGCGACAAATGTGATCGATGGCGTCTCTGAACAATACGAGATTCATCGGTACCACCCCGACGCTCTGATTGTACTCGGCCAGGCTCCTGTAGACGGACTCGAGCAGAAGTTTCTCGTCCGTGACTTCTTCGTACAGCGAATGTTTGTTGAGAAAGTCGCAGAACATCAGAACCCGGTCCGACGAGCCGGGGACGTTGCGGGACTTCGAGTTTGGATCCCGGGACGACGTGCAAAGATTCCGGAACGTCTCGTGGAAATGCTTTCCCAGCATCACGTTGATTTGGTCCATGAACCATTCTCGGTCTCTGCGGCGCGCATAGTGTTTGCGAATTATCACCGGGTTATGAAATACGTCACGTTTCCCGCGTAAATCATTATGTTACTCCCCCCCCCACCCCACCCACCCCCGAGGTCTCGGCGAAACTCACTTTTTCTCGATCAGTTTGTCGTTGAACACGCGCAACACTTCGTTGCACCAGAGCCGCAACATGGACTCCACGCTCTGGTTGTACGTCGTATTACTGCGCAAAAGGCCTTGGAACACCTGTAGGACGCGCGTAGTGACTGTGAGCTCTTAAGTACGGACCGTCACGGCCAGTGCGAGTAACCGTTTCTGATTGAAAAACTTAGAACGTGTCGCTTTTCTCTTCGCGGACAAATTTACCATGCGCAATGACGTTTATTACGAAAGCGAGACTCAGCGTTTGAAAAAAATGCCACGACCTCCATTCATTTTTTTCATTTTATGAATATACAAGTTGAAACGAACGATAAGTTTTTGTTGTTTAAACAATCTCGAACTGTTTTTTTTAAAAAAAATTTTTTGATTCATGCAACTCTTAAGTTAGGCGGAACTCTTTGTGATTTTAATTATTATTTATTGTAAATAGAATATCGTTATTATTGTTGTAATGCGAAAAATTCATAATATCACAATAAACGGGATAGCTATCAATACTTTTAAAAATAACGTGAGAATTCGAAAACACAGAATATTAGTCACGTGACTCGAATTAATCGAACAGTGTGTATCGTTAACCCGTCACTGGTCGCGCATAATATATTTTATCGTATTCGGTTACGTGAGATAAAAATGATCCAAATCGCAAAACTTTATAATAAAGCCATTTAAATGTTATTCATGATATGATTAAACCCAATGTTTGATACTTTAAATAATAACAAGCTACATTAAAATATTCTTCATTACCTATCTTTGAGATTTTATTATCATTTATTATTTTTTTCCACGAGGAGCGAAAACTTTATTCGCCCTTTAAAAATACATTTGAAATTAGCCTCAGATACGATTTTTTTACTCAGATTTTTAAGAAGAAATCTCCTCATACATAATATATTAATTAATATCCTTATTTCGGCATCATCCGACGTAGTATACTCTTATAAAAAATTACGAGAACATCACTGTTTATTACCGATGACCACGTGATATTACTCTCATCTCGAAATACAATCGGAAATAAATTACCCCCTCCCCCGCGACCAGTGACGAGTTCAAAACAAAATTGTCGTTCCCTTGAAGGTAGGTAAGACACGGATCGAGACCGTTAGATTCGATGGTCGTCCGTCCCGGAGAAACGACGAAACGTCGTAATCGAGCAGCCCTAAGGCACGTTTTGGCTAGAGCGACCGCGACTGCGACTGAGATTATTTTTCGGTCGCAGTCACGGTCGCAAGTCACCCAGGCGCTTTCTTTACAGCGATGAAAACCGTGACTAATTACCCTATGGGCATCAATTTACTTATGCAAACGTCGTGTTACTTTATGATAGTAGAAATTCGGCACTACCCGAGGATGATAACAGCTAATAATTAATAATTGAAATAATGATATCATAATCATAGACAGACATTGGTCTATATGGATTTTCTATTTGACTTTAAATAAGTTCGACTATATATTATTACGAATACCTAGGTATTTTTAGTTTTATTATTTTAAAAACAAAAACACGAATAATAACCAGCTAATTGTCTGCCAGCATCTCATACTCTTGTTTGGTAGATTTATTCATTATACGTATAACAACCGAATTAATAATTTAAAAATCAATACAAGGATACAATTTCTTCTGTTTTGATTTTTAAAATTTGAATATAATACGATCTATCATCTACACGTAAATTCTTAATAGTAAATAGGTTCGATATGAATTATCACACCATAATATGATTTTAAAAATATGATTTGTTTACAATATTATTGCGGGAAAATCAAATATTCTATTTTCAACCCGGATAGGCGCGGAGCGACTGCGATATGACTGTTCTTGTAGCGATCGAAATTTAGATCGCCGCGACCGGTTCAAAATCACCGGTCGCAGTCGCTGTAAATAAACCGGGTACACGTAATTTCATTGGCACAGTGAAACACAGTCGCGGTCGCGGTCGCTCTAGCCAAAACGTACCTTAGGGTGTGTACCGACTACGACGAAAGAAAAGCGACGACGATTTTCGAACGAAACAACATTATACGGTACTACTACGTACTCTAGATATGTCCCTCAGATTGAAGAGGTAATGCATTTTCGCCGGCGTCGGCAACAGGTTCGCCACCACGGACTGGTACAACGTGATGGTCATGTCGGTGAGTCCGTTTTCTGAGCGGGCGGGCGGAGGGGAAAAAAAATAAAATTTACAATTCAAAAAAGTTCGCGATCGTTCCAAAAGCCAACCCCCCCAGGGGGCGCCAAAACCCTTACTCGCGTCTTGTATCGTGTCGCTGAACGGTTCCAAGTGCCGGTCCAACATGGTCTTGTAAATGCTCGATATTTGCTCCTCCTCCGGGAACGTCAGGTTTACCACGCCGAAGCAGCTGACCAGCCTGTTGCTGACGGTGTTGCGGCCGCCGCCGGGCGGGCCCATGGCGCCGACCAGCAGCATGTTCTTGACCGTTTTCCGGGACCGCTGCTGCCGGTCGTACCAGAACTCGTAGTCGATCCACTGCCGAACCAACTCCAACGGTGGCTGGGCGCCGTACGCCTCTTTCTCGGGCATGTTCATGTCGTCCAGGAACGTCACCAGCGTTTTGCCTAGGGGAAAAAATTCGTGCGACGGTGACGTGAAAACCGACCGACGCGGCGTCCGGAAAAAAAAAACCGACGGACGGCAGAGAGGCGATCTGACGAGATCGGACGAGGGCGGGTCGTGCTGCGTCGCCGTGTCGAACGTCCAACTGTTTCATAGGCGGATATTGGGGGAGCTGGGGGGCTTCTTTTACTTTACTGCACTAATTGTTCCACCGTTACTGGCGGTGTTACTACTTTAAATTTAAAGTAACCGAAGCTCGTTGCCTAAAAACGTTTCTTTTGCTAATTGGTGAGGTAAAAATGTCAAGCCCCCTCCCATCAAATGTAAGCAAATATCCCGCCTACGAACGGTTCCAAAACGATTTGAGATAATTATCATGATTTCAGTGTTTTACGACACGTCGTGATCACTATTAACGTTTCGTTAACGCGGTAACGTCGGTTCAAATCTATACTTTATAAGTAAGACGGACGAACTTAAACACGATTTGTTCAAAAATCTAGAAAAGACACACCTTGGACTTTGTTAGTTTACCGTACAAGTATCTTGTGATGGGATATACCTACAGTTAGGTACTTAACTAAACTGTTTTTCATACTACGAGTTCACACAATTTTCACGGTTGATTTTCCTATTGTTTTTTGACATACGGTATAATTAGTTGAAAATAAAATGTTAGGTATATCAATTTCAAAGAATGCATTTTCCTTCACCCTTTTTTGTTTAAAACATCAAGTACTTTCGTTGAACACACTTCTCATTGTTCATCATGTCGTTTAAACTTTTCATGGGCCTTTTTGAAAACTGCAAGTGAACTATTTTTTATGCCATGAATAATAAATAAATGAAAATAAAAAAATGTTTGGTTTCTACTTATCCAAATTATGTTTCATATGATATTAAAAAAACAGTCAACAACTTTTTAGCAATGCAAGCCATATTTTTTTCAATTTTGTCATCGAAGGTGTCGAAGGTAAATGAAATAAACATAGTTAAAAATAAAAAAATAATATGACTATATACTGTATATAAATATATATAAATATGCAGTGTATATATTAGGAATTTTATTTATATAATATAATTTGAGTTTGTGTTCAAAAAGTTATTTCAAACCACAATTAAAAATAATCATTATAATATAAACGCTTCGAATAAAAAATAAGAGTTTTGAAATATGAACAAATGTTACGTGTGATTTTTAAGGTTGGATGTTTTCAGCTTGTTTACTTATATATTATAATATTATATGTTGATATTCTCAAAACTACATCCAAATGTTCGTCACTTTTCCGGAATTATATTTTGTTTTATTCAAAATGCTTTATACGAAAATGTTTGTTAGTAAATATATGTGCTACTAATAGTTTTAATGATTTTTTTTTTTAAAATATTTTTCAATAAGGCTTGTAATTTTAACAATATATGATTTCAAAAATATTGAGAAATATTGGGTAGGCCGGAGTAATAAGTTACGAGGACACCGGGAAATCACCTTCTGGTATAACGTAAAATATAATTATTGTAAAATTTAATAACACTATACGTATTAAATTATGTATTATATGGAAAAGTAAATTGCCGTTTTAATTTACGACTACAATAATAGGATTGTAATTGAAATACAAGTAATTGAATTTATTATTTTTTTTTTTGTTTTTTTTTTTGGTCTGACAAAACCAAAATTAATCGTAAAAAAAATCTAAATTCGCATTTTTGCCGTACATATTCACATATCTAAATCAAAATTTTGTAGATTTTCGTAAACACAGCAAAACTAAAAAAAGATAAAGTACCGTTTTGTCATGCGATTTTCCTAAAATTTGAATTTAATTTGTAACACGTTTATTATTCGTAAGTCAACGGGGTTTTTAGGTTTCTCATCCGTAATCGTGTATCGGTTACTCTTAATCTTTATTTTCCTAAGAACGGTGGCGTCGGGGGTGTGATCTCTCGTATCGTTTCCCGCCAAACCGTTGCCTCCCTCGCACCGCGTCCGCGACACATAATACAACAATAATCGCTCACTCGCTTGCGGCACCCACACGTCCTTGGTGCGTTTCTCCAGACGACCCTCGATGGTCTCTTGCACGTTGTGCGCCGTGGTCTGCGCGGACATGTTGACGGTCAACAGCAGAAACTTTTCCTTGTCCAAAGCGTCCAGCGCCTTTTGGACGGTGGACGTCTTGCCGGTGCCCACCGGGCCGACCAACAACACGGGCTTTTTTTTCCGCATGAACGCCTCGACCAGATAGTTGTAGCGGATCGTGTCGATCGTGGGCACGACGATTTTGAAAAACGGCAAACTAAAACACAGTGATAAAAATTTAAAAAAAACCGGTCAACGTTATAATCGATCGTACGCGGTCGCCCGGCGCCGTGACGTACTCCGCGTTGTACGTCCACGTGCCCGTGTCGCGCAACAAGTTCTCCCAGTGACGGAACTGAACGCTGTCGTTGTCAACGTAATAATGGTAAACCGAGTCCCGGACCGGGAACACCCGCTCAATGTCCCGGAGGTAATGGTCGATTTTCTGGCGGCCGTCTTCGTTGACCACCGCGCACACCGACCACACCATGCTGAAACGTGCCGACAAAGGTTCCAGGTAAAAATATCTCCACAAAAATATCTCCGGTCGAAATATCTTCGAAAAAATATCTCCGACTTATAAAATATCTCCAATTTAAAATATTTCTAGAATAATAACTAACCAATCACAATATTACAACGACACATTGACCGATTTGTATTATCTGATATGTTTTTCATACGTGCTAGCTATTGCAAACCGCGATAAACGACTTTATCGACGTAACGACTGTACCGATACGATAGTGTAATAAATGGAATAGTTGATGATAAAAATATTAAAAGTATACAATTTGCTTCAAATACTCGCAAACGGTTCTCGCCACCACTGCCGATAGTGTGCCAGTATAGACTGTACACAGCTGGTATCGACTAAGTTAATTCCTGTTTCACTTTGTCACCTTGTTTGTAAAATTTAAAAAAAAAAATGCCTCTTCAATTTATTGTAAGTCAAAAAGGAAAAAATTTACTGTTGCACAATGGATACCTTCTCGTGGATTTTATATTTATTTATTAAATTTTTGCGCATTATTGTATACAGTCGATTATAATAATATGTTATTTTGTATTTGTATTATTATAAAAATTACATATTGTTGTGAATAATTTAACATATTTTTAAATATTATTCATGGAAGATAGGTATATCCATTAGAGATATTTTTAACAGGAGGTATTTTGTACTAGAGATATTTAAAATTGGAGATATTTTGTATCGGAGATATTTTGTCGGAGTTATTTAGACCGGAGATACTTTTGTGGAGATATTTTGACCGGTCACGGCCGACGATGGTAATTATAACTCGTGTTGTTTTTATGTTTCGCGGAGACGCTCACCAAAACAGAAACCATATTTTCACGAGGAACTCGTACTCGTGCATCTCGAAACCGGCCGGCACATTTTCGGCCAGATCGCCGAACGTGAAGTACTCCAGCAACGTGCACAGCGACTGGATGGCGCTCAGTTCCGGCAGAGGGATGGTTTCGACGCAGTTCGACTTCTTGAACGCCAGTATGTCGTCCACGTACTTGTGGAAGTATTTGCTGACCTGGAAATCGGTTTGAACCGCGCGAACGGTGGTTTATTTATTGTTTGTGTGTGAGTGTGTTTTTTTTTCATAGCTGTTTATTAATTTATTTATTTATCTCGACTGACGTTTGTCGTGTACGGTTCGAAATGACATTGGCTGAGCCACGAGTCGAAGTACAGTTTCCAACCGAAATCCTTGTAGTCGTTGTAGACTATGCCGCATCTGGACACGGTGGCCGGAGACGCTACGGACAGGTCTTCGACTTCGAACAGCAGCGACACCTGGTCGAGAAAACGTGCGTCAATCGCGCGCGCGTATATCGAAAATATTGTATTTCACGCTTAAACGACAACGTGTACTGGGAGAGTTTACGAGTGATCACAGAGAGTCTACGGGTAAATCACTAAACTAAATACACACCGCGATTGACATACACTCACACCGTAAAAATAGCCCAGCAGTACTAGAACAGCTTTCACAGCAATTTTACGAACAATACAAATATTTTTTTTGACGCCCTCTCTAATTATTCTCGGAAATCCAATGATAATAATCATAATATATCACTATATATATATTATATCAGAAATATAATCAGAATTATAAATACTAATCGGCCAAGAGACTCATTAAACTAATAATAAAAAAACAGAAATAGAATAAAAAATATGCACACATATAAATAAGTATTTACATTATGATTATATGTATCGTATATTTTCCGAATTTAGAAGTTATGTCAAATAGTAAAGTAGTAAGAGTAGTTATCCGTATTGCGTGTTTATTTTTTAAATTATAAATCTAGGCATTTTTTCGTAACGTCTAACGGATTTTAAAAGTCGTAAAATACCTGTTCGGGCATTGTTATCCGTTCGCTGTTGATGAGTGTCAACACTTTGTTATCGTCCATTACGGAATTCATGTTTTCGATCCAAAGCGCGTCTACCGGTCCGTCGAATAATATCCATTTTTGTTCGACGCTGCTATCTACCGGGTAATCAAATGAAAAATCGTAAAGCGTCTATCGATAAAGAAACGTAGAGTAGTCACGCGAACGTTATGGTTTTGCGAATTATTAGTAAAAAGGACGGTCTAAACGTGATTACTTTGTTTTGATCACGAGTTGCGATCGTTTTCGATGTTTTCACTACCTATTACCTGAACACGTTTTACGCATTATCGACGATAATACGCCGTCCATCCATTCTTGAGTAGCGTTGTTGAACTCTCCGTATAGCTCGCCGAGCGTAAGCGTCTTGGGGTTCATCGGATATACCTATGACAAAATTCGAATCAATCGATATTGTACGATATGAAACATACGGGTAAATGAATTTACGGGATCGAACGCGAATCGTCAGACGATCAGAACGAAACGACTGAGTTTCGTATACCGTCGAAACAAAAATCATTAAAATAATAATAACAAAAAAAAAAAAATAATAATAATAATAATAAAAATAGGAACGATACGACGCGTTCTGTTTATAGGCGCCAAACTATTCGATACGCTATTCGTGGTAAAATCACGATATCTACGATTTCGGAACGGTTTTCCCGTAACGCACTGCGTGTACACTCACGATAACTCTCTCGAAGGACTCGACGCCCTCAGATTTCAGATACGCCATCACGTCCTTCAGCGTTTTCCAAGTGGACGTCTTAGCGGCTCCGGTATGACCTAATATCATGACCGAGTGTCGAGAGATTTTGGTCTCGTACAGTTGTACGACTTTTGCGATCGCGGACTCGGACGGCTGGTGGTTCTTTTGAACCATACATGTCCTAATGGCGTCCACGAGCACATTGTTTTTCACATCTGGCAACTTCACGAGCGGGAATAGATCGTTCGTGATCCCCATGAACAACGGCAGGTCGTCCACGGTGAGTTTTGCTAAATTCATGTTGTGCATTGCCAACAACAGGACCTGTGGACACGGAAATTCGCGACCGTCAAAGCGATTTCGGACTGTAAAACGAGTTGTACGTGTTGAAAACGTGCGTTTACACCTGGCGTGCTCGGATTTTGTTTAAAATCGGTATTTTTTTTTCGCACACTGCGAGACACGGAAAGCGCAAAAAAAAAACAAATATATAAATTTGGTACAGCCCATTTGTACCATCAAATAAAAATAGTTCATTTTCATCCATTGCCTCTTTGCGCCAAATTTACCTGCGTAGACTATTTTCCATTTCACGAGCGAATCATAGAAATTTACTGACAGATATTTCTATTAAAACTAATAGCGGTATAAAATGCATTTCAAATACTCCAAAAAATTCAGAAGTTTAACCTAGTTTAAAAACTTACCCATTAAGAGTACATTTTTT
The DNA here is from genome assembly GCA_027580255.1 of Therioaphis trifolii. Classification (NCBI taxonomy): domain Eukaryota; kingdom Metazoa; phylum Arthropoda; class Insecta; order Hemiptera; family Aphididae; genus Therioaphis; species Therioaphis trifolii. The sequence continues at coordinate 72,146,979 of CM050405.1, forward strand.
TTGTTGAAATTTTGTAATTTACAATTAATCTCAACAATTATGTGTACTGACTAAAGGTAATTATATAAGCGATCCAGAATTAAGAAAGAACGAAATTTTGGCGGTTACGGAAGTAACAGATTGAGAGGAAAGTACATGGTGAGCGTCGGGTGTGATGTTGAGAGAGTGAAGGAGAGAAAAGAGGCGAGAACGCTCTGCCGACAAGAAGGGGCAGTCAAACAAAACGTGATTAAAATCACAGACCGCTGGAACGAGTACATTAATAGTCGCATATTATGTTATAATAAAAAATGTAGATAAGGTCATATTTTTCGACTAGGTCAGTGGTTCTCAACCTTTTTTGATTTGTGTCAGCCTCATCCGCGAGAACCCAATACTACGTCTCCCTAACACCAAAATAATAATAATAATATGAAATACAAGTGCTATAAAAAAAAAACGAATTGGACACTGATGATTTTTACATAGTTCTGGAATTCGAGGGTTGATGGAAGAAAGAGCGATTCTCATATCGTTTTCTAGTGTTGTTTTTGTGAGACGTTGGCGTTTTTTCGTTTTGATATTCGTGTGTGCGCTGAATCCATGTCCACATAGCCTGGACGTTTAAAATTGAAGTACCACTTCAATAGCTTTCGTCAATAGTCGAGGGTATTCAATGTGGAGACAATGTGTTGTTTGACAGTAGTCGCTATCACATGACGGCCGTTATAATAATATGTTTTTTTCGAAAAAATGTTCATACTTTTAAACTTTTCCCCGAAGTTTATTTGTCACCCCTACACTGGATACACGTCACCCCGGTTGAGAACTACTGGACTAGGTATTAACTAATATTAATTTTATCACTGATGCATTATAAAATATGATCACTTACTTTTTTTTTTTTTTTTGACAATTAGGTTATTATTATTATTATATTTATTTATTATTATTGTTAATGTTGTTTTTACCAGATTTGAACCAAAACATTTTAGTCTAAAAATAACTATTTTATGAAATTAAGTACTAGAAACGCATGTTATAACGATTAGTATTTGGTAATTTTGTAAATGAGATAGGAAAATGTTAAGGTAGGCAAATTCAGCGCAAAACGGCTATGAGTAATATTTAATTGATTTACTATGTATGTTGTAATTACGAATGTTGTAAAACTCGAATCGCGATTATTCGAAAGAGTCATGTCGATTGACGGGACTCGAAAACGTGGGATTCCCGACGAAATCCCGACGGGCCGTGACGGGGAAGAGGAGCTCGCGCGGTAGGGGAGAGGCCCCGTGAGAGCCCGTACCTACCTCTTCGTCCTGCAGCCTGTCCGAGTACTGTCGTCTGCACTGGCCGGCGTACCGCAACAGCGCGACCAGTCCGCGCAGCCCGAACTCGTAGTGGTCCTGTTTGCTGAGCTGCTGCCGGCACAGCAGGAACAGCACGTACACCTTGTTGGCCAGGTTCCGGGTGTTGCGGAACCCCTCGCCGAACAGCGTGATCTCCGCTATGAGCCTGGTGTCCGGCACCACCATGGATATGGCGCGGAACATGGACTTGAGGTTGTCCGGCAGCTCGGTGCGGCCCGCGTACCCGGGGTTCATGGTGATGAACACGCCGCACGTGGGCCGCAGCCCCATTTCGCGGCCCTCGAACGTGAACCACGTCTTGCCGGCCTCCAGCGCCGAGTAGATGGACAGTATCTGCTGCGCCACGACCGACAGCACCTCGATGTTGATCCGGTTGAACTCGTCGAAACAGCCCCAGGCGCCTTGCTGGGCCAACCCTGCGGGCGGCGATGAGGTGGAGATTTGAAGTTTTGGAATTTTTAAAAAATTTTAATTCACAAGAAATATACGACCTATACAATCTAGCGGAATAAGTATATATAATATATAATATATATACGTGAGATAGGGAATACAAAATAACGTTATGAGGTCGCGTGAATAAGGAGCCTCCCGTTAGTGGCACTTAACTCGGAAGCGGTATTTTCGACGATTTTTTTATTTATTTATTTTTGATTTTTTTGATTTTATCCGTTTCGAGAAAAATAAATCCTTTAAACGATCTATGAAACCTTAACCGACTTAAGGGCCGTTTTGACATTGAAAATAAATAATCAAGTATCAATGACGTCTTTTGGAAACGTGTTTTGAGGCTTAGGCCTAATTAGTTTCGAAATCACACACGAGTCTAAAACGTTTTATTACATGAAACAGAGTTGTTTTTTTTTTTTTTTTTTTTTTTTTGGTGTTTTGTGTGTTCGGCTGTTTTGATTTTTTCGGATCGTTTTATATTATAATGATCTTTGAGCACGGTCGACCAATTTTCAACTCTATATAGTGATCGAATTCGAATATATTTTACGAACAGTTTAAAACTTTTACAGGTCTACATTCACAACAAATTTTTTTTAAAAATACCATTTTAATCTTAGTGATTTTTGAAGTTGGAAAACCATGTAGACAATAAGGAGAAAAATAGTAATATTTGTTCATAAAAATATTATTTCGATTTAAATTGACATAAAAAAATTCCAACTGTATCAATCTGTGTATATACACATATAGATAAGCTTTAGACAGTTTATTATTAAATAATATGATATATTTTATTTATTTAGTTTTAGATTTTCCTGTCAACACTCTTAAATTTGTCTAAAAAATTCGTCCAGCACGTCTTAAGGTCGGAAATTTCATCTTTATAATACTTAAAAGAGATCGTATTTCTCTACTCTCGATGGTTTTCATGGGTGTAGGGGAAAACTGCCGACAAGCCGAGTAAAAAAACAGTAGCATTTGCCGTAATCGACATATTCACATAATCGATTTTAATTATATGTGTCATTACTCGGAAAACAACATCGCTAAATACTTGAAATTTTTATCGTAAATCACTGGAATATTGATTCAAATCTCACGAAAGTTTGAGACAACATTTAGAGTAAAAACAGAACTTTAAAACGTCTTGTTTTGTTTAATTTCATCTCTGAAAACATTTTTTTAATATCTGACCGAAAGTTTTTGAAAATTGTAGACGATCATACTTGCACTTATTTTTCACTCAATTAACGACACTGGGATAATTTCGATCCCCTTTATCTAGTCCGAAGACCAAAGAATAACCCGTGGTACAAAGTACGTCGTTTTTCAATTATTTGGGTATTAAAATGTATTTTTTTTAAATCTTTTAGGTTTTTTTTTTTAATATATCGTATAACTATATTATAATACGATGTAAAGAAATACGACAGAATACCGGAAAACATGCGTCCCATGCTCTTGTAGTCCAATCCGTCGGAACAATTGATGACGATCACGTAATAAGCCAAGTTCTTGCCCAGGTCCTTGACCGTCTCCGTCTTGCCCGTGCCCGCCGGCCCTTTCGGACTGCCGCCGCGGAACAGACGCATCGCCGTGGTCAGCGTGATGTAACACCGGTCGGTCAACGGCGTGATGGCCAGTCTCCCCGAATTGCCCAGGTACTCGTAACCGTACGGTTGTACGGTGTTGGTTTGTCTGATGTCGATTTCGGTCGAATCAGCGTTCAAGTAGAACCGCAGCTGCGACGTCCACTGGAAATCGGTCACGTCCGAACAGTCTGCCAAACCGAAAACACGCGATTATTATCGTCAGAACATCCCCCCACCCCCTCCCCGACCGGTTTTCCGCCAGTCGTGTCGCAATAATACACGAGGCTATAATCTCCGAGAAACAGACAAGGCTGGTCACACGGGTGATTCGAGTGCTTTTCGTTCATTTTTGAAATCTTTCAATGCACTTTTTATACACGGACATCGACTGTTTTATGATCGTATAAACTACTTAAAAGTGTTTTGAAGATGACCCGCTGAGAAAAAATAGTTTCATTTTTTTGGTATTCAAAAATTTTTGACTTTAACACATTGACGGACATTACTGCTATAGTAGTTATGCACTTGACTGTAATTCCAGCATCACTTCTGTAGCTGAATAAGTATATATTGGTATATATTGGTGTGGCATAAAAATGTGTAAGAGCTTTTTTTTTTACAAATAGCTATATAAACACATGTAATACATAAAAATTAACAACTGCTATAGCATTTGGTTACCATTGATGACTTTTTTTCTACTGATATGGTCACATGACTACTATAGCAGTTACGTAAAAAATTGTATATTACATAAATATATATATTTACATTTAATAACTTTTAGTTATCAAATGAGTTTGGGATGATAAGATGAATATAATGGTATCGAATAAGAATCAATATATATATGGAATGTTATAACATATGATGGCAAATATAATTGAGTGAGTGAAAACCCGATACAAATCGATTTTTGGAAGCCATATAATGATTTGCCCAAACAATTACTAAGTCACAATTGGACATTAAGTTGGTCCTAATACGATATGCCATAGTAAACGTAGCCGTTACAGCGTTATGCCATTCTATAGGTGGGTATCGACTACGCGCGGCTGCCTCGCGCGCCACGTTCGTCCGCGGCAAACCAGACATTTGCCGCGAGAACCATATTTAGGTACTATATACTTTTAAAGAGCGCGGCAAGTGATCTAGCTGTTCGCCGACAAGCGAGGACCCGTTCAGTGGTCAATGATCAACCATGGACGTATCACGTGCCCGTGCTGCTGCCGCTTTCATCGTGATACATCACATTATCAAAAAAAAAGCCTAAACGAAAACCGCGTTGGTGGATGAAGAAATTGTATTTAAATCGAATGCAGTATGGGGTGAAACTTATGGAAGATATGAGACATGAAGCCATTGAAGATACAATAAAAAATTTTACAAGATTGACAACTATAGAGTTTGAGCACCTGAAATCATTAATTGAGGCACAGGTGAAGAAAATGGTCACACAATTCCGAGAGGCAATTTCAGTAACGGAAAGATTGGCTATAACTTTAAGGGCTGAAACAGACGATACCGTTTTTCGCCGGCCGGTTAGTTCTCGACGGAACTCGCCGGCCGGCGCATTTCCCAGGTTTGGTGGGTACCGACGGCCGGCCGGCGAAAAAGCCACCGGTTCCCAGCAAATTACATATAAAATGATTGGAGTGAACACACGACCGGCCGTTTCGCCGGCCGGCGGCCCGAAATTTATTACATTTCTTACATTATTTTGATGCCCGATTCGAAGATTTTAAAACTTAAACTTATTTATTGTCCTATCTCCCTATTTCCCCCTCCCGAAAACTCATTCTAAATATGGGGCCATGCCCCTATACACATTTTAAAAACCATAATATTGTATTTAACAGCGAAGATTGAGTTTATGTAAACAATAAAATGATGATACTTGTTCTCATAAAATAAATATCATTCACTGTACCTTCTGTGCGTATTTATTTCTCATTGGTGTTTATTTTTAATGTAATTCAAGGTAGAAAGAATGTTCAAGATAGAACATTTCAGAAATGTATCATTGCGGTAAGTTGTAATATTCACATATATATGTGTATCAAAACTTTTGAAAAATACTATAAACATTGTATTTACTCTATCAGGTGATTAAAATACGAAACTCGCCGGCCGGCGAAAACCGGTCGTCTGTTTCAGCCCTAAGACACTTTTCATTGTCCATGATGTCGCGAATGAATTTTAAAACCGTCAAAACGACAAAACGACAAAACCGTCCCAACTGCTCGCGAGCAATTGACGGAAATTCCTTTGCCGCGTGTCTAAATACCGACGACATTTGGCTCGCCGCGAGGCATGTTCGAGCACGGCAAGTTTTGAGTTGGCTAGCCAACGGCAACGTGGTATCCATTTGTCGCGGCTGCCGCGCGAGCCAATGTTCGAGGGTTTGCCGCGCGCCGTCGATACCCACCTTATGGCTTTTGTATTAAATATTAAATATAAATTGTATAACTGCTATAACAGTCACTGTACTATCACATCATAAAAACCAGTGACTGCTATAGCAGTCACTGTCCGTAAACATGTTAAAAATCATTAAGGCCGGTGGTGGTAGGACGGTCGACGAAGCGGTACTGGAAACGAGGACCTGTCGTCGATATTTTTTTCTGACGTGGAGTGCTGGGAAACTCGGGCGACCGGCCTTGTCGGTCGAGCGGTAACACGGCGGTCCGGTCGACAGCGCGGCGCTCACTGGATTTGTACATGGCGCTGATCACGTCCCGGGCGTGTATCTCGATGGTGACCAGAGCGACGATTTTCAGCCTGTCGATTTTTGTCAGATCGCCCCGGATCGCGTCCGAAAACTTCGACAGCGTCTTCGCCTGGCGCTTACGGATTTTTTTCAACGCCTGTCCCCTGCCGGCCGTTTTGATCTGCGTCAACGCCATCGTGCAGTTGGCGGTCCATTGGATCTGGAAAAATCGATAGCGGTTGGGGAACAAAAAAAAAAAAAACACGGGAAAAATCTCGCGATTCCAGTGTACGCGGACGAGACGCGCGCGACGCACTTGAGACGCGGTGATGCACAGCTGGCCCGGCCATTTCAGTATCCATTGGTCGCAAGACTTTCGGCTCTTGGCCAAAGACTCCAACACGCGGGGGAACATGCCCCGGAGCGTGTCCCGCATCGCCGACTCTACGGGCGGTACAACAAACAAATTCGATTTGAGTCGACCGTCTTTCATTCGATAATAGTTTTGTTAGCATTTATTTGCCTTAAATATCTAAATTCCTATTTCATAAATAATTTTTTTTTTTAATATTTGTTTAAAATTACGATTTCATATTTTCTGCATAAATCGATTACATCTTCAATTATTATTTATTTTTACAGCGGTTCCTGAATCAAAATTAATTTTGGTATATTTTAAAACGTTTTTATTTTAAATTAAATAACATAAAATTTACAAATATTTTTTTCTCAGAAAATTTAAAATTAAAAAACCATAATTTGATTGATGCGTTAGTAAAAGGGAAAAAAACTATTATCAAACCTTGCACTAAACATGCAAAACAACATATTTTCAATTTTATGACATTTGAAATTCCTAATTGGGATACTCAAGACGAATCTAATGATACCATTTTACAAAGTAGAATATCTGGGTTTTGTATAAAAAATGGAATACGGCTAATAGAACGAAAGATGCGTTCATTAAAAAAAATTAAGAGAAGTTCAACCTTGATTTCAATTTTTTGATTTCACAACTTTTGTCTCCTTCAGTTCCTTCAATTTTATTTTATTCTATTTCCACCCCTACAGTCGGAAGAACAGTAAAATTTTTTTCTGATAGTAGCGAACGAACAAAAAAACGGAAAATAAAAATTTGTTATCACAAAATTCCAATGAAAAAAAAAATACATTACGCTGTTAGGAGTTCTCCAACTAGAGCATTAAAAATCAAACAGACATTTAAAAATTCTAAAAACAAAAATATTTTAACATATTATACTGATGATGCAGCTTTAGCGTTGATTGTTGATGCAAATTTGACGAAAATTTTTTTTCTTTTTTTCCCACAAGCAATAAACTATGAAAAACATATTTTGTGAAAAAAAAAAAAAAGTTTGTCCGCTTAAAATGTCGATTTCTCCCACTGTGCGTCGTCGCGTTTGAACGTAAGTCACGAAACGGTTTACCGACGATCCTGAATGCGTTCACGGGATCGGTGTTGAAGTCCTGCAACCTGGACCACTTCACGTATTCATCGTCGGCCGATCTCATCCCGACCGCGGCGTTGGTGTCGCTGACCTTGAAAAAAAAAATAAACCCGAAAAAAAAACGCGTTCGACCGTGAAAAGGCGAACGTTTCGCGACCGTGCGACAACACTTACCGAGTGACTGAACACTATTTTGTTGACGTTGTCGAAGCACTTTTTGTAATACGTCTGCAAATGGTGCGGGTAGTCCGCGTTCACCAGTATGTCCAACAGGTCGTCGTTGGATACGAAATAAAACCTGGGGAACGCCATGCGCTTTTCCTCCATGTACGTCTCCAGCGCCCTCTGGATCTCGCTCAACCGGTCGAGCATCTCCCGCAGCCGTCTGAGCAGAGCTGCGCGAAAAACCACAACGTTTCAACGAGTGACCACACGACGGTAACGGGCGAAATGAAATCGGGGAAAACGCAAACAACGTACACTTCGAGTGGCACGCCCGGAACACGTTGGTGTCCCTGTGCATTTTCGACGTGATGCTCTTCCACGTGGCCGTCAACTGCGCGTAAGTCTCCGTTTCGTTCGGAATGCTGTTGCGCACGTCTTGGTCGTTGAATATGTTCTGCCGAGCGTGTTTTCGTTCGACACAATACAACAATACAACAATTATACGACTCGCATTACATTTTTTTATGAGCATTCGATAGTATGTATTTTTTTAACACACACACACACACACACACACACACACACACACACACACACACACACACACACACACACACACACACACACACACACACACACACACACACACACTAGTCACGTTAAACACGTATGATATTTAAGCGCACGCGTTAATATAAATTTAATTTTTTTTTTCACAGTCGATTTTGCGGAAACTACCAATCAACCAACAAATCAGCAGCATCAGGTTGCCTTTTAACCAAAACACTGCAAATATCCACTTTTACCCTTCTCCTGACCTCCCTCCGCTAACGACCGCCCCTTTTCCGGCTCCGTTTACAATATATACGTACCTCCGCGTAAAAATACTGTCTTTGCACAGAAAGCGCCGTATCCAAGACCTCCGTCACGAGAGCGAGTCCTTTTTCCCAGTAGTCGGCTTCTTTTATGAACATGGCAATGAACCTGAGTACATATTACATATACATATATATGTGTGTGCTGGTCATCGCCAATATGGATAATTAAGGTATTTTGAAAAATCCCTAGGCATTACGTATACTGCCGACCCATTTTAGGCAATGTAAATAAAACAGATGAATTTCAACATTATTTGATATATAACCTAGATGTTTTATAAATTTCCTAGGCGTCATGTAAAATACCAATTTTTTTCAGGCAAAATAAAAAACAATTTATCGTAGTATGTTATAAAATTATATCAAGATTCTTATAATTATTATATATTATATTACTCGTATCACAAAATTTAATTTTTATATTTTATTATATTTTTATGCATAGGTATTGCTATATGATTGATATAATTGTTATATTGAGTACTGTTATTTATTCATTTTACTTAATCCACTAGCTACTTATCACAACATGTTGTAGAAAAATGGCATTTTGAAGTGCACAAAACATTATTATTAAGACAAATGCACATCGTTAGTAATAGGCGATATCTTTTGTGTTTATTTTTATCATATTACCTACTTCACGTTTGGCATCATACATAAAACCTAGGGAAAGCTCGTATTAAGTATATTTCCAGATTATCCATATTGCCGGTAATATATACAGGCACGTCCCCAGGAGGGAAGGGGCGTTCGCCCCCCTCATAACAATTTTGAAAATATAAAATTACTATTATACCGACAAAATTTTAATGATCAAAATTTTAATTTATTGTTATACCTAAGTATATCATGATTTTTAGATTAAAAACTTGGTTAATGAGCCAACCGGGACAAACCAGATTGACTGGACTGGTATTAATGCATGTGCATAGAAATATAGATGTAGACATAAATAATATAATTTACCGGTTTAAAAAAAACAAACGAAAAATAGATTTTATTGTATAACTGTACTTATTTATTATTATTATTAATATGTATAATATAATTATAATATTTCATTGTACAATTGTATTTATTATTATTATTATTATTAATAATACGTAGGTATAATAATATATCGATTTAAAAAATAGGTTCGCCCTCCCCTTGAAAACTGTCTAGGGACGCCCCTGAATATATAGTATATAGATGTGTGTGTGAGAAATAATAAATGGTCGTCGAGACGCGCATACTTGGACCCCTTCATCGAATACAGTTGCACAATGTGTTCTTCGAGCAATTGCAATATTTCGTCGGACGCTTTTACGATGTACATACCGTGGACGGTGTGCGGTTCCACGGTCAAGTTCATGTTGTCCCAAGTATCTTTGATCGCTTTTATCGACTGTACGCGATTCGTGTGAACATGTAAAATAAAAAATAAAAAAACGTACGGCACCGGTTAGTAATATATTAATTGATCGAATGAGCTAAAACGTAAAAACGTTAAATTACGCTTTCTATATTGAATTCCATCGTTGCTCTATTTGAAATCGTGTTTATTTCGTTTTCGAATTTTTGCATTTTCATTTGCATTATTAGCTCTAACGTGAAACTGGGATCCATCTCGTCGAATTCCCTATCAAAAACACACCGGTAAAACCACCGCCGCGGCGTTGCGGAGAACGCGTGTGTCACGATCTGACATTAATTCTCGAGCAACGCGAATTGTGTGCTTACTTGTTCATAACGCTTTGTACTTCGTTCCAGTGACGGCGTCGCATGGCTGGATTTTTCAAATTACTTATGAGCGGCAGGACGCGCCTGAAAGCGTCCACGTTGTCCCGCGTGATTTCGATTAATTTCCAATTCTCGTCGTTCAGTTGTTTCATGAACCCGTTTAATAGTTTCAGTAAACTTTGCACTTTGATTTCCAATTGGGTCACTTTGATTTCCCAAAAGTTGCCCGTCTTGGACGTTTCCCACGAAGTATCCCATTTGTGAATGGTCAGGAAAACTTTTTCGAAAAACGTAAGATCCTGTAAATTAATCATTTATTAAATAAAAATGTTCACCGTACGCTTTTCGCCTGGAACCAAACGAAAAGAAACCTCTATTCGTTTTACACGCGTCGAACACGTTTTTAATGTTTTTAAACAGTGATGACGCATTATCACACAATGTACCCGTATACGTTTAATTTATAGAATATATTCAAATGATAGCTTGTTTTCACGTATATAATGAATAAAAATATATGTTTGTGGATTTTTATTTTAAATAATGTACTTCTCACTTTTTTTAATTGGAAATCGGGAATTTGAGTACATTTCAACTCAAATTTAGCACAGTACGCTTTTAAATTAGCTTCTTTATCTTTCAATTTGTTATAATTTTTTTCAATGAGATTCAAGTCGTTTAATATATCTGCAAAATAAATTAAATAATTCATTAAAAGCGGTAAAAAAATAATCTAATAAGCACAATAATTTGTGTTACAAAGCGATTTTGTTTTCGATTTAAATTATTTGATTAATGTCAATTTTAATATACACGTTTTTAACTACTTAAAAACTATTTTTTTGACGAGAACGAGAATTTAAAAAAAAAAAAAAAAAAAAAAAAAAAAAACAAAAATTTGATCCACGTACGAACCCTTAGCTTTCAGTTCTACATTTTTAGATGCCCGTGCTTTGTACTCGATCCAATCTTGCCAAAATAGTTTAACCTCATCTTGAAACTTATCTTGATTTTCCAACACCATGTTTTTGAAATATTCTTGTTTTTCTTTGAATAAAATTGCCGCCGCTTCCATCAAACTCTTGAAGGTTAACCACGAATAATACAAATCGCTATAGCTAATATTCATCATGCCGGTCATGTCAATGTTGTGTTTCCCTATAAATACAATACAATGCTATGTATTACAAACTTGTCCGGTAAAAATATTAAAATTACTAAAGTATAATTTTTATAATATTTTACACAATATTGCTTAATTGTTATATGAATATTGCATAAAATACCCTATTTAGTGTTAGAAATAGAAAAATATATATATATATATATGTATATATAACCTCTTGAGGCCTAATTGCGAATTGATAAACATTTTTTAATGTTACAATTCGTCGAAAGAAATATCAAAGAATTCGTTTCGAAATAAACCTATGATGAAAAAAATAAATAGATAATTATAATATCTTTACCACTAGATCATCACATTGGAATGTCGAATTACTATTAATTTCTGTTTCGAAACACTTTTTAGTTATAAAGAAAAATAAAATAAAAATATCAACCATGAAACATTTACCAAACTACAATGTTGTTTTTCATTAAGTAATACAAATATATTTTTCGTAGTTGTAGATGATTGCAAGTAACTCATTATGTGCAACGATTGTTCATTTTTGAAATTTTAAAATATAACTATTAGACGTAGGTACTAATAATGTATACTTTTATCTTGCGTATTTAATCACACATCAGGAATCGACCTGAATATTTTTTTTTCTATTTCTCGAATCGAAATGCAAACCTCGTGATTTCATCAATACCTCAACCTATGTAAAAAATTCATCGACTTACTCATGACAAGGACATTGTCGTGAATCGAATCGATATCTTTTTTCTTCGCAGCACATTCTAACTCTAATTTCGCTTGATATTTCTCATAATTGTCCACGTCTTCCAGATTTTCGGGCAACAACGTTATGCTATTGGATTAGAAACAAAAATTTTAATTCAGTGAGTTTCCATTAGGGATGGGTCGAACATTAATTTTTTCGAACTCGAACTTGAACTCAAACCGTTCGAACTCGAGCTCGAACTTGAATCTGAAATTCATTCGAACTTTTTTCGAATTTTCGAACTTTTTTAACTTAGAAAAATGAACAATCATAAAAATAATAGTCGTATAATTATCAATAAAAGTATGATTTAAAAAAGTTGCTGGTCCAACCTTTTGGACAAGTAATTACCATACGAAAAATTGTATACAGAAAACATAATATACAGTTATGAATGTTTGACTTAGTAACAACTAACCAGTACATTAGGACTCATTAACTTTAACTAGATAAATCTTAAAAAAATACAATACATTTTAATATTCTTAAGCATGAGTTTAAAAACCTTTTTTTAGACATTTTTATTCTTCATTCTTTGCGTAACCATGAACTTAAAGATATATTGACAGTACCTACTACTAAAATTTAAGTAATTATACTTTTTATTCAAAACTGTTTAAATATTAAAAATTGAAAAGTAACTTTAAACTATACATTTTTAAACACTGTAACACGAAAATTCGAACATACTAAACTCAAACTATTCAAGATGTTTGAATTCGAATTCGAACTTACTTTCTTCTCGAACTTCGAACTGTTCGAATTTCTTAAAGGTTCGAGGTGTTCGAGAGTTCGAAGAGTTCGAGAACCCATCCCTATTTTCTATCGATTCGTGACGGAGCAGTGGCGTACATGGGATTTAATGTCGATCGATAGGGTGGTGGTAGTGGTGGTGGTGAGGGGGGGGGTAAGAATCGGAATAAATTAATTTAATGCCACCGTCAAACTCGAATTCAATATTACAATATTGAATTTGATCGGAAAAAAATAAATTTAGGGACACGGGACGAGGGTGCGTCCTAAACCCTCTGCAAACGTCCGTTGACGCCGGACGAAAGATCTCACCGCGTTTCGTTCGACGTGATGAATTTGTCGAGTCCTTTGATGAGTCTGTTCGTTTCCATCAACAGCAGTCGGGAAAACCCCGAAATCCATTTCTGACAGTGTTGTCCGACTTGTTGCCACAGTTGGTCCATGTGGATGACGACGCACGATACTGTCGACACGGTTTTCATCTCTCTGATGGCCTTCAAGCGTTTCACGTAACTGCGGCGAGGAGAAAATCAATCGATTACGATAAGTCGGCCCGTATCGGGTGCCCCCCTTCCCCCGCGCGCGATTCGCTTTAATTTTGGTTTTATTCGCACCTTGTGATTTTCGCGTCGAACACGTCCGCGGTGAGTTTTCCGGCCCGTTTGAACTCGTTTAGATGCGCTTGTCTGTCCGTCGTCCAAATGTCGGCGTACGGCATCACTTTCTTGTTCATGTAATCGTCGACGAGCTCCAACGCGGTTTTCGCCACTAAAAGGCAGTGATATAAATTGTATTTTATTGTATAACACCCGTGTATAATACGTCATGTACAGAATAATGAAATACAAATAGGTAAAATTGTATAAAAAAAAAAAAATTTATCCACCTGACATTGAAGTTTTAAATTGTTTTGAAATATTGAATAGAATCAGTTAGTTCAGAAAATAGGTATAGTTAATTTCACTCTCTTTGGATTTGATAATAAGCGTTTACTATAATATAACCACGGGTTGACACACGACATAGATAAATCGTAGTTTGATATATTATATTGGAAACTGTGAGTATAACCAGTAACCACAATATGGCACATTCTTAATTCTACAGCAAATATTAAACTTTCACATGAGCATGAAGTTTTATGCCGCCAATGTGATCACGCCTATTGTTTCTGGATGTATAATAATTGATGGTATGTACAATATCTTTGACTGTGACTTCTAAATCACGATTAATGATAAAACACATTTTCTAATAAGTATTAAGTAATAATTTAATTTCATATTAAAATTATTAATTCGTTTTTGGTTTATTGCTAACTTAGTATTTATTTTTGTATGGGTCGTCCTTCCAAACAAAAAGCTATTGTTGATAAGTATTTCATTAAATATTTCGACGGAAAGACTGAAAAACGAAAATGTTTATTTTGCAACGAAGCTTATGCTTATAATGGATTTCGTTTAGCTAAACATTTGCTGATTTGTAAAAAAACTGGTGAAACTTTCTCCATAGAAAAAGGAAGAATTGCATTACGTTGTTGTTTTATATTGTTAAAAAACTATAAATTTATATTTTTATCAAAATCTAGAAACCATATTTTTTTTTTTTATATTATATTTTGTTTTTAGTATTATTTGTATTAATTATGCAAGTTAACATGTGGACAGAAAGCTATACAGTGAAAAATTAGTGTTACGTTGTTGTTTTATATTTTTAAAAAACAATTCATTTACATTTTTATCAAAATCTAGAACCAATATTTTTTTTATGTTATATTTTATTTCTAGTATTATTAGTATTAGATAGCCATGTTTAATTAGAATCCATCCAAATCGCCTATGAATACATGTCTAGGGAAATTTTTCATAAAAAAACCTCAACAGCGCATTATAATATTTATATTAATATTTTTTTCGTACAAGTATTCCAAATATGCGAACATATGAAAGAAAACAATTTTATTTTGTTTTCTTTATTCTTACTTACCAAATGTTTTTTTTATGATCTTAAGTTGGCACATATTATATTGCTTACAATACGTGAATGTACACAAACAAAAAATTATTTTACGTTTATGTCACACTGACCATTTTTTTGATATATTTTTTTTTCAAATTTCATACGGAACGAAGAATGTATTTATTGGTTTTTACATTGTGATATTATATCAGGTAATTTTCTTTTTGACGATTCCGGATTATTTTTCGAGTAGAAGAATAGATTCAAAGATTGTGCGTGTACTTATACATGCTTACTAAGACTATAGTTTTATTTTTTACTCGCTTGGTATTTATAAATTGATTTAAAATGGTACTCCAATATGTTTTTTTTTTTTTTTTTTTAATTGACTTCCAGACAACAAATATAGTGACGTCTTACACGTATGTGGCCATGTTGGTTACAATGCAAGTTAACATGTAGGAATATGGCTATGCAGTGATACATATATTATTGTGAAGTTGTTAATTTATATTGTTAAAATACCTACTAAAAATTTGTACTTTTATCAAAAACTAGAAAAATTCTTTTTCTTTTTTTTTATGTCATTTGTTTATAATACAAGTATTGTACAAGTGAAATATAAAATACAGTATTTTTGCATCACTGCTAAACGGTTATGCGCAACACGACCACATTATTGCGCCTGTATTAAGGGACTCGCGAATAGATTCTCCAGAGCAGACGTAAAAATGTACCGTAGGTCTCGTATTAGGAAATATACGAATACATTGGGCTCGTAGCAGGCCCACGCCTGGATATATATCCAGGCGCACAATTTCGGTTAAAATGCGGGGATAGGGGTGAATGGACGAAATAGATTAAACGATAAATGCAAGTTTCGTCCAAAAAAAAAAGGTTCCGATAACAACATAAGTAAGTTGCGGCCCGTGTTTCTGAAATGTATACGTTGATTGCGTCCAACGGAAAATCCGTAAAACTAACGTTTATAATGGTTTTATTGATGGTTTTATATATACACTGGTGTATAATGGTTTTATATATACAAAAAACGAAAGAACTCGAAACTGTCGATGAACTAAATAACATGTCGTCGAAGGAGTTTAGTGGCATGTAGTTGGTTTTATCGATTTAGATAGCGTCGGATAATTCCTATCTAGATTAGACTGTATTGTTGTATATACAATTTTATATCAATAATTTGTTCTCGCTATAATAAAAAAATTTGAATTATTTTTTGAGTCCAAACGTCCTCGAGCCCAAACGGCAGCGTCCATTAGGCACTGTTCGAATGACGTTTACACACGGCTATCGGAACAGAACGCGTTTGTCGATTACAAAAACAACTATCGTCGGGGCCCACACCGTGTGTACGAATAATAATAATAATAATAATAATAATGATGAAATAATAAAAAAAAAAAACAAAAAAAAAAAACCGTCACATGCGATTTCACATCGAGATCCGCGTCGTTTTTGACGACCACCCCATCGAAAAAGTCGCGAGACGACGCCAAAAAAATACAAACAAACGGCCCGCCGCCGTGACTATAACGATATTAACGACACGATGGTTTTGTCCGAAGGGAAAACGCCACGACGACGACGACGACGCGTGTTTTTTTTATTATTATATTATTATTATTATTGTTTTGACCCGACCGTCAGTGCAGTGCTTCTCACTGTCACGGCTCTGTTCAATTATTATTATCGTACTGCCGACCGGTGTCGGCCGCCGCGCCGGTTAGAGCTTCCTTGTAAAGCAGACGTCTGTGTACGCGGTATAACGCACCGGACAGACCACCGTGGTAGCGTCCGATTTTTTTCCTTTTCCATTTTTTTTCTTCTTTCTCTCTCTCTCTCTCTCTCTCTCTCTCTCTCTCTCTCTCTCTCTCTCTCTTTTTTGTTTGTTTTATTAATTTTTCGCCATACGCGAACACGACAGATCCGAAGAATAGGACTCTCGTCGTCGTTGTCGGCGAAATGAAAAATGAATCTTAATCACATCAGACACGACGCGCCGCGTTTCTCAAGAAACCGAAATGCAGGCGCCGGCGTCGTAAAAGGAAACGGTTTGATCGACGAAAACGAGATAATGTTTACAAAACGCGCGGGAAATATTTTCCGGCGAGACGTAAACGTGACGTACGGTCGGAAATTTATTTTGTGTTTTGGTTCGTTTTTATTGTAGACGACCTGTTAGACGGCAAGTGTTCGTAAATCAAAGATTCCAAAAAATAAAAATAAAAAAATAATCGATTGAATATCCGAAAATGATCGTAACTATCTTATTTTTACGACTAAGGTCGTACGCACGCTGGACATTAAAACGGAGATATTTGAAGTTTTACTATCCGTTGATGTTCGAGTGTGGGTTTTACATCTATTATCATATCGATTAATACTATGATTGCATTGTATCGATTGTACAGTTATTGCGTTCACGTCGGTAAATTATTTTGAATACAATGGTCACAATAGTCACGTCTCGTTTATGGATCTCGTATTTCGGAGAGACAATCTGTCAACCGTGTACTCTTAGGTAATGTCTTAATCTTAATACTGACGACGTTTGAATTTTTTTCTGGTGACAATTTTTTTTTCGTAATATTCAAAGTGTTTCGGAAAAATATTTTTACAGTACTAAACTGTTGATGACGTGTGTATGAAAACATGATTACGGGCTTACCTATTAATATCGAACAATATGTCAGTCGTTGCAAATTTATTTTTCAACCGTTTCAAATGGTTGAGATATCGAACCGCCGTCGTTTTACGGTGAAATCTTAAGACGCGGGTTTTGAGATCGATTATTAGGTATTTTATTAATAATGTAGATGACTAAACCGTATAAATACCGCGGTGATATAAATTTAAATTCACACCGTGATAGGTCCTCGTGTTCAATGTCGTCTGTACGTAAAATTTAAAACGAGAACTCGCGTAAAGAGCCTCGGTGAAGCTTCCGTACAATTCAGTACATTAAATCTAACTCTGAGAGTCAAAAAAGAAATTTGAGTCGGTGTATCGAGTCTTGAAATGCAAATTGTTTAATTATTTGTTATTTTATTTACTGAACATTTTAGCTGTCATAAAACTCGACACGCACTGCGTGTCTTTCCTTAGAACAATTCATATTATGTTTGACCATTCGTGATTTTACTGTAGATAGTAACAGCATACTTCTCCGTAAGGATTGAAAATACGATTTGGATTGTGCCAAAAATAAATGTTCGACATAGTAGACTTAATATTTCAGTTAATGGGTAGATATCCAATGAAATTATCGAAGACTTATACGAAGTATTATCCTTTGAATTGAATATGATAATTAGTAGGTATCAGTATAGTGTGTGTGTGCGTGCGTGCGTGCGTGTGTGTGCGTGCGTGCGTGTGCGTGCGTGTGTGTGTGTGTGTGTGTGTGTGTGTGTGTGTGTGTGTGTGTGTGTGTGTGTGTGTGTGTGTGTGAACTATCGTGTAAAAGCATGCTTAAATTCTTTATTAATATCTAAGTTTTTCACATACCTATTTTTATTTTACGATTTGGATAATATATTGTATTGAACAGACTTGTACTATTACTTTTTGGTCTGACAAATCTTTACGGTTTTCGATTAAAATTTTTATCATTCTTATTTAAAAAAAAGTGCTGTTAAACATTAATTTTGGTTCGTTCAAAATACACGTTAATCGTTTAAAATTATATTAGATTTCCTTTAAAATTTATATACCACAAATATAATTTAATTAAGTATCAATCAACATAAACTGATCTTTTACGCTCAAACTTTTGTAACACGGTATAGCATAGTTAGTGCAACGAAAATATAGCTAATAATAATGACTATAGTAAAGTGTAAATAACCTCGTCTCAAGTGATTTTTGAAGTGAACGTCGACCGTCATTACCACGTGATTCAACTCGTTTTCGATTTCGTAGTAGTAATCCCCGTAACTTTTCTTTCCGTTTCACTCATTCACAAAAATTACACATCGGTGATCAATAATCTTAACTCTTGACGAAAAACAATCTCATTTAGGTACCACTCAGGTACGTTCGATTACCATATAAATAACGACGAGTTACCGTGTCTCGGTCAAAATATCGCTGGTAGGTTTTGGTTTGCGTAAAAACACCGATCACTCGTTTGCCACGAAGATATTATGAATCACTCATTTGAGAACAGATGACCCCTTAACGTACTAGAGTTTCGCGCACGTTTTGAATATTTGAACAGGAACAATTAATTTTCAAAATAGAAACTTGGTTGTACATTTTTCTTCCCACATTACAGGCTTAGAACTATCTGTGAAAACATTTCACCCGCACGTTACCATTATAATAAGTAGGTTCGTAAATTGTTTTGACCCGCACAGCAGTGTACACTCGTTAGATTACGGTCGTTGTCATACGTCAAAAGTCATCGTATTGAATTAATTTTTTTTTCTAGTGGGTTTTTCACTAGGTAGCGATTTACCATTCGTTGAGTAAGTATATGCTATTATCATATTGTATCTTGACGATAACTTATTATTTAAATATTACTATTATCTTTACGATAGGCTCCCGGGAACCCGAGGTCCGATCGAAGGACTTGGGAATCGTACAACATTTCTCTTGATCGTCGCCTCCTTATTGAATATATTATTTTCAATCGGGCGCCGCGTTTATTCGGTTTTATCCCAAGGCACTCCTTGGTAACTTCGTAAGAACAATATTGCCTTCTCGCACCGTCCGACACGTTGGTACGCTTTATATTGAATTTCGGAACGATCGTTCGTCGGTCTTTTTACCCCCGCGAACGACACCCGGAAGTCAAATCGTGTCCACAGTAGATTTCATAACTTTGCCCGTCTCACCCTAAATATTACGCACCCCAGCTATGGTTATTGAATTGTTTTGTGAGCACGAATTTTTTTTAGAGAACGGACGCGGAAACATTGGTATACCTACGCACAAAGCATACGTATTCAATAACATAAGGGCTTTTAACATATTTCACTGAGAATTTGTTTTTCGTTTTCCACTATAGGACCAACATAAAAATATTGCGAGACACGTACGCTTGACCATAAAACGACGAGAGACGGAAACTTTTCACATCAGGCCGAGAACCACAACCGATTCCTGTAATATAAAATTATTGGTTTTTCGTTTCTCAAGCACTTCGAAACCAATCGACGTCTATAATATAGAAATAAAGTAAAACAAAAAAAACAATAACCGATCAGTTGACCGACGACTTTTTCGGGAAGACATAATAATTCTATAATGCGTTCGATAAAATTATCCGGTTTATTTTACATTCTATTTCGGCGCTAGAGTTTCGAACCACTACCGTCACTGACCAATGAGTTAGGTACATTGAAATGATATAAATCGAGTGCCGTGCGCAATCGAGTAGGACATTCGTTAGTTGTTTTACACGTCGTGTACCCAGAACCTCTGTTTTCCCGGTAAAATCATTAAATAGATCATCGGTCGCGGCCCCGAGACTGCCGGATCGATCGAATACAAATTTCACACCACGCCGACGGCGCGATCGATAAATTTAGCCACGTACCGCGATTGATTTTCCTCTGGAGTTTACGGCACTGGGGGTCCATGGCGACCCCGTAGTAGTACGGTTCGAGATTTCTGTGCGTCGTCTCGGTCCCGCGATACAGCCTGGGCACGACTTTCAGCGCCACGACCAAGTCCGAAAGCAACTTCGAGGAGTACACCACCAGATGTATCAGACTCGGTGAGTAGTGGATCTGGAGACACGCCGATGACGAAACGATTGCGTTATTGTCGTCGATATTATTATCGTTGTTATTGTTATTATTATTATTATTGTTGTTGTTGTTGTCGTTATTATTATTATTAGTATTATTATTATTGTTATTATTATCGTCTTGGTTATACGTGTACGCAGACGTATATGATATACAACGCGTATACCTGGCACAAGCGCGAAAAAAAAGTAAAAAAAAAAAAAAAAAAGGTTAATCCGAATAACGTCCATCAATCTTACTTTATTTTTTTCGTTGCCTAGTAAGCTGACGCTTATCGGAAATATGGGGTTTCGTCGCTGGGATAAAATGTTTTCCAACGACCATTGTACGTTGAAAATTAATGATTTCACCACGAGACCATCGATATTTTCCAAGTATTTTTCCCAGTACGGCACCTGTTCGACGCGGGAAAAAAAAAACTCAAAAACGTCATTATTATTTTGGTCACCTACCATAAAATGTCGGGGTTTCGATAGCGATCGTTCAAAATATTTCTAAATTTCTAAACAACTAGTGCTTAGTCAAGAATATGAAATTTCGAATAATGTGTGAACCGATCAATTGCATTTTGGCGGGACAAAGATCTTCTTCATTCAATGATTGAATATAACAAGGCGGTTTTACGATTATCATTTTTGAGTCGGAAAAACAAATACGGGTGCCGGAAAAGATCACGGGAAAACTCGAGACTTTATTCGTGAATCATAATGCACGAGAAAAACAGTAATGATAAACAGTCACGAGTCATAATTTGTAAAAACGTCGAAAACCTACGATTGTAATGGTGTATAAACCAGCGATCCTCAATTTTTTTGAAGCCGCGATCCCGTATAATGTAACCTATAGGTAATGTTTTTATCGTTAATTCTAAACTTTTATCAATTGGAATTCTCAGCAATTACTATTATGATAATATTTACCAAAAACACATTAACACTATACCTTATGGTTATAATTTATTAATACGAGTAAATATATAATATATTATTAGTTATTTTATAAATTGGCAACCTTAAAATGATTGTTGGTGACCCTTAAGAGGGTCACGATCCCCAGTTTGAGAATCACTGGTATAAATGACAGATTGATTGTTTCAAATAAGGCAAACATATAAATATATATATATATATATATATATATATATATTATACTTCTACGTACGTTTTTGATGCTTTTTCCAAAGCTCTCGTACACCACGGTCACGTATCTGACGATGTCGTTGTAATACTTGACGATGTTGACCACTCTAGGTTTCATGCTGTGCCCAAAGAAAACCTCATCAATACACGTGTTGTTTATAAAAATTATATTTGATAAAACGGCGGGCACGGTGAGTGTACGCCGCGGCGTGAGTTTCTTTTCACACTACAACCACTACTACCGACTGCCGACTACCCGGGCTGTTTACGAACCGAGTCGCATAAAAACTTCTAACAATGAATTCCAACAGTTCCGAGTCGTCTGAGTTACACACTAATCGAATCCCCAAAGTTTTAAACTATGATTCATGTTGAATTCGATTTTGCATACTAAGTGAATTTTCGAAAAAAAAAAAAAACATTTTCTTTCTAATTTTCACAGACTTAAGGCGGTCTGTAAGAAATACAGGTGTGGTCAAAAACGTTAACTTAATTGTTGATTTTGAAAACTTTGCTGATGAATTCAAATGTAAAAGGGGAAAAAATTTGAACATTTACTATGTAAGTATTATTGTCATTGATTTTTTATATTTGGTCATTTTAACTTCGTAAGAATAATTTAATGTCGTATAGATAAAAACTTAAGTGACCAACTTTGTACGTATTTAAATTTTTGTATTATTGTTTTTTTCATAAACTATACATTTTTTTTTTTTTTTTTGCTTTACTCCGTTTCGTTTACTCACGATGCAATTTTTTTTTAGTTTAGAATATATGTGTGCTTTTCATTTTTTGACATATAATTTTAATAGCGCACAGCGATTATATAATATTTACAGTACACGATGTTAAAATATGACGAGAACGATAGACGCGTTATCATTTTCAGAATATATCCAAAAGTTATCCGGTGCAATACTTATAACTGTGGCAGAGGACTTGTAGCTCTAAAAAAGCACTAAATATGCAAGCACGTATGCACTTAAAATATGCACCTAAATATTTTTTTGCGATTTTATTTAAAAGTATTAGTAAAATAAATCGGATTTACAATAATTTAAAAAGATAACTTAATTTAAATATATTTTATACCCTCGCCAAATAAATAAAATACACATTTCTCGTAATTTTCCTAATCAAGCCGTCACTTTTTACACTATTGATTGATATTTTGTTAATTTTATATTTCTTCTTCTGGCGCTAAACAAAAATATCTATGTTAACGATGTAGGCATACGGTTCACTGTGTTGCTGATGTAGTATGGTGTACGACATTGTAACAAAAATTAAAAGTAAAAATGTTTTTATCCAAACATTTTGACTGTATTGTTTGAAATAAAAACGTCGATGTGAAAAAAATTGAATTAACTTTAAATATGTCTCAAAAAGTATTAAAAAGCGTGTAAAAATGTAAAATATGCCCTGAAAAAAAAAAAATTACTCAAAACATGCATTTATATGCAAAATAAAATTTCAAAAATAGCTTTGTAAAAGTATGAAACGTATTTTTTTCGTACTCTGCCATTTTTGTAACCGTGCAAAACAAATATGCAGACGCTACAAGTCCTCTGCCGTCTTTATAACGTTGTACAAATCAAGAGTTCGACAGTGTGTTTGCGCATTTTTAAGTTCGTAAACGTACTGGGGAGCGGGGAATGCGGTCGTTTTATCCCCGTCGAGCGTTTGTATTTTCTTGTGTTATCGATGTATTTTTCGCTTGTACCCGGGACGTTATCGTATACCTACGCTTTTTCCCTCGTCTGGTTTCGGGACTCGGTCGCGTGTACACCCCGTGAGCCGTGCCTACCTGATGTCTGCCGTGTCGTTTTTCAAGTCTGTCATCCGCTCCTTGTAGTCCTTGTCGAACAGAGGCGAGCCGGCGATCCGCTTGCACGCCTCGAAGATCTCGAAGTTGCAGTGCTTGAACTCGTACACGAATTCCTGGACCTGTACACGTGTTTGTCGACGGCACGACGGGAGGATAATTGTCAAACGCACGCGACGTTATTACGTTTTTCGAAAAAACCACTAGTATGACGACGCTATTGTCGTCACGGACTTACCGATTGCAACTTGTCGATGCATAGTTTTATGTGTCGGTTGGCCTTTGCGGATTGGGACCACGTGAACTTCCGCGTCAACGGCTGCAACGTTTTCACGCACGACTTAATGTTTCGGGAAAACAGCATGAGTTCGTCTCTCGACAGACCTGTGTGCAACACGACGTTTTACTACCAGACTTATCTCAAACCGAGTTCGAATCAAAGATTATTTTATTCGGGAAAAAAAATCGGTTTTTTCAATGGAACTGAAGATATTATATTTACTTTCGAATCATATTTTATAACTGTTATTATTATTATTATTATTATTTGTTTTAAGTTGAAATGTAATTAGTTGTTTAGCTATATTCGCTAAATCATCGAGTAATGTTATTGGCTTATGGCTATTTTTACTCTATGGCAATAACGCCGCGCCGTAAGAACTATTGCACCCCTTAATACGGCCCTGTTGGCAATCCATACGTTTAATTTTTACTTGTAGTTATTCAAATTATACATAGACGGGAGCAAAAACAACGAGGGGCAGTCGCTGAACCTATTGTGGGTAAGTGGGTAGTTACTTGCTTTGAAGGTATGCTTATAATGATTTGCAATACCTCTAAAAACTGACCTCGGCGCCACTGTGTCGTATGCATAATAATAATAGAATAAGTAAATAACTGAACATTTTTTTTTTTTTTTTTTTACTAGGCTATCAGAGCTTTAGATACGATATATTTCTTTAGATCGTACATTGACGCTGCTTCTAAACATGGAATCTACTTAGGTAAAAGTTTTTTTTTGTTTTTTTTTTTTTAACGAATAAGTTATAAATATAATTTTTACACGTTCGCGTCAATAAATAGATCACGTGACCACTTTCGTTTAAATAAGGTAATAAGGTAAATAAGGTGCATTTTGTAATCCGTCGACCCGGGCGTTTAAATCTTCAGACCCGACTCTACGCATACGTAGTGGTGCTGCATTTAATGCGACGCCCGTCGCAAAGTCCCTGCGTCTTAAAAATGGTGCGCGATCGCCACCGCGCGGTGTACTCACAGGCCAAGATGAAGTCGTATTTCCTGACCACGATCGTCGCGTTCCTGTGCAAAGTCTGCATCTCCGGGACGATGCCGGTGAATTCCGAGTACTTGTACGGCATGCCGATGCCGGCCAGCTTCCAGTACTCGACTTCGGACATCAAGTCGCTGATGTAGCTTCAGGCCAAAAGCACACGCGGAGTTTCGTACACCGGACGTGAAAAAAAAAAGAAAAACGATGAAAAAATCGGGTCGGAAAAACGCGAATCGGGAAAAATAAATCGTAATTACTCATTCGTGTTCACGGCCAACGTCCAGACGTCTTTGGACGTTTCCCTCGCGACTAGAACGGGCATATCGAGTCGCTTTTCGATCATCGGGTCAATCTGGCTCATCCAGTCGGAGAAAGCGTTCGCGATGCCTTCCTGGACGACACGCCTGTGAGTGTCGCACACTCGCTGCACCCTTTCGTAGAATGCGAAATCCTTCAGCCAGACCCTTTTGACTACCAACTGAAATGTGTTGTAATTACGTTTCACCGGGGTCGAACGAAAAAAGGTATTAGAGGTTCAAAACCCTGTGACGTCCGACTGCACGTGCCGACGCGACGGAGACTGGCCGAGCGCTTGACAATATTTTGTTTCTCATTGACATTTTCAAATTTCGATTTTTTCGGTTTAAATTAATTTCGTAATGACTTTAAAACAATCGCTCACACCATCCAACAGATATTGGGTTGTATTTTGAAATATTAAATACAATCATCTTTCATAATGATTTTATCGTTTTATATCAAAAGTAAACGTAATTTAAACTGTGATTTTAACATTGTTCGCTTGTGTTTATACAAATTTAAAATTATTGTTTTAAACATAATTCATCGTTGGATGACCCCATCAATTGTAAAATATAACGCTTATTAACGTAAAAATAAAAAGAGCAGGTGACTTTATAATGATTAGTATAAATCCTAAATTGTATAGTGAAATGCAGGTATACTTTTTTTTGTATTCGCAAATAAAGATGATAAACCAACATTAAAAAGTAAAATCGTTATTAATAAATAATAATATATGTTTAAAACTGTTAAAAACAATAATACGTTTTTAAAAAGGACGTACTTCGCCCCATGGAATATCTTATGCTTCTCGGATCAGATTATGGTGATTAGTGAATAGGATTTAAAAAAATTATTGATATTTTTTCTAGTTTATCGATTCTGAGCAAAACTTCAGTATACAAATATAGCGCTAATATAATGTATAGCCATTTTTAATATCATTAGGAAGTTTTCTTGCTCATCAAAGAAGATATTTTCGTATAAAAATATTAAAAACAAGTTGTTCTAGGTATTTTATATTCAAAGTTTCATAATGAGATAGAATGGAAAATTTTTAAGACTAAACATTTAAAGTAGAAAAATTACATCATAATTGTGAATTCGGTAAAAATCGTATAATAATTTACTTAAAAACTTATGCAAAAAAAGTTCTGTAACAATTTTTGAATCTTTTTTCGTAACGTTAGTTGAAAGTAAGAGTATGATAATATACAATTTTCAAAACTCATTGTCAAATATTAAAAATTGTATTACGGAAAAAAAAAACAAGGTATATTTAAAGCTCTATTTTTAGCAAAAGTGTTGTAAAACTTTTTTGAAACTTTTGTTAAGTGTAAAACAGAATTTGATTGATACGTGGTGAAAATGTCAAGTTTTTAATAATTTTTGAATGATGATGAAATTACTAAAATCGACTTAGTGAAAGTGTCGTTTTCGGTAAATTTTACCAATTTTTCTCGGTTTTTCGGCAATTTTTTCTCGAACCTGGAATAACTATCGAGAGTTAAGAAGAACGATTCTTTCTAAGTACAATCTACAAGTAATTTCCAATCTATAACGTTGCTGAGTGCAATATCCGCACCAAAATATAAACCCGAAAAAGTGTTCACTAAAAAAAAAAAAAAAAATGAACATCATTTAAAAAACCTCGAAATCCATTTTGTTTAATCGACTCATAGTTTAAAACGAAAATACGATAGGGTAGACGATTGTGTATTATTAAGCGGTCTAAAGTTTGAAAACTATACAAGTACTGAGGTACTCGACACACGTGTATACGTGTAAATGTATATAGGTCAGCTGTGATAAACTAAATTTCAGCCGTTAATGTAGAAAATCGAATAATTTTTAAAGTTTTCATATAAAAAAAAAAAAAATGTATTTCACGAAGACGCACCACACCATGCGTGTACGGTCCGGTGACTCGTACGTATTTTTTACACTTACGCTTTCCAATATGCCAATCCGTTCGATTTGGATAGTGGCCATCGAGCATATCCCACCGAGCCGGGGCATGAAAACGTTGATAATTTGCATGTCTTTAGTGAACGAACCCATCACCACGCTGATGTAATTGATATAGTTGTCGAACAGTTTTTCCAACTTCAAATGGTAGTTACCCTGGAGTTTCGGCCATTTGGAGAAGTAAAACAACGACTGAATCGCGTTCACCGTGTCCATCACGTTGGTGGTGGAGTCCAACACATCGTCCGTTAGTTTTATGACGCCGGAGCACAACTCGTTCAATTCTTCCTGAAAACTGTCGAAGCGGTTCGTTTTGTGTTCGACGGAACCCCTTATGATGTCGATATTATCGTCACTGAACTAAATCGAAGCACTTCTCGCACGGGTTGTTTTGAGAAAAAAATTATTTTTAAGGCTTCTTTAGTGTGAAAAAAAAAACATTAATTTACCCGAACAAAGGACTTTATCGTCTAATGCCTTACGACTATTATACGCCATGATATACGGATGCCGACGAAACGCCGCGAGGGATCAGTGTCTACTAGTGCTATGCACGGTCCGTTTTGTTTTTTTTAAGATCGGACCGGACTGATACATTTTAACCGATTCGAGGACTGATAAAAAAAAATTAAGCTTTACTGTATACATACATATGTATAAGAATAAGACCGAGCTGGATCGATTGTAATAAAATGATTTTAAATATTTAGTTAAAATAATTAAATATCATTCTATTATATAAATACATTTAGAATACCCATCACTTCCGCACCACCCCTACGTTTCGGGAAAAATTACGACTAACCGGGCCAGACCGCGATTCTGTCATCAAAACTGTTGTCGAACTGAAATCGAAGGCGGACCGGACCGGATCATTTTAGATTACAATACACAAAGACCGTGGACGGTCCGGTGTGGATCGGTGTAGAGCACTTGTGTCCTACGTACCGGACGGCGGATCGAAATTCAAAAGTTTCGCCGTCCGGTTCGATTTTTAACGCTATCACTGTCATACACTCTCCGGGCACCGTTTTGATTTAGTACGGGAACCGAACGCCGCAGCGGGACATTGGAGCGCAAACGCGGTCAAATGCGATTTACTTTTTCATACGGTTCGGCCAATCGGTGTTTTCCACGTCGAGCACGTTGATCATATGATCCTTCAGACCGCCGATGATGGTGTCGAAGTGCTGTTCGACCCAGTCCAAGATTTTTTTGAAACGCAATCCCGGCGCCAAGGAGAAAATCGGTTCCGGCATTTCTATACCGCCCGCGGGCAACCTGACGAACACGCATACAAATTATGGTTATTATGGTCGATCGTGCGCGGGCGACACGTCGCCAACGTCGCACGGGGGCATCCACGAGCTTCAAACACGTGCCAAAATGAGCGGTTTGAGTATTCGATTCATTCGTTTTGTTTGGGTTCGTACGCAAATAGACTTACGTAGAGTGGTACCAATGACCAGCGACGTGGCTAGACATTTCGGTCGGGAGAGAGAGAGAGAGAGAGAGAGAGAGAGAGAGAGAGAGAGAGAGAGAGAGAGAGAGAGAGAGAGAGAGAGAGAGAGAGAGAGAGAGAGAGAGAGAGAGAGAACAATACGAATAATGAATAATGGAAAAATATGGACGACTCGTAAAGATGTTTTCAGAATAACTTTTAGTTTTGTAAACGTATGAATGTTAAAGTCAACGTTGTGCACATGAAAATTGTGTGTTTTACAAATATTTATAAACAAGTGATTTTTTACGGCACGTGTACATTTGATGCGCTTCTAATAAATATTTTTATTTAACGTATAAATAACACATAAATATTATATAAATATATGCTATTACCTTATAAATATAAAACATTTTTGGTAAATATTGTATTTATAAAACCACTAAACGCACGAGTTCGAAATTCCAAAAAATAATTGGATTTCTGTTTTCAATTTTGTAAAGTAATAAATATTTTTTTCGTATTTAATCATCTGTTCACCAGAAATCATTCGAAATAATTAGTCGATAAACATTCTTCTCAAAAGACAAATTATTTTTATTTCCCTTTTCCAATTCTCAGTAATTATAACTATCCGATGGTTTCACAGATAGACTACACTAATAATTAAATATCGTTTGGCACGCAAATAAATTATCATCAATAAAGATTACCTTTTAAACACAATTTTCGCTTTCATTATGTATAGGAGATCTTTACACCTTTTGATAAACGTGTACATGGATCTAGCTCTCATCCACAGGTTACTTTTAGTGAGCATATTATATGTTCTGACTACCTGTCGTATATAGACGCGAAAAACAATAAAACGCAAAAAAAAAATAATAATAAAATACATAAATACAGTAGAACTCCGACTATCCGGACTAATTAATGTCAAGGGTGGTTCGGATAAGCAAATATCCGGATGATTGACATATGATATATCAAAAGTTATATGACTGTATGAATATATTGTATGTATGTATTTATTATTAATACATTATATATGTAATATAATTTAAAATTCGCAACCATAAACAAATCGTTTTAAATTTATATTTAACTGAAACAAAATAAGCCTTAATTATAATATGTGACATATTTTAAAACCAAAAAAAAGCTGACTTGGCACATTTTTTTCTCGTCCGGTTAATTGGACATTCGAATGATTGGCGTTCGGATAATCGGAGTTCTACTGTATATATATATATATATACACATATCAAAACGTTCTTAAAATAATTAATCAATAACATTACTTCTTTGTATCCTTGTATGTAAGAGTCACAACACCGTAGGCACTTTATTAAAGACTCAAATATCCACAGTGGATCGGTGCAGTCGATTATAATTGTGGTGTCAATTGTTCTTCGACATAAAAATATTATCTGATTGCTCAGACACTGACACAAGTTGTCGAAATTTGACCTGAAATCGGTTCGAGTTCGACGAAACGCGACGGTATAAACTTTAAAAGGTAATTAGATTGAGGTCGAGTGCGTTATTACGTCTGGTTGAAATATGGAGATTCTCTGAACACGAATATACACGTGGCAAATATGTCCGGTAGCTGATCTGTTATGTCGCTCAACGATTCGACATAGTAAAGGTCCATACATTGCTCCTTCAAGAAATGCAAATGATTCACGTTCGACAACGCTTCGGATACGGAACGCTGTAACGTCATTGGTGAATTTAAAACATGTTAACCGACGGATACCGTTGATAACGATGTGCTAAAAATCACGAGGTCGTAAAAAAAAAGAGAGTGAAACCCCGTGAGACTCCGAAAAAATTACGCTCATAACACAGCACGTGTTTAAACGCATCCGACCACTTAAATATACGTAATCGTGTTCATATAGGTACGTGTTTTTAAAAAAAATCCGTAACATTTCGTTGGTAGAATTTTGGTGCTTGGTCCTTTTGCGATTTTCGGCAAAGTTTTAGACCGATATATACCGTTTACCTACGATTCAATAATTTTTAGTAATAAGTAAAAAGAAACTTAAAATGTTCACCGTGTCTTAATGATGTATTTGAACATTACTACAAACTTAACGAATGTTCAAAAAAAAAAAAAATAATAATAATAATAATAAAAAATATTGAACACTTTTGGATTGAAAATAGAAATTTCTGGTTTTTTTTTATGGATTTCTAAACCTATCCGTTTTTTTAATGGATTTTTATACAATTTTTAGCAATTGACAAAAACGTCTGAAAATTTAATATGATCCCTCTCATTCGCATAACGCATAATGCTGGAAAAAATTCTGACATTGTGAATCTGGATTTTTTTTTAGAAGAGTTAAGATTTACAGACAGTTTTTAGTTTTTACACCAATATTCAAATTTAAATATGTTAAAAAAAACAGTTGAAATCGGACTGCACAATCATTATGAATCTTGTATATGAATAGAACATGCTTTGAATCGTATGATAAATTAATCGTCTTCTAACAGTCAAACAAAAAAACTTGAAACAAATTTGAAAAAAAAAGTTACTGACACCAAAAGTAGAAAAATATAAAAACGATTACTTCTTTTACAGCAGCTTCGCTCAGAGCCATTTCATTATAAAAATTATGTACCATTTTTTTATAATTCAATACACCAATCTTCATATCTACTCCGAGGAGCGCAGAATAGAATTAGAATTAGAAATTAAGGATTTTTTAATTCAATAAGTTGAATTACCAGAATACAGGAAAATTTTGTGAGATATAATATTTCTTTAATGTACCGATTGAATCCAATTTCTAATCTATAGAGGAAATGAATGTTATTTTTGGATAGAGTGTATTAATCGAAAAATCGTCTCTAGATAATAAAAATAAGGAATTACATATTTTTCAGTGTAAAATCAATAAATACTTGGCTTCACTCAGATTCCAAAATTTGTAAAAGGATAAAAATAAAAGTTAAAAATGCAATACCTATGTAAAACATCTATGACACGATTCGAGGTCTGCACTTAAAAACGTATTACAGTATATATTATACTTGATACGGCAAACCGCACGGTGAGATCCTCGACTCAATTGTCTTTATTCGTAAAATGTTATTTATTATAATAATAACATCAAATAACGTATAACTCACGTGTATTCGAGATATCAACTGTCACATTATGTAAATCGTCAAGAAAAATGAAAAAAAAAAATAACTTAAACGAGCGCGCCCGTGTGTGTGGTGATCTGTATACGGCATTTTATGATTAGCTTAGCCATCGGGCGTGTCCTCGACTGAAACCGTAATCCGTCAACAAAAATAACGTGATCGTTGAATAATGTAATGTCAGCAGTACTCTTAGCGTGCGGCTTGCACGAAAAACACGAGCCGTATGCTACAGTGTGGCTTTTTTTTCTCCGAAAGCGTACTGAACAATTTTTAACAAACGAACCTGTATCTATGTACTTATACTTAACAGATACGCTTGATATAATATAAATCTTTATACATTATAATGAACGCTCTCATGGGGGGGATATGGATGATAGATCCCTCCCCATGGCATTTGTTTTAATCCAAAATATAATAATTACTGATAGAGGCATCTCTATGGTAAGCAGATACTTAGGTATTTTGTATAAATAATACATTTTAATCAAAAAATAATTATGTCAGTCGTTATCGTTTTCATTTGTTTCGATAACGATCGGTGTACAAATATAGACAAATATACCCAACGGTATAGACATGATGTTGTGATATATTCATAATCCCGTAGTCATTTGCGTTTTTACAAACGGTAATTACGATAACTGTGGTATCGTATTATGTTTATGTCAGTTCAATGCGTTCACAAGAGTACTTAATAAGTAGGTACCTACATTATAATGTAGAACAGTGGTTCCCAACCGGGGGGGAATTCCCTCTTAGGGGGGAATTCATGTACTGCTTGGGGGGAATTCCATTTGTATCTACTTATCTTTGTGAATCTGGGTTTTCCACACTTTTGCAAATAAAAAGCAAACAAAGAAATCGATTGGATGTGGAAAATGATATGTGTTGCGCGTTGTCAAAAATATCCCCAAGGATTATGGACTTGGTGAGGAAAACAATTTATTAAAAATTATTAAAATAATATTATTAAGACATTAAGATTAAGTTGATTTATATTTTATTTTTAGAATTATGAAAAAATATATGTCATGAGTTAATAAAAAATAATTATTCCATATCATTAAAACAAAAAAAGGTCTTTTTAATTCTAATTTAAGGGGGGGGGCATGCCATTTTTGAAAATTTACAAGGGGTACGTAGAATAAAAAAGGTTGGGAACCACTGATGTAGAAGGATGTGTGGTGGCATGGGCCCTCAACTCAATGCACAATACATTTTGATATCCCCCCCGCCGACAAAATTTCTCGAGAACGCAAGTACTCATATGAATAAAAAAAAAATCGTAGATAAAGAAGTCCGATGTCCGGCCGCAACCGATGGCCATTAAAATCGTATCGAGAAAAACGTTCCGTTCTGTTGTTCACGGAAATATTTCGATAACGAGTCAACGTTTTTCATTCAAACCCTTTTGAAAACGAAAAAAAAAATGTGATAATCGATCGGATAAATGTATGTAGACGACGGGTCGTCGAGACCGCGGTCCTGAGCCAATCTGATTGTAATGTTTTTAGGCTTTTGTCGTTTATTATACTTTACGAGTCGTATAACGTTGAAAGTCTTTCTCGGAAATTCCGAAAATCACTCGGAAATACGAACGAAACACATACGGTACAGTGAATTTTAACCGCAAACATTTGTAAAATGTCAACGACGGTTCGGAAAACCACGACTAGAATGGTAAAAGAAAAAAAAAGAAAAAAATAAATAATAATTTCGGTGCCGACGCTGAGAAAATTTCGGCGACCGATCGGTCTCGTGGACCTCCCATCCCCCTCGGGTACGAGTCTTGACCACCCGGCACGGCATTGTCCGCACGTACGCCGTCCGGCTCGACATTCGCGGGCGTCCGTCCACGACGATAACAATAAAGACGAGGATAACCATCGTACGCTATTCGAACTCGGTCGCGAGCGATTTTCGATTTTTTTTCTTTTCTATTTCTTTTTCATTTTTTTTTTTTTTTTTTTTTACAAGTCAAACGAATGCCGTGCGTTCCGAATACTCGGTATTGGCGTTCGAACCCGTCGTACGGCAGAGCGGCGTGCGCACGTAAATATAATAATAACAATAATAATAATAATAATAGTAATAGTAATAATAACAATGACACGTCGTTATTTATCGCGTTTTTCGTGCGCCGCGAAATATTCCTGTGCGTACGGGTCGTATTGTGTAATTTATGTTTGGACGCAAGCGGGGTGGTCCCGCACGGCCACCGCCGTCGTCGTTCGCGGTCGAAAAAACGCACAAAATTATAGAAAAAGAGAAAAAGGAAAAAAAAACGAAAACGAAAAACTATGATAGAAAAACGGTATGGAATCTCACGCTGCACTACGCGCTACGAGCACAACAACGGCTATGGTCACGCGTAGATTGACACGAGATTCTCGCGAGATTTTTTGACGGAGTGTTTGCTGTAACGTTTATGACAACATTCGAAAAATTGATTTAGTGAAATTCTGATCTTGAAAATAGAGAGAAAATTTCAAAAATGCGAACCGCTCCGCTGAGTACTCAAATCCGAACGGTATCGCTCGCTTCGCGGACACCTATACATACATATATATGATATAAATAATTACATACCTATATTATGTAAGTCTTGTTTATAACACTTAGAAAAAAAAATTCGTAAAAGTGTTCAAAAAGTAATTAATGATTTTATGCTTTTTTAAGAATAATAGAAAAATGTATTGTTTATTAAAATTGAAGTGGCTCTTATTTAGTCAATTTTGAATTCAGAACCTTAGTCGTCGATGCAACGAAATTACTTAAAAAATATAGGCCTATCCGAATATGATGTTTAAAATAGGTGTTGGAATAAAAAAAATTGTATAGACCGAAATTATAAAAATTTTGAAATGTATCTATAAATGTGTATTCATATACCACCAACTATACTCGCGCCGTAGTTGTTATAACGTCTCGATTGTAATTATTGCTAAAATCGAAATACAATCGTAATGTTATTGACCAGAATGTCGTGGAAATATTGACCAGTTTGTCGTATTAATAATTATGAATAATAATTCACGATGAAACTTATTGTTTATTGCGTTCGACCGACATTTCGGACTAACAGCTGACAAACGCGGAAATCGATTTCGTTGTACCCTGTACAGACTTGTGCGCACGGTCGATTACGAGAGAAAACATAAATAAATATATTGCGACGGCTAGTGATTGCATTTTTTTTTTGGGGGGAAAAATAGTTATTATTTTTTATTTAACCTTTAAAAACGATCTCGATTTTTCCGCTCGGTTACGGGAGATTTCAACATTTTCCCGTAGATCTAACACGGTCCATTAAATCACCCTTGCAATACCACCAATGACTTTTTTCACCGAGTTTTGACAAGCGATTTTTCGGAAGGTCGAGAGTCTAAAGGGGATTGTTTCTTCAATATTTAGCAGTAGTCATTAATCAGATATTTCGTGAGATGCATCACGAAGTCACGACTCACGATGCGTTCATAGACACCCATACGTTTTCGGTGTCATACGGTTCGAATTAATATTTTAAAAGGAATGGAGTCGATATATTTTTTTTTAAATAAACTTGATCTTGTTTTCGAGAAAAATTACTTTGGCAGAGTGTTTCCAAGAAAAAAACCCACAAATGCACGCACACACACTCTTACCTCGATGACATCGAAATGTTTTAAGAAAAAAAAAATATTTTAAAACTGAATAAATACCCATGCACGTTTTTCAAACGGAACGCAAAAACGATAAAATGTATTTTTCATAGTGCTTTAGGATAAAAATTGTAGTGTGATAAATTTGTACAGTAAAATTATAAATTAATTTAATAATATCATAGGTATTTTGGAAAACTTATAATGTTAAAGTTTTTAGTTTTATATTATAAATTGTAATGTTAATTCTGGTAATCACAAATATTAATACAACCTTGGTTTGACTGACGTTTTTTTGTGGAATGTTTTACTTTACTTAATGAAACTTATAAATTTGACAAAATGCATTGCTATTTAAATACCACGGCCTGAATTGGGCATCTTAACTGACATAGTTTTATCTCTCTTCAAAAAAAAATAATAGTTTACATTCATTGCTATTTAAATACCACGGCCTGAATTGGGCATCTTGACTGACATAGTTTTATCTCTCTTAAAAAAAAATAATAGTTTTATATATTTTATATTATACGTTAGTAAATGAATATTCACACTCACACACACACACACACACACACACACACACACACACACACACACACACACACACACACACACACACACACACACACACAAACACACAAACACACTTACACTCGTGTTAATGGGCTGTCTTGTTAGCAGTATCATGACGTGGTATAATCGGTATCAAAATTTAAATTTGTCGTATGGATGAATAACAATCAGATGGCGATAACTTTTTTAATTTAACGAAAATTACAGTTGCAGATGCATTGGAATCTGTGTTCCTTCTCGGATGATAATTACTCAGACAAATTTAATGAAAAAGTCTGTTTTCCACTGATACGATTCTCGTCAGTAGGGACGTAAAATAGAAAAAAATAAAATAAAATAAAACGACACTGACGATACATGTATGTGTACATGTATATATATAACTGTTATTTTCAACGAGACTCGTACCGATAAAAAATAAGTGGATTCGGCCAGATCGACGTATAACGTTTTGTCGGTTTTATTACATCCCTTTGGCCGGGAGTATATTTTATTCGCACTGTGACCTGAGCAGATCCCGCGAATCGCGTTTTCGTTTCGTCACAGCTACGGTGGTATGACGTCCGTAGTGTACTTGCAACAGGTCTCGTCCGCCGTGACAACGCGACCTCGGGGTCACTAGCGCGCAGCCAAAATTTTATTCGACGTACGAGGGCCTCGTTTGCGATAATAACAAAGTACAGAAATAGCAAAAAAAAATAAATAAATAAATAAAATAAAAAAATGTTAAACGTCTTTATTATACGATCGAAAATTTAAACATGTCGTGACCCAAAGCTGGTGATTTTTACCGTACGAATATTTTATTCACACAATCGTTGAAATAACTGGTAAGTAGCGAGAATCGAGTTAGACGTATGGTTGGACAATAAATCGATAACGATTTCGTTCGATGAGTCGGTATATTATATCATAAGGGTGTATGTGTCAATAAAGCATATTTATGATTTTGCAAAAAAAAAATATATGTATGTATGTGTTGCATATTTTTTCATTTTTTACTTCAGAAAATTGAATAATGTTATTTATATGATTTTGTGAAAATCTGTTGTTTGTGTTAGGTTAGGTAAGTTAGTACTGTGTATCAGTAGTCTTCAAAAAATGTTAACAGAGTTATGAACACAGTGATTGTCAAAAAAAAAAAAGTTTAATAATATGTATTTCTATGGAAATATGTTACGACTTAAAGCTTTGTGTTAAGTACTCTAAACAGTATTACTCTAACCAGCTCTAATTCATTAGGATCTTGTAAATACTTTTAATTTATTTTATTTTTACTTTTCATTTATGTGTACAGTGAAATTGGCATAAATTATTCAATACATTTTTTAAATTTTTTCAATAAGTTTTACACGCATTTTTTAAAATTGAGACCCGCCTGGTAGATATTAGTGGTTAGATGTTTTTTATTTTCAAATACCTTCAACATATGCATCATGTTGTCGTACAACAGCTCGCCGAGCACAAAATTGTTTTGCTTCAATTTTTCTACCGTTTCAGTGACTAGTTTGTGTTCAAAAAATTTCAAAATGATGTTCAAATCCCAATCTGTATTAAAAAATGGTGCGATTTTAGTGGCAATTATAATACATTCTAGTGGTATATTTGTATGTTAATATAAAAAAAAAAAAGTAATTTTATTGACATAAACAATACAAGGAAAAATAAATGATACCGCGAACAATCCGGACATTTTGATCAACATATTTTGAAATCGTAAATCTGATTCTTTATGTACAAAATGCGATTTTAAAGCCTAGTCCATATAGGAGGGAGGGGGGTCACGGAGGTTAGAAAAATGAGAGATTCCCAAGTGTTGTCGATTTTGCAGGGGAAAATTCGTATGCAGAACGTTTTGAAAAATATTCCCGAGTCGATTCGGAAAGGTAAACAGGTGTGCACGCACAATATATTATTATATATTATTTTCTTTATCGTAGTGTATAGTGAGATGTTCCCATGAATTGTTTATTGAGTAGCGTAGAGCAGAGCGCTCTTAGATCGGGACCGATGGCGAATGCAGAAATAGATTCCGAGAGCGGCAGAGAGGCGAACTGTCGAACTGTGGATTTCTGGTCGACGTTCGTATTGGAAACCGCTTTTGATTGAACCACAGACTTTTCTTTGATTTCAATTCACAACCTAACGCGTTCGGTGACTCACGTCGGTTTTATCGAGACCACGTCACACAGTGTCGTTTGATTACCACGCGATTACCGTACTCGGGTTCTCGCGGAAGGAGCAATAGGGGGGGGGGAATTTCCTATTTTCCGGTCCTCCGGATCATAGCTGGACTCGACCGGTCGGGACGGGCGACGCGATGACGTGACACGTGTTGCTCCGGATCGCGCTGCACTTACATCTGGTCTCCCAGTAGTTGAACTCGTCCGCGAGGTGGACCGTTCCGTATTCGCATATGCCGACGGCGCGGGTCTCGTCCTTTAGTCGGATCTGCGCGTCCATGTACCATTTGACGAACTCGGCTGCGGGGATGAAAACAAGACAGACGGTCATAAAACGCGATTTGGCACATCTACGGGGTTCGGAAGGACGTGGTACGTGTTCACCGCTCGTCAGAGTTGGGCGCGATAAGCGAACACTCGGCGTAGGGACACTTCACACGTTTCATTCGGCAACGAATCGAAACACACGCGTTTTGATGTCGGGAATCATTGGTTTTTTTTTTTGGTTCGTTTGTCAATATTATTATAGCGTTTTTCGAGTGAGATGGCGAATCGACAAGCTTACGTTTTGTGGTGACGGACACGTTTTGACTTTCCCCACCCCCATAACGACATAGGTCGCTATACGCGGCATCGCGGCGTCAAACTCGTTGAGATCATTCGCTCATACCGCTCGCTCGTATTTAACTGTTTTGATCATGTAAACGTTTGCATTTTTGTTTGAATTCGAATTCGGATACTGGACGAGATTAAGCGGTCTCGGTGACCGAGATGTAATATTAAGCGATTATACACGGTAACAGTAACATTAATGTTACCGGACCGAAAAGAACAAGTTGAGCTTACGTTTTTACAAAAAAAATTGTACCGATAAATAATGATAATAGGCTCGGTTGTTTTGATAAATTATGACATACTTATATGTTAGGCTTGATCATATAATTATAATATTTGATACATGAATTTCGGTACACAAAATACTTAAAAAAATGTCATCTAATTGATATCTTCTGGTGAACGAGGTGGTATTTTTATGAATCATATCCCACATTCAGAATAGTCGAGCATAATGATTGCTGACCGCTGTTCGACACGATTAGGCCCGATCAGAACAGTGTACGCATATTATTAGTACGAACGATAGTTTTTACGTACAATTTTCATATTTTAATTCATTTTATAATTATAATATTTGAATGTTGACACGACGTTATTATTTTAGGTCGTTGCAAATCTCACTAGCATAGACAGTTATGTACATTTGAAATTTTAACATTTTGTTTTTCACTAAAAATCGAAGACTTTCGGGAAAAATGTTCAACACCGATCATTTGAAAATGTGACAACGTTTCAACCAAACCATTTTGTCACAAAATCTATAATTTGCCTAAGGGGTGTATTTGCAGTATTTTTAGTCGACGAGACGCTAAAACAGACAAATCGTTGTCGAATATATTTAAATATATTATTTGTGTTCCTGGTGTTATTGCCGTTGTGTGTTTGGTGTACACAGGACCTGTGACGAAAACTATAGGAATCGCGGTCGCCACGATGAAATTGTTGTCTGATTTTTTACGTTGGTGCGCAGAGTCCGGCTCCGGTCGAAGCCGTTGTGGGGCAAAAGAACTTTCTAAAGAAAAACGCATCCGGGGCCCGACGACGGAGCTCGAGAACGTTTGCCGGTAGTCAGCCAAACGTTTCTCGGGGTTTGGTCACGATAAAAAACGGTTTCGAAAAGGTTTCTTCTCTCTTTCCCACTGTGTTTTGTCTGCGCGTTATATTATTTTTTGTGCTTCAATCCCGTCATAATCGGCATTCTCCGAGCGGCCCGCGTAACGAGATCCGGCCGATTCCCGCAGACACAACCCTAACACAACCGCCCCCGCGTCCCCACCTCCGTTCCGTTACAGCTCGTCTCCTGAATGACCTTTCGGAGTCGTACTGCAGGATTTCCCTGAGGACTTGCCCGTTCCTTCGAATCGAAACCGTGTCAGTTAATTTATTTTTACAACCATGGTATCGGTTTAATCGTCATTGCAGAAACCGAACTAAAAGTATGCTCGTGTATGTATATTGTGTATATATTCATACGTATACGCGTGTGAGTGTGTGTGTGTGTGTGTGTGTGTGTGTGTGTGTGTGTGCGCGACTTCCGATTGGTTTATGCTCCATCTCCCTCTCCCCCGTAACGACCGGGCTCGAAATAGGCTCCGATTTAGAGGCACACGAGTCGCTTTGTCTTTTTTTTGCGCGTTCTTCTACGAAATTTCACTATATTATGGAAAACACAACAAACCGCAAAAAAACGTCGGAAATCAAACCCGCTGTAATTTGCTCGGCAATAGTAACTACTACACAAACGAATCTCTCAGACGAAATCATCTAACCAAATCCATTTGCGACGGCCGTTGTGAACCCGTTTTATGACTCGAGATCGGGAGCGTGAACGGAAATCATTCGCATGGCATATCCAAGGGTCAAAGTCACATCACCACTATTTTGCCCCCCCCCCCGGGATTTTCTTAACAACTTGACTGGTTTGAATCATTCAATGTGAAATTTACTCGTAGTATTTTTTAGTATATCCTTGGAGTAACTGTTATAATGTATTTTTTATTTTTTCCCGAGTCGTATTTTGGCTGGTTTCGAGTAGTGTGAAATACGTGAAAACTTTAAACCCCAATGAAGTGAGAAACGCAATTTCGAAACGTCTGATTTTTATAAATTAATTAAAACAAATAATCATTTCAAATACATCAACAATATGTAGATGACGCAAGTAGAGCTCCGAACCTAGCTTTTGAGGGTGACAGTCTTCACTAATGATTGAAAGGATGATTGACGGAAATTACGCGGACCCCGGTAGACATGATACGTGTTTATGTTAATAATGTACGAAAACAGTCGAGAGCAGGGTGTCACTGAGTATTCATGACGTGTCTGTAACGCGAAACAGGACATGTCTCAAAAGTATATAATATAATAATTGCTTTCTTTTCATCTAGTATTTTTTTAATAAATCTGTCAGAAGTTTTTTTTTCGTATTAAAAGTTTTTAATTTTACAAGTATAAAAGTAATGTTACACGACTGTAATAACAGTAATAATAATCATAATAACAAACTATATCTAAAACCCGGAATACACGAGGCTAGTTTTTCACGAAGCTAGGATAGCAAGGTAATACTAGTAAGCTAGAAAGCTAGTAATTTTAGCTTCGTGTAGACAGAGCTAGCTTTGTTTTTAATCTAGCAAGCTAGGGAACATTCTAGTAAGCTGTCAAGTCAGGTTAGTTTAATAGGATTGCGTTCTATTTTTTTTTTTTTTTTTTTTTTTTTTTGAGCTAGCATACTTCCCACCAATTAATTTACTATCCTAGTTAGGTGTTCTATCACCGTGTGGACAGCAAAGCTAATGCATGATCGGCTAGTGTTGACGCTTTATTTTTATTACGCCACGTGGTTTGCTAAAAGTGAATCGGTATTGTGGTTGTAGGATTTTTTTATACGTCGAAATGCCAAAATTAAGTGGTGATATTAATTTAAAGTTTGTTGAATTATATCGCGAAGAAGAATGCCGAGAGTTTAACTTATTAGAAAAATTAAACTCCGAACTGAAATTGTGAGTAATACGATAAGATAATATAATCTATATTATAAATGGGTTCGGTTGATTCGATGTAGAAAAAATACGAATATAGAAAACGCAATCGCAATAAACGTGTCACTATTACTCTTTCTACCACTCAAGAGGTACACTATACGTAATTACAACTTAATATGACTTAATATTTATAGGCGTAGGCGAAACTACGGGTCAGGCCAGTCAGGCCATGGCCTGACCTAATGCAGACAAGACCCTGGAAATGATACAGATGAGGGACATATTTGAAAAAACAATTACATTTAAAAGAAAACTAAAATACAGATATAACGCAAAATATTGATTTTGTTTATTATAAATTAGATTTTGTTCAAATTGGTGTTGGTTTCACAATAATTTGTGAGTGTGTTTTTTAAACATTATCTTATTCGTATAGGTAGTTTGCTAACAATGCTGATAAAATCTCAAAAACTGCTAAGATTTTT
Source organism: Therioaphis trifolii (assembly GCA_027580255.1). Classification (NCBI taxonomy): domain Eukaryota; kingdom Metazoa; phylum Arthropoda; class Insecta; order Hemiptera; family Aphididae; genus Therioaphis; species Therioaphis trifolii. Next base: position 72,189,329 of record CM050405.1, read on the forward strand.
TTATACATTTTTTGAATTTTAACGAGAATTATTATTTTCACGGTACATAGCGATTTTTTGAATCAAATTTTTATAAAATTTTAAATAATTTATTCATCCAGTAAAAAATGTCCATTTTCAGATTTTTGACTAGGCGAATTTTCTTATCTATGGTCTAAGTTTTATAAAGCTCAATTTGATAAATTATTTTTTACAAGAGTTAAAAGTTGAAAAATTACGACTCAATTGTTTTTGTGAAACAAATATTTATATCATGAGTTTTCTTTGCCCGTATACCTAAGTTCCAATATATTGTGATATTGTGACTATTTTTATTAAAGACATGTAGATATATTGAATATTTATATAAAAAACACAGCCATGAGTATCAAATGTATAAATATAACTAAATATTTTTGATATATTAAAAATAAACAAAATTTTAACCGTCGATTTGTTTTTGAAACGGGGAGGGGGACATTTTTAAGTATTTTGGCCTGACCTAACACAAATGTCTAGTTTCGCCTATGTTTATAGGGATAGTCACTTATTCCTAAAGGGATTTGTTCATTATACCGAAACTTCCGGTTATATAAAGAAAAAAAATCTACTCATTCCGTTAATCGTAAAAAATAATATCTACAACATTTTAGAATGTCGGTGATCTTATGATTGTGTTATGATTTATATCAGTTAAACATTTTATTAATAATCGTCATTTATAAATATATTTTTATTAAAATATTAAATTTTTTAGAATCAATCATATTATGTTTATTATACAAATACAAAACTCCAAAGGTCAGTTTATTTACATAGTCAAAATAAGTCTTTTGATAATAAAATAAAAAATAATGAACATATTTATTAATGAAATCAATAGAAACAACAATCAAATTTCCTTACTTTCATACTCACATATTTTTCGAATTATTACCATAATATTACCCTATTAAAGAATACTCAAAAATTATTTTTTTTGACTGGTCATTTTTGTGGTTTTATAAATACTGACCTACATAATATTTTTGTATTTGTATATACACATATATTTATAAAATATGTATTATGATTGACTCTAAAAACATTAATATTTTCTTAAAAAATGTATTTTCTTCTGAATGACGATTGTCAATCAAATTTAAATTGATTTAAATGATAATACAATTATAGAATTTTCTAAAATGTTGTAAACATTAGTTTTTTTTATCGGCGGAATGGTTAGATGATTTTTATGAACAGTTTGTATGAACAGGAATCGATGCCAAATCTGTGGAATCGATATACGCCTATTCTAATTGTTTCAAAATTGTTTAACTGACGAGGATTATCAAAATGAAAATACTGTAAAACTCGTCGGAGACAATATTCCAGAAACCAGCTCAATACAGCTGAAATAGTCCTAAATGGGTGCTAAGCGACTTATGTAGGAAATAAAAAAAAAAAAGCCTAAGTGGTTGAAATTTCGATTTTATTTCTTAATTGTATTATCAAATATCTATTAAATTGTTTTTACATTTTTACTTAAATCACATTTAGTTATTTCAATATTGAACATATCAAACTGGTACGCAGGTATAACAACATTATTAAAAATCTTAAAAGTAAATGAGTAAAAACTTTTAAGTTTCCGTGACGAATTTATGAAAATACGGTTTTGATAGAAAAACGCCAGTTATTAAAGTATTTCGGTGCTAGAATTTTTATCAAAAATTAATTGATTGAATCGAAATTAGGTATCTACATATAATATTAATTGTTGTTTTTGTTTGATTGTTACCTTCCAACGGCCGTAACATATCTTCGAATTCCTTCATCTTTATGAGATCGAACACGGATCAATACGAATCAATGTTCCCACAAAAAAATAAATAAACGAATAGAACGAAAAACAAACCGATTTAAATTCAGTTAAATTTCAGTTTAATACGAAAACGTTTACAAACAATTCTGTCCGTTACCGTAGAGATATTCGTTACTTGGTCGCTTGCGAAAATCGATTGTGATTATTTCGAATATTTAACGAATTGCGTTCGCCGTGTTTACTACACGCCATATAATGCGAATAATAATATTTGTATAGAAAACGTCGCGTACCGTAATCCAATATCCCGTACACGTGGATCTTAAACGACAAGAGAACATCATCAACGTTTATGTTCATACGTACAGGGTGATTTTTCAAGCACACTCGCCCTATTTTCACTTCGATTTTTTTTCACGTGCAATTTAAAAGATTAATTCATCCATATTTTCCGTCAATTTTTATTTAAATAAAACAATTTTAATTTACATGGTTTATCGAGGTTTTTAGTTTTTTTAATTGGTGAATATTATTCAGTATGTATAACAAAACATTTTTTTAGACATTTTCAAATTAAAATTGTTACTATTCAATCAACCGTTTAAGAAATATGAGTGTTTTGAAGTTCAAATCGACATTAATGAGGTTCCTAAAATAATGTTTTGCTACTATTCCACTGTTCATCTAAATCCAATATGCCTAAAAGTGATAAACGTTTGGTCTAATATTAAAATGTGAATTGATAAAACTTCAGAAAAAATAACTGTTTTTCATCGAATTATTATTAAGTCGACATATTTTCAACAACGACGACCGTCCAAGAAAACTAAACGTATTAATATATATATATATTTTTTTTATATGAATTTCACAACCGAGTTGGAAGCGGGATGTACACGGTTAAAAAACCACCCAGTATATAATGGAAAATGCGAATATTTATACTGCACGTGAAACATCATTATTTATGGGATGTACGTAGAGAGCCAACTAAAAGTCTGAAAGTCGTTCAGCCGTTTCCGACAGTAGCTATATTATAATATACCGTATTATACGTCTCCGATCCAATTTTTCTCGCACACGAACGAAATTACCTAGCTGTCGATACGTTATTTGATTTCCCGACGCGATTGTTTTGAACGGTCATTTTTTTCCCCCCCGTACGTAAATAACCATCGTGAGCAGAGCCGGACTTAACGAAGAGCATTAGGTAGACACTGGACCAAAGAATGCCGGGGGTCTCGGCAATTACAAAACTTATTCGAATTTCAAATAATGAGAAAAATCTGGGTGTGATTAAAAAAAAAATATATGTATATATAATTATAATAATAATGACAGTATCGTTAGGTTTAAGAAAACAGCGGATTTTCGGTGTCACGCGACTCTATGTTGACATTTTAGAATAGCTATAATCGTAACCAATAAAATATTAGTCTCTATCACAACACACGTCTTAGTACCAGGAAGTATCTCCGATCGCACTTAAATAGTTTTTTTTATCAATTTTTAGAAAAATGTTTTAATTATAAAAAACAGTAAACTAAGGTTACTTTGAATGTATTTTGTTGAACCTGACCCTACGAAGTTTAAAACAAAACTAAACAATTTCGAATAGACAATTATTGTCTAGACTAATTAAACGAAACTAAAATCTCTTAAAAATTCTTTTTATTTTGAAGAATACATTTTTTTTTAATCTTAAAAGTAGATTATATTTATGTAAAAATTTAATCTTTTTAAAAATAAATTCGTTTACTTTTAAGATTCGTATTTAACATTCTTAAAAATATTTAAATAATTAACAGCTAATTATTTACTTAAAATATTTTTTCTTGTCAGCGGCCAGAAAGCACGTATTTTCGGGCTGCGAAAAAGAATGTTCCAGATCCCAGATCTGAGCCATTATTTACGTATCCCTAAAAAAAGAAATTAAAAATTATCTGCTTTTTTTAAATATTTAATGGAAAAGTTTAGCATTATCTGCTCTTTTTAAATATTTAATAGAAACAACAATTTTTTTAAATTTGAAAAGTCCGTGGCCGGGCTATTTTCGATTTCATAAAAAGATTACGAAAAAAATATTAAATAATTTATTCTGTTACGCCTCTACATTTCTTTCAATTGATATGTAAATTAGGTTCAATCTGATTTTTAAAATAAAAGATCGGCTGTTCATTAGATGCGCCTAGAAAGTGTGTATTAAAGAAAGTGAGCGTAACTAAATAATTCTCCTATACTTTTACTGTAAAAAGATTTTTTATGAAAACTCATAGAAATGAAATTTTCTTGAAATTTTGACTAAGTCCATTGGATTCCTGAGGTCGAAAACTCTTTATATATTAAATATAAGAAAAATCGTTAGAGCCGTTTTCGAGATGGCATGACTGGAAATAGGTACATACAATTCCTTGCTCGTTTTATAGTATAAGATAATATAATAGATATTTATTTGTAAACATATCGATATTTATTTTTTGACTATCCGACGACAGATAAGCGTATTTTACTGGGTTATTAAGGTGTTCTATGAAAAATATTAAAAAGACCTCAGTAGTATGACCTAGGAAAATAAGACTTTACCTCACTTGTTCGTTTATTCAAACAATACAAAGTATTATACTTGAGGTATTATTGAAGTCAAAGTGAATAATTTTTCTAGCCCATAAACATATTAAATTTGAGATAGTAAAAATTATTAACACGTTTTCAAGTGTAATAATATACCAGGACTAAATATATTGCATTGCCTGTATAGGATAATGGTATACGAAAGTTACGATTAGATGAATTTTACAATTTACCGTAATTTCATTTTACACAATTTCAAAAAAAAAAAAAATAAAAAATAACGAATTTTGTTTAAAAAATGAATGTTTAAAACAATTTGTTTGATTTAAAATTTAAAATTGACTATTTCATCCAACACACAATTAGATAATATATTTTTTCTTTTTTGTACAATTATGCCATATACCAAAATTATCATTAATATCTGCGGTCAAATCAACATACAGCTCCACGATACTAACGCATCAAGTATGATTGATGTCGAATAGCTTCTGATTTTTCGTGCCCACGATCTGTTTTTCGAATGGAGAAAATTCGGAATTTTGTGACTGGTAATGATGATGGATGACGAACCGATGTCTAAAGTACGAAGAAATAAAAATGAATAATACAGGGAACAGCCGTTAATAAACTTACATCAAAAATAAAAATGACACTGTTATCTATTAAATAGGTAATGATTCAGTTATACATTTATATTTGATAGGTAAATATTATTCAAACGATATTGTTTGGGTGTCGTGTCAAATAAAATACAGCTTAATTATTTTTGAAATTTCAACGATCACAGGTGTTCAACATTTTTATAATTCAAACACAAATTTAAAATATATTCGATTTAAACATAAAATCATTGTAATTTAATGAAAATGTTGAGATAAAAAAGGACATACTATGCACCATGAAGTATTCGCCACTCCTCAGACAAGATATTGGTGATGAGACAAATGCATTTTAAAGAATCGATCATTAATTTCTTTAACTATACGATTTTTTGCAAAGCCTTGGTGTAAAATAAACTGTTCATATATTCGAGCATTTTTATTATAATTGTCAGTTGGTTTTTTTTTATCAAAAGATTTAAAATGTGTAGTTCTATCAATATCCAAAAATTCAAAATGATTGAAAATGGTCCAATAATTTTTTACACACATAAATAGTTAAAAATATACACAAAAACAGTATATCCTGTAAAATTCGTATAGTAATTTGATTTACTTAAATGCACCATGGAAAGGAAATATTATATTTTTTATAAAATTTTACGGAAATATAAAAACAATGATGAATAGGTAGTTTCATAACTTTAAGGGACCGTTAAATCTTGTTTTTAAGTCCGAATTAAGACCGTGGTCCACCATTTGGTGATCGCTGTTCTTCGGGTTCAAAAAATACTGTTCTTATATTAAAATAGTAAAAATAATTTTTTCATAACAGTGGATTTGATATTTTCTGAAATGAGAAAAAAACGTAAATCGTATACATTACACATTACAAATAAAATATTTAATGACCATACTTATAAAGTCAACGCGTGTATAGCGTGTCCTAAGATGTTGCAGTTCGTGTACGTACAACTAGCATACGGTTTTCTCTATTAAATAATAGTTATAATTGTAAATAATAATATTTTAACAAGTATAATAGTGGTTATGATATATTTACATAAAATAATTATAAAAATAAGAATATTTTATGTCTTTCATATTTTAAAATATATAACGAATCGTATCTCCAAAAACTTTTTTTCTTTTTTTTTTTGGACAAAATTCTTCGTTAAGAGTTTTTTCGACACGATTTAAGATTATGTATTATGTTCCCAACATAATGTAGTTTCAGTTGTTTAAAATTTAAATTTTATTTCTTATATTTGTTTATTTATACGCACAAGAACTTTGTATAACATATGTTAAGCGTTTATTAGTATTATTATTTGATTATATTTTTTAAATGTTTTTATTTTGAAATTTTTTTTTTTGGTTTTTTTTTAATAAACTAAATACCTATATTTATTTATTTATACATATATTTATTTATATATTTATTCATCTATTTATTTATATATTATACGAAAAAAGATAATAATTGCTTGTTTTTTTTTTTTTATATTTACCTTATTTTTTTAATTTTTAATTTATCGACCTTACTGTTAAAGCACACCCATTTGATGTATTAAATTCACACCCAAATTATGTACACTTTATTTAGTAAATGTTGAGTCATTCTTCCAAATTAATTTCGTCCATTTAAGATAGTCATAAAAAAAAAAAAATAATAATAATCACAAGGCGTGTTCTATAAACTCAGTCCAGACGTTTTTCTTCCGGGATCATGGAATAAATTATGCGGATATCTCAAATATCCAAACCACCGTCTCACATGAATATTTTGCTTAGTCACTCCGACAATTCGCAGTTTTTTCGGCATTGAAAAATCAATAGTTAAGACTAAGCGTCTTAATGTATCAACAATTATTATTGGTCATCGCAACGTTTGATCGAATGATATTACCAAAACAACGATTAAAATTAAAATTAAATATACACTGTTATTTTCAAATTATTGTTGTTGCAAAAATAAAACCATTGAATTGTAATTAACTTACTCGTGTAATTTTTTTCTTTTCATGATGAGTGTTCTGTCATATCTCCGTCGATTCAGTTTTCTTGTTTATATTAAGTTATGAATCGTAAATATTACTCTCTGATTGAATTTTCCAATTGTAGGCTTTGTTGAAAGTGACACCTTTTGAAATAATTTGAGATTGTCATTAGCATTGTAAGATGAATTATGGTTAGTACTGTAACTGACTGATATTTGATTGAATGAAAAATAAAATTTTATAAATGTTATTTTTTCCCGAACACTTTATTTATTTTCTTTCATTACAAATCAGTTTCCACTTTATTTGTTTTTCTCCCTAATATGTTTGATTCGTTAATTTTTTTCTATTCTTTCACACCAAAAAAACAATAAACAGGCACCAATAAAAATTACAAAATACAGTGTTTTTTTTTTTTTTTTTTTTTTTTTTTGTTAATTTATTTGAGCGATTATTATAAATTATTAAAAATAAAATAAAATATAAAATCAAATCTGTGTACATTTTATGTCTATAAAACATTGTTTGACGACGAATCGTATTAATATAATTATTAGTCAAGTATAAAAAGTATATTTTAACCATACCAAGAGTTTGGGGAAAAAAATCATGATATTCTGTTACGAAAATAAATCCCAAAATATTTGTAATTACTTATAATATTTTATTTAGGTTGAAATAAAAATTGTATACGTGTATCAAATATTGAGCCAAATCTTTTAAAGTTTCAAACAAAGAGTGACAAATATGTGGTGAACTTTGAAATAAAAAACAATTTTACTGAACTTAAAGTTGAATAATGCTATAATAATTTTTATTTTTTAAATTAGATTTTTTCAACACACACCTTATTTCTTAAACATTTTATTTTTGAACTACATATTTCATTCTAAAATAAAGAATGATCGAAAATGATAAAGTTTGTATGAGACTGAATTGTTGTCTGTATCGTTGGTTAACATTTTGAAGTCTCTTGAACCGTTTATTTTGGAGTAATTACATGGCGACTAAAATTAATTGAATTATGAATATCATGAAATATTTTATTGTTTTCATTTTTTTATTTTGTTTTGAATTTCGAAAATCTGTTGATGAATTCGAAAAACGACGATTTTTAAGGACTAAGAAACCGAAATTTCTAATTTGTATAAAAGCTGAATAAAACTTTTCAAATTTTTTTATCGTGCGCGCGCGCGTGTGTGTGTGTGTGTGTGTGTGTGTGTGTGTGTGTTTACGGCATTATGGATAATCAGGCTTTATGCTATACGTCTAAAGTAAAACCACTAGGCGATATAACAAATATTATATGTTTTCCAGTCATTATGTATTATAATTTCAAAAGTCGAGTAAACACTACAGTATTTATAACAATACTAATCGAAATCGTATTCGAGAAGTACATTTTTAGGTGACAAGTGATGGATTTTTTCGATTAGGTACTCGTGATGGCGTAACAAAGCAGGGTTGTTCAGTAGAAGTCAGCTTAGAGTGTACAAGACAAAATTAATTCAAAAACATGAGATACCAGTTGACAATAAGGCGACGTTACGGACATTTTCGAAGGAACAATCACCGTTGGCAATGGAAAAAATGAGAGTTTTAGATTCTGAGTGAAGCGAAGTATCTTATGGTTTTACAATGATGTTTATTTATTTTTTATTATTTTTTTTTCTGTAAACACTTTTTCGTATAGAAATCCTTGTCCAACAACTTTTTAGATTCGAAATTGAACTGAGATGGTACTTTAAAGAGGTCATTTTTCCAAAATCTCCATAGTTTTTCCAGTAATCAAGTGATACGGCACAAAGCACGATTATAATAATATAACTAAAAAGGCCGTTCTAACGGCCAACAAATCAATACAATAGGCAAGCTGAAATGACTCACGTGCCTATATAGAACGGTTAAAACAAAGCATTTTGATTACTCAAGTGTCTCGTTTAGAAATGTCAACACATGTGCCCAGCACTCGCAAATATTTTTAGTTGAATTTTTAACAAATTTTTTTTTAACATTTAAGACATTTGACATCCATAACAACATTATGACGATATTTTATATGTCGCGGTAGATAAATAAGTTACACGCAGAGGTGAATAAGAAGATATTGTTACACACGATATTTTGATAAATAATTATAATTCAAATCGAATTCCCAGCGAAAATTAAATCGAATTTTCCGGGAGTGAGCAAAAGGTACCTTAAAGTCTGGCATTGCCAGTAACACGAACGTTGAATATTATCCCAATAGACGCGAAGTGTCTATGTACTGGCATCGTTGTTCGTGAAAGGTCGTAGTTTTATTTTGGTATTCTTTTTCTATTAGTATTGTATTATTTATAAAGCACTTTAATTGATATTGATACGCGTCGTCATTTTCGTGACACTTGACCGTCGTCGTGTTTAGTGAAACAATTTACAAGTGTTTATGTCTATGTCGACGCGAGTACGTTAAGCAAATAATACAATTTCGATGCGTAAATGTATATAAAAGGAAAACATATTTTTATTTTGTCCTACTCAAAGTCTGGTTTTATTAGTTTTTTTTTTCATTTCTAGCACGTAGATTTGTTAATATTAATATGTGTATTTGTGTTTCGAGTTTTGACACGTTTCAACGTTCTTTATTTGATTAGAATCCCGAACGTTTACAAAAAGAAAAAAAAATGTGAAAGTTCGATGTAAAATAAAAGACGGTCGATTTCAACGCACGTGACGAATTAAATTCAAATCTCTACGTATCATTTTTAATTTGCATTTTATAAAATCTAAACGGACGGTTCGCATGCTATGACATAAAATATTTTATATTCCAAGACAGATACGTCGTAGAACTCTAAAAACGTTAATCGAAAATCGCTGATAATAGAATTTACTGCGAGTGCATAATATAACTGAGAGTTGATCTAAAAAAAAACTATATTATCTAAATATAATAAAAAAAAAAAAAAAAAAACAAAAAAAATGTATCTATCATTTATGAAAAATCGTGTTTAAGTTTAATCCGCTTTAACGAGTTTGATCGTTTGGACAGCATAATAATCGAAATAAACCACGTTTCGATAAAAGTATTAGTGAAAATACACAATCATCGTGTATAACGCGTTAATTCTTTGAACACACACACACATACGAACGGATTTGATTTATCAGTGCAACACGAGTGATTTCCACGGCGTCCTGTGTAGGCAATTCAAACTCCGTGCTTCAGAGCACGTCCAGAGAAAAACGAAAACCCCGTGACGAATAAATACGGGCGCGCGCGCACAAGCGATTTTTGAACGTCACGTGAATCCCCCGGCATCAGCTCGGAAACGTATATTTTTCTTTTCTCGTTTCCACGGAGGTACGTAAAATAAAGCGGCCCAAGAGTAACGCTGAATGTTGTAATGTTTTGTCAGACCGAACGCACACTTGATTGATGCTCCTTCGTCGGGGACGCTCGCGCGCATTATGCGTCGGTGTTCTTTCTGTCTGAAGATTTAAATAGTCGGAATAACCACTCTTTAAATATTACGAGAATAAATACGGTTATTTACATAATACCGTACGCGGAATAAAAATGAGGACGTATGACCTACATTCGCTTTATGGCGCCCCAGCTAAACGTTTACTGCGGAGACACAAACACAGCGACGTGAAAACGGATTCTGTTACCGTACGAATACGGCGAAACGTGACGTTCTTTATTTGTTTATTGATCTATTTTGTTTTCTCGTAAATCGATTATGACGTGTAGATTTTGTACAGAAACAGACGGGAGATAGGAGAAAAAAACCTAAAGACTCTTTTGCTCACCTTAACTTCCTCCAAAATTCTCATCCAGAAACACTATAGAACGAAAATTCGCTGTAGATGGTAGTTCATGGGTTTATTAAGCTTTCGTCTCAATAGTTTTTCCAGGAGAGCGGAAAAACAGCCTAACATGGATCGAAAACAACGAAATTCGTAGTAAACGATACTTGCATTAAATTTACTTAAGTAATTTCATTATGAATCCAAAAATAATGTTGCTAGAAACTTGATACTTTCACCATATATACACTATTAATGGATCACTTTATGCTTTGAATTAGGTTTCAAAAAAATTTGACAACTTTTGATCTAAATACAAAACTTTGAAAATACATTGTTTTTTAAACTTTATTTGGGATAAAGATTTAAATATTTGACAAAAACTTTTGAAAACTTAATATGATCATATACATATACTTTTCTAACGATTCTGAAAAAATTTCAAAAATCGTGGTTCAAGTTTTTTTTATAAGCGTTTAAGTAAATAACGTTATAGTCTGTTTTTGCGTCAAATTTTTATAACTTATTTGAAGAAACCGGTCGATCTAAACATAATGAAACTTTGAAAGCAAATAGAATAAAGTTTCGAATCGTTTGTGTAAAAAAACAAAATTGATTTTTGTCAAACAAAAGAACTTAAGATAATTTTGAAGAAAAAAACCCTACCGATAATTAGATGAAAAATGTGAAATTTATAAACGGTATATTTTGAATATTTTACGAAAACTACTGAAAATTAATTATGACCTAACTCATAAACTTCAATAAAGATATCGAAAAAATGTTCTTAAATTACGACAGAATTTTTTCATAAATGTTTTTTAGTAATTTATTCTACGATTTTTACATAATATATCTAATGATATATCTAATTTTGATTTTTGTTTTGACTCTTTAGCTAAATTAAAAAGCATTGTTATGTATAGTTCTTAATCTACCTATTGCATTTTCTTACTATGTAACTATCTTGTTATTCATATTTTACTAGATATAAATTTATATGGTATTAACTGTACTATTTTACCCTTTTTGGGGTATTAAATGTAAATAAATAAATAAATAAATAAATAATCAACTGTTTTTACGTCAATTTTCAACTTTAAGAATTAGTTCCATCCAAACGGTATATTTTAATTCTAAATCTCTGCTCAGAATCGTTTAACTAAAGGAATTATCAATCGTTTCTTTAAAATTCAATACACCCATTCCCATTGACTCGTACGAAGAGCTAATAATACCCCATGGGGCATAGTAAGGACATTTTCTTTTTAATTTTAAGTACACCGCTATCACAAACAATCTACACTCCTCACTATAACATAACCCACTTATTTGGGAACATGATTTGCGATATATAATTTATGCGTCGTAGCAGCATAACAAAGTTCCGTTCACATACACCGATATAGTATTGTTCGAGAAGTGAAGAGACGAATGGCAAACTTTGTTAATTTTGTATAGACGAATAGTTGAAGTTTATATGTCGATTAATTGACAAAAGGGCAAAGCAATCGTTCTCAATTTCCATAATCATTATAAAGTGCGTCCGCTGAATTTTAGTGCTCACTTGCATGGCCGTTATGGTAAACATTTCGTGATTTTACCGTATAACAAACGAATTGGTTTCTGATAAAATATACTAATTCCAATGGTACAAAAATGTATGAAAATAACAACTGAAGCTTAATTGATAATCATTTTTTTGAGAAGTGCGCATTCTGTTTATGTATAATGAATATGAAAGTGGTTTACTCGTAATAAAATTTAGTAAATTAAAAAATCATGTTGAAAAAAAAATAAAAAGTTATAATCAAGGCTCGGAAGTTGTGGCAAATGCATATTTTTTTTAGTTCGTCCTAAAACACCCTAAGTAAGATAGAAACATGTTTCACACTTATCTGATGTCATACACGAATTTTTTTTGCCATTTTTTGCATATTTACGGTTTTTATTGCTATTTTGCTATTTTAGGGTTTTTAGTGCTATTTTTGGTTATACTTTTACATAATATAGGAAAAAAATCACATTTTGTTGAAAAGAATGATTTTACTTGGTTATTTATTTTTTTTAAATATTTAAATTATTGGAAATAAAGCGAAAAATATTTCATTTTTCACCGTTCTACAAACTCATCGACGGTCCGATGTAATAATAATTCGTGGCATTGAATAAAATAATTTATTTATTAATTATTAATCGGTAAATGTATTTATAAATAAAATTAAATTTTTTTTATAATACATTTATAATTATTATTTTTTCAAGTTAAATGCATATTTTTTGTTTTTATCGTGCCATTTATAGCGCATATATTGGAGTTTTTAAGTGCATATTAATGAGCTAAAAAGTAACATTTTTAGCGCCACAACTTCCGAGTCCTGGTTATAATTTTAATAAATATATATAATTTAAATATGTTTTCGATCGATCGCATAGAATAAAAATGACTTTGAGTATAAAAGTTTAAAATTCCATTGAATGGCCTACTACTAACCTAATAATATAGTTGTCACTATTCGGTGGTTCAAATATAAAGAAATCGGAATGATTATTTTGACAAATTGAAATTAAAACATCTTTAATGAGGGCGGCCACGGAGATGTGCCGGGGGAAAATGCCTGCTGGTATTTTAATAAATATTTATTTTCACTATCCTAGGGTGCAAAAAAAAAATCTAATATGTAAAATAATACTCAAAATATTATCAAAAAAAATGTTAAAGAAACGCATAGATGTACGAAATAAATAATAATCAATGCCTGTTTACATGGCTTCGCAATAATATTACTCAGCTGCGTTTTAATTGACTTTTTTCTAAATGTATACCCGTAATGATGATGTACTAAAAAACCGAAAATCTACGATAATATAGGAAACAATAAAATCATTTTGCGCGGTGGCGTCTAGAATAATTTAATTTTTATTTATTACTTAATAAGCATTAAAAATTAATTTGCTTGTTTAATTAAACAATTTTCTTATATTGTCATTGCATGATTCTTCACTATTCAATTTTCAATTATTTGTGTAACTGCAAATTTAATTAAAAATTATTCGACATTTATGTTACTCCGGTCGTATATAAAAATGTATATATTGATGTTAATGCAATTATTTTTTTAGATTTTAGTTTGTATTTAACACGTCTAATGGCACTTGGTTTTAAATAATTTTATCAGATGAAATCTGTTGGTCTTTGTTAATCACTCGAGTGTGTTATGATGTAACACGAGTCAATATTGAAATCAACTTGTTACAACGCAAAGAATAAGAAACACGCATGATTTTAATAATCATAAAAAAAAAAATGAAATATAATTTATCGTATGATTCGTTAAGAATAAAAGGGTAAAAATAACTCGAAATAAAATGTATCGAATAAATACGACGTTATAGTACTGTTATTATTACTGTAAATGTAATAATAATGAAATGTATTTTTTTTTAACGTGATAATTTTTTAAATCCTCTATATCAGAAATAATATGATGATATTTAATATTCCGAAATTCGCTGCAAAATCGTTTAAAATCAACTAACCTATAATAATAATATACTAATAAATATAATAATATACTAATAAACTATAACCGCCGAGGAATATTATCGATATGCTTCGTCGACTTTACACTTAAGAGTATATTATATAAATATTTTCGGACACGAGTTTATAGGATATCGAATACTCTGAACAGTAGTTATTGATGTGTCTCCCAGGGGCGTCCCTAGACAGTTTTCAAGAGGGGCGAACCTATTTTTTAAATCGATATGTTATTATACCTACGTATTAATAATAATAATAACAACAAATAAATACAATTGTACAATGAAGTATTATAATTATATTATACATAATAATAATAATAATAACAAATAAGTACAGTTATACAATAAAATCTATTTTTCGTTTGAATTTTGTAAACCGGTCAGTTATATTATTTATGTCAATCTGGTTTGCCCCATTTGGCTCCTTAACCAAGTTTTTAATCCAAAAATCATGAAATAAATAGCAAGCAATCATGTAAAAGCAAACAACTAATGAGTAATATTAGTAGTCATTATCTTTTAATTTATTATCTTCGTGGAGATTTAGTTTTTTCTACTTAGGTATGACAATAGATTAAAATGTTGATCATTAAAATTTTGTTGATATAATAGCAATTATATACATTCAAATTGTTATGGGGGGACTCCCCCCCTTGGAGACGCACCTGGTGTCTCTAGCAGTTTTCGCAGTTGGCGCGCGAAATTGTTGTGATAAAGTTTCCGAGCGCTGCGTATCAACAACGCAATGTTCAAGATTAATAATCGGCACTCCGTTTAAAAACATTCGACAATCTCGATAAAACATGTGTTGTGACTACGAAAAAATCACGTATAAACACTACGCCGTTAGCCGCTCACGTATATTATACGTCAGTCGTACTTTTTTAAATTTATTTATTTACTATTATTATTATTTATTGTTTTTTTTTTTTTTTTTTATCATACTCTAGGTACAATTTATCACGGTTTTCGCACGTCCGTGCTTTAATAGTGCGTCGTTAGGCTTGCGACGAGAACGGCGCCGTGCGACGCGAACGTGTCCCCGAACGGAGCTGACGCACACGGGTGATTTGCGTTCAGGCGAAAACGTTTTGAAAACGTTGTAATGAGTTCGGGGTGAAAAATTACACTTCGCGTTTTTCACTCCCATCTCGTCCGCACAGACCGTACACGAGCGGACGCGTCCGCCGCAGTATGTACCTGGAAAACAAGTCTGGTCGACCGTTTTGTCCGTGCGTTATTTTTATTAAATCGCACGAGCGTTCACAATACTACGCGTGATGCCGACAAACTCGACGGAGCGGAAGAAAAACAAAATTAAAAATTAATCCAAAAGTAATTAAAATGAAAATATAACCTATTTAAACGCAGTAAAATAATATAATGAACTAAAAAAAAAAAAAAAACGACGCGAGGAATAAAATAGCGTCTCGTGAGAACCGTGAACTACAGAACAGTAAACCCGCTCCCACTCCCGGTGTACGAATGAACCGTGATGTGTTCAAGTCGGCAAAACATTAGCAATATTCGACACTGTTTGCGAATATCACGGACGTAACGATCGAAAACGCTGTTGGTTGTTAAAATTGATTTTTTAATTACCATTAAGGTATTAAATTGAAAATCAAAAATGATTTGTTTTCTTGTTCACACGGCGAGACACCAAGTATAAATAATTTAAATTTCAAATCGACCCGACGTCTTCACTCGTCCCTTATCTTTATAACGTGATGAGTTTCATTTTTGTTTCATACCATTGAATATAAATTTCGAATATTAAATGCTCATTATGTGGTACGGTTCAAACTTCGAAATGTTCACGAATTCGCGAGTTTTTTCTTCTCGACTCTCGCCGAAAGATGTCATTAATATTCAGTCGGAATACTGCGCGGCTATAGTCTATGAATAATATCAGTAACGTAAAAGAAAATAAATTAAACGATTATCTCCAAGAATAATACATATTATTCAAAACGCTCGTGGCTTCTGCATAATAAATTCATGTCTGCGTCTCCGCGGTGACAATGTTATTATACACGAATAATCGTCCGACGACAGTGTCGCAGCCGAACAGCCTGCTTACCCGGTCCGTAACATTATTTTTTATTTTTTCAAAAATGTATACGTTTACGTATTTATTATTCAAAGACTAGTTTAATAGATGATAATATAAACGTTTAAAATCTAGTGTACGCAGTAACTATAGTGCCGTAGAGAAGTAGTAGTAGATAGTAGTAATTTTCGTGGTAGTTATTCCCTCTTCATTCTGCTATTATACATTTTGAAAATTCACATCTCATAATTATTTATCAAAAAAAAAAAAAAAATTATAATAATAATAAAAAATAAATATTCGCTGTTTTTATATTAGTTAATTATGAATGGGCAAGTTGTGATTTAAGAAAAATCACAAAATATTTTTTTTCCATAAAAATAAAGTTTTATTAAAGTTAGGAAAATTATGATTTGAAAAAAAAAATGTTCAACTTTTGCATTAAAGTTACGGTTTTATATCGCCCTGTTTAGTCACTTTATGCTTCCGTTCAATGCGGATTTTAACGTGCGTGTGAGTGAATTATTGACATTTTTTCAGTGTATATTAATATCCGATTAATATCACCTCTGATTTTTTTTTTCCGAGAGTCACCCGATATAATGAAATCACGACTGATATCAGGTATAATTTATCGACGTTTCACGAAGTTTTTTTCCACTCGCGTTTTATAGCCTCCACACCATGATAGATAAATTCGCAGCCGTTGTTCGATATCATTTGTTTCCGTCATCGAGTCAATCTGTCAAACGCGACGCGATGATAATAATTTAACGTCGAATCGTCGAGTTTTCATTTGTTTTGAATTACAGACGAACGACACGGTCTTTATTCGGTTCAAAGTCGAAATCGACGTGGGAATAGAAAATGATTTTTGAAAATCAATCAAAAGAAGAAGTTTCGGATAAAAATACGATTTATATAATATTTTATTAATCTACTCTCGCAGCGAGAGAACCGTGTGCGTGACTGCTACAGGTTTTCATTTGAGTTACGGCGACTTATTTATACATCTATACGTTTTACAATAAAGTTCGCCATTGTGCGTAGCGATGACGTGTCGTGTGTTTATTTCTCGTTGTTCGTTTTGCTTTCGCTACGATCGTAATATTTCGTTTGTTTTATAAACCGTTCGTCCTATACAAAACCAATACCAATCGTCAATAACAATTCCTATTTCCTTTTGTACGTATAACCAATTCCCATTTGCGGATTAACAAAATTACTGTTCTTAAATCAAATTAATAGCACTTCACTTTCGTATAAAAGATTCGATTTAATATTAACCTCTCACTCGCTGTTTCTCTCTCTCCCTCCCTCACACACGCGCACACACACACACACACACACACACACACACACACACACACACACACACACACACACACACACACACACACACACACACATCCATCCATCTCTCTCTCTCTCTCTCTCTCTCTCTCTCTCTCTTTCACTCTTTCTCTCTCACTATCTGTCTCTCTCTACATCGTTTTATACACGGCATGTAATATGTTAAAGCCCCCAATTTCACAGACCATCAATCAGTCGTCATCCGCTCCGATTTTCGTTCGATTTGATTGAAATCCGTCCACTCGCATTGCAGCAATCGAACGGCCTACGGATTATTGGTCAGGTATGCCGCGTTTTCGCGAAAACCGATTTATCGACATATCATTGTGAACGTCGTTTTGTTTTCCACGAAAACCTCTGTACGGGATTTCGGTATTTTGCTCGCGGAGCGACTGCTGCAGTTTTTCGATGTACGTACACTGTGTAATACCCGAGTTGCCACCACGAAATCGTTATTTTCCAACTGTCGAAATAAACGTGACGTGTACGTCGTAAATATTTAATCGTTTTATAATACCGACAAAGTGTAGTTGTTTCGTCGACGGTGATTACAGCACCACGCGCGCACAATGAATATTATTTCGCGGATGAAAACGAAAACGAAACGGGACGCGGATAAACACACACACACACACACCGCCGTGATGCGCACTCGAACGCGGGACGGCGCGGCGGTCGAACGAACGGGGTAAACGACGTACGTTGCGCTTGCCCCGCCTTGTATGAAATTTGAAAATTTTTTTTCACAAATATTAGCACGCAATAAGCATGCATTTTCCCAAACAAATTCAGAATTCGCATGCAATTTCTTAAAATTCTAGATCAAAATTATGATGGGCGGGGCTGGCGCAACGTACAAAAACACCGTTTAAAAAAAACGAGACACGGTTTTGTGTTATTCGATTGCTGGCTGCAGAGCAATAGAAACGGAACGATCGCCCTCACGAATGGCCAGTCGATAATAATAATAATAATAATAATAATAATAATAATAATAATAATAATAATTATAATAATAATAATAATAATAATAATAATATTTTCTCAGCGTGGCTCGCGTAATGTGTGCTAAAAGTTCAATAGAAGAAACGTGTGACTGTGGGAAAAAAAATCAACAACAAAACAGCTTGAAGCAAATATTAATCAAGTAAAACAATGCTCCCGGTCGTGTTGAGATCCCGAAAAAAACTACGGAGAAAAAGAAAAAAAAATCGACCGTCGAATTAGAATAATAAATAATAATATTATTATTATACTTATACAAGCGCGTTCAACGAGCCCGTTGAAGTCCTTTTGTGATATCGACAATGATTATATTATTCTCTTGGCGATTATTATTATGTCACTCACGTAAACCACATGAGACGATGCGCCTGGCCCAGTCTATCAATACACAAGTACAATTTTTTTCGTCAACCCTCGTGAGGCGAGAAAAATTATTCGACTCTTGAACAGAGACGAGCGGACACGGGACGTACGCTGACCTTACTCTTCTGTTCTCGTGTAATCCGTTAAAAACTGCATTTACTCCAGCGGGCACGAACCCCTCGACCGGGCATTACACTCTTCGTGTATGATTTCCCCGCACAAAACCACCCGGTTCACTTATTCGGGAAAACTGTTGCGGTGTGTTTGTCAAATATTGGAAAAGAATCCCTCGATACGGCACGATTAAGTACTAAATATAAACCTTGACGTTACCAGATTTCTAATTATTTGACACGATCGATTTAAATGATTTTCAATAATAATTTTGGTGCCAAAAGAGGTGTTTTTAGAGGAAAAAAATCAACAGTTTGCAGTAACTTTAGAATTCGAAATGTTATTGAACGCTCATTTACGAGATTAATCATAAAAATAATTTCGTCCAAAGAATATCGATCTCTATGCATCGAATGGTTGCGTTTGGTGCCAGGAACGGATTCATAACTTATTTAGGAGGGGGGGGGGGGTTATTCGGTCAAATTGTAAGCTAAGATTATCAAAGAAAATAACTATTTTTTTTTAATATTAGCAATACGAATATGCAGTGATGTAAAAATACCGTATTTTATATTTCACTTTTATAATATTTGTATTATACAAGTGAAATACAATATTTTGAAAATATGAAAATACAAAATTTTGTATTTTTAGGTATTTTATAAAAAAACTTATAGTAGCTATGTCCATGTAATTTACTTAGTCTGTATTAGGAACAAATAACATAAAAAAAAAACATAATTTTTCTAGTTTTTGATAAAAATACAATTCATAACAATCATTTTTCAAAAACGGAGGAATAACTGTACCTAAGTTGGCTGACATTGCTATTGTGGAGAAATCATTAGAAATTAATCTTACTTTATTACTGTCAGTTGTTCCTTTTTCTATGGGGAAATTTTCACCAGTTTTTTTACAAATCAGCAAATGTTTAGCAAAACGAAACGCATTATAAGCATAAGCTTCTTTGCAAAATAAATATTTTCGTTTTTCAGTCTTTCCACCGAAATATTTAATGAAATACTTATCAACAATAGCTTTCTGTTTGGAAGGACGACCCATGCTAAAAACTAATAGTTAGCTATAAACTAAAAATGAATTAATAATTTTAATATTAAATTAAATTACTTATTAGAAAATATGTATTATCATTTATCATGACTTAGAAGTCACAGTCAAAGATGTGGTACAGACCATCAATTATGTATTCAGAAACAATGGGTGTGATTAAATTGTTACATTGAGTGACATAGGTACTCCATGTTCGGGACGCAAACATTATTGCACATCCAGGCCCGGATTGGGCCGGCGAGCTACCGAGAAAATCTCGGTGGGCCGTTTAAAATATGGGCCGGTCATGAATGTTTGGGCCATTATGTTCTTTTATATTGTAATGAAAAAATAGTACTAACATGGGTATAAACTATAATATAAACTCTTTCTTGTTCACAGGTGAGATGTGAAATAACATTTTCTAAACTTAAATTTATTTTAAACCACTTAAAGAATTGTTTGGGTCAATCAAAATTAGAAACATTCTTATTGATGTCTGTTGAAAACGATATTTTAGTATACATATTGATAATGAAACATTAATTGGTATTGTATCTCAACAAATTCGTTTAATGTCCAATTCTTTGATACTATAAATAAATTAATATTGCATTAGATGGTTGGTTATAAACCAACTTACAGTAAATCAATTTATACATTGGTTATAATTGATACTATAATAAAAGTGTTTAACTGCAATAAGAATGTTATTTTTTCTTATTAATAAAATAATGTAAGCAATAAATTAATATTTTGTATGAAAACAAAGATAAGCTATGAACATCTTCTCTTAAACGTGTAATTTTTATCTAATTAAATTAGTTGTATGATAAATAATATCAAATGTTACTCATATTAAATGTGAAAACACAAGTTAGCCATTTATTAATTTCTACTTCAAAATTGTTTCAAGAATTATTTAGAATAATATTAAATACTTAGAAGTTTTTTTTATTAACATTAGGTATTTAAACGTTCTATTTAAATGAGTATAATTATAATTGACAAAGAAAATGCATGTGTTTTCTTTTGGGAAAAACGTATATTTTCAATTTAATCTAATGGGTAATATAATAATTTATAATGTCTAATTTAATTAGTTATTGTTTAAAATAAAGCAAAATCATTTTTATATGGATTTTTCTGTTTTTTTTTTATGGTGACGAAGACGTAAGTGAATAAATAAAAAGTTATGTTATAGTTGTTTGAAAATAATGAGCCTATGACTTAAATTTTGAGCCACACTAAATCGTATATCTCGGTGGGCCGATTCACCTCAATCCGGCCCTGTGCACATCTTTTTTCGAAGGAATTAAAGAGAATTGAACATTCTCAGCCAAGACAGGACAACGTGTGTCGGGTCACCTGGTTTACTGATAAACAAATAAAGTTACTTCCGTTTGGCGTGATATGACGATTTTAAGTATTTAATTATTTTTCTATCAGAATAATCGATATAAAACATTTGGCATAAAATTCATTTGTTATCAACAAATTTCATTATAATTTTTTTAATTAAATTTAACAAAACCGTCGTGTTGCACAATCGCAATGATTCAATTAACACCACATGTAATATTTCATTGGTAAGGTACTGTAGTCTTTGTCAACACGGTTTTTAAATACTTTTGACTTGCGAAAAAATCGAGAGAAAAACTTATGCTCGTGTTTTAAAACGAGGGGAGGACGTCCGATCTACAGCACGAATGCTTGGGAGATTTCATGGAAATTTTCCGTTTGCCGAAATCATATAATGAAAGAGATATTGCTTTATAAACACCGTACTCTTTTGTTGTATTTTACTTATTTCCGTAATATCCGTGTCTCGTCACCCGTTGGTAAATTCATTGTGTCATTACCGAATATACGGAAATTAATACGACGGAATATAACTGCTCGTTAATTATTCGTGTCCGGAAAACCGAAATACGACGACAAAAACACCGAAAAACGGGCACGATCCCCAAAGTGTGTTATCACGTAGTTTCCTTTTTTTTTTCATTTTTTTTAATAATAAAAAAAAAAAAATAACGAAAAATAGAAAACGTAATAAGCGTAAAACCGTGTTCGATGTTGTATACGTTTTTTGCACGATTCGCCTAAACACGACGTATAGCGGATTGAATGGAATAACCACAACCCAATTCTGTGTTAAAAACTATGAACAAAGCGCGTGTTTAGTATTGGAAAAAATGCACATCGAAAATGAGCTCTTTAGATTTTTCGTAATATACAAAATAGTATAGATATTTACGTCATATGTATAATAAATTGACGTTGCAAAGATTTTGCAGAAAAAAAGAATGTTAAATAATCAAAAATCCCATAGATATTCTATTTCTAGTCGTAATTCAAATTATATTTTATGATGTCGTAAGCAATCGTGATAATTTATAACTCGCGTGAATTACATTTTTATTTTATTCTGATATTACGTTCATTTTTCTTGCTCCTACTGATCTAAAGTTAAACAGACTGCACACTGTGGTAGATAAAATAATTTCAAGTCAAATTTAAATGTCGGAAGTAAAGTTTGTACATCGTATGTTTTGAAAATAAACAAAAGGACGACGTCAGAAGAGTGTTTCGCACAGGTGCTCGTATTTGAAACTAGATCGGCAGCTCTTGGTGATGTCCTGAATACGTTCGTGATGTATTTAAGAGGGTGAGGAGGAAATCAATCATCCCTTAAAAATATTTTTTTGTAAGTTTAAATTGGTTTGTTAGTATTTTTATTTTTTTTTTCAATAAACGAATAGAAAAGTGATATTCCGTTTTAGATAATGAATAAAGAGAATTATTTGCATCTACATTGATATTTATAGATTCTGAATGACGACAAATTTTGATCGACTCTTTCACAGAATCGTTTACTTCGTGGGAGTAACCACAAACTGTAGTTTTAGACGAGTAAGCCATGATCTGATATAATCTAGTTATTTTTGTACTTTGTATCAGTATTATAATAATAATATAATTTACTGCGTAAAATGCATATGCGTGTATGTGGGTAGTCGGTAGGCACATAACACGAACAATGCTTTCAACGAAATATATCCGGTCAGTGTTAAAATTCACACGAAACATGATCATAATATTATTATCATCGATGTACACTCCAGCTTAAAATCAGTTCATAAACAATCCCTTATAATTAGATTTACATTTTCAAACGTGTATCTAAAAAAAACGTATGTTATCATGTGCATTAATATTATTACTATTCGTATTATTAAAAATGCTACACGATACTCTGATGAAAGTGTTCGGTTAAATATGTGAAGAATCGTGAAAATTACTAACTTGAAAATATTACTTTAGAAGTCATTTAAAAAACGTGCTTTTCGTAGAATTTTATTGCAAATTTGATTCCGTTTACCCTCTAAATTACAAAGCGTTATATATTTCGTGAAATTTTCTTGAAAAAGTAAAATATTTCCATTTTCCTGCGCCATTCCGTTATTTTTTTCATGATTGAATTGTTTTTGTTGTTTAAAAAAAATTCATCGCAGGTTCATAAAGTTGGCTTAGTTTCTAAATTGAATCCAGGATTATTCATAATTTATTTGTTTTGTTTGAGTTTATTTTTTCATTATTTTACTTTAAAAACACAAAAATGTATTATACTTTAATAAAGGCGTGTGCGTGCGTGTTTGTTTGTATGTGTATGTGTGTGCGTGCATAGACAGACTGATCAAATATTCACGTTCCTCGCCTGACTTGATTTGATTGACTAAAATAGCATATTTATTTTTAAGGAAATATTAAATCTTTATGCTGATTATTATTAATGTGAATTCTCTTATTGAAAAAATAGTATATATGTAGGTATATGCTATACGGAATCTAAGAGACAAGACTTATATTTGAGAAAAAAAAAACATAACATGTTTCTATATTTGATATTCATAATATAATATGCAGTATTTTTGTTGGTCTACCATACTAACAAAAGTCTAATTACTAGATTTTTCAAAAGATAATTAAGAATAAATAATTTGAAGCATTTTCCGTACTTGAAAAAAATTGAAGATTGTTTGGTTGAAATAGCAACAAAATTTAACTGTGGAGGTTATGTACAAAAATTAGAGTGTTCATCAACTCACTTTGAAGATCGATTTAATGACTTGAAATTGCATAAACCTTCGATTGCATTTTTAGAAAATCCAATTGTGATTAATGTTATTGAAAATGGATGTCCAATATTAAAATCGATTTCAATGGATACGGCAGCTTTAAAAATTTAACTCTTGGAATTATTGGAAGATGAAGGACTGAAGCAGTTCAAATACAGTTCTCATTCTTTGTTGGAATTTCGGAAACATGTGCCCTTTATTAAATATCCAAAAATCACTCTTTACGCTCAAAAGCTAATATCGATTTTCGGAACAACATATTCTCGCGAGTCTTTATACCCAACCATGAAAATGATTAAATCTAAACATCGATCGACATTTACGGATGATCATCTAACGGAATTTTTAAAAACTAGGTTAACAAAGTATAGTTCTGATTTAAAAAAACGTACAAGCAAAATAAACACGCAACGAATAAGAAAATAATCAATAATGAAAAAATTATATCGAAAACACTTTATTTTTACTATTTGTTTTCCATACACTGTAATTTAATAAAATAATATACTTTTTCAAATTAACAAATTCATATTAAAAAATTTTTTTTTTAGTATAAATCTCACGATAAGATACGAGCCGCAAAAGTCTATGACGCGAGCCGCGGTTTGGCCATCCCTGGTCTAGTGTGATAAGTATGACGTATATTAGTGTGTAAACGATTTGTGAATAACCTACGCTTCACGTCGATTCCGAAAAAAAAAACGTACCGACATTCTGTAGTATCTTTTATTCGTACAATTATTTACGAGCACTTAAGTGGCATATTTTAATCGAATAACAATTTATATTTCCAACGAATCACATTATAACACATCAGTACACTCGGTTATATAAGTGTGAAATTCACGGACGACTTTTTACGCACAGGTAAAAAGTATACTTAAATCATACACAGGTGCTTAAGACGAATGATATCGTATTACCCAAGTGTATGGGTATAATCGTATTATGTTATAAGAACTTTTAGTTAAATATTAAACATTTTGTTAGCAATCACCTATAAAAAACAAGGCATTTTACAAGTTTTGTGGCAAAAAATTATCAATTTTTTTTCAAAGTATTAATTTAGTATGAAACAACATATCGTGAAAATTTTTTAACATTTCTTACTCAATGATGACTAAATATCAAAATTAATTTAGTGAGAGTTTCGTTCACGGTAAAATTTCCCATTTTCACTAGGTTTTTCGGCAGTTTTCCTCAAATATGAAAAAATTATGTATTACGACCTATTCAGAGGTCTGAAAAAAATTACCCCTTCAAAGTACAATTTAATTGCGATTTCTGACCTATTGAGTTGTGTAATGAAATTTTAGACAACTCCAACCACCCGAAAAAGCATTCTCAAAAAAAAAAAAAAAAATCATCATCATCGTTGTAAAACCAATAGATCCTTCGCTTCATTCGGAATCTAAAATGAAACTAAAGTTAGAAATTATAGTCTTTTACTTAATCACCATCAGTAAGTATAGAGTGTCAACATTTTCCGGACTATCTCTGTTTTACAGTGTACGGGATTTTAGACTAATTTCCCGGGAATATAGACGTAATGAAGTTGTCTAGCTCGATTAATTTCAAATGTTGGACTTCTGCGAGAGAAATAAGAGAAGTCTTGGCCGTAATATAAATTTATAAATTAAATGATGGTAATACTTATTGGTCATTACTCCAGTATTATTGTAAGAAATCTCTCGAACAGTTTTCGTACTAAAAATTTCATTTTTCATCGAACACTTTGGCAAACGATCGAATAATATTACGTCAATAAAACAAGTAAATTTGTTTAAATTAATATCACGAATTTACGTCGTACGATCGGCGGGAAACGCTAAATACATCCAACACTTCTGATGCGTACTCGAATGTGATATTTGATATTATTTTTTCGCGTACTTCGTGTGCTTACTTAGCGTACAGCGCAGTAACGTAGTATGAAGTAACGTTTGGCGGTTTGTAAATGTATTTAACGCCTTTGACTAAACAACTTTTGCGGAATGTCAAAGGAAATGAAAAATTGAAAACTTAAAACGTATAAATATATTTGTAGTTTAATAGTTTATTTCTCCTACCGGAATGCTTATTAAAACTCGGTGGTTATTTTTATTACTGAACAACTATAAAGTTTCAGGCCTGAACATATTGCCATTTTTATGTTATCGAAATATAGAAAAGTATCTGGAGAGGTTTGAGTGGTTACTATTTTTTCTCGATACCTTACGTATTATATGGCTAATATACGTCGACTTCCATACTGCGTAGTATATCATATTTTTTTTTCCATTTCAAATATTCGAATTTCTTTCTGAAATGTTAAATTACAATTATTAAGTGTATGTGAGTGAGAGTGTGTGTGAGCACGTGCCTGTGTTTTATTGTTGTTGGTAATACATTTTAATTATGTTTTCGTGGTTTAATGGAAAACTTCTAATCTATTTTAGAAAAATTGACTTGGTACTTAGAATAGATCGAATCACAAGTTAAGTGATTCAAATAGATAATTTATATTTTTTTAAAATTATTTAATTATCAAAAAGTAGGTATTATTATTTTTTTAAGTAAAACATATCTCATTTACTTACCACAAATATAGGAAATATCCTTAACATAAACGTACTTGTAATAATAATTTATAATATCGTGACATTTAAAAGACTTTACCTATGTTATTATCAGTGATCTTACGTGATGATAAATGATAGTTAGTATTCGATTCAATCATAATATCTTTTAAACCATACTTGTAAGTAAAAACTTACGTTTAACCAATTCCAGTGAGAAAACTATTGTTTGTATAATAGTTTATAATGTATTCCGAGTATTTATGCAACATGAAAATGATCAACGAATTCAACCCAAGAGATGTATTATGTTTGATTAAATGATACTGAGAATTACTAAAAATTTTAAAACTCTTAGTAGTTTTCTTGGAAAAAGTCAAAACGAATCGACGAGTTCTTATAACTCACTTGTATAATTGTAGAAAAACGTCGAGCGTAAAAAGATTTAAAATAATACTTTGAAATTTCAAACAACATAAATGTTTAGTTATAAATTGCTAATAAATTTCTAGGCGAGCTAAATTATAAATCAAAAGTAATGTGTTTAACCATTTGATTAAATTATTTTAGATTTGAAAGTAATCATTAAATTATCAAAAGTAAACGTAAAATGGTTCAAAGTGGAACTCAGTTGATAATTATATTTAGATCTAGTTTTTAGGCATTGTAAAACAGTTTAATTGTATCAACGATACATTTTTGGATGAATCAATTATTATGAAATGAAATACTTAGATAGCACATAGATAGTATGTAATAGAATTTATATTTTTCATACAAGAAATTACAAATTTTGTGAAACAAGAAAAAATATTTATCTTTGATTTTCACATCAACTGTTACTCGGTTGTAGTTATTTTGTGCATTTAAAGTAAAAATAAAAATGCAGCATCACTTTTAATGACGTTTAAAATACAGATGTATAAACGTAAAGTGCATTTAGTTAAAATGTGGTGGTACTGAAACTGAAGATTACAATTGTAATGTAATAAAAATATAAGCTAAACATTTTGTTATTTTATTTATTTTGTTTTGTTATGTATAATGCTAGTTAGTATTGTATTTATAATAAAATTGCTGATTTAATTTGGAAAACTTATTGAGATAATCTGTTAATTTCGGCGTGTGTGTTTATCAATAACATTTATGAACAAACGTCACTTGTATTTGTAAGCAAAAAATCAATTAAAATATTTAATGTGATCATAAAATAAAATAAATGTTGATAAGATAATGTTTTCATACAATGAGACAATTAATTCTGCAAAAAATCAAATTTAAAACGCATAAAAAGAAACTTGAGAATTCATTTTGGGACTTCTTTAGTGAACACATGTACCGATTTTAATAGTGTGTTTACGACTACAGTTCAATCAAAATACTTCCGTCTTTAATATAGAGAATTCCAAATCGTATAAAATTAAAAAATCCTAAAAATAAAATAATTTCAATATTTATAAAGTAGGCCAATTGTTTTTGTTTGTAAACATTCAAACTTTTCCGTAAAAATCACGTGCATTTTCAGACGGAAACACATCTGT
Source organism: Therioaphis trifolii (assembly GCA_027580255.1). NCBI lineage: Eukaryota > Metazoa > Arthropoda > Insecta > Hemiptera > Aphididae > Therioaphis > Therioaphis trifolii. The sequence goes on from CM050405.1 coordinate 72,217,802, forward strand.
TGCCAAACGGTACTTTATTTTCTCGATAAAGCATTCAACAAAAGTCAACGACCCATTAATATCGACATCGATTAAAGTACTTTATAAATATTATTGATATTAGGTCAAACAACCATATGGTGATTAATTGAATTCAAAGTTGCCAACAGAACGGTAACCGAGTTGTTGATAGTTCAAGCGTGTGTATGTATTAGTTCCGTACCAGACTTCGGTACTTTCTCGGAAAAAGCGGGGGAAAAAAATCATTAACGTTGTTTAAGTAGACGAATTCAAAAATGATAGACAAACTTTGAACACCCGTATCGATTTTTTCCTCTTTTTTTGCCTCGAAAATTGTTGTGGCATATCGTAATACGATCAAAGACAAGTATGGTTTTGTAATACACACGATAATGTGTTTTATTGGTTACGGTTCTGAAAACGCGTTACGAATAAAATTCGGTCGTATCGAAACACCATTTTAATTTTTTTTTCTTTTTTTTTTTTATTAAAACATTGTAAAAAATCATATATCGGACGATATCGTATTGACTATTGCATGAGCTTGATGAAATCCAAAATATCACTAGATAATATCATAGTATCAGAGTCGACCGTTCTGAGACCGTTTATCGCGATTCCAAATTCGACTTCACACGAGCTCGTCAAATACGACAATGATGCGACGAATGCCGCGAACGCGCGTTTATCCGCGTGAAAGACGCCACGGGCGCGCCTCCCTGAAAATAATATCTGACGAAACTGTCTAACCGAGGGAACGCCGACGGATCCGATTTATCAACGCCGAGATACAACGGATGACAGAAACACAACGAATACTTCGTACGCCAGATTTCGTATCGCGATATTGTGTTGTAATTTTTTAATTTGTTCGTGACCAGTGTTGAGAATGGATAATGAAAATTTCGTCTAGATAAGATGCAGATCATTTTAGATAAATTTATCTAGATACAGATAAAGATATATATATATATATATATATATATATATATATATATATATATATATATTTTACATTTATCTAGATTAGAAAAAGATGATCTAACTTCTATTTAGATAATATAATACGAGTAGATAAATCTAATTATTTTTATTTTTGAATAACAAATTTACTTTTTACCAACTTGAACATAAAATCTAACTAATAGTTGTTATTAGGTACTAAATTTACTAAGACATTTTTTGTATTTTTACCTTAGTTTATTTTTTTTAATTTATTGGAACAAAGCATACTTGTTTACATAGTTTAAATATTATTATGATTATTATATTTATTCAAAAACTGGGATAAAAAACATACATCTTCATTTAAAAAATGCTGTATTTATAAATTATAATTATGATATTACAATTAATGTTGTCGAAAATCTTCGATTCAACGAGTAGTTAAGTTTCAAATTTATAAACTTTATAAAATTTAGAACATGGGAATATATGGTCATATTATGAGTATAATCAAGATTTTTAAGGAAGAAATTGGAGTGTATCGATACTTATCGGTCAATTTTGAGCGTTCAAGAAGTTACGCGTGCAATATAACATACATACGCAATACGTACCGACTACAGACCCGTATCGGACTGAGGTCTGAGACTTCGTCACTTCGATACGTAACTATTCCCTATTGATACGTATCGGATTTTCTTCGTGAGTATATTAATAATGTACTAAATGGATAATGTTCTAAAAGAAAAATTTTAGTAAAAAAAATGAATATTATACATGAAAAATACAATTTATCTAGATAAATCTATCTATATAATTAAAAGTGTTATCTAAGATAACCAATAGATAAATGACACAATAGTTATCTAGATAAGATAATATATTACTTATTTTTTGTCTAGATAATTATCTTGATAAATTTATCTAGATAAGTCTCAACACTGTTCGTGACTATGTTGCTGCGAAATCCTATTATTGTCGATCAAACGAAAATCGACTGTTTCTAATGAACAATTTTTTTGAGTTCGGATGCTATGTATAACGTTTTTTTTTGCGATAAAATTTTTTCTCGTTTATGAAAATAATACATTTTCCTCGAATTTTAATGAAAAAAAAAAAAAAAATAATAAATAAATAAAGAAAAATTAATGAAAATATGATGACGCGATAAAAATATACCACGTTTCCCTTGGAAGCGATCGTTTATTAATTCGAATAAACCGGAATGGATCATACACTTCGTACGTTTTACAAAGCGTCATTTATACTTCTGGGGGGGGGGGTGGTAAACTCTCCCGATTTTACGGTAAACTCTCCCGGGTCACTTCATTACTACCTGAAAGAAACATGCAAACTCTCCGGGTCACTTTAGTAGTACCTATAGGAAACGTGTTAACGTCTGAGTTAGAAGTTGGCTACACTGAGACTGTGATTATTATTATAATATGAATATTAAATTTGATACGAACAATATAGTGATTATAACCGATTTTTCGATTTTTCTAAAGACATATATCGATAAAGATGCATCATATACTCCAAAAATATGGGCTTCACAATCTTCTCCAACTTTAAAAACCACCATCGATTGTGAATCGTTCCATTCGCATTTTAATTCACATTTCACAAGTATTTTCTCTATTGATATTTATTAATGCCCTAAAAGGTTTTCAAACTAAATAATACATAAAAATTCAAAGTTGCGATAAACAAAGTAATTCAAGTAAAAATTCTCATAATAAAATTAAAGAAAAATATTCAGATCACAAAAAATTGTACAGTATAAAAATCAAGACATAACTACCTACAGCTTTTTAAAATGTATATGTTCTTTTTATTAGAAAAATTAAGTTAAAATGTATGGGACGATGTAAAATTAAATACAATTTTTACTCATTTTTTCAATGTATTGTAATATGTATAAATGTTGTAATATTATGATTGAGATTTTTTAATTTTTATATTTTTATTTATATATTTATTTATATTTTAACTTCAGAAGACTTAATTTAAATATATTGACTTGTAAAATGTATACTGTATAGCCAATAGCCATGTTATTACAATTATTAAATTTCAATGTATATTCAAAGTAATAATTCTTTATTTCATTATGATATATATATTTGTTGTCAACGGGCTCCTAACTGGCGGTTGGCCCAGAATGATGGCAACACGGTGCCCAAACTACCCAGAGAAAAAATTTATAAATACGGGTGATCAATAGTATGAACAATATATAACAAATTTGGTTTGTCTGCCAATCGGTCAGACATTATTATTATTAATAAATAATAATGTACGAAATTGAGACGGGCGCTCAAAATGGGGGGGGGGATAAAATACTGATATTAATAATAAAAAAAAAGGTACATAAAGCAGTATGGGCAATTATAAATATATACAATAATAATAAAACCTGGACGGCGACAGCGGACAGATGATGACGACAGCACGAAATCCAACGGCGGCGACAACAAGCACACAACACCATCAACTCCTAGTTCCTACGACCATTTATCGTTATAATAAAAAAAGGAACGCTCGGTAAACGGCACACGCGAAACACGCCAACGACGAACGTTGGGTCAAACAAAACGCCGATAAACGGCACACGCCAAACACGCTAACGACGGACGGTGGCTGGAACAAAAACGCAAAAGCCGACTCGTCGTGGACCGTGGTACCGGTTGCGGCGATCGGCCGAGGTTTTAAGGTCGTGGATGCCTAGGGAAGGGGCAGCTGAAACATCTCGAAAGTTCGCGACGTTCATGGCAGAACCAATAACGGTTCCGCGAAGTTTTCTATTGAAAAGTCGCTAAGGCGACAAGTTTCGAACAATATATATATATATATCCTCTTTTGGTAGTATCAGTGTTACCAACTCGAAATGTTGCAACCACATTTGATCCGGGAGAGTTTACAATCACCCATTTTGAGTAGTCACGTATACATTTTTAAACGATTAAAACAATAAATTTATTATTACGGCGTCTTGAGACGACAAATTTAATATGACGTATTGAACGTAATAACTTTGCCGCCGCTAACCGGGTCGGGAACTATTGGGTTCCGATCAATTATTTATGTACCCGCACTAATTATATCGGCAGAGTTATGCTTGAACCGAGAGCGAGTTTTTCGCGGTAAACACTCGACACGAACGATTCGTGCGGTTGTGAATATTGTAAGATGCCCCTAAGGCATTGGAAATATTAAACCGAGGTAAGGGAAAAGTCAACGACTATTATAAATTACTTAAATGTTCAGGTACCCTAAATCGCTAACGAAAAAAAACACTGAATTTTGCTTGAATCGTCTTTATGCGTTCGTTAAGGTGCGTACACATGAGCGCACGCTGTGCGGCGAATAGGGTGAGCACATCCGAACGCGAACAAGCTCGCATGAGCATGCGGAAAACGTATTCGTTCGTGTGGACATCGTGCGTAGCGCACACATCCAATGCGTGGCTATGCGTGGTTATTTTACCTAAACCCGGATTTGGCCCATTTATTTTCAGTAGCCGAGTAGTACTCCGTGTGAGAATACGTATCAGTGTAGTGCGCGAGATATTACTATATTAATAATTAAAATCAGTGTTTTTTGTTGTTTGACCATGAGTGATCAGCTACAAATTGCAAGTGCAGCATTCATAATAATGTGTGCACTTGCAAAGAAGAATGAAAAAAAAGTTCGTCGTAAAAGACGATTATGGATGTCTCAGATTTATAGAGACAACGAAGATAGAGGCTCGAACATGATAAACAGCATGCAAAATGATTTAAATGTGTTTCACTTTCAAAATTAACCGTCCACACGAGCGCACAAATGCTCGCGCTGTTCCTTTGAGCATCTCCAAAAAACCGACTACGAACGGCTCGCCATGTGTGCTTGCGCGACTTATTCGCCGAACGACGACAAATGGGTCCGAATGGCCGCACACTTCGTCCACACGAGCGAACACTCGCATGCTCACCTTGTTCGCCGCACAGCGTGCGCTCGTGTGTACGCACCTTTAGACGTCCAAATACAAACTAAAAACAAACGGAATTGTGTATATTTTTGTACACGATTTGTAGTAGAAGAGATATCGAATGGTTTTTAATGTTATAGCTTCAATTTCAATCTGATAATAATATTGAAAATCAAAAAGTCATTAACCATTAAAAAGCTGCCAGTTTTTAACTCGATGAAACGTAATAAACACAAATAATTATTTTTGATACCAAGCATTAAATTCTAATCGAACTCTTTTAGGCTCCTTCAGTGCACAACAACATACCGTTTTTTTTTTTTCAAGATTTTTTATTTTAATGTAAATAACGTATATATCAATACAAAGTGTTGTACAGTGTAGAATGTAGATTCTAATAAAACCTCTTTTGTACGCCGTGCAATGTACGGTCGTCCACGTTCAGTGAATCGGAATTTTTCTCGTTTACAGCCCAACTCGTTTATACGGCTGGTATATGTGCCGAATCGGTTGCCGTTTGAAAAAGGTAATTTTTAAGGGGTGCCGGATTGGCACCCGTTAAATTACGCACATTTTTCTTCTCAATTTTACAGGCTTAGGACTGTCAACTATAAAGTAGGCTTGGTTAAAAATGTGCGTTTATTTGTGTTAAAAAAATATTAATGATATATACAATTTTAATTTTTATCTCTGTACCGTTATCTTCGAGGTACTTTTGGAATACAAACTTGTAATTGTCAATGATCAACAACTTGGTTCCGTTTTCACTAAACATTAAGTCCATAATAATAACGAAAAATTAAAAAATATAAATTAAAATACGATAGAAGTTTAAGCGAAAACAAATTTATACTAGTAAAATGTATATATTATAGGCACGAGTATAAATGACGATGTGTTATTTGATACTATGCAGTGCTCACTAACATTAGTAATAATAATTATACGTACATAGAATATATGATACGATTAACCATACAGTCATAAGTAGGAACGTATATTATATCAAATATCAATCGTTATCTTAACAGCGATAGTTTTCTAAAAACTTCTGACAAAACCTATCGAAAGTTAATTTCAAAGTCCCTACTTATTGTTCCAGATACTCTTTCCCATTTCATATTCCTTTTAGCCGGTGTAATTATCGCCCTGTTGTTCGTATATGATGAAACTGGCCAATGAGGACCCACAATTCCTTAGTATTTAGTCTATTTATTGTCTTTCATTCTTAGAATGTGCGTAATTTTTTCTTGTAAATTATTGACAACGATATCAATTGGGCTCGTCCCGTATTCAATATAAATAAATAAATAAATAAACAAATAAAAAAATTTATTTTGCCAATCTATTATACTTGATACAGTCTTATTTATACTTTGTTCCAATTATTAATAGTTAAAATTAAAATTGTTACGATTTTACCTGTACACAAACGGGAACCCATTCGGCTCAACGTAATCAAATACCTTTTTTATAAACGGTAATAATTCCGGCCAAATGGAAACCGATTCGGCTACTCCCGTTGATACGGCCGTCCACAAGACGTGTCGTCGGTCAAACGGACCCGAACCATTTCGTCGTTAAACTTTACCGCGGTTAACGTATACGTGCACCCGTACATAGTGAGTTTTACGATATGTACCACGTTTCAAGATTTTGCATCTTTTGGTTTACCGTAGTGCTTTAGTTTTCTACGCGAGAAATGATTTCGATCAAAGTTCATGTTCGCTTGACGATTTTGGGCAGAGGCGATTTTCAAAAGTTTGTTTTAAACGAAACGGTTAAGTGCAATACATATATAATATATATATATATATATATATATTGACCGTGTATGATTTATAGACAGCAAAGTTGTATTTTTTTGCACGTCATTCATGATAACAAATTAAATAAATAATAAATAAAATAACAACATCAAAAAGTAGTGTTTTAAAACGCGAACATTAATATTAATAAGCGTCTGTAAATTATAATTTATTAAAAAAAAAAAAAAAAACGCGATAAGGCGAATTAATAGTAAATTAAATAGTACGTAAAACGCACGATAAACGGACGGGGTTTTCGAGAAAAACCGTGATTTATTACACGACATTCATAAATAACGCAACGTTGTGCGACGGGGGTAGTTTTCCCCCGTGACCACCACACTAGGCAATTATTATTATACATAATATATACGACCGCACACACGATACACCGAATACCCGTAGTGAAAAATGTCTACGTTTCGATTGTTACCGGATACAGGGAAGGTGGTGGTGACATTTGAAATCAGCCTTGATTAGAGATGGGCTGTGAGTAAATACCCAACGGGTAAGAAATATATTTTTTCCTTTGAAAAACTGGGTATTTTTTTTTTTAATATGGCTATACTGTTTTATCTTAAATTGTGGTTGTAACCAAGGTGGATATATCTCCACCTTGGTTGTAACATAAATATTAAAGTATATTAAAATATCACATGACTACAATATACACACGGTAGAAATGTAAAATATAGATATACCGTTACGCTTACGGCATTAAGAATGCGTTGGTAACGCGGCATTCGTCTTGCTTTTGCGCTTTTTTTCGTTTTTGCTTTTTTAATGAAATACAAATTGTATTTTAAATGTATTTAAAAGGTACACAAAATCAAAATGTTAAGGATTACCTATATGCTATATGATAATTACAACTTAAAATAAATTAAGTACCTACATAAATAATATTGTATTCATGGCTATTATAATTTATATGAATATATAAAAATTATAATTTATTATTTTAATACTGGTGTTATATTTTTCATAATATTTTATATTTATAAATTTATAAACAATCTATGCTTATTAATTTATGTTTTTTTTTTTTTTTTTTTACTTCTACTTATCATAATATTTTTTCATTAAGTTGATATTTAGGCTTAGTTTAAATCTATTTGAATTAGGTAACATAGTTCTCTAAGTTGTTATATAATTACATTTATTAAACTTATCTGTTTAAATAAAAATTATAAAAATATACCTAATTTAGGTATTTTGGCTTGGATCACCACATTTTAACATTTGTTCGTTGATGAACAAAATTTTATTGAATATTTTTTGTTTGAAGTAATTACCCAAATTACCGGGTATTTATTTTAAATATCGGGTAAATAACTAGGGAATTTACCAAAAATATATTTACCGGGTATTTGCCCATCATTAGCCATGATACACGCACGCTGTTGCCGGCGAAGAGCACTCGCAGTACAGGAAAATTCGCGAAACATGCAAGCATATTAATTATATTTTACGCGATTGAAAACTAGAAAATATGCACTAAAATTTTCAATTTTTTAAAGTCGATAATTTTGCCATGTAAATGTAAAAAAATGTATTGATAAAACGTCAGTAACACTGAATCGATACAATTCAATTTTACTAGGAAAGTGTTATTCAAGAAAATTGACGCAATCGATTTTGCCGAGTTACGGAAAGGGTAGAGCAATGTAATAGTTTTTTTTTTTTTTAAACAGTACTTTGTCAAATAAATTTTGAAAAAATTTCATATTATTCACAAATGTCAATTTTTTTTTTAAGAAATCAGAATCTAGTGTGTGTGTGTGTGTGTGTGTGTGTGTGTGTGTGTGTGTGTGTGTGTGTGTGTGTGTGTGTGTGTGTGTGTGTGTGTGTGTGTTTGTGTGATTTTATTTTGACGTAGTATGAATTATTCTAAAAGTATTTTTGAGGGAACGTGGAAAGAATTAATTACCACGTATTTCACGTGCCGGCGCAATTAATGAGTACATTTCGAGTATTCGTACAGTAATCGGTGAAATTGATATATGGCTATTTAGATAACCTTAAATTCGTCGGCACAAAAGAAGTGTACATTTCAGGAACTTAGTCTTACATTTTAGGTGAAATTGACAAACACGAGTTTTCTACGAGGGTGGTTGTACATCATAGTTGTTCCCCCGGCGCCTTACGTTTTTATTCCTAAGTAAAACGTGTTTTTTGAAGGGTAATGCGAATTTTGAATTATCCCTGTGATACCCTTAAATTATCTTCAGCTCCGTCACTGGAAACAAAAAAAGCTTTTTGACCGTGCACTAATTACACCGACACACGGTCTCCGTTCGAAGACGCACGCTAACCGGGCAAGGCAACTTGGTCGATTTGAATTCAGAAAATACACACGTACGGAGAACGTTGCGCCGATCGTATTTCAGAGAACTAATTTCTAAAACAAAGCCCGCAATAAACGTTATAATGCGACGACTAGACGGCAAAACGAATCCACTGTTTTCTAAAACAATTAAAACTCCTGTCGCGGAAATGAATACGTGGAAAAGTTACGATCGCATACGCGCGTGTATACCTGAGACCACGCCGAGACACGCGAGCCGCGGAAAACAATATTCCGAACGTCGTCCTGAGGTCACGTGACCACCCTCTGCGAAACGCTGGTCCCGGAGGTGTTTTCAAAAGCGACAACCGTATTCGTATAAGTGGCACGTGCCACCGGGATCGTTTTAATGTTTTTTCCGCCGTCGATTAACGACGCTTTCAATGCGAGTCCTAGAACCTTGTCCATCCCTAAATAATCTCATGAGTGATATATATTATATATTGGATTTTTCAAAACAAGGAAATAATATTGTTTTCACGTTTTAATCAGTTCACGTGAAAAAAAAAAACATCTGGTTTCGTTAAAAAAAAAAAAAAAAAGGAGTGTTACTATTTCCATTTGAAATACAACGCAATTTTCTTCTCACGTAATAGTAAATTAATTTTAATAGGCGTGAATAAACGTGATGAGACATTCAATAACAATGAACTTCATAAAATAGTAACTTTTAAGTTTATTCGTCTAAAAAAAAAATATATATTTATATATTTATACTTTATTTCGACAAATCAACACGATTGAAACATTTCGTTGATATTGAACTATAACACAAAATCAAGTATCATTGATTTAGACCTTAGCGACTACTAAATCAAATACTTTTACAGTGTTTTATTAATATTTTCCGATAAGCTACAAAAACAACTCGTTGAATCGTTTGTATAGACGAGAAAACAATAGTAAAACGTCGTCGCTTGAAAATTATGAATAATAGTAAATAACTACGAACATTAATTAATACATATTACGTTGAAAAACATTTTCAAGCATTGTTTATTGAATACAGGTATTTACTAAAGAACCGCGACAAAAAAAAGGCCAAAGGGGGTATCTATACCCTCCCCTCTCAAATCCCATGTCAAATACGTCGCTGCTAATTCCGTAGTTTGAAAATATGTTTATTGTTAAAACACATCATGGGTCGGATGCGCATAAAAGGCGCACTCGATTACTGCGAGGGTGTATAATACAATAATTAAAGGCGCGCAGAACGAGTTCATGGTATGGATGTCATTATGTGAGAGTCGATATCATTTTATTGATTTGTTATTGTCGTTTAATTCGTATAAATTAGAAATTATATTTTATGGTGGCATATAAGTTGTTCTATTAGTTTGATACAAGTATCATAACACTGTTTAAATCAACAAATCTAGTCAAAAAAACATTAATTTTCTATATTTTGATGTTGAAAAGTTAAATAATGCATTTATTAGTAATAAAAAAATGACATTTAACATCGATTAATTATTTTTACAATGAAATACGGTTATAAATAGTGTCTATGTTCATAGTAACACTTGTTTTTAGTTTTAGAACATTTATTTTTGTAAAATATGTCACAAAACATCGTAAGATCGATTATGATATATAAACACTATAGCATAATAAAACAATATATTTTCAGACCGTTATTTACGTCCATGGGCCTATAGATAAATGTTACAAATAATGTAAAATAATGTGTATCGTATTGTTGAGAGACGGAAAATTAACATTAATTTCAATGAATAATGTATGGATTTTTCAAAAGTTTCTTTTATTATACTTAAGTATTCAAAACGCGTCATCATTAAGGTTTAGAGTCGAGTCTCGGCTTTGCAAATAGGATCTCAGACGAAGCGTCCGGGAGTGCCTGTGCACAAGGGAAAATTCCGTAGCTCGGACGGCCACTACAAATCAAAATTTATACATCGAGCATCCATGATGAAAAATAAGCGGGTTCAAACGTCATAATCATAATAATATTATTAAAATATGTATTATAAAGCGGTATTCTTGGTAGTCAGATGTGTCAGATTTGTCGATAAAACCATCTGCGATTCCTTAATTTGTTTCAAAACCACGTTTAAAATACATAGAGCAACCACTATAACTCGTATATACAAGTATAATATACTTTATTCATTATTTTCTCCGCCAATATAAAAATAATTTATATTATGGTAAAATAACAATAGAATGCTTCTTCCTATGAACTTATAACACATAATCTTTTTATTAGGAAATTCAATTTTATACAATTTTAATATAGCATGTTTTTTTCTATCTCCAACTGTTCGTCAAATATATTTAAATAACTAAAAGTTAACAGAAATAGCAAAAAAATAATAAATTTTGTATTTTTTTTTCTTCGAAATGAATAAACTTACAAGAAATTGTGAATTAACACTTTTTATCGAGAACACTCCGTTCTTCAATTTAAGTTCCATACATTTTTTTGCTAAGTGCTAAATTTCTCGAGTTGAGTTCGAAAAACAACGAAACTACCCTATTTTATTATTTTTCAACCCCCCAGAGGCACGGGAAGGGGTTGAGTAATCATGACCAAATTTAACTATAATTACTTTCTCATATTAATGAAAAAAGTGAGGGGATCTTATATAAAAATTATCAATATTTTTTTTTTACTTCTATAAATAAGGACCACCCTAATGTATATATTATATACACGTTGGACATACCGACTTTGTTGTGTGAATAACACCAAGATACATAACTTTTTGTTTTGTTCTATGTATTGTTTATACGATTCCAAATTGACAGAATTCCGAAATCCCCATAACAGAAGGTTAAATGTCAATTACCCTTAAATTCCATTCAAATTATCTCCGTTCAAAATTTAATATACAAAAAAAAAAAATTATCATCTTCAGACTAAAAATGTAAATTCATCATTGTTAGAAACGCCGTCGAAACACTATTGTTTAAAACACGAAATTTAATCGTAAAACGTTCAACCGTAATTATACAGTATTGAAAACACTAAAACGTAAAAATGTAATCAATTTATAATTTCATGCTGTAATAAAGAATTAATGTTATTATGTATGAACTTTACAGTGTCTCGGAGTTGTTACGTAATTTTTGCTTATACTTACACGCCATACTAACGCATTGTAATACGGTATTAAAAATTCCGTAGTTATAGCGTGATCACTCATTATTTATACACGAAGCCCAACAAAAGCCACTCAGTTCACCGACGCCGAAACTCGAGTGTAAAATGAAAATCAAGTCAACAAAACTTTACTTTAATTTTAATTTTATATTATTCCTGCGTTTAATAATACATTGTTTAAAAATGTATTTCGTCTTTCGTTAACTTGATGAATTTTCAAGCGAAATCGGTCGGATCACGACGAGGGGGAAACGACGATATACCTACTCTTTTTCTCGCGATGACATATTTAAAGGCTGATTTACGATTCCGTAACCACCTGCACCTATGCCAGTGGTCGGCAACCTTTTTTGACGGAAGAGCCAAAAGTTACAATACACAACATTTTCCAGATTTTAAAGAACCACTAAACATTTTCGTAATTTTTTAAAATATAATTTTATTTTAAAACTTTAGTAGACATAATAATAATAATAATATTAATTTATAAAAATATAATAAATGTATAATAAAAAAAAAACATTTTTTAATACTATGGACGGCGTATGACTAATTAGTTGTAGAATGTAGATAGTATCGCGATTATCGGTTTAAAAGGCATGTACTATAGTCTATAACAAACGTTTACAACGATAGACTGTGCTCCACGCAGGCACTATCAAATTATTTTATAGACATAAAATATTGTTATTGAACATAAAATATTAATTTTTATGTGTAGCTGGAGAGCCGCAACTTTAGACCGAAAGAGCCACATGTGGCCCTAAGCGGATAATCCAATATTAAGATTTCTGCGGATCATAACTCAGAGTCGAGTGGATTTTCATTGATTTAGCATGGAGTCAAACCAGGGGGGCGCATGGTGTCTTTTGGCTACGCTATTTTTTCCTCCGGCACCTGCAAGCGCGGGCTGTAATCCGTTATGTACTCGTGATGGGAAAGACTCCGTTTCGGATTTTTAATAAGATCAAAACTGTTTATGGAGACCACGACCGTACGAATGTGTACGGGTAGTGTCATGACACCACCTTGTCATTCTCAAAAAAAAAAACTCAAAATCACGATTTCAACCCGAAAAATCGTGCTCCTAGAAGGAAAATGAATTATATATTTGGCACGGAGCAAAACAATAATGGCCACACGTTACTGTGAAATGTTAAAGAAAAAAAAAATACTTTGAGGCTGTTTAGAACAAAATAAGGATCAGGTGACAAAAGACCAATGTGTCTGTTGAAGGACAACGTCCATACTCACACAGCCCGCATTATAACGCGACTATTGAAGTGATTCGGATGAAACGTTATCGACCAACCCATCTCACAACGTTGATCTCGCACCTTCAGATTATAATTTGTTTAACCTCTCAATAGTAGTTTACTTGGCAATGGAAATAGGTTTTCAACTGACGTGTAACCAAAGGACAAGTTGATCAGTTGGCGGAAAAATGTACCAAATTTGTCACTCGACATACGTAACGATGACAGTATAGAAAAACAATTTACAGCCAATATCTACTTAGTCCTGTAATTTTTATTTGAAATACAAAGATTTTCAGATTTTTTAAACATAAAATACCATTTGTGCCTCGTATAAAATATACATGATTCGATTTTTTTTTTTTTTTAATTTCACATTGAGAGTTGATTATATACGTTTTCAATCGTATAATTTATGTCGTGGTTTTTAAATTGTTATTATTTAATATGGGGAAGAAAAACGCACGAAAGATTAATTGGTTTTTGATTTTCAAACTTAATTGGATTTCTTGATAGAAAAAAAAAAACCAAAAACTGGCAGTTACACTAAAGCAATATTTATCGTTGGCAAAACATAAAAAAAAAAAATAATATAAAAAATACCTAAATAAAATTCTAGTTAGTATTGATCAGTGAATTTAGAATAATTTTTTAGTCATTGGATGTGTACCAATACGCATTTAGCTGTAAAATGTAACCGAATATATTTCACGGGGAAAATAATAGGAGTTCAAACTACCATAAAGAAAAGAAATCAATTCCCTATAGTTAGAGTATGATTCCGAGCTTAATGTAGTTCGTATATATATATATATATATATATATATATATATATATATATATATATATTTATTTATTTATTTATATATATATACATATAACATTAGTTTGGTTTGAGTAAACACTTTCAACGAAAATAATATTGTTTTAATTTCTTTGGCGAAAATTATAACGATCGCTATAATAATATTATGTGTGTCAATACTTAAATAGTAGTTTGTTTACCCCGCCATTCGCATTATCGCTCAGTAAAACGTACACTTATTATTATTACGATTATACATATATGTGTGCATAATTTGTTTTAATATTCGTACTGTGGGAATAAAAATTAATTAATTTTCAATTTGATTAATTTTTTTTTATAGTTTTTTTTCACGATAACGTTACTTTCTTTCAGTGTCAGAAAATACATTATGAATTTTTCAAACGATGTTTTAAGTGAATTTCAACGACTGTCAATTCATAAGTTGTGACTTATTTAGTTCGTAACAAATATTTAATTTCAAAATGAGATATAGCCCAAGTGTATTAAATTCGAGAAATCGAACACCTACCTAAACGGGTTTAAACTCAAAGTATTAACGGGTCTTTATAGTAATTTATTGCACGTCATGAGTTCGAATTATTATAAATTTGTTTTGATGTTTTATTTTAATTTCATATCCATCCAAAGCACTAAGAAAAATTTAAAAAAAAACACTAAAATCAATTGTATTACAGCAATATACCATAGCACCAAATATAAATTTCTATTATGATATAATTATACATTGTATATTTTTGTAAACTACAGTTAAAATTGAAACCAATTTTTTTTTTTTCAATATACCTAAAACTACTAAAACATAAATAAATATAAGAATTTACCCACAAGATTTTTGTCAGTGTCATTTAAATTATAATCTATAAACAAACCAATATCATTTATACGTTGTATTTCTAAATCTACACCATTCAAACGCCTTATTTTTGACGACGTAGGAAGAATATCGTCAGAATTTCGTTTGATCTTTTCGTTATTTTCAATTTATAAGGATCGAGGAGTATACGAGGACGTTTTAAAAAAAAATGTTCAATGTTTGTTGCTTCTTCATACTTAGACCGTTTGTGTAAATGTATAGCACACAACTCTACTCGGCATATGAGCACTTAGTACTTACTAAATACGACTGCAGGGACGCCAAAATATATTTGATAATTGGTTTTAGATTATATTTATTATTAAATCTATTTTTAGCTTTACCATTGAAAATGGCAATGAAAAAATTACAAATAAATCTATATAATGATAATGTTTTAATATAGATGCGTAAAAATCATACATGTATGATGTATTATATTCTTATTTCTCAGAAATTTTTCTTATGTAGGAAAATATAGTATAGTCTTATGGGGAGGTCTGACTCCCACATCCTCCCCCTTGTATTCGCCCCTGACGGGACGTGCCCACTTTTAATACAATATTGATAACATATATAATTAGTGCAGAACATTTTTAAGTAGAGTTGATGGATCCTTATTGGCTAGAATCATCACACGATGTAATGGCTGATTTTTTGCGTAGTTGGTGTTACAATATATCGGTAAGAAAAATGGATAATTGTGACACAAATGAAAGGATGGTACTTTGAAATTAATTTGTGCTATAAGTTAAGGAGAATCTATTAGTCCATCAATAAGGCGTTTTAGAGAAGCCAAATTAGCTTCAAGTCTTCTGTCAGCTAAAGTATTCATGCCAAGTCGGTATAAAACGATTAGTCGTGTGTCATCTGTGACGAGTTTAGAACTATTGATTGCAGCTTAGCCGGATAACCACGACAATTTCGGGCCGTTTAAGTCGTAACGGGCAGAACGTAATTTATTGATCTGGATGTAATCTTTTCAATGTAAAGTAAATACATATTAATGTAAAACAATAACAATAAGTCTATATAAATAACGGCGGCGCCTTGATAAGAAGGTGATATGGTGTGTCATGCATGCTTTCATTTGGGTAGGTTTAAAACTGTTAATTATGACATTTTCATATTACTATCGTTAGTTTTTGTATATCAACATATTATGTACAGCAGTATGTGATTGAAAAAAAAATTTGCTCAGGATCCATCGGTTTGTAAGTAGGCCGATAAATTACGGGAAACTCGGTGGGCCGAATCTGTCCGGTCCAGTACATTTGTAACTGAATTTTGACTTGATTTTTTTATGTAACTCAGTGATTATGGCTATGTTTCTTTATTATTACTTATCACGTATATGACTGTATTAAAAGAATATCGTAAGTTTAGACTGTGAAATTGATTACGTTTAATAGCGTGTAGTATGAAAATTATAAGATTAACAACCATGTATAACTCATGCAGAATGTGACTGTACCATTTTTCAAATTTTTGATAAAATATATAATTTACATTTATTTATTTAAATGTATTTTTATTTACAGCAACTGTATATTTGGGTTGTAAATAAACTGTTATTGAGCCTTACTTGTAAACCAAAAATTCCTTCCACTTGGTACCTAAACAAGGCATATAACTTCTCGACATTTTTTATAGTCATTTCAAGCGTACGTAAAGTAAAAATAAAATGTGCATTTATAACAACTGAGAAAGGTGATATAATTACACGAAGAAGTAATTTTTTGTGAATAACAATTATGAATTTTAGTTGATTAATTTCATGTAATTTTAAAGATACAAAACATTATTCTATAATTGAAAATAAAAATAAACTTTTCGATGGGTTAAGTAAACATAATTTAACTTTATTTTTATACTTCATTTTAGTTTTTAATGAACTTTGTACATTTGAACGTTCTTAAATTAATTGAATTTAGAATTAACAATAGTTTTTACCATATAGGCCGCTTATAATTTTACCTTATTTTCACTGTTCAGCGAATTATGAGCATATTCATTTAATTTAAAACACTATTTTAATTTCGTAAAAAGATATGTCATATTTTATACCGAAAAGTGTATTAAATCTATTCGTAACTCATATTTCATAATAAACACAACGATTTAAATATTTAAGTGGTTTTGTTTAAAAAAGTATTCCACCGCAAAAACTTCCTAATTCTCGGTTGTACAATCCGTCACCGAAAAGAGGTAACGAACAGATTTTTATGTTAACGTGTAATTAGTGAAATAATAAATTATAATTAACAAAGCTCGAGACTTAACTCTCTTGAAAGTATAAAAATAAATACTCAAGTTTTTAGTAAAAAACATTAACATATACCTACATTAAAAAAAAATTAGGAAAAAAAATTATCAAATTATCAAAACAAAGTAAGAAGATATACTATACGTATACTATACCCTACCCGTATAAGATATACGGGTAGGGTTCTAAAATTTCATGAAAGTTTCATGAAATATTTCATTTACACGAAAAATAAAAATTTCCCCAAAATAAATAAAAAAAAGCCGATAAGATAATGGTGGTGGAAGTTCGTCCTTCGTCGCTTCGCTCCTCGGACAAGATAATGGTGAGGAATGTATAGCACTTTCTATCATGGGATCACCTGGTTTACGATAGTTTAGTTGTATGGTACTTTACATTTGAATGCAATGTTAAATCATTGTAAGTTAAGTACAGGATACAGTAGTTGGGTGGGATACACGAGATGCATTGCTAGATTAGGCATTATTGGATACATTTTGGAATTATTTTATATTATAAAAAAAAAAAAAACGATTCTGAACGAAGATGAAGATGTCAGCCTTAAATTGTAATATATGTTTTATTTTAATATCCTAGATTGGGTTAAATTTACATTTGTCTATTCATGTGACTTCTGCTCGTGAGCATTGGACAAACCAGGATGTGCATAGATAGGGCGTAGGTAAATACCATATTATTTGCCTAAATGCACTATCGTGACGGTACCACCCGACCCCGCCGTCCATATATGCTGAATGCTCCGTGGCTACGTCTATTTAAATATTAATAATTAATAATAATATATAAAATCCGCATGTTTATGGAACTGATATACACATTAAAATAACTGGAAATTGGAAGTTAGTAACGTTCTATTCAACCATGTAAAGGTACGTTATACACCTTGTGTTTACAATCTACCAATATTTTGTATAGAACAGCTGTCAGCTACTGATTATATTATAATAAACTTAATCTATTTAATTATCTTTATCAGCTGTGATATTACATAATATTTTCATTTCTTATCTTTGAATACAAAAATTTTCATACATTTTCAACTACAAAATAATTTGCAAATATTCGTGATTTTGACAAATTTTGTCGATTTTTGAACTTCAACTGCTTATAAAAAAAAATTGTGCCTATGTATTTGAATAATTTTTGAATCACTCTTAGATCAACTTATTCAAAACCTTCTATTAAATTTTCAAGCGATTTGGTAGGGCCAAAAAATTGTTATCGACTTTTATAAAAAAAAATCTAAGAAAAATCGAATTATTCAAATGCCTATAAATAGCTAAAAAATAAACGAAATATTTTGAAAATACAACTATGTAAAGAAAATGCCTATTTAAACATTTTGTGAAAGTTTTAAGTTTCAACGACCTATACTTTTTGAATAAGAACAAATATCAAAAAAGCCGATAAGATAATGGTGGTGGAAGTTCGTCCTTCGTCGCTTCGCTCCTCGGACAAGATAATGGTGAGGAGTGTATACCACTTTCTATCATGGGATCACCTGGTTTACGATAGTTTAGTTGTATGGTACTTTACATTTGAATGCAATGATAAATCATTGTAAGTTAAGTACAGGATACAGTAGTTGGGTGGGATACACGAGATGCATTGCTAGATTAGGCATTATTGGATAGATTTTGGAATTATTTTATATTATAAAAAAAAAAACGATTCTGAACGAAGATGAAGATGTCAGCCTTAAATTGTAATATATATTTTATTTTAATATCCTAGATTGGGTTAAATTTACATTTGTCTATTCATGTGACTTCTGCTCGTGAGCATTGGACAAACCAGGATGTGCATAGATAGGGCGTAGGTAAATACCATATTATTTGCCTAAATGCACTATCGTGACGGCACCACCCGACCCCGCCGTCCATATATGCTGAATGCTCCGTGGCTACGTCTATTTAAATATTAATAATTAATAATAATATATAAAATCCGCATGTTTATGGAACTGATACACACATTAAAATAACTGGAAATTGGAAGTTAGTAACGTTCTATTCAACCATGTAAAGGTACGTTATACACCTTGTGTTTACAATCTACCAATATTTTGTATAGAACAGCTGTCAGCTACTGATTATATTATAATAAACTTAATCTATTTAATTATCTTTATCAGCTGTGATATTACATAATATTTTCATTTCTTATCTTTGAATACAAAAATTTTTATACATTTTCAACTACAAAATAATTTGCAAATATTCGTGATTTTGACAAATTTTGTCGATTTTTGAACTTCAACTGCTTATAAAAAAAAATTGTGCCTATGTATTTGAATAATTTTTGAATCACTCTTAGATCAACTTATTCAAAACCTTCTATTAAATTTTCAAGCGATTTGGTAGGGCCAAAAAATTGTTATCGACTTTTATAAAAAAAAATCTAAGAAAAATCGAATTATTCAAATGCCTATAAATAGCTAAAAAATAAACGAAATATTTTGAAAATACAACTATGTAAAGAAAATGCCTATTTAAACATTTTGTAAAAGTTTTAAGTTTCTACGACCTATACTTTTTGAATAAGAACAAATATCAAAAATCAATGATGCCTAAATTGTTATTTTACGCGATTATGTGAAAAAATTGTAATTTCAAACACTCATAAAAATTTTTGATTTTATTCCAGTGCAAATTTTTTTACAGATAATTGAAGGAAAACGTATGTCAAACTTTGTACCGAATTTACAATTCTTAGTTTTGAATACTTAAAATTTTATGAATTTTCAACTGCAAAATACATAGCAAATATACATGATTTTGACGAATTTTGTCAATATTAGCACTTATAAACGCTTATAAAAAAATTTTGTGCCTATGTATTTTTATAATTTTTGAATGGGAGTTAGAACAACTTATGTGGACCCTTCTATTAAATTTTCAAGTATTTCGTCCGAGCTACATTTTTTTTATCAACATTTATAAAAAAAAAAAATAAAAAAAATCGAATATTTCAAATGCCTATAAATTGATTAAAAATGAGTGAAATCTTTTGAAAATAAAATTATATAAAGAAAATGCCAATATAAACAACTGATAAAATTTTCAAGTTTCTACAACTTATACTTTTTGAAAAAAAAAACAATTAGCAAAAATCGTTTGAGGCTAAACCGTTGTTTAACGTGTTTTTGTAAAAATTTAAATTTCAAACACTCATAAAATTTTTTTGTCTGAATCCGGTAGAGTTTTTTTTGCAGATAATTGAAGAAAAACTAATGAAAAACCTTGTACCAAATTTTCAAAACTTAGTTATAAAAGAAAAAAATTTTACGATTTTTCAACAACAAAATTATTTGCAAATTTTCGCAATTTTTACATATTTCGTATAAATTGGAACTTTGAGCACTTATAAAAAAAAATTGTGACTTACGATTTTGGATTTTTTTTTATCAGTTATGGAACAACTTATAAGAAACCTTGTATTAAATTTTCAAGATTTTCTGGCAAAAAAAAAAAATTTTATCGTTATTTTAAAAAAAAATACTTAAAAAAATTGAAAATTTCAATTGTCTATAATTAGCTCAATAAAAGTCAAAAGTGTTCAAAAATTTTACCACGTATAGATGATTTTAATATAAACATTTGGTGAAAATTTCAAGTATCTACAATTTTTGGTTTTTGAGTAACGGCTAAATAAAAAAATCGATTTCGTCGAAAACGGGTTTTGCACAAAAAGTACCGGTTTTTCCTCATTTTTTGTTTGTTTTTCCCGTGGCATTTGAAAACTTTTGGGAATTTTCACTTGTGACCTCTCTAAGGTACCTCCGATATTCGTTTTGCCACCGAAAACATACCCTGAAGTTCAAAATTGAAGCATTATTTCGAGTAGTTATGGTGTACACAGACACAAAAACAAAAAAAAAAAAAAACAAAAAAAAAAAAAAAAAAAAAAAAACACACATCATAGTAAAATCAATACATTCTTCACTTCGTTCAGAATCTAAAATCAATGATGCCTAAATTGTTATTTTACGCGATTATGTGAAAAAATTGTAATTTCAAACACTCATGAAAATTTTTGATTTTATTCCAGTGCAAATTTTTTTACAGATAATTGAAGGAAAACGTATGTCAAACTTTGTACCGAATTTACAATTCTTAGTTTTGAATACTTAAAATTTTATGAATTTTCAACTGCAAAATAACTTCAAATTTTCGCGATTTTCTACACATTTCGTAAAAATATGAACTTTTTATGCTTATAAAAAAAAAATTGTGCATTACGCTTTGAATTTTTTTTTTATACCGATAAGTTCGACATATTAGGTACCTTGTATTAAATTTTCAAGAATTTTTGTCCAGTCAAATTTTTTTTATCCACATTTCAGAAAAAAAAACAAAGAAAAGTTGAAAATTTCAATTGTCTATTAAAAGCTCAAAAAAAGTCTAAAGTTTACAAAAATTGTACCACGTATAGATGATTCCAATGTAAACATTTGGTGAAAGTTTCAAGTTTTTTCGACTTATACTTTTTGAATAAGAACAAATATCAAAAATCGTTGAAGGCTAAATTATTATTTTACGCAATCATGTAATTATTTCGTAAACGTTTGAACTTTAGATGCTTATAAAAAAAAATTGTGCCTATGTATTTTTATAATTTTTGAATGGGAGTTAGAACAACTTATGTGGACCCTGCTATTAAATTTTCAAGTATTTCGTCCGAGCTACATTTTTTTTATCAACATTTATAAAAAAAAAAATAAAAAAAATCGAATATTTCAAATGCCTATAAATTGATTAAAAATGAGTGAAATCTTTTGAAAATAAAATTATATAAAGAAAATGCCAATATAAACAACTGATAAAATTTTCAAGTTTCTACAACTTATACTTTTTGAAAAAAAAACAAATAGCTAAAATCGTTTGAGGCTAAACCGTCGTTTAACGTGTTTTTGTAAAAATTTAAATTTCAAACACTCATAAAATTTTTTTGTCTGAATCCGGTAGAGTTTTTTTTGCAGATAATTGAAGAAAAACTAATGAAAAACCTTGTACCAAATTTTCAAAACTTAGTTATAAAAGAAAAAAATTTTACGATTTTTCAACAACAAAATTATTTGCAAATTTTCGCAATTTTTACATATTTCGTATAAATTGGAACTTTGAGCACTTATAAAAAAAAATTGTGACTTACGATTTTGGATTTTTTTTTATCAGTTATGGAACAACTTATAAGAAACCTTGTATTAAATTTTCAAGATTTTCTGACAAAAAAAAAAAATTTTATCGTTATTTAAAAAAAAAATACTTAAAAAAATTGAAAATTTCAATTGTCTATAATTAGCTCAATAAAAGTCAAAATTCTTTGAAAATTTAATGATGTATAGACAACGCTAATCTAAACATTTGGTGAAAATTTCAAGTATTTACATCGATTAGTTTTTGAGTTATAGCAAAATAAAAAATTTGATTTTGTCGAAAACTGGTTTTGCGTAAAATATACCGTTTTTCCCTCATTTTTTAAGGGTTTTTCCCGGCGCGTTAAAAAAATATTGAAAATTTTTAACTTTTGACCCCCCAAAGTACCAACTAGATTCACTTTCCTTTCAGAAAAGTTGCTATATAAGGCAATCGAAGCATTTTTACTGCCCCAAATCGTGTCGACAGACACAAAAATAAAAAAAAAAAAAAATAAAAAAAAAAAAAAATAAAAAAAAAAAAAAAAAAAAAAACACACATCATTGTAAAATCAATACATTCTTCACTCCGTTCAGAATCTAAAAGGGTTGTTTTCCAATTAATACATATTAGAGCTATTCTGCTATATTATGTAATAAAGATGAGAAAACACGTTTTAATTAGGTAGTATATCTATTCTATTCTATTCTATGAAAACATAGAAAACATAAATAATTTTTAAGCACAAAGTGCCCAATGCCTATGTTTTTTTATGTTAATTTTAGTTTTATAGTGTTTAATTTTTTACTAAATTTATAATGTGTAAATAAAGGTGATACCTAAATATAGCCTGAACCAAATTATATACACTTATGCAGTTATACTTATACGTAAAACATACTTACTATTCATTTTTAACCCTTGCATTTGTGAATGTTATCTATACATTTATTTTTTACAAAACAATATTATTTATCTATTACAGATTTTACTTTTTTGTTTCTCAAAATTATTTATGAAATGATATTGTCTTTAAATAAGTACAAAAAATACAATATTAGACAGGTATCTAATTTGTAACTAGACACTTAAGATTTCTTTTGCATATTACAATTTACAGCACAAGACAAGAAAAAATAAATAAATAATCATTACCTACGAAATAACGAACTATTATCGAGTAAATAAAATTCTTCTAGCTCCAAAAATCATTAATAGTTACAACCACGGTCTTAGAAGATATCTTGTAAGACCGTGGTTACAACCTAAAATTTATAAAACTCAATATTATGTTTTATTATTTGGTATCTGGTATAAAACATGGAGCCTTCACAATACGCCGTGTCGCATAGATTTTTATAAATTCAGTGCGTAAGTAACAAAATAATTATTAGTTTATATTATGGTTAAACTGTAAGTCTATAATCAAGGAATGATACAATCTGATTGATAACATTTCACCAATACATATCATATTATTATTTATCAACATCATGTCATGTATTTAAAAAAAAAAATTATATTTCATAATTTCATTGAAATATTTCAAGATGAGTGAAATTTTCAATTTTGAAATATTTCAAATTAAGAACCCTATATACGGGTCATCGATTTTTTTAAAGTGAAATTACTGTAACCCGGGCTACTTAAACATCGAATGTATATTACAAAAACGCGGGTGGCGTTAAAAATTATTCATACATAATTCTTTTTTTTATTCATCCGTAATATTGTGTAAAAATTATTTCCGGGTAAAACATCGTTTGCCGGGTCAGCTAGTTAGGGAATTATTTGGACGATAAGTGCGTAATATTCATTACATGGCGTGTTTCACCGTAATGCGTCCCGGTTAATATACGCGTTATTTTTTTTTCAAAACAATTTCCACTTAGAACATTTTCGGGTAAAATTAAAACAACATTCAAACTATATTAAAAAAAAATAAATAAATAAATAATCATAATGATAATAATACAAAGTAAATAAAATAGTATTCGGTGTGATTTTATTAATTTTTTTTTAGTTTTGAAATCACTCAATCGGCAACAAAAAATCTTATTTTAAGTAGTTAAGTAATGAGACGGAGGTGCAGGTGGGCAGCCGTCCGCTCGCAGGTGGTGTAGTGGAAAATGAAGGATCGCGGAATAAGGCGAATAATTATCCACTATTTGATTTATTCCAAAACAAAATAAACACACTAGTAATCACACCAGGAGGAAGAAAAAACAAAAAGAGAAAAAAAAGAACAGCAAGATGTGGAGAAAAACGCGTCGGCACGGGGACTCTACCTTGTCACCGTGATGGTTGATGGCAGAGAGCCAGCCCGTCCGCGGTGCGTATCCACCGTGTGTTGCCGGCGGCTTCCCTGCTCCACCTCAGCGCCTATCGAGGCGGTAGGTGGGAGGTTATCGTCGTCACTGTCGCGGCCTTTGGCGTGGCTGGACAAGAGAGTGAATGCGATACGTAATGGTCGGTGTACTATTGTACCTACGACCACTACGGACCGTGTCAGTAACTAGTATCACAAGTGTTATCTATGTTATGTAAATATTTTGACGTTCTTTCAAATCGTATGAAAAAAATAAGTTTCAGAAAAATTCGACACCCTGTACGTAAACAAAACACTCGTAACTAATTCGAGGTTTGGAAAAACTTATTCCGGTATAAACCGTAAGAAAAAGTACGCTTATTGTCATAAAATATTTATCGTCTCTTTCGACCGACTTAAAAAAAAAACATAATACAAATATATAATTCCAACGGAAACATAATACTATATCGGATACATTGAACGAGTCACGTGAATTCTAAGAACCCCGGTCCCCATTACGTTTTTAACTTCTTAGTAATTCGCTCGGTTTAACATTGAAACGTGTTGGCGTGCTGTTAACATAAAATGTGCATTAACCTTAAAACGCGCCAAAGACAAATCTATCGCGTCCGACACGAGTCTCTCGATAATTATCTGTCCCTTAGCGTCAATCGACGTCATTCGGAGCACTCGAAATACCCATAAACGATCGAACTAAACGGTCGGAAAACGACAGAAACACAACATTTAAGTATTTTACGCACACGACATTTTGTCAAAGATAAATCCACATTTTTGAACAGTTCAGCAGCTAAAAAAATACAAGTCGGTATTAATAAATTATGGTATAAACATAACCATAAACATATATAATATGTATGTATATGTGTATTTCGACCTTTGTTTAAATTTAATCCATAGTATTTATTCAATCTATAAAATAACTCGAAAATGGTGTAAAAATGTGATAATTGATATCCTAATACTCTCATAGGCAGCATGTTGATATCTTATAAAAATTGGTTTTCGTTAAAAAATAATTCGATTGAAATTAGGTTTTTCTTTTGATTTTATAAAAATTGATTAAAAAGTGACATAAATGTATTAATCCGATTAAGTCGATATAACCTCTTATCAATATTTTTTAATTTACTCGATATATTATATAATACAAGTGTTCGAAAATGTCATCAACAATCGTCGTGCATAATAATTTATAATAAAACATTGATTGTTTTAAACGAAGAATACAAAAGTGATTTGTATTAATTATAATTGTTATTTCTAATTAATCGATGGGGGGGGGGTAAGGAGTCTTTGATATCAATGTTTTAACAGTTAAATTATTTCAATCAAAAATAAATTGGAAACGTATTTTGATAATTTATTACTTTCATTATTTTAATTAATTTTGCAAGCACATGTGTGTGTGTGTGTGGTTTGTTCTTTTGTATTCACTAAAATTTACTTCGTATCTACGCTATTTTTTTATTTGTTTTGCGTAATATGTTAGTTTTTCTATAACAGTCATTGACAAAGTTTCGCCATTTTAACCGTTTACCATATAAATGCTTAATGTTTTATTTTTTTATTTCTAATTTTTTGATTCACAACCACTCTTCGTATGCGGTCGTCTTCACAATCCTGAGCAACACACGTAATTCGCGTGCAATCACAAGTTATCACGTGGAATCGATATCTAAAAATGACGTTGTGATGCCGTTAAGGTAGCGATGTCATCACGTCTCTTCTAATATTTTACTGTTGTTATCACCGTCGCGCCGGACGGGGGATAGCGTTTTTCGTTCCAACGGCGAAAACGGTTCCAACTCACTTATACATCATTTTATGCACCCATCATATACGTGAAATATGATCGGGAAGTCGCGCGCGCGTATCAAATATTAAAATCACGTTCGAGCGCGAAAACGGTTTCGTTTATGACGGGCAGACGTGGCGATAAAATAACAATTTCAAAATGTCCGATTTCTTTATTTATTTTTTTTCTTTTTGAGCGGAACGTTTTTCGCTTCGGTATTTTACTCGTGGTCCAAAGCGAAGCTCGGTAACTGCACAGGCGTGAAATCCCACAAGATCTACACGTGAAATCGCGTTTCCGCGCGATCCCTCCGGACGTCACGTGACGGCGCGTTCAACGATTTTGATTTTCGATCGCGCGATCGTCGGTTTTAACCATATCATCACGACGGTTTGGCGTGTTCGGACAACAGTTTTAACACGAAAACTCGTATTGGACCGACACGATGCTTTGGTCGGAGACGTCGGTCGTCACCGTGTTTTCGAGACGACGACAAAGCGAGCTTTCTGGTCTTCTCGCGTCCCTGACCTTTTGTACGAGATGGTTTATTATAAGCGCGTTTTTGTTGTCAACTTACGTTTTAAGATGTATTTTTTTAAATTTTTGTTCATACTTTAAAAACACCAATATACTGTACTTTTTCGAAAAAAATAATTTGCTTATTGTTTTTTTTTCATTGTGTTTTCCAAATTTTTAGTTTTGTTTTTTTTTTTTTTAATCGCAACCAATATATATATTTTATAACTCGATACTCTGAAAAAAAAAATGTTTTTACATACATTTTGAATTCCCGCTGAAATTTCTATCTTGAAAATTTAAAAAAAACGTCACACCAATTTTTGCATTGTCAAAAAATCTATTTTTCATACCGATTCATAATAAAGACATAATAATAATTTATACAAACATTGAAAATAAATACCCATTTTCAACATTATCCTTGACCGAGTGGTCATAATGGATTTCATTTCGAGAGGGGGTTTTACAATCAGAACACATTTAATTTGGTTTTTATTTTTAAATTTTAGAATATTGTTATTGATTGGGTACCGAAAATAAATTTCGGAATGAATACATCACCCCTTCAAATACGCCATTAATGGTTACAAGCTATGGCTTTTGTATGAAAATACAAGAAGAATATATTGTTAGCATAATTCAAAAACAAAACATAAATTGCTGAGATGTACTTGACTATTATAACACTGCACTTTTGTCAATTACTAACGAATTCTATAACTTTTAATACTGATTTAAGTACAATAAAATTGATAAATTAAACATTTTCAATCCAAACATATACTTAATATACTTAATAATAATTGTGGTGGTGCTCCATCTTGTTGTAAAATGAAATCATCTCCATCTGCTTGCAGTAGTGGGAAAAGCCAATCCTTAATCATTCGTAGGTATGAAGTTCCTGTTATTGAGTTTCCATCAAAGAAAAATGGTCCGTACACTATCACATGACTAAACTGCACATTATCGCGACTTATCGGCAATCGATAAAAACTCGATAACCCCACCTTTCAGATGGTTGGTGCTTCGTTTACCTCAAATTACAGGAACAATATTTATAGTCTACTAAAATCGGATGAATCATTTTGTATATTTTATACAATATAATTTGATTCGCCGATCACACTAGTCATGAATCGAAAGAGGGAACTCAGCGTATCCTCTTCCCACAACATTTTAAATAGGTGTCTTCGCCACCGAAAATGTGTTACTGTATAAGGCAATTATTCGTCAACATCATTAGAACGATTGTATTTTCTATGCCCATGTGTGATTTGCACTCGATGTAAAATAATTATAGAGTTTTTCTTGTGAATAATAAAAGTAGGCAAGTAGAATAATATTTCATAATATTTCGAATGTGATGATTATTTACATTGTTTTATTATTTTGAATGATTTTTATTGAATTCAATTATTTTCACTTCAAAAAATAATCGTTTTTGTCGATGAATTTTTTTTCCCCAGAGCTTTCGTAACATTAGTCATTTTAACATTAAAATGCAATTTACTCGGTTGTTTGATGAATATAAATCTTTTTTTAGAGTATTTTCATATTGATTGATAACAGTGTAATTTCTGAATCGAAGTTTTAAAAAAAAAAAAATAATAAAAAAATACACGATTCAATATTTAACAATTAAGTATTCATACTGCACTATTCCAGAACTCGTATTCGAATCCTCTTATTGTGTTGTTTTGAAAGCACTCAAGTAATCGTTGGTTATTTGGGATGAGTATGACAAATGCAGCCTTCCCCTCACCCCACCCGTCAATTCGCAATCACGTCGAATGTTTGAACGTGCCGTAGTGTACACTAGGGGAGGAAACACGCCATTCACCAGATACACATACGCAAGTGCAAAAACGTGCTGCAAAACGGTGCAGTTTTTTTTCTCTATTAAGTTATTAAGGCTACTTTTACGTTCAATTAAAATTAAATCTGACACGTTTTAAACGTAACACCTAGTACGCGTGCGTACGAACAGTGTATGCGTTACCGGCAATATGGATAATTCAGGTATTTTGCAAAATGACTAGGTATTATGCATATTGCCGACCGGTTTTAGGCAATGTAAATAAAACATAAGATTTTTAATATTATTTTACATATTATAACCTAGGTATTTTATAAGATACCTAGGTATTATGTAAAATACCAATTTTTTTTTTAGGCAAAGTAAAAAACAAAAGATTCTTATAATTATTATATAGTATTACTCATACTATAATTATTTATCTTTTATTATTTATATTACGTTAGATTATTATATTTATTTATTATTATTATAGCTACTTACTACAACACGTTGTTGAAGAATGACATTTTGATGTGTATAAAACGTTATTTTTAAGACAAATGCACTTTTTATTCTGACACTTGGTCTTACAAACGCATTTTAAAAATCCTTGTTCAGTTCTTGTGGACTGTTCCTTTGCGACTGTTCGTAACGCCACTTCTTCAAAAAAAACAGTTTTTATTAACTCGTTATATTGTTCATCAGATAAAAAACTTGTGTTATTGGCCAAATTTTTACGATTTTTCTGTAATTCCTTGTAAAAATTTAACTTCATATCATTTATTTAATTCGTATCCATAGCTATGCCACACCACCACGAGATACGAGATTGACGATCATGTAATACAATTATTATGAGTACGTTCAATATTGTACCTCAGAATTATTATTATAGTAGGATAAGAATCTTCATCTTAATTGCGTGAATTCTTGAAATCTTCATCTTAATTGAATCGTGCACACACCGCACGCGCATTTACGATAAACGATAAAACTTAAAGTCGTTGATAATACCCAATTTTGTTTATTTTTATCATATTGCCTACTTGACGTTTGGCATTATACATATCGCCTAGGCAAAGCTAATATTATATATACTGCCGAGTGATTTTCGACATTTTACATAATGCCTAGGCATTTTGCAAAATACCGTATTATCCATATTGCCGGTAACATATGCGTTCGCAAGACGGGGTAACGATAAACAACCAATTCGGGGAGGCTGTTCAGAGCTATTGTTATTATTATTATAATCATAATCATTATTATTATTATTATTATTATTATTATTTTTTATTATTGTTATTACACCACATCGCGGCGTGATCCGAGGTCGCATTCCGCGCGGTTGATATACGGCCCGAAGGAAAACGGCACTCCGCACAGATTGCGTAGTCGAGAGACTGTTTTCAATCGTAAATTATTTCTCTTGTCTACCGTGACGCCGCCGCGTCCGTCGGAAGGTGGACCCGCGGGGTTGGGACCGAGAGTCACGCGGTCAAGTGTTGTCGCGCGCGCGTTTTCCACCCGCCGCGCCGCCGCACAAGGCCCGAGGCGGCCGGGCGCGCTATAATACACGCGTGTTTTATTTATTACGCCCGACGTATACGACGGTGGCCCGTGGCACACGAGAGATTTTCAACCCTTATTATACACGTCGTACACGAGCGGATTTGACATTTTCACCTCCGTGAAAATCGCATTGTTTTCCGGACTGATTTAAAAAATGCAATTTTCGCTCTCCTCCCGGTTTTCGTTCGCGTGGCTTTTTGGTTTTATTTCGCACGGGGTCTACACGACTGTATACTGAATACTCCGAGATGAAACGTTCCCTTTGCGACCAATATTTCAACCGACTCGTGGCGGTACAATTGACTAAACCTATTAAACTTTTTAAGAGCGACAAAGTGGACGGGAGCTCGATTTCCCCGCGACAATTTACTGCCGCTATAGATACGCTCCGTTCACTTTAAAAGCATGATATGAAATACATTTTTTGTTTAACTGTTGGTTGAGTCGTACGAATTTCAAACGTCGAGGATTTTAAAATACTAAAAAATTTCCGTTTAAGATAAATAAATCGTCATAAAAAAAATCCACGCGCACGTGAGATTTAAAATAGCGCGTTCATATGAATATAGTAATTTTACCTTGTGTCTTAAATATTTATACACGTGAAAGTAATTAAATGTATGTACTACGGTGCAAGAAATTTATACAAAGGTTAGGTCCGTGGGGTGGGGGTGATTAAAAAACCCTGTTGTATGTTTTATGGTCGACATAGCTGGAATTTCTCGTTATTATCCTACGTACGACCGTACGGACGTACCGGGTTTTTGACCAAACCCATGGCGTTTACAAGGGTTTCCACCGCCAAAAACTCGGTTTTCGATTCTGTCGAAATGAAATAAGGTCCGATTTTGGTTTTCGCTTGATCTGTTCTCTCTAAAATATCGTCTATCAGATTTTTCTCTGAGAACCACCCGTTAAATTCTCATACAAATCTACGGTTGATTATAGATTTAAGAACGACTGTTCAAGCATCTCGTGTGTTTTATTTATTGAAGAACAAAAAGCATGAAACGTTTGTGAAAGTTTTTAGCTTTTACGTAAGTTCAGTAAAAACAATCTTCAATAATGTTCAAGATTAAGCTAAAAAAAAAAAAAACTAAGGTATAGTATATACAAATTATTAAATAACACATTTAATGTATTGAAAGAGTATAATTTAACTAAAACTGTTTACCAGATCAGACATAGGCGGAAATTCGGTTACATCTTTGGGGGGGGGGGGGCTTGACAATTTTACCTTACCAATTAACATAGGAAACATTTTTAGGAAACGAGCTTCAGTTGCTTATAATTTAAAGTAGTAACACCAGAAGTAAGGGGTGGAACAATAGGTAAAGTAAAGTAAAATAATGAAAACATTTCGAGGGAGCTCGATAATGTTCTGAGGGGGGCTCTAAGCCCCTCCAAGTTCCCCTAAATATTCTCCTGTGGAATGAGGTTAAAAGCACCATATCGCTATGATGAATAATGGCTATAGGCCAATGAGAAATGATTTCTCGCGGTGACCCCTGGGTAAATTCAAATGGTTCTCAAACTATAAAGCGGGTTAAAATGATCTGGCGGGAACGAAAATTGAACTCTTTTTCAATTTAATGGACAGTTAACTCTCGATTTATATCGCATTGACGATGACGGTGATGGCTAGTCATACGTTATATACGTATATATTTTACGTTTCGAGTAGACAACTGTTATTTTTCCCGATCGACGGCACTGATGTTTAACTCCGAACGTAAAAACAACAATCTTTCCTGCGATCGAAAGCGAAACAATTAAGAACACGTCGTCGCACCCGCATTGACGATTGCGAGATGTTTTTAAAATATTTAATATTTCTAGTGGATTCCGGCGGGTAAGGGCACAAACAACACGATTCATAAACAAAATAAATTATGATTACATTGCCAGTCGTGCGCGATTTCCACAATCAAATAAAATCGATTAATTCAAAAACGTCATTGTTTTATGTTATTTTGATACATGTAATTTTCTCCGGAACAGAAGTGGCAGATAAATATAACTTTATGAAAAGTTACGTTCGATGACTTCAGAAGCTTTCGAAAAAATCATATTTTTTGTTATAATATGTTCATGTATACGTATGTATTATAAATCCTTAAGTATTAAACAAACGAAAAACGATATATGTATACATATTTATTTTCATTTTAATACACAAATAAGATTTAGGTAAACAACAGTTATTCAATACACACTATACACCGTTACTGGGTTTTGTTTTGTACAAACATATTTGTGTATTTTGCTGGCTTCGAATAAATAAAGTATTTATATGTTTGTTATTACTCGAATGAAACAACGTTTATCTTTCTGTGTCGGCTAATATTATTGTGTAATGTGCAAAAACAATAAATAAATACGAATAATGATATCATCACGAAAGTAAAAAAAAAAAAAAAAAAAAAAAATGTTATTGATCATCGCTTTGCCGTTCGAACGTAATTTAAGTAATAAACGTGGTTTTCGAATTCACGTTGTATGTATACAATTCACAAATAATACATTTTCAATCATCGAACACGTGTATTATAACGAATGTACACAATCATTTCGGGTCGTGTTTTTTCAATTATGCGTGCTCGAGATGATGACGCGAAGAGTAACAAAAAAAAAAAAAAGAAGAAGATAATAATTTATATGGTTTCTTTTTTCATTTCCTTAATTTTCGTAAATATATTCCGTCTCGACAATTATAATACTAGTAAGTGAGATAAAATAATTACTAAAATAATAATTATTAGAATCCAACAAAATATTTTAGAGTTAGACAATGAATACAGTGTGCAATAATATATGAATAATATAATAATTGATATTTTACGTAATCAGATTCAGGTGCATACCCGAAAATAACTTGATAAGAGACCTCAGTCATGATGGAAATCACGGACAGGAAAAATTTGGAAAAAGAAATGTCGTGATTAATGATTTTAAAATTATCAAGGGTGGTTAAACGATTGTTTTGATTTGTCGTGGAAATCGGGTGAACAATTGAACAGATTGGTTTGCTGAAGGAGTTTCGCTGGTAATTTTGATGTTTGACTTTTTTGGGTTTCTTTTGGAGCCGAAGGCATCAACCTTTCGAGGCGGTGGCGGTCCGGTGAGAATAACAATGCGGGGTATATTTGGTTTTGTGGATTCTCGATCACCACGGTATGATATACGTTTTTTTTACACGGGCTACATCCGTATGATGATGACGTGTGAGCTCTTCGGCATAAAGCGCTCTTACCGAGATCTGACGGTGATTTCTTACGATCCGTTGAATGGTCAGCGCGGCATTTGACGCACCGACCGAGTTTGTGACAGCTTTTTTCAATACGATTGTAATCTAGACAGTATTTAAATCACAGCAAAATGGCCTCTTTACTAGGGAGTTCTATTTTTATTTTTGTATAGAAAATGGGCTATGATTTAAAAGTTTCGTCGTTTTTATCGGCTTTCTGTAAGTCCTCTCGAAAAATTCGCGATTTGCACTTTGTGATACGACTAATTATTATATTTGTGACATGAAAGACTGCGTGATCTTCGTCAGTTAAACTAGCTATGTCTAGTGCAGTTAGTCAGTTGGGAGGGCGAAAGTTTCTGATATCGATCCAAAACGGGGTCTCATCGTGTTAGGCGTATAAGGATAGAATACGAACTAATTATTGTCGTTTAGACAACGGTTAACTGGATTATAGTCGAGTGCATTACTTACGCGGATTATATTTGAGTGTCTTGGAGCGGATTAGAAATAGAGTGCTAATAATCTCAATTATTTCGTTTAATAGCGAAGAGAGTACTCGTAATCACTATGCACGCTAAAAGGAGGTGAGGTAAAACTCGTTTTGACAGGAGTCGATTGGTTTTGATGGGTGACCGATGGAACTGGGCGATCGACTGTTTTATAATATTGTGAACCGTTAAATTAACGAATTCTTCTATCTCCTGAGATAGAACAGAGTACTTGTTAGGCGAGGTGAGTTGCTCGATTTTCTTCTTCTCTGGTTCGGGGAAAAGACTAAAGTTTGAAATATGACGTTTAGAGATGTATTTAGAAAACGAAGAGCCGACTTTATTTTGATTTTGGAGAATGGATTTTTTGGAAACCCGATTGTGAAATGGGCGATCAATAACGTGCAATATCAAACCGTACATAATGAAAACGGTCGAAGTACATGCTGTCTTCATAGCGGCTGGTCTTGAACTTGGAAAGTGGTTGTTGCATATCTATATATTCACCAGAATCGTGTTATTGGTCGATTACTACATACTTAACCGTGTAATCATGTCGAATTTAAGAAACAATGTTATTTGACATTCCCTGAAACTTATTCAATTGTTTGATGATTTCACGAGTGTGTTTTATCTACATAGAACTTTGAGTTTCGGTGGGGGACTTGAGTCTCACTAAAATTTTCCAACTAATGTTTATTTTTTATTTTTAACTTGACTTAACTTTTCACTATTGGAAATCATTTTAAACCGTAAGCGGTAGCTGTTTAGTATAATTATAAATCTGGATTTTGTAGTAATAATATGCAGTAAAGTAAAAATATGCTCTAGTAACTCAATTAACGTATACATCGAAAACAGCAAAATATGCATATAAACCTATTTAAAATATACAATTTCGTTTCAAATTGGTTTCGATATGATTTCCGAAAGAGTAATGTGTGCGAATTATTAAGTTAAAACGCAAAATTAAAAATCAAAGTAGTACCGTAAAAATACCAAACATGACTCAGTTACTCGAATCTTAAAGTTTGTGAAATATAAGCAAAAGTATGACTCGACGGTCCGTATTTTTAATAACACTTAACATAATATTTTGTGCTGAAATAGTACATCAATAACTTGTAAGTAAATTTACGTAAATCCGAGCCCGAGTTATTTTCATCTCTAACCTACACGTTTCTGGAAACAAATGAAAGTTCATCACACAAAGACAATTTGTTGGTTGGAAACACCTACTAAAATACCATCTAAAAAAAAAAAACTAGAAAATACATAAAATCACGTCCCTGCGGTCACGCGAATTAGCGCCGTTCGCGATAACGCCATACGCGCGCTCGCGGTCGATTATGACGTGGGTAGTTTTAACGTGGTCGTGGTGCAGTGCGTCACCTCCACCGCCGCCGCCGCCCTCGCAGCGCAGTCTGGAAAAACGTGGAACAGAGCACCGGGGATTCATTTTTTTACCTCACAAACCACGTTTTATCATGAAAAAAAAAAAATTGTTATCGACTCTTTAAACGAGGTTTCGTTCAGTGACAGTCGTTCGGAGAGTTGGGGATTTCTCCCTTATTCCGTATTGTATTAAATTATTTTCAACCATAAATATGAGATAATATGACTATGATCCGACAAAAATTATAATTATAATAGTGATAATATTAATAATATATTTCAAGTATAATAATTGTAAGAAATAATTCATTAAATAAGCGCTCACGGCTACGTTGCCAAAACATTATTTCATAACATGTCCTTTTTATGTGTTTATTTTTTAAACGTCATACAGACGGAGCCGTACCGTAAATGATATCAGCCGTTAATAGATAATTATAATTGATTTAAATTTAATTTCGGGAGGATTAAAACCGAAATACGAGTGGGCTAATTCCCACGAGTCTGCCTCCAGGCCTATTCACCGTATGTTCGAGGAACGCGTCGGTCCGCGTTATAATCGTTCGCACCGATTGTTCCGTGAATCGTGAAATAAAAGGTCACCTACCCGTGGACGTAGCCGGTTAGATGAGTGACAAAAAAAAAAAAACGTTTTCGTCTCTTTAAACGTGGTTTCGTTCAGCAGTGGTCACATTCGGTAGGAGGGGGGATTTCCCCCTTGTTCCGTATTGTATTAAATTGTTTTCAACCATAAATCTCATAATGTGAGTATGATTCGACAAAAATAATTTCGTTTTATATTATTTAATGTTTTTCCGATTATAAAAGTTTTGATAAGAAAACGAGAAAACGTTTATGACTTTTATGTTTTTCGACAACACTTGATCGGTGTTGGCCTGTGTTCTAAGCTTGATACTTCGCTTTGCTTTTCTGCGCGCTTGTATTACTGCATCAAATAAAAACATTCGGCTACGGTTGGGTTGCCATATATCCCGGTTTGGCCGGGACAGTACCGGTTTTGAGTATGGCGTCCCGGTGTCCCGATAATGTGTTTATTAGTCTCGGAATGAGACTTCAATAATTTATGTATGTATTTTATTGGACATATTTTGATGAAAAAGGTAACGAGTGAGATCTGAGATCATTATGAACAAAATATACACAAGATAAGTATTTCTTTAATTTGTCTATTAATAGTTGTTTAATTTTCTTTCTCATTACCTGGCTAAAATGCGGCAGCGGGACGAGTGTTTTCCTCAATGATAATAGCACACGGATAAAATCGCGAAATAAATTAGATATAAGAACAGTTGAGGCTTCATTAATAATTAATACAATTTCTTGTATAACATGTCTTGCTGTCAATTTTATGATTCAATACTTGCCGATAAAACATCGCTTCAAAAAGTACACAGTTCAGCCAAGTATCAAACAACTCAGACTTTTCAGCCCACGGAGAACACATCGGATACATTAAAAATTGTATGTTTTATTATATAATATTCTTTAATTTTAAAAGCTTCAAATATTATTAATCTCATTATCTTTATAATGTGTGTTATAAATAACATTTAAAAAAAAAATGAAAAGAAGTTTGTCCCGGTCTTCGCCAAATAAAATACGGCAACCCTAGGCTACGGTCGAGATCGGGCAACACTAGACTCAGCGGTTTAGCGATACTTCACGTTCCGCAAAAGGACTTTCGTTTTGCAAATTTACACGAACAAAATTTTTGAATACAACTGTATTCGTTTTGGATGGCTACTGATTTTAAGAATTTTAAATTGTGCGTAATACGTATATTTAGCCCCCCCCCCCCCGGAACTTGTCAAGGACCGCCACTGGTTTAGTTTCGACGCAGTTCCGTCGGCAAGTGCAAAAACGTGAACGATTTCATCGCCTTCGATGCACCTACGTAAATACTCGCGTAACGCGCTGAAACGTGTGCGGTCGACCACACGAGAGCAAACACGTGGCGCGTGACTGCGCGATCGACGTGATCCGTTCCGAATAGATTCGCGCGCACTGTTCCCATCACAATATTATTGTGACTCACGAGTACGCGAAATACAAAGCCCACGTGCTAGTGAACGAGACGATTCGACTGACGGACGAACGCCGGGCACGGTGTGACCGCGATAAATCACTATATACACACGTATTATTATTATTATTATTGATCGTTAGTCGTGGTTAACCATATTTTAAAATCAAACCAGTAAAAAACGGTTGATACGCGTCTCGTTTTATGACGCGATGAAAATAAGAGTATTCCAGGTCTTTTGTGAGGTATCCGGCCAAAAAAGCGAAAAATAAATAGCGAATTGAAAAATAGCGAATTAAAAATATCGAAAATAAAAATAACGAAACTAAATTATAGCGAAAAATAATATATCGAATCGGGGAAAACTTGTTTTTATAGAAAATATTAAACAGATAATATAAATCAATATAGTTATATTAGTTTATGGAATTGTTACGAATTAGCAAGTACCTTATTGCCAAGGACTAACAATGCAGTAGAGGGTTGGCATAGAGGATTCAGCTCATTACTTGGTTAGTATTTAAAATATATTGTTAAAAATATTTTATTAAATTCATATTTTAATTCACTATAATTTATAATGTAATGTTAATTATTTAAAGTACATATCACCCAACATTATGGACATTTATCGATGTGTTGAAAGATCAGCAACATTTAGAGGACATCAAACAGGAACAGTTCATTGCTGGTGCAAAAAAACATCAAAAGAAAAAATATAAAAATTGTTCAGAAAAAATACGTAACCTAACTTTATCTTACAATACTAACGATAATATAAACTATTTAAAAGGTATCGCTTATAACTTATCACTACAAATGTAATGTAATTATAATTTTGCTAATATTTTTTTATATTATTGTTTAACTAATATTTTTTTATATTATAATTTTGCTAAAAAAATTTAAATGTTAAGGATAATAATAATATTTTTTTCACTATTTTTGATTTCGTGATTATGTAAACTTCGCTTTTATTTTTTTCGCTATTTTGGTTTCGCTATTTTTCTTTTCGCTTTTTCTTTTTCGATATTATGGCCTAGAATCCTTTTGTGACCTGAAAATTTACCAAATTTTCGTTCTAAAAATATGCGAAAATACTTTTATAATGATATTCTTTGGTTCCTCAAACTACCTTTGGCTAGATCTCATATTGTTCGGGTTTCCAGACTCAGATTAGGAAACATAATCTTCTTCCCACACATGCCTTCCACCTCGACCTAAATGACTGTCCCATGTGCACTCGCCACGACGAGGATGTTATTCGTGACTCGTCTCATATTCTCGTCAATTGGCCAGCACTTCATAACTCCCGGTTAGAATTACTTAGTTTGTTGCGGAAGAATAATATCCCGTCAGTAGACCCACAGATAATTCTAAACTCCGTTTCAAGAGCCATTATTTTGATTATTTTTATTTTATACAAAATGCTGGATTCTTAATATGATCTTCATTTAGCTTATTCAACTAATGTATTTATTTATTTATTTTTGTTTTTTTTCTAGATCTATTTTATGTAAAAATTTATTTTCCTTTTGTTTTTTTTTTCTCTTTGTTTATTTCTTGTTTCCCGATTTGCTATTGTTTCCCAAGGAATTGTAATTGTTGAGCTGTAGTAATTTTTATAATTAGAAGCTATTAAAAATAAAAAAAATAAATAAATAAATAAAAATGATATTCTTAAAAACAATATATTTTCTCGATGAAAACAATAATTAGAATTAAAATTGTATTCATCGTTTATATCTTAGTTGTGCTACAAGTATTTGTATTTTTTTTTATTTAGTCATTTTATTTATTTTAAGATTGCTTTTGAACTAAAAAAATAAATAAATAAATGAAAAACAAGTTAATCATAAATGTATATTGTGTTCATGCTTTAATAGTCACCAGTATTAAACGATAGATTTCTCCCGATTTCAAGAAAAATCTTACTGTACATTTTTTAGCAGATGAAAAATGTACTTATGAATCCAAAATATGTACTTATTTAGAAAAAATAACTTGGTATGCAAAATAAAAATGAAAATCGACATAAACAATTAAGTAACTGTTTTCCCTAACACTTAGCTACATTTTGAATGATTATTGAATAAAGGCGAACTGTTACATTTTCCTAGCTATAATTAATATTACTACATTATTTAAATATTCCAAATGTGCCTAAAAACAGTATCGCTTTGAAACGAGTTTTTCGAAAACAAAATGTACTGTGAGAATTTGTATTTGTTAATAGATAATTTTTCCACGCCGTATATACATTACTTATGATCGTTCGCAAAAAAAAAATTAAAACGAGGAAACATTTTTATTGAATTTTATAAACATCAGAGTTATATAATTTTATAACATTTATGTTTTTCACGTTGAGCATGTATTTTATTCTTAAATCGTTCTGACTATGAATTTAATAAAAATAAAAAATAAATTAAAAACAAATTTTTAAAAAAATATATATTATATCGAATATTAAAAACGTTATGGATGTTTTTATTCTAATTATAACTAAAAAGTTTAAAAATTTTAAATAAAGGAATTTATAAAATTATGATAGGTAAAGGTACGTAAATTCAAACACATTTTATTGAATCGTATTTTTAACTCGGAATAACCGTACAAATGTTTCCTTTTCGTACCGTCACGTGTTTTCTTCAGTATAAAGAACGATCTGAAAGATTTAAAAGTTTTTTTGTTATTAAAATATAATATTTTTTTTGTTTGTTCAAGGGGATATGATGACATTGTCCCTCTGGTAAAACGCCAGAGTAGTGACTACTTACCACTCCTGGTACGTCCGCCACTGATTTCGCACACCATTCCATAACGGTGAAATATTAATTAAAATTCACACTACATACTCGTATTATACAGCTATATGTAGTAGTGATATTATAATAATGCGATGACCGGGGTTTAATTTTTAAGGCGTATCACATTAGCTCGATTATTAAAAGTACGAAAACCGTCATTAAACATTCTACGGTTTCCGGTCGCCTTTAGTTTTATATTTCGGTATGACGTCAGGTTACGTCGGGCGTTGGTTTTTCAACCGATCTCGAAATTCGTCATCAAAGAAAATGATTTGTTTATTTTTAGTCACAAAATGATGTAGTGCTAAATAACATATTCTTTCCAAGTTAATAAATTAATTAATAAAATCAATTGTTCTCCAGTTTATCGAGAAAGAGAAGCATAAGTTGGCAGTACAAATAATACGGGAATTGCCAACTCTCAGTTATCCGCTTTCAAATAGTATAATTATTATTATTTTTTTTTTTAACAGACGAAAGAATATACATACATATATGAACGAAAAGGAAAATACCAATCTAACATTGTTATAATTCATACGAAGTAGGTACTAAAAAGATTGATTCAAAATTATAAAAAGATCCACAAGAAATCACAACCGTTTTCTAACTGGGAGCAAACTTTGTGTAAATTTATACAATGCTGATTGTTTTTATTTATCATTGTGACCTTTTAAAAAGGAGTATTATATTTTGTTCAGTAAATATTATATTCTCTTTGGTCGTATTTATTATTCAATCTATTTTTAATAATATCCTAGAAGAAATTACGTATCCGAACCAAATTGATGGAAATTTGGCCCCTATTTTCAGAATAAAAATCTATAAAATGAAATAGTTATCACTAAAAAAAAAAAAAAAGAAGTTATTTAAATTTTTAATACGGTATTTTAAAATAAATATGATCATAAAATTGCAATTTTGACTGCCATTGACAAAAATCGAAAGAAAAAAAATGTTTACTGATTTAAAAAAAAATCCTATATTGAAATGAACATTTGAAGAAAAAAATTGATTTTCAATATTTCCACAGTCTGAGTGAAAAGTGTTTAAATTGTTCCAAAAATATTTCGTGCGATCTAGTGTTAAGTAGGTATTGAACCAAATTTTTTTGCGACTATAATAAACGATTACGTTTTAGTCATACAAGCATCCAATTGTTTAGTAAACGATGAATTAAGTCACTTAAATTGAAAACTCCCTCACTGAAAGGCTGAGATACTTTATCAATAAATAGATTTGAATTCGACTTATGTAAATTATCGAATGAGGTCGATATTAAATTTCCAAAATTATAAATAACAGCCACGTCACTTTAGAAGGAAGTTTCAACAATTCTACCATAACCGGTGACGGTGAACTCGCGTAAATCAAAAATGTTGAATGT
The DNA here is from genome assembly GCA_027580255.1 of Therioaphis trifolii. Taxonomy (NCBI): domain Eukaryota; kingdom Metazoa; phylum Arthropoda; class Insecta; order Hemiptera; family Aphididae; genus Therioaphis; species Therioaphis trifolii. The sequence goes on from CM050405.1 coordinate 72,259,755, forward strand.
ATTAATATCTTCATATTTAATTTGTATAAATATTAAGTTGGAATTTAGAATAAGATAAAAGGGTTAGGTAAGTATGAATTAATTACTTTGGTAATGCATTATTTTATAAAAGGGTAAACGAGTAACAATGATGAAAACAAGTAATGAAAAATGTATTTGAATAATTAATCTAATTTAAAATCATCAAAACAAGCATTAAAAACACCCAAATACCAACTTTGACAATGAAAACACATATGTTTAATGTCTAGAGGACTTTATTACACAGGTACTCGGAGGGGAAATTTGGGTCAGTAAGCAATGATACTCGACAAAAAATCAAAAAATCGTAACTTACATTTTTTTTATATAAGCGTTTAAATAAATTGTTATACGATTTGTACGGAATTGACCGTTTCAACATTAATTATCACTTTAAATATCACTTAGAAAAATTGGTCCATCATAAAATAATAAAATTTCGTATACACATCAACACGTTTTGTTACTTATAGTTGAAAAAAACTTTTCCTTAGATAAAAAATGACCTTTGTGAAACAAAAAAAAAAAAAAAATTCTATACATTTGAGAGAAATATCTGCACACAATAAAACAAAAAAAAAGACTAATTAAATAAACAGTATATTTTTACATTAAAGCTTTTATTGAAATCGTTTAACTACAGATATGATTTATCGTTTTTATAAAATTGAATACACTCATCACAATCAGTGTTGGGAATAGATAACTAATAATTTATCTAGATAAAGATAAAGATGATTATAAACATTTTTATCTAGATACAGATAAAGATAATTTTAATAAATTGTATCTAGATAAAGATAAAAATTAGTACATTTTTATCTAGATAAATTTGAGATAATTTCATGTTTAATTTTAAAAAATATTCAGGATCTACATCCTACAGGTAAAAGGTAAAAAAATAAAAATACGTTATTTAAAACATTTGAAAATACATGTACTTTTTTAAATAAACTTCATTAAAGATGACAAATCATTCTTGACTTAAAATTAAAATAATAATACATTTTTGCATTTTTTAACAAATTGTTGCGTATGGCTACTTCACTTTCATGATAGTACATATTATAATCTCCTTTCTTGGGCCTCCACACGAGTTTTTCCCAGTAATCTTTCGATTAGTTAAAAAAAAAAAAATTAATAAAATAATATATTTTAAATTTCCTTTTTTTTCAGACCATTTAAATAAATTACGTATCTAGATAGGTGTTCATAGATAACTAAAATTTTATCTAGATAAAGATAACTGAAAATAAATTTATCTAGATGAGATAAAAGATAAATAATTGTTATCTAGATGACTTATCTAGATAAATTTATCTAGATATTTCCCATCACTGATCACAATTAACTTGCCTTCGAAGGGGAGTTCGTCATTTTTTTGTTATTACTAAAAATAAGTTAAAAATGTACAAAGGTCTAAAATACCATTTTAAACCAAAAACGGTCGGATATTTAAAAAAAATATCTGCAACATTTTACTGTTGATAGAAAACAACGTACTTGAAACACATTTATATAGCTAAGAAATCGAAGAGTCAAACATTCAAAGCAACAAACATGCAAATGCATTGAAATCCAAGACGAATTTATTATATATTTTATAGTTATTGTAACTCGTCCTCGTTTATTGCATTTCACCCCTTCTTAGAAACGATTCCGCAGGTGGTTAAGCTTAATTGCACACTATACAATATACTATACGCCTTAACTAAATAACACATGATTCCGTAAATTATAGTCTTTACTTTACGGATAGGTGAAAATAAAAGGACGTAGAGCATGGGGTGTACTTTGCTCCTTGGACAACATAATAAGGATGGGTGTATTTCATTTCGGATTGTAATAATTTCCCAAAAATGTCATCAAGCAACTCTATGGATCGTAAATTAGACCTAGATGGTACTTTAGGGAAGTCATTTTTTTTTATTTTCTCTATATTTTTTCCAAACGCGGAGAAAAGCTGTCGAAAAAAGAGTTAAAACCGTAAAATTCGCCGTAACCGACACTTTCATTCGTTAAATCAACTTAAACAATTTCATCGTAACTTCACAATACTCTTGCCAGAAAATTGAAATTTGCACCATCTATTATGATGTATTACTACATTACTTTAAAAAGTTTCAAAACGATGTGACGATTTTCGGGCTAAAAATTTTACTTGGAAAATACCTTGTTTTTCAAGTTTATCCCTAATAAAGTTTTAAATATTCGACAAAAACTTTTGAAAATTTAATATGACTTTACTCATACCAGTATCTAAAGATATTGAAAAATTGACAAATTATTTTTTTTTTTTTTAACGTTAAAGTAAATTATTATTCAATTTTTACGTAATAAACTGTTTTACGGCAACTTGTAACTTTTTTTTAAGAATTTATTTGAAGAAATTGATCCATTTTTTGAATCTCTTGGTTAAAAAAAATGTTTCTTTTGCCAATCAAAAACACCGAAAATAAATTTAAAATCTGAATTCAACTCTATCGGCGATCAGACTGAAAATGTTAAAATTACTATAAACGGTATAGGTACTTGTATACAAAAGCTTAGCTCAGGACGGTTTTAGTAACGAAATGATTAACGCCCGTAACCACTCTGTATTGTTCAAGAGCCGAAAGGACAAAGGTCGATCTTCCACCACCATCATCTAACCGACTTTGTATTTATAAAAGCTTATAACAACTCTCAATAATAACATAAAAATATATTTTTTTTACCCGTTTTACACACTGTAGAGCTTATTTTGTCGGTATTGTTGACACCCCGTCCTCGCATAACACTTTCCGAGCAAATAATCGCAACGTTGTCGTTGTGTTTGAAAAAGAAGTTGAAGTATTTTGATTTAACTCTATGGGGCTGTGAAACTACGGGCAGTTTGTACTTGCCACAGGACTGGATGTAATATTGAATTGATTTATTATCGCTATAGAATTGAATAGCGATGGTCAACTTAATAGAAAGTACACAAAAGCAATACGTGGCTGTGAAGTAAGATTTAATTGGAAACTGTATAATTGTATTTTATTTTCATATTTATAAGATCGTATTCGATAAGGACTAAACAAAACCAAAATTGTCACTCATTGAAAATAATGTAGACGAAGCAAAATAAGGTACCTGTTGATATGGGTTGATTATAATTATGTAAATCCAAGTTTTAAGTTTAAAGCTCGACTCATCACTGTTTCACTGTTTAAAAAAACTTAACAGTGACATTATGTTATTACTTTTGACCTAAAAATAGTTTTGTGAATAAATCAAGAAACGAACGAATGACACATTATAAAGGCATGAGGTTGACCGCGTTAGGAACTCTTCTATTGACCGTCACTTGATCCATGCAATATTTCGTATTTTTGATTTGAATGCATTGGTTTATTTTGATAAAAACGTTTAAAAACCAAGCTATTCTCAATATTATTTGTCGAGTTCAAAAATTAGTTTTGAAAACGATACATTTTTTTGAACTTGATTTTATTATAAAAATTGTTGATATTTTATGAAAAATTCAAGTATTTAATACTAGTTGTTTTGGAGTTACGACGAAATTACCTGAGTAATCTACGTATTGAAAACTTTGTTTATGGCATTTTGAATCATTTTTATTGATAGGAAGTTGCAAACATTTTGAGAATTCCGAAAAGAATTTTCTTAATTAAGTACTAAAAGGATAGTATTTTTTGTTATTTATTGAAGTATTTAGTAAAATCTACGAATCGCGTTATATATACGTAACATGCGAAAAAAAACATGCAAGTTATGTGTTATCCTTTATACTCAGAGTCTAACACTAAGCCCTCAGTTGTATAATGATTGATATAATGATTGTACAACAATTCCAAGGTAAGTCTAGTGTAATGCGCATATTGAACCAACAAATCAGTTAGATATCTGAAAATCGTCATTCCTTTAATATTGATGTATCCTATATTATATTATCAATGCGCCATTGTTCTGAGTTTGAAATCATATTACAGTCAAAACCAAACGTTAAAATATCACCTACTCATGGTTTTCGATGATAACGTTTTCGTCACGGATGTCAGTATAGCGATGATCCCGTGGTATCGAAAATTTTATTTAATATTATGCAACGCAAATATAAAATAAACTCAATTATTTTTAGAGCTTAAAAACCTGCCAAAGTCCGCGTTATTTGTAATAAATTAAGCCAGTTAAGGCGTAAAGTAATCAAGTTTTAGATTTAATTGGTTTAATTTACAACAATTACTATACACTCGTTAAATACTTTGTTTTAAGTACCGGGTCGTATCCATTAGTTTACTCTACCATTGAATAATGATCAAGTACCGTTTTGTAAAACAAGTCATTCTACAAGACTTTTACGTTTCAAAGTATGGTGTTTAATGAAATTGTATTTTTAGAGGTGGCGAATTGATATTCTAGCTACCACAGAAGTACACACGAGGTAGCGAAAATACCTCTTGAAACCTCTTTGGTATTTTACCTCTGTAGTTGTTGTTGTGATTATTGTTATTATTATATTTACGAGATATTCAAAACCATAATACAATACGTGCAGCGCAAATGTATAGCGTTACACCGAACACCACGTTGTCGACCGTCGGTGTGGCATATTATGAAAAACAACGAATCACTAGAGTTTGTCGCGACAGGAATGCCCCAGCAGCCCGTGAAAGAACGCTAATTGGGTGACACGCGAGAATCCCGTGAAAGCGTCCCCTTCGAACGATGCGTTGAGATTCGACGGGTATCCGAGCTAATAATTCAAGACCCCATTCACTCGTAAACGTAGGTATTTGTATATTCAGATAATAATAAAAATTTTATCTTGGAACAGATTCCTTTTTTTTTTTTTTTTAAGAAAATTTACAATCTGTGCAAACAAATAAATTTGATAACAACAAAGATTAAATTAACACGAACGACGTGTTGAGGAAGCGACCCTTTGGTAACGCTTCTTTTGAAGCAGACTCTCAAGAATGTTTTCTTTCTTTTTATTTTTTCAAATTCTTTACAATAGCTACTACTCTTGGGTATTAGGCCAAGCGTTTCTCAACAGAAGTAAAAAAAAAAAAATCTACTAGTTTATTGGTCGACTAATACGATAGAATCATTGCAGACGAGTAGTATTCGATTTATTGCACGAACCTATAAGCCAACAGACATCGTGTACGCTTATTCAGTCACCGTGATACGAACCAATTGTGATTTTACTTTTCGTTTTTCTTTTCAAAATCCTTGTGCCTCCAGTGTGCGGTTACGCTGACTCTTATGTACGGTATAGTATACTCACGACTAGAAAAAGGCACAAAGGTCACTTTGCTTCTGCGGTCGTTATCCGCACAACGGTCCGCTCTAAATCATCGTGGCTCGGAGAAATAAAAAATAGAAGTAGTAGTACCAACACTCGTGTTATACACTCGGATAAATAACCCGCGAATAGATGTATAAAGAGATGTATAAAAAACGTACTACGATTCATATTTTCCCGTATAATTATAACGTACGATCGAACAGAGCATACAAGTGAATGAGACACGAGTCCGTGGTACTTATTGAAATCCCTTTTTTTTCATTCAATTCGGGTTGTGACCCGTACGCTTGGCTGCACACGAATTGCGTCCCGAAATTTAAAAATTGATAAGAAGGTACACGAATTGCGTCCGACTTTATCAAAATAATTACACGAGTTGCGTCCGACTTTATCCAAACGACTGTTCCATAACTATATTTTTTCCTAATTCTATTTCAAATAGCAAGGTAACTTTTAAGCAGATTATACGTCTTTTAGTGTTGATAGTGTTGTGGCCGCGAATGTAATTGTGTACAATTTTGTTTGATTGTGTTGTCGGCGTGAATTTTGGAGTGTAATACTGTAACATTTTGTTTGATATTTTGTTGATGATTTTCAATTTTTCGTAATTTTAAAATAAAATGACATCGGTGGCTTTAAGAGAGAAAATTGAAACTTTATTTCATATAAATGGATATGGATTTCGCAACAAAACAATGTTTTTACGTTGGGTCACCATTCGTGTAGTCGTTAAATATGGTTGGAACGCAATTCGTGTAGACGTTAAATATCTTTGGGACGCAATTCATGTAGAAAAGGGATTTCGGGACGCAATTCATGTGCAGCGGTACGCTTTAATACGTAACAATGCACTTACGGCTTGTGGCACGTAATGAAAGATTGTTGGTAAAACGTTCTGGAGAAACGGTTCGTGGAGTAGATGATTTTTGTGTGTGTAAGCGTGTATGCGTGTGTGTGTGTGTGTGTGTGTGTGTGTGTGTGTGTCAGAGGCGAAAATTTCGTGTGGAAATTGGGCGGGGGGCTAAGTTTTTTTTTATTCTTATTGGACTTACACCTACCAAAAGCCATGAAAGACTATAAAAAAAACGGTTCACATTTAATACTTAAAGTTTGGTACCTACTTTCCTTGGAAAATATTACTAGGAAAATAAAAAAATTGAAAAAAATTAAAATAAATTCTATATTATACATAATTGTATTTAATATGAATATATATATATTGTTTTAAATCAACTTCATTATTTTTTAAATAAAATTCATTAAAAAATGTTAAACAGATGTAATATAAATACTCGGAATTCAGTAACTTCTATATGATGTGTAGGTTTTTGTTCGAGAAATCCGTCAACAATGTTCCGTATATCTTTATTGTCAAATATTTTCAAAACGTAACATAGTCGGACAAAATTACGAAATCAGTCTGTTTAAAAACATGATTTTCATGTTATACATGTTTTTAATTTTTTTTCGTCTTTGTCGTCATTATCTTTGTTTTTATTTGAAAAACACCGTTGTGTAAACAGTAGTACGCCTGCGGACCCCTTCTAGTCCGGGCATACTTTATAGAAGAAAATTACCCTTAATCGTCGGTAAAACTACAAAAGTTTTCAGCAAAGGAAACAAATTAGTTATTGTCTGGATTTACCGTTCAGACGCAATTTAAGTTCTGGAACGAACAGGTGGAAAAATTCTAATGCGCCTGATCACTGCGTAATCACGCTTTAATCATAATAAAACAATGTATTGTATAGTTGGAGTAAATGTAAAAGTTCACATGAGAATATTCCTCGTAAATATTGTCACCGATCTGTGAACGACTACGCAATAAAGTATTTTTACATACCATTAGTTGATATGTATACCTCCCTTAAGATCTATGAACAATATTATTTTCTTTAATCGAGTCATTTTCCGTCTTAGTTTACTCTCGTTTCACTCACACTTTATGTCAAATTCGTATGACATATTAATTAGAACTAGAATCAGATTGTTTAAAAAATACTACACACGTTTTTAATTCATTGGTAATACACACACACACACACACACTAAAATAAATATACAAATTAAAACTACACCACTAATCAGTGTTATTGTTATTGGGTTTTCAATACTAATCATGAGTATACTAGAACGCGAATGAGGAACAATTGGAGGGACAGAGACATTAACGTTAAGTCTAGTGCTCGTTATTTCACGTGTATACGTTTTCACGTATTCACGTGAAATTAATATTCGAAATTATTAAACCGTGTATTTAAAAAATCCGTATACACGTGTAATTAATTCACGTGTACACGTGTATTTATGTATTCACGTATTCACGTATTAACGTGTTTTAAAGTTTTAATACTTACTTCTTCATTTTTATACATAATAATTAGATTTATCACAGGGTTGAGGAATAATTATTTTAGTACAGATATACATTAATTTATTTTAATAAATATAACAAAAATAATAAATTTTAACAATGGCAACATTTTAATAAATACAAAAAACAAATAAATAATATGAATTATTAAGCATGAAATAATATAAATAACAATAAGAATACTATGGTATTAATACGTATTTTATGTTCTTATTGTGATGACCACTAATCATCAAAGTTTGGTTGCGATATGCAAAGACATTTATGGGCAGCTAACCGCTTTAATATCGATATTTCAATCCCTTTTCGACATCGTTGTCGATCTAATACAACTATACTACCGCCTTTCTTGTAAATTATATGTATATCAGTTTTCTGAATAAACTTAAAGTATACAGTCCACTTGTACCTATTGAACACATCGTATATATAGGGACGGCCGTACGATCTATTCGTGAATTCGTGAATACGTGAATTACACTAATTCACGTGAATACGTGAATAACACTAATTCACGTGAACACGGACAGTAAATTCACGTGTATTAAATATACGTGATTGCAAATTTTTCATTCACGTGTACACGGACTCCGTGTTCACGTACATATTACTTCACGTTTTCAAACGAGACCCCTAGTTAAGTCACTGGAAAAATGTGAAATTCACCGGCTTTGCTGAGTGGTCTACAACCTATGCGACGTTTTGGACAGAGTTCGTTATTCTCATCCGGACTCGTCCTCGTAAGTCATGAAACTCCAATCAAACGGTACTTTAAGCGTACAAAAATCGACGTCTACCCACGGACTTGAAATCGTAATTATATTACACTGTTGTTATTCTACGATTAGTCGAATCGCATCGACGTGTCCAGTCGGCCGGGCGTGTTTTTTTTTTCACGGGACAGACTTGCCGGGGATTTCGCGACATTGTCGTTTTGGAATAAATATTTAAAAAAAAAAATTCTATTCCGTCGGAGAACGGATCTAGACGAGTGAGAAATAAAAACACCATCGTGATGTGCGAAGACGGAAGACGGAGCGGCGGCGGCGAGGAGTGGTTTCTTTCGCGTTCTGAAATAAAAAAAAAACAAAATATACGGACGATAACGACAGAAACAAAAAAAAAAAAAAAACCAACGAACGAATTCTTCATTTTCTCGTTCGGGTTCAGAACGAGTGTTCATAAATTATATTTTTCGCGAACTCTTCCGGAACGACCACCGCGGTGGCCGTCAGGCGAAATATTTCGCCGGCGTACGTGCCCCCCCTCCCCGGTGAACGTGTCATCCGTAATCCGTCGTACTTAAACGCCGTACCGACGTATCGCGACGTAACTGTCACATTGATAATAATAATAATAATAATAATAATAATAATGATAATAATAATGTTGATAATCATAATAATAATGATGATATTCATAATAATAATGTTGATAATAAACACAGCGTACGTGCGGCGCGCATTTATTTACGTTTCGTACATTATCGTATAATACGCGCTATATACGTGTATGTGACAGCCATCCGAGATGAAAAAAAAAAAAAATAGAAAAAAAACGACTCCGTAAAGCTCGGGAAGACGCGTTTTCTTCCGCCGCCGCCCGTCGCGGTACACGTATATTATTATTATTATTATTATTATTATTATCATTATTATTATACAAACGGGTTTTATTTTTATTTATTTTTTTTTGTCCATACGTGATTCGCCTGTTAAAAATTTCTCATAGGCGTACACTATTTATTACGGTCGTGCGGTGTCCGACCCCGTGTACGAACGTCGTTTTCGGTGCATATTTCACGCACGTCGCGTCCTACCGCGGTCTCGTACCACGCGAGAACGTCGTTTTTGTTTGGCGTCTAGGCACCAGTGAAACGTTTTCTCGTGTCATACCCGCCGTGAGCCGTGAGCCGTACACGCACGCGACTTTGAGCGTACCCGTTCCAGGCGGATTTTGGCTCCGACCGAGTACATGCGGGGCACGCAAATGCGACACGTCACGTAGTATTCGAATGGAAAAAAATACGTACTTAGCCCCGTGTGGTGTTCTCCGCTCCTCAGACGAGTCAACGGAGCAAAGCTTCAGAATGAAAGTATACCGTTTGGAAGGGGAAAATTTCTTTGGATAAATACACAAAGTGAACGATCGGCGTAAAAACGATTTATTACGTAAAAATCGAAAAATATTTTCCTCAAACGCTTTTGACAAAAATCTTGAGTTCAATTTTTGAAATTTGTTCATATAATCGTTGTAAAAGTACACGAGTAAAGTCATATTAAATTTTCAAAAGTTTTTGTCAAATTTTTTTGAAATCTTTAGTGTGTATAAACTTTCAAAGAACAAGTCATTTTTTTTTTGTCTCAATTCTTTTTTCAAAGTTCTATTTTTAGCCCAAAAATTGTCATATTTTTTAAAACTTTTTTTCATTGTATGTAGTCATACATTAATAATATAATATGGTGAAAATTTCAAGTTTCTAGCCACATTATGGACAACGATTTTAGTGTAATTGATGTATCGGAACTGTTCTATGCACCGAGCCAATCGTCATAGTCCTGTACGCATCAACACGATTACGATTGTACTATGACGATTCTGAAATGCCTCGACTCGCACCGTTTAACGAGCAAATATTATTCAAATATTCAACGATCCGCCGCTTGAATAATGTGCAAATGCGTGAAAACCGTTATGTGAATCCGTGTTGCAACGAAACAAACCGATAAATCTGAACGGCACAGTGTTGGTGTAATCTCCCGCGTGTTCAGTGAGTGCCTTGCCCATAACAGTGATATGTATATAACAAATATATAATATATACGTGTGTGTGTGTGTGTGTTGGGATCAGTGTACGGACACCCTTTTGGACGTATTCCCTGCGTAAGATCCTCAGGGGAAAGTTATAGTCGTTCGGGTCGTGTTAGCAACGAGTGGGGGAGAACGAAGACAGTCATTTTATTTTAGGAGACACGTTATGCCCTATGGTCAAAGGCCTATCGCATTTCGCAACTCACGCTCGACCCGACGTCGTTCCGAGCCAATTATTATTTTATCTCTACCAGAAGCCATCGGCCGAACCTCCCGGACATTTTTGTAATCCAATTTTACGCGTCCACCGCCGCGGCGTTCGAACCGAGTAAACTGCAAATAGTTTCCGACCCTCCGGTTCTCGTTTCAACAGCCAATTATTAATATCTTACACTACCAGAACCTACAGAAAGATGGAAAAAAAAAGAGTTGAAACGTCAACAAACTGAATGTGAAACGGTTAACGTAGGAAAGTGTGAAAAACAAACGTTCCTTGAACACACTTATACTATAAGTACTAACAAGTCACACATTTTTCGTTTTAAATGGTTCTGTATCTTTGAAATAATAACACACTCACACACACACACACACACACACACACACACACACACACACACACACACACACACACACACACACATACGTTAAAAATATTTTTTTAATTATGTGCTTTAACACGAAAATAATTATTTTGAATCTTTAATTAAAAAACAATATCTATGTGTTGGTAAAATACCATAATTTACTTATATCGAAATAATCCGATAATTTATTATTAAAATATTATACACACCTGAAAAAATGTTGAAATATATTATATGTAGGTAATCCATTCAACATAAACAAAATGAGGGAAAAGTTTCAATCTTATTATTAATTCCATGTTACAAACGCTTGTAAATGTGCAATTGGCTCTCTCGTAAGTACGTCTACTTCGTTGAGAAAAAATTAAAATATATCTAGAAATAATAATTATCATATGCATTAAAATTTTTGTTTTCAATGAAATACATTTTCTTATGAACAATATTGCTTTTTTCAAATGCATTTTACGAATACTTTTTTTTTATATGGGTATTGCATTATTTCATATTTTTTGTTTGTATGTGACAACAGTTCAGGGGGTCTATTCTTGAAATCATTCGGATCGGATCCGTATACGAACAATCCACACGGTAGATTTCCGTATACGGACGAAAAATAGTATTCTTGAAATAAAACTATCCGTATACGAAAAACTTTCCACATACACGGAAATTTGTCCGAATTGTTTATTAAATCGTATGAATTAGGTTGGTAACACAAATAAAATATACAATCTCATTGTTTATTTTTACGCACCAAACAAGAGAAATCACGGTGTTCATCAAAGGCGAGTCACAAGGAACTTTTCCACATAACCGAACCCATCCGTACACGTAAAAATTTCAAGAATACGTATTTTTTGGATCATGTGGAAATCCGTGTGGAAACTACGGTTTTCGTATACGGATCCGATCCGAATAATTTCAAGAATAGACCCCCAGGTATTGTAAGTTTCATTTCACTAATCAAATATTTGTTTCTTAAGTAAATTGAATTTAAGCAGCCAAGAAAAAAATTTTAATGAGACGAAAGTCAGAAATCGGCTATACTCATATATATATATTTTTTTATTTAAAAAAAAAACACAGCGAACGCATCTTTGAAGACACTTTTATCAAATTGATAGTTCAATGAAATAGTTAAATAGATATTTGATAACATTTTCAAAAGTTTAGGAAAATTTTTGTTTTTATCAAACGCTATTTTAATTTTTCGTCATTATGATCTTAAAACGTAATACAAACCTACCCTTAAATAATTAAATGACATAGAACTCGTAAGTAAAGTTTTTATTATATATGCATTTTAAGTATCCATATAATATGTTGATGAAATGTAATATTTTAATCCACACTAAGTGAGTGATAATATAATATATTCATTAAGATAAATTTTACTTTGTCATTATAATTAAAATAATTTTTTTTCATCCAAAACTTTTGAATAATCGTAAAACTTTAGTTATTATGCAGATTAATATTTTAGCTACACTAAAAGATTCCCTACGAACTACGCTATTCTAAATTCATGTTGTAAAATGATTAATATTTTTCATACTCACGCTATCAGAATTGGAAAACTGCTCAAACGGCTATTAGAGATAACAATATATCGTGTTATCGTTATAATTCATACGATTTGTAATATTTTACTTAAAAGTAACATATGCTCATATGCAAGTGTGTACCTATAATTAAGAATCATATTTAATTGCTTATAAAGGTCGGTTTATTCCATTCCCCAATCTTTGCTTTTCTTCTTAGTTTAAATGGTACAAATGCAAGTTTATGTACTAAGTATGTTTTGTAAAATAATCATGATATTTTTATAAACAATTAACGATGGACGTATTACATCGTTTTAATTTTTTAAATGATTTTCCAAAAAGCGTGAAATTTCATTGATAAATTAATAATTTTATTAATTTCATTAATAATTTGTCCTGAGAATTTTCATTACAAATGAAAACATATTGTCTTAAGTTTTATGAATATTATTTTTGTTGACCTCGTATTTTTCTCACACGTCTAATGTCGACATTTCCGCTAATCTAATACAATTGAGAGAATGTCTAAGCTTCCACTCATTGCCCATTTAGTTAACTCATTTTATTCAAATATGGTAAATTTAGTTACTAATGAATTTCCACTGTACTCATTTGGCTCAACATCAAACTTATAAATGAGTTTTCAACAGTTTCATTCAAAAAACTATTTCAATTTTAAATTACAATCAGTTTTTCACAAATTATGTTACCCACAGTGAAAATGAATACTGTAAACGCATACATTAAACGTAATGTTATAATAATAAATGTATTTTCATATCGGAAACTGAAAAGTATAAAGTATAACAAACGCCGAAAGAAAAAGCAACAACCCGAGAGAAGTTTAAAAAGAAGTAATTACCTGAAGGACTCGTTAATTTTTGAGAGAGAAAAATCGTATAAATTCGGAAACTTTAAATTAATTCAATTTTCAAGTTTGTAAATATTTAAATAGAGTTTTAATAACACTTAACAATATTCCTTTTCGGTATATTAAAAAGGTAAGATTTGATGGATGGGGAAGAGTGTTTCTGCAGAAGAACAACAAACAGTATTTAATTTTACGTTCAATATTATAGTCATAATCTCCTGTTGATAACTTTTTTTTTTTGCATTTAAAGTAACTAAAATAAAGTACAGATGATTACGTTTGTTTAATGTAGAGACAGAAAGCGTTTTAACTACTCTGAATACTTTCGGTTCAATTCAAAGAAAAAAATATATGATGAGATTATAATTATTATTTTAGATTTTGAGTGAAACGAAAATTTATTGGTTTTACAATGAAGTATTTTTTTTTGTTTTTTATATTACGTGAAACTTTTTCGATAATATTAGTGGCTCAAAAGTTACGTTCAGTTACTTTATAGTTCAGAAAATCAATCTGACTTTAAACGCGTATTATGATCTATTCCGAGAGATTCTGTATTCCTATTCTATATCAAAGCGTAAAAATGTAAGCTACACATGAATTGAGTGAAAACGGTGAACGAAGATTTTATTTAACCAATTTTAGTTATTAAATATATTTCTAAAAATAACTACTCTAGAAAAATGAAAATTGCAGGTTAGGATAATAACACAGTCATTCGAAAAATGTTTGTACCGTGTTTTGCAATATATTAATCTTATTTACATACTTAACAAACGATTCTTTAAATATTCTAAAATTGTTTTTCAGCGTATTTTTTTGAGAAATATCTATTCAATTCATAACTTTGACAGGAATGTCTGTTTTTTCATAAACTTTCATTGTGTACAAAAAATATTATTATCGTTATATAATTTTGGATCTAGAAGGAAAATATATATTTTGAATCGTTAAGTAAAAGAAATTTTTTACCCCACTCATACATTCAACATGTAATAAGGTATGATAAAATAAAAACGTTAATAAATAAAGACTAAAAACGTGTAAATGGTACAAGGTACACTGACGCTTTGCTCAACGTCATTTTACCAAAGAAATGATTTTTCGTTACTTTAAAATGCAATACATTCACCACCATTATTTTTTCCGAGCAATGGAGTGATGATAGACGAACTATCACTTCACTTCACTAACCGACTCTTCAGTTTTTGCAATTAATAAAACTGAATTCGTTTGAATTAATATGGTATTTAATAATATGTTATAAAATGTAATATGTTATAATATGTAATATGTTTTTTTTTTTTTTTTTTTTTTTTTTTTTTTTATTAACGCAAATGTTTTTGATTAGCTTAAAATTTAAATTATAAAATACATATAAATTTAGTCACTACGCCAATGTGTTTCATAGAAACCTATATAGCATGTTTACCCAGGGTTTGGCGCTAGGCGAAATTCGAGAGTATGCAAATACGAAATTTCACGTCTTTTATTGTAATCGTTTTATTTTTTAAATTTGTATGTTATTAAAACACTAATTTATGATTTTAGTTAACTCAAAATCCGAAAAACGTGGCGTTATAATATAAACTTTTTTTTGTAAAATTGGTCTTATATTAATGAATTTTTACTGGAGTAAACATTCTTTTAATCATTCATAATTTCCTCTACGTGAGTGATGGCACGTTATCTCGTTATCAGCTGGTATAAATGTCGTGATTAATAAATAATATTAACAATATTAATAATGAAAACTTATTATCAGTATCATAGTTTCAAGCATAATTTTCATGTGAGTTATATATAACAATGCATCTGTTATGGATATTATATAATATGTTATGGATATAATATATATTATATTCATTCAGGAATAATTACGTGATCCCAAGTTTTTATTTGATATTTTTCATATTTTATTGCCAAAACTTCCCGAAAAAGTCGATTCAATGCGAGTCATATCATGCGTTTGTCTATCTATGAAACAGGAAAATATATAAAAAAAAAAAAAAAAAAAAAAAAAACTAGGTATTATTTGGGCCCTCTCACGAGTATTCTCAGTGGGGCCCAGTATTCGATGTATGAATTTCAAATAAACAAATAAATGTCAAAATGAAATATTACTCTTTTGTCTCTGAATAACGAATGTTTATCGTCATTGTTACTTCCGGTTTTCCGGACAGTGTTCGAACACAGTGATCCACGACCCCTAATAATAGCGATCACTTGGGACGTGACGAGTCCACCGATGAATGATGTTCGGCGATTTTCGACGATCTGCTCGTTCGGTCGTCCTCCGGAAAGCGTCTACGGCTCTCGTTACGCGGCGCAATACGTGCCGCCGGCTCGCGTGCCCGTCGCGGACGAGCGGAACTTGTCCGACGCGTAGCGGAAATTAACGCGTTTTACCGGTCCGTCCACGAGAGCATCGCGTGCACGTGGCTTTAACGAGACGGCCGGATACGTTTCGCGGATAACTCCACCGACGAGTGTTCGGCCATCGTGCGGAAACGGACAAACGTTCATCGCGATTCGGTTTAATGTGACGCTGCACCTATTATTATATCGCGCGAGTGCGATAAAAGTGTCGGAGTGTGCCTCGCGCGGAGAAAAGTCTCCCGACGCCGCCGGTTACTTTGAGAAGGATCACGGCGGCGGTAATGATGTTTTTCCATTCGTATTTTTGTGATTTTATCAGATCGTCAATGCGTTATCAATGTGAAAACTATAATAAAATGATAGCTGATCGACCGGATTTGAGGGAACGGGGGTTTTTTTTTTCTTTTTTTTTTTTTCATAAAAATGATTGTTAATGACAAATAAGTAAGGAAAACCTTCCGGGGTTTTTGTACTCGCTCGATTAAATAATTACTCTATTAACAAATCGATTAAAGAAAAAATAAAGTATTTCAATATGTTTATTGCTCATAATTTTTATGTCCATTTGATATAAACTAGTAAATCGTTTTAAGCTCTGTCCAAAAGTAAGGAAAATTGTTGTAAATATTTAACTAATATATCGTAAATTGCATTTTCTTAAAAAATTTATTTTAATAATTTATTTGAAGAGTACTTGAAAAAAAATCAGTGTAAAAATGTAGTTACAAAAAAAAATATATATATATGTGTTAACCTCTAATATTCTATTGTTAACTTGTATACATATAATGTATTTACAATGGATAAAAAGATTAAAAAAAAAAAAAAAACAAAAAATCCCAGATAACAAATTTTATAATTAAAAGATTTTTTGAAAACGTTGACAAATCTACAAAATGGGTGTCAAAATTTGCTTGTATTGAAATGTATCGTATTGGTATTTTAAATGAAAATAGGTACGATTTCTATTACGAAACACCTTTTAACAGACGATATGTATTCCAGTGAATAAATTTAATATTATGGACGATCATATTTGAAGAAAAATAAACAAGTACATTGGCTTTGAATTTATGGATTACCAGAGCTACTTTTGGATTTTGAATAATGCGAAGGGTTTTACATTTACAATGATGTTAATTTTTTCTTTAATTTTTTTTTTGTGTGAACACTTTTTGGTATGTTTTACTATGTTCAAAAGTTTCATTCTGCCATTCTATAGATCGAAAAATGTCATCTAGTTGGTATTTCAGACAGGTCATATTTTTCTATTATCAATGGTTATTCCTGACGAGAGAAATAATTGACAAAAGCCGAGTAAAAACAGTAAAATTTTCCATAAATGACAATTTCGCTTTACCGATTTTAGTTATTCAATCATTTCTTGAAAATTATGCAACTAGACGCTGGAAATTCTAACCATATATTAATGGTATGTTGATAGGTACATACTTCATGGAAGTGTCAACAATTGGACAGTTTATTGACTAAAATATAAAATTGAAAACACCTTGTTTTTTAATGTTTACCTCTAAGGAATATTTAGTTAATTTGACTAAAAGTTATGAACATTTGATACGATTATACTCGTACAATTAACTAATGGTATTTACAAAGATTTAAAAAATCATGATTCAGGATTTTTTTTTATTAGCGTCTAAGTAAATTACTATACGATTTTTACGGTATAAACTTCTAGTATATCAATTTCAATTTTAAAGTGTGTAAAAAAATTATTAGACAATCCAATCATTATGAACCTTTGGATGCGGATAAAACGACATATTCTGAAAACGTTGAGAAAAAAAAAATATTTCCTTTGTCAAACAATAATACGTTAAATAGGTTTGATAAAAAAAAAAAAAAAACCTTCCAAAAATCAGACTAAAAATGATAATATATGTATAAACGGTACGTTTTTACACTGAATCATTTCTCCTAATCGTATAACGAAAGAAATAACATATCATGATCTTAATAATGCAATACATCTATCGCCTTGTGTCATGTCCGAGGTCATTATTAGAATAAATAAAACTTAAATAAATAACTATTGTATCGCATGTTGTCTGAAAATAGTTATGAATAAATTTATTTTTTTTGTAATTAAGATTCAAGACAAACGTATAATAAATTTAATGTTTGAACAATGTTTAATACGTTGTTTTATAAATAATTTTTTTTTTTTTTGTACTTAATGTGCGTGAAAATGATATATGTCTTTTACTTACGACCAATTGTGAAATTCTAGTGTACACTTTAGGTAAGTATTAGACAACACGATAACACGTCATTAACATTATAAACATTATAATTCGACTTTTGGACGATATGATAATATTAAATAATTAAATGATTTATCTATTTAATGTTCTTTAATCCGTTACATGTATTCGGTAAAATTTACATTATCAGGTTGATTATGTATACACATCTGCAGATTTGTTTATCAAATTATTTTCCTTTGGATTCTGTTCGAAAGGTGCCGAGGTATACTCAAGACTACAAAGTTATTTATCGGTTTTACAATAAAGTATTTTTTTTTCCATACTCGTGTGTAGTAAACGTGTTTGGAAAGTTTCACATGACCCGCTTTCAATAGGAAAATTATACACAGATGGTACTTTATATGCGCGAAGAAAATTTAAAACTTCAATCGAACAATGTAATTTAAACCTACTGGAATTTTTTTTTATTAAAAATCAAAATAATATTTAACCATCTAAGAACTTTTTGAATTTGATATTTAGATGTAATAATCATAAAAAAATGTCTTTTTTTTATGAAGTTTGTAATTTATACAACTTGAATCACAATTGATACTCTGTTTAACATGAAATATTACACTTTTACAGGATTTTTATATCATTCAAATGTCTCGATTTCAGTTCAATAATGTAAAAAGTATAGGAAAATAAAAACATAAAATCACTTCCTAATTAAATACAATGAAATACGTAAGTAATTTGGTGAAATAAATAGGACATTTGAAAAAAAAGTCAAAAACAATTTAGCGGTCTATAATTGATATCAGACAATTTTAAACTCAAAAGTGTTCTCTTAAAAAGAAAATCAATTTTTATAGTGGTAATTTTATTATGATGTTAAATTTGTGCGATTGTCAATAAATGTTTCACATTTCCTATGATTTTAATCGCGTCAGGATAACTTCATTTTAGATCTTCAAAGTACTTTAAATATTCACAAACAATTTAACTGTTCAAATAAAACTTGTAAACAGCCATTATACATGCACATAAAAATATATAGAACAAATTATGATAAAATTATTAATCTATTTAATGCAGAAGTTATCTAAAGAGGGAGTGTACATATTTGTTAGTTATATTTGTGATTTTTATTTGGAATATAAAATTAATTTTATACGTATGTATTATAGTTGCATATAATTGCTATTATTGTTTCATTTATTCGTGTAGTTGAACAGTTATGAAAAATGTATAGTAGTTAGTTAATATTTTCCTGTGTTTAAAGTGCTTTCGGTGTTTTAGTATTGTTTAGAACAGCGATTCCCAACCTTTTAGAGACCGTTACCCATAAATTAGGTTACATTTTTAGAATCCCCTCCCCCCTAAAAATAATGTTTGAGGAATAAGGTAATCAAATTATCATAGTCATTAGGATTAAGGCATAAGTTTATTTCCTAAATTATGAACAACAATCATATAATAATAATAATATAATTGCAATAGTTGTACACGTGATTGATGCAGATTTAATAACAAAGGGTAAAAATTACACAAAAAAAAAAAAATAATAATAGTCTAGTTTTCACCCAGGTTGGGAACCGCTGGTTTAGAAATCTATTACTGACCATTGTTAATGTATTTTTAGGTATTAAAAAAAAAGATAATTTCAATGTATTTTAATATATCATAGGATCAGTTGAATATAGATTCATAGACAGGTCGTGTATATCAAATATATTTATATCAAACAAATTGTTAAAAAGCTGGTAAGTGAGATGATGGTGGTACAAGTTCGTCCTTCGTCCCTTCGGTCCTCGGACACGATATTGGTGATGAATGTATTAAGTTTTAAAGAAATGATGACTCATTTCTTTAGTATAAAACGATTCGGAGCAAAGTTTCAGTGTAATATATTATTATTTAAATACTGTTTACGTATTTTACGGTTATTTGTATAATTTTTGGTGAGTTTTTTTGTAATTAAACCCTCATAAAATATTCAATTAGATATAACTCATTTTAACTTCAATTGTTATAACAATTATAACTCATTAGAAATAAACTTAAAAGAAATCAGACAATATCGAAAAAAATCGTATAATAATTTATTAAAGTGTGTATAAAAAAAAATCTTGACTAACGATTTTTGAACTTTTGTTAGGATAATTAGGTAGGTATATTAATTTAGTAAAGGCATATTAAATTTTCAGAACTTTTTGTCAAATATTTAAAATTATATTACATAAAACTTTCAAACAATTTGGTAAGTTAAAAGTTCTATATTTAAGTCAAAAGTGCTATAATTTCTCTGAAAATGTCCAATATAAAAAATTATGTATTTGATATTGGATAAAATTTTCAAGTTTCTAGCTTTAATACTTTTCGATTTATGACTAAATACCTATAATCTGAACAGTGAAAATATCGTTTATGGCGGATTTTCACAGATTTTACCGTTTTTACTCAGTTTTTCGATCGTTATTCTTGATTACTGGAAAAACTATGGAGGTTTTGGAAAAATGGCCTCTTTAAAGTACCATCTCAGTTCAATTTCGAATCTATAGAGTTGCTGGACGAAACTTTTGGACAAGGATTTCTATACTAAAAAGTGTTTACAGAAAAAAAAAAAAATAAAAAAAAAATAAACATCATTGTAAAACCATAAGATCCTTCGCTTTACTCAGAATCTAAAAAAAATTGCGCAAGTTGCGTACAAAATTTCGATCAGACTAAAATATTTAACTGTTTTTATTTTTCAAACAACAATTAAATATTTGACACGTGAAGGTGTACATTTTATATTAGGCTATACGTGAATTCATAGTAAATATATTTAAATCAGCCTAAAACGTTTCACCGTGTAATAAACGCGTTTCGACATATGAGTTTTACTCGTGCGCAGCACATATTACATCGTTTTGTAATTTACCGAACGCGATCGATTCGATTCGAAAATATTATGTGTGCTCTCCCCCCACCCGGTGTTCGCGTACACTGGAATAATGCGAAACGTATAAATATTTTATTTCGCACGAAGCGAGTGGCCGACGACGATCGATCGACGCCGGTAAAATACAAACAAAACGAAAACATCTGAAAACTCTTGTTTATTTATTTTCGTCGAGATTTTACGACGTCGTCGATTCGTTCTGACGTAGCTTCCAAACATACGTCACACGGACGCTTAATGTTTCAGATCAAAGACCGCACTTCGGCCGTTCGCCAAAATTCGATGATGTTAACACGAGGAGACATGCCGCGCACACGTCACACGTCACAGTGACGTCATTTAATCCACGTGAAAACACTGTCTTAGAAGTCAAAGCCAGGTCGAAAAAACTTTACCGACTACGGTTTTCTCAAGTAGTCGGGCAGAAGCATGTTTCATATTTGAATCGGTCAAAAGTCTCAAGAAGTATAGGCGTCCTGTGTTGCGGCGGGAAAGTTTTGAACCCCTGTTATCACATTATCGGACTTTTTTTTTTAATGTTTTCATATTCATTTTTCATTTTTCCCGGTACCTAATACACTCAACGCTTTTGAATTATTCCACCCCTGTAAGTGGTTTCGTAATATCTAATTTTCGTCAGAGATACTCATATTGAACACCTTTCTCTCACAATAGGCTTGAAACTCATCACACGTAGTAAGGAAAATAATAATTAAAAAAAAAATGACGTTAAAGTGTGATATAATTAAAAAAAAAACGAGTACAAAGAATGATATTTTTTTGGTGTTTCTGGGAAATTTGAAAATTAGCTCTCATCCTTTTGACCATATTCATAGTTTAACATCAATATGTCCAAGTGACATTATAGCAAACATCGCGTTATCTTTGAATAAATAATTTTTAGATCAAACTTGATTCAAACCATTACGTCATATTAATTGCAATGGTCATCCGAATTTTTTTTTTATAGATTTTTAAGGAAACGGTACGTTGATTTTATTATAATATATTCAAATAAACTGTTGCATTGTTTACAGCGGCTACAAAAACACGTATTCGGCCATCGGGCGCTGCATCGGTTTATTGCATTCACGTGAGGAGGAATAACAATTATCTATGTAGTTTTGTAGTTATATCAGAACGGCCATCTGAAACCCTGACAGCGGATCCCGGGTGGGTTCGAGCGTCTGAGTGGCTCATAAAGTTACGGGTTGGACTTGACGTTCGAGCGCGTGTACCTCGACCGTGGTGTGGTTCGGGGATGCACGCGTCTCGCCGACTCAAAGCTCCGAATAGGACCGGTTCTCGCGCCGGCAGATATTTGTAGAAAGTCGAAAATTTGGAAGTGGTCCAGCGCAGTCGTCGACGAGTCTTCAGTGCAGTTATGGTTTTTAACAACGTGTTTTTTTTTAAACATTTTCATTTTATTTTAACAAAACTGAACGTTATGGAGGTAGGGGGAGATTAAACAACAAAATCGATAGGCGTATAAACATTTCATAGACTGGTTTTCGGTTCCGCAGTGCGGCTTTCGAGCAGAAAGTCTTTGCAAACGGTGAAAAAAAAAGTTTTCTTTATCAAAAAAACTTTTGACAATTTTGAAAAAAAAAAATTCCTATAATTAGACGAAAACTTTTGAAAATTTAACATGATCTTACTTGGATACTTTACTAACGATAATGAAAATTTTAAAAGGTCGTGACACAGGATTTTTTTATGCGTTTAAGTAAATTAGTTTAAGTAAATTATTTTACAATTTTTACGTGAAAAATGTTTTTACATGAATCATAAACTCTAAATATTTATGTAAAGAAATTGTTCAATTCAAACGGTATATTTTAATTCTGAAGCATTTCATCATTTTTATAAGAAGCTAAAAAATATATCTATATATATATATATATATATTACTACCCTGTGTGACGAAATGCGTACTTTTTAATTAACATTTTTTAAATTATTATTTTTATCGCATTTTTCACTGCAGACCGTCGGCCAAATCGTAGTCGTAAGTAGACGATTTAAAGAAGCCAAAGGCTTAAAATACAATTACGATTGTACGTATTTGAATACTAATAATATTAGAACGTAATTGGAAAATATAAATCGCCGTAGTAACAGAAAAATGCTGACGAGATACTGAGGCTTTTATGATGACTGAAAAGTTTGCTTGTTGGACTGTTCCCGCGGGCTGATTATACTCGTATAGTCGTCGTCATGGCACTCACGTATAGCTTGTAGCCTCGTATAGCCCATATGTGTCTGTATCACAGTCAGAATTTTGAAGTCGACTTAAATGTAATGCTTAGGAAGTTCATTTCTGACGTCTTGTTTTTTATTTTTTTTATTTTTTATTATTATTATTCGTATTTGATTTTTCGCGATAAAAAGTGCATAGTTCGTTTATTGGTCTACGAGTGTAATACGAGTCGGTTGTTCTATTTAAACTTTGTCAACAATACATTTAGTTACAAATTTTGTTTATGTGTCAGTATACTTTTTTAGTTCTCAGCATTTTTGTATCTCAGTAGTACTTTCAAATTACTACATTTGCACGTATCACTTGAAAGAAAGTTCTTTTGTAATAAACTTACGATCAAAAGAAAATCGTTAATTACACATTTAGTAATTCTGGAAATACGATGATGAGTTTGTAAGGGAAGAACGCTTGTATGAAAATTAGCTACATGTGAGGATTTGGTCTTTGATGATAAGTTTTCTATGTGTTCTCGGTCGTGATGTTATGACAATTTCAATTCAGTCATATACGATATACCTAAAAAAAGCTAAGATACATTTTTTTCTTAATCAAATGCTAAGTAAATTCTAATACTATTTTCAAAGAGCACACTATCATTATATTCTCTCTCTCTCTCTCTCTCTCTCTCTCTCTCTCTCTCTCTCTCTCTCTCTTTTTCTTTCTTTATCTGTCTGAAAGACGATAAATTAGTCCCACGAGTCGTGACGAACGGCGACCAACCGACTTTCAACCTACAATCCACGTTCAGCTCAGTTAAACATTTTAATTTTAATTCATAAGGGATTTGTAGCATTCACTTTTAATAATAACACTGCATAATATTACAATTTAATAAAATGACAATATAGAACACCAGTTGAAAAACTTAAGTCGTACGTTTATTGTGTATACCTACTGACATCAAACACTTGAAATACGATTACGAATTGAATTCCCGACCAAGTTCGAATAATTTTAGACTCTGATTGAAGTGAACTACTTTTTAGTAGAGCAGAAAATGTTTTGATATATTGTTTAATAGTTAATTTTATGATTTTTGCAGAACTTAAAACGTATTAATAATTTTTAATATTGTTATTTAGAATTTATTTTTCATTAGAGATTGAATCAATAATTTTCATTTCTGTATAATAATACACTGAAGTTTGTCACAAGTGTTTAAAAAAAAAAAAAAACAAAAAATGAAAAAAGACAATGATTTATCGTTTCTTTAAAATACAATACGTCCACCAGCAATATTTTTTCTGAGAAGCGAAGAATACCCGCAGTGCAACTCAACATGAGTGGCTTTTAAATTCTAATCATAATATACAATCGAAAATAACATATAATAATAACCTTATTTTTTTTTTCACTATACGATTTCAAAGTATACGATCACCGCGAACGGTTAAGATTAGATCGACATTCGATATTCCGTCTGGGCGTACGAAGAGCGGACGATAAAATCACGTCACACTCACAGCCGGCTACGGCGCCGCGAGTCGCACCCCAGCGCCGACTGCTATTTGTGTACTTGTTATTAATATCACGCTACGCCATATTGTCCTCGACGATTGCGATCGGTACATCGAAACGTACTTAAACACATATTTTATTTCAAGCCAATATAACTTATCTTACTCACAAACGCCCTTACGGAAGCACTGTTCGGTGTGATGGAAATCGACACTCAGACGAAACATACCGTAGATAATATGTTTTTCGTTTTTAGATTTTATTCCCTTTTTCGGAGTTATGTTCAAGACTCGTGAAATTCCTTTTAAAACGTTTTATTTAATTTTTTTAAAATAAATTAATCAGTAAAATATACGCACGTTTAATTCTGTAAGTCATAGGTGGATTTTTGATGAGACTTTGGCAGGGAGGGGGGCTCAAGTCCCCCCCCAGAACGTGATCAAGCCCTCCCGAAATGTTTTTATTCCTTTACTTTACTTCATAGTAACTGTCCCACCGTTACCAGCGGGGTTACTACTACTAAGTTTAAAGTAATTGAAACTCGTTGCCTAAAAATGTTTCTTTTCATAATTGGTAAGGTAAAAATGTCAAGCCCCCCTCACACATAGATGTAATCAAATGTCCGCTTATGCTATAAGTGCTAAAACAGTCGAACTCGATATAATAAAAATCGACGAAAAATTGCTACAACATACTCGTAGACATTAAAAATCCAAACGAATGCATGTTTGATTTATGACAAAAGACCAACGCTTACCATAAACGTGGTTATTTTCACGCGTGTAAACGCAATATATCCATCTAGGATATTATGTAGCCATGGCTGTTTGGACGTTGAATAACAATAACCTCACATTAAGTATAGGTACATTTTCATACATCCACAGAGTAGGATTCATCATTTGGAGGTACGCGTTTCAATGTACCGCGATCGACATTGTCGGAAATACACATATATACACATATAATATTATATATAGTAAATTCAAAAAATTACAAGAAAAAAGAAAAAAGTTATTTTGGGTTTAATGATCGGTGGGAATTTTAAATAATCGAAGTATATTAAAATAAATTACGTCGAATAACTTTCAAAATAATTGGAATAAGCAAGTTATTTAATTAAAAAAAAAAAAAAAAAAAAAAAAACACGAAAAGAAATAACAATGTGAATTAATCATTAAAAGCGTTACGGTCAGCATCTTTGAAATAATTACAACAACAAAATTACAATTGTTAAGATCACTCAATGCATACTCGCATAACTCAAAAATCACATAACAAAAGTATATTATATACCATTTTTGTATAAATACATTTTTTTTATCGTTTCTCAAAACATTCTACAAACTTTGTTAGCTTTCGATTTTGATTAATCAGATGATGTTTTAAAAAATGTATCAGAACTTCGGTTGTCAGTTAATAGTAGTTTTTCATTAGTAACAATCGCTTCGTCATTCCGAATCATACTCATAATACATTATATTATAATTAATTGTTACTATGAAATTCGTCATGACGATTCGCAGATGGTAATCGAAAAACGAAACGTATAACGTAGCGTACACGACAGATCCGAGATTAAAAACAAATAAGACAATCGGTTATTATTATTGAACGATACATTTAACACCTGTCGGGAGAAAGGCTGTTCAGCTAAGACTCCTCGTTGTCGTTAATCCCGTGATCGCTTAAACGTATAATTAAAAAAAAAGTCTAAAAGGCCAGACGAGGGGAAAAAAAATTACTCAATTCGGCTCTGTTTTCAAAATCTCCGCCGTGTCGTGAAAAAAGATCGATCGGTACATCGAAATTAATACAGGTGTATGTAATTAGTAGTTTTGTCAACACGTTTTTGTCGAGTTCTGCTGTAGTTGTAGTGATGACACACACACAAATAACGGAAGGACTACACATTTTCAGGCATCATATTACTTATTATTATTTATTATTATATTATTCTCGTCACGAATACGTCGAACTGTGTGCAAATGAGAGGGATCGCACACCTTTTTTCAAAATTCCCGAGCTGACTTTTTTACCAAAGACCTAATGTTTTTTTTTCGTGGACGTTGTTTGATTCACTTTATGAGTAAATAATAATGCTTAATACAAACAAATTATCACAATTACTACTTTGAGTTCGTGTAGACCGTTCGATCTGCACATAGATTTCATGTGATTTTCAACCTTTTCTATACCACAAGATGGACTCTATTTTATCTTCTTGACATCTTTCGGAAAATCCTACACAAAATAATGCTAGTGTGGTATAACATAAATCACTTTGATCTATTCAGATCGTGGGATTGTGCAAAGATAATACAAATGTACGACGACTTTACAACCACATTAGAAAAAACAAAATACGAAATGACTAATAGTGAAATAAATAAAAACAAATTTTTCATTTTAAGAAAAATTCAAAACCAAAATGATATTTATGTGTTGAATCAATTTATAAAACAATGTTTACGAAATATTTTAATTCGTAATATTTTAATTAATTCATAAAAAAATAATTATTTTTAAATAAGTAAGATTGTCATTAGCATTGTTATATGAATAAATTACGATAATCTAAAGATGAGTATGTAGAGTAGGGGCAAGATTGGCTTGGATTCCGACATTCAAGTTTTGAGACCATTTTGATACATAATACAATTTGGCTGATAAATTTTAACGTTTTTAAAATTAGGCTAATAATACTAATTTAAAAAGTGTATAAAAATGCTGAAAAATTACAAAAGTTTTACCACAACGAACTTGCCTATTTATTTACAAATGAATTTGTTCATTTCGAAAGTTTTTTATTAACATGACCAAGTGATGAGTTATCTAATACTAATTTAAATGTACTCGCTGATCATAAGAAAAAATTACGAACAATGTATACCCATGAGTGAAAATCGCATTGAGAGTTCTTCTTTTGTGTCCAATACTCAACTGCTAAGCAGAATGATTTTTTTCAGTCTCGAAAACGGGTTAAATCGTAATTCAAATCAAGAACAACATATGTCAGAATAAATTCTTTAGTCATTTTAACCAAAGTCTGAATTTACCGATGTGAAAGAGCGAGTGAAAAAGCTCACCGTAAGAACTCTTAGGATTCTCCGTTCAAATGTTATAACTAAGCATCCGATTTATAATTTTATTTTGTATTATTTCTTATATTTAATTTATTTATAATACACTTATTATGCATCGACAGATCATGTGTGTCAGTGAACGCATTTGTTATACTTTATATTATGTTTTACCATGGCGTGTTTATACATACTCAATAATGTGTTACTGAAGAAACGCGAATTATGGAGGAGCGTTTTTTTTTCTTACCCAAGGCGCAAACGATCTGTAGTCGTATTTATCTCGATATGATCGACTGACATTTATGCTTATACCAAAAGTATAATAATTCAATAATATCCTCCAAGGTTCAAAACGAAGTTCGTTGAATTTCTACGCAGGTAAAATTTTGTTTTTTTGTTTGAAAAAATTCTATTTTTGATTCACTACAACAAGTTTTGTCCCTTTCATTTTCACCGAAATACGGCCATCGCGTCACACGTCTTAGGTACCTACTCTGAATAGTCACCGTCTCCGAGCGCGATCGAATGCACCGAAATTTTTGGTTTATCCGCACATTTTTTTTCTCCTTTTTTTTTTTATTTCGTTTCACCACAGCCCTTCTGCCCCTCCACGCGAATTTCCCGATCGCCACGGCGAAGCTTATAATAATATGGTTTTCCACTCGTTTTCGACGGGTGGTCCGCCACGCGCACGTACACTTTCCTCCGGTGTCGTGTACGAAAGCACGCGGAATGAAAGCTCCCGCCTCCAGTCCGGACGCATAGTATATATTTATTTCGTATATTATTACGTGTAACGTACACATCGGATACGATTGAATTATAAGCCGACCCGAATTCGACGGGGTGGTTTCGCGGGTCCCGCCGCGCCGTCGTCGTCTCCCTCGGAATCGAATCGGATTTGGAAAATATAAATTATATTTCGGATTTATCGTCACGCCGGACGACGACGTTTTTAGAAAATCAGGACCCATCTCTCCGGGAAACATAAATATAATATCCTGTACGGACGCGGGCGGACGCTCGACGGGGGCGAATTTCTCGGAACAGAATGATTATTTTTCGGAACGTTTTGTGCGCGATAAACACGCCTCTCGTGTACCGATGTATATATATATATATATATATATATATATATATTACATAGATACGTTTATGACGGCGTGGCGAGAGCTGCCACGCACATTGTTGTGATCGTGGCCATAACGCGCTGTCACCGGCCGCGCGCTGTATAATAATGTCCGTCGTGTGCGAGAACTTCGCCTCGGCGTACACGATAATGACGAGTACCTGTTGTGTAATTTGATATGGGATCCGTTCAAACGGCTCGTACTTGTACCTAATTAACATTTTTTTTTTTCGTATTATATGCACATAATTTATTAGATAGTCTTTAGATTTATTTATCGATCGAATAAAACTAAATCGAATAATTTTAGTTGTAATAGTCAAAAACGAATAAAAAAAAAAAAAAAATTAAAAATAATAATAATAATAATAGTAATTATGACGTGTTTTTGAATCGCTTCTGGAGTACTTACCACATTCCAATGAAGCACGTTCGGAAAACTGTCGACGATATTTCGAAATGTTCGAAACGACTCATTTTATTTTTTTAACACAACCTTTGACATGCACGTTCTAACGTCATCTGATTTCACGATATTCTAACGTTAAGTTACATTTTTTCTGAACATTTTTCAGTTTTGTTTTTTAATTTAATATTACCTTTGGTTACATTAGATTTCAATAGTGTTTCAATAGTGCTTTTAGGAAATTCGAATATGTTTGCAGAGATGAGAGTATAAATCGAATTCAAAAACTAATGATACGAGATACTTAATTTCACATACAAATGTTTATTGATAAGTTTATTAATTAGAAGCACTGAGTATGACAACTTTTATTGAATATAATTCATTACGTATACAAATTTATACTTTTTTTTTTTTAAATGATTTATGAATAGGTTTACGTGGTATAAATTTTACTGTGGTATTTTAAAACTTCGTACTTGTATGGTTTTTGTCATTAACTTTGTTCCTGTAGTTGTTATTAAAAAACCTAAACCTTTTTGGCTTCAAACATGGTCTGAAGTTTCATATCTATCATAAAAACAATATTGTATTACATACGCGAGCGATACTAATTTATCAGCATATTATTATCGTCAGTTACAGTTTTTGGAGAATTGGAAAAAGCTTATGTGGCATTAATCAAAAAACCGTACGAAATGTACTCGTAACTGTTTATTTTCTTTATTGCTTTGGTATTCGAAACATTAAAATATATACCGTATTATAGAAACGAATCGTTTTTAGTCGAGTTCGCATTTAGTCGATTTTTTCGCTCGATGTTTTTGAACCATGATATTGTAGTGTGTAGAAAAATATTAAAAGTAAACTATAACGGAAAAAAAATATCATAAATTTCATTTCAGATAGAAAGTTGGATAGGTAAAAAAACAAATACGGTTTGACAATAAATACTGGGCGAAACAAAAGCACTTATGAACGGTGGAGTGAAATACGATCGATATGTTTAGCTTTCGTTTTTGTAATATTCGGCACTTTGATAGAATACAGAAACGACATTTCAGTGGTGCGTGATAACAGATCGTGACGTAATCAGCGTAACGTCAACACCTACACAACCGCCGAAAGACGTTTTCATTGTTGGTCTCTGGTGTAAAAATCGGGGCGTTGCGTTCAAACACAATTTTATTACGTATAAAAAAGTTAAACGTAATGCGTTTTAAGTGGGTACAATTTAGAGTGGCCAACGTGGAGAGCAATAAATATACTAAGAATAGTGGTTGGACGATCCAAAGAAAACCGAACAAAATCATTCCTGTTGAGTAGGGAACGGACTTTGATGCACAATACATTTTTTAGTGGGTAGCATAGAGCAGCGTTTCTTAAACTGTGTTCCGCGGAACCCCAGGGTTCCGTGGAGATCACTTCAGGGTTCCGCGAAGCTTTAGTGATTTATTTTGAAATTTTCAAGAAAATTACTTTTAAAATATCTAGCTAAAGATTAGTAGCGGCTAGTGGGGGAAAAGATGTCATTAGTTTTATATATGAATACAATATTACAATTATTATTTTTATTTTATTTTAAGATATTTTTTTGAATTAAATACCTTTAACACAATATTATTATATGATTGTAATTTATTTACATTTAAAAATAATCCTAAAAAAAGCTAAAAAGCTAAAAAAAAAATAGTGGGGGTTCCACGGCAAAAGTAAATATCAAAAAGGGTTCCATGGATAAAAAAGTTTAAGAAACGCTGGCATAGAGTAATGCTTTCTAAGTGTATAATTCGATTCATAGATCAGAGAATTTAAAAATTAAATTTACATGCCATTTTTTGAAATATTTCATGAAAGTTTCATGAAAATTTTCATTTTGATGAAACATAAAAAAAATAAAAGTGTGGTAGAGAATACAGTAAAAATCTACTAATTGAAGTTGAAAATGTTATAATGTTGTGTTGAAATATTTTTCACATAAACACATAATACATTAGACAAGTGGGTAAATAATAAATTAATGAATAACGATTCATATAAGCATACTACATATTATATATTTCAAAAAAAATTATGAAACATAACAAAAAACACAAAATTCAAAAATATATAAATCTTTCAATACTTCATTGAAATATTTCATACTCATAACCCTATGTGCGACTATTGTTTTATTATAATAATCGTCATTTAAATGTTTCGCTTATTAGCTAAATTATATATACGAACTCAATTGTGTGTATAACATATTTATTTAATATCATTATTACTGTTCGGACTATTAGATTAAAATTAGATAATATTATTATTATGTGTGCGATAACGCGAGTGCCGATCGCTATAACGGCAGTCAGTCGTCGTTCTTTTATCGGAGCGTACGAACGGCCGTACCGCTCTTCTCGATTTTACGTAAAAGTAAAAGAACATCACTTGATTTGTTAAGTATAATTTTTTCTTTCGTTAAACACGTTCTTACGCGCAACAATCACGGACAAATAGGTCGTATACGACGGTATATAACGTATATAGCTTGACACGATAATTAATACAAAACAAAGCGTGTACAGCGCGATACCTCGACGAATCG
The DNA here is from genome assembly GCA_027580255.1 of Therioaphis trifolii. Lineage (NCBI taxonomy): Eukaryota > Metazoa > Arthropoda > Insecta > Hemiptera > Aphididae > Therioaphis > Therioaphis trifolii. The sequence continues at coordinate 72,291,730 of CM050405.1, forward strand.
AAATAATAATCGTTCGAACATGGCGAAAAATACGACGGAACGTTGTGAATACATTTCTGTCGTGGCTTATGATGTGCACTCTTTTCGCCGTTCCGTTCAACAAGTTTTTCGAACCGCTCCCGTGTGCGTTTACTAACCGTAAAGCGATAACATTACGACATTTATTTTACTTATCGTCGCGACGATTTTCGCCGCTGAAATATGTGCGTCACGTGCGACCGTCGCGGGAGTGGATGTGAATCGTACTCTGTTCAAACACGTCAAATATCCATTGTGTCTGCGCGAGAGCATTGCGAATACCGCTTGATTCGCGGCGGAATTCGTAGACGACGATAAAAGAAACTACAATTTCTGATGTCGCGCAAACGTTCCATTCCTATCGCAGTGTTGACGTTATTATTATCACGTCAAACAAACGCACATATTTTCACGTGTTGTATATTTTCTACTTGTCGTCGTCGAGTCGAACGCACGGGGACGTACAGACAGTAATGCGATACTCGCCGGACTATAAAGGCCCGGGGTTGTAAAGTGAGAAAATAATCCGGGTCCGAGTCTAGTGCGCAGTGCACTTATATAACAATATAATGCTTAACGTATAGAAGCAATAATAATAATAATAATACGAGTGCGGGTAAACTTTGTCGACGTCTAATTTCTGATAGACGACGTAATGTTGCATTTAATAACCTATAACAACGACGTGTTCACAGCCAGAGGATATGACGTTAAGACGTGAAACCGTAAACCTCGGAACTTTATCAATTCGCCTGTAATGTACTCACAAAGCCCACGAGTAAAATTTGATTTGTCGACGAAATCGCGTTTTATGTTAATACACACACACAAACACACACACACACACACACACACACACACACACACACACACACACACACACACCATAGACGAGTGCATGGGTATGACTGATAATTCTTTATATAGACCAGTCGTTCCCAACCTTTTTTATTATACGCCCCCTTTGTAGATTTTTGAAACTCTCGCGCCCCCCTCTTTTTTAAAATGAAAAATATATCAATTTTTTGTGTACCTACTTTACAAAGAAATTTTTAAATATCCGAGATGAATTTAATTTTATTGGTGATAATAATTATAAAATATAAATCATAGTGAAATAGTGAAATAGTTAAATATAACTACAGCCTAATATAATAACCTTTACACCAGGTGTTCTTATCGTAGCATTTTATTTACGGATAGTGTGGCGACATTAAAAGATTAAGTTGTGATCTTAAATAATTGTAATCTTTATCAATAATACTCAATAACCGGTCGTTATTAATTTTTCATATTTTCCCTACATTTTAAAATAAAACTAATTTAATAAATAAAAACTGTATTTTGTAATGACTGCTTACGCCTCCCAAGAAATGTTTACACGCGCCCCCCAGGTTGGGAAACGCTGATATAGACCAACCGGAGCTTTTTAAATACGTGGGTGGGTATGTTATAAAGGAAGTTTTGACGAAAAGTGAATATAGCGTTTTTAGCATTTAATCGTTTGTTTTTTTTTTCCAGAGAGTATATGGAAATGTATACGACCATTTGCTAAGCACAAAATGTGTCACTACTTGTATCATAAAAGTGAGCAATTTATAATATTATGAATCAATGTCAATGTTAATTTTCGATTTTTCATTAATTCAGTTGAACTCAAAACGTGCATTTCGAGGGGTTTTTCTCGAACCGTTTGATTACGTAAAATTTACCAAAACCTTTTATCCGACGAATCCTGATGAAAAACTAATATTTTCCGAACAGCCAGTCACCAATGAGAGATCACTGTCGGAGATTGTTTTGGGAAATATTTACTGTATTTATTTTTTCCACGGTGTTACCGGTATGGTAGGGCGGTCGGTGATGGGATTAAGTTTGTCCGTACCCTACTCATAAGTCTGCGGACGTCATCTACGTACGCACAGTACGTCTACCACACTTCGTGGACGCAAAATCACGCACGCGTCGACTCATCACCCCCCGCACATCCCGAGTTCACGACGAAACGACGATGCGCTCTATTCGCAATGATGTTCACGATTCGTGTCGGCGTGCCGAGAGGCTGTAATATTTCTTTTACGTCTCGACGCGGACCACGTCCTCGGTATACTCGGCAGGCGATAATAGCTACTTATCAGTAGTTATTATCTGTTAATTTATTATCTTTGTGGAGATTTAGTTTTTTCTACTTAGGTATAGCAATAAATTAAAATTTTGATCATTAAATTTTTTTTTTTTATATAACAATAATTTTATACGTTCAAAATTATCGTGGGGGTGGACTGCCCTTCGCCCCCCCCCCACTTCGGGACGCGTCTGTCTCACTCGCTCTCTCTCTCGCGCGTGGGCCGCGTTGTGTTTGGTTTATCAATCAGCACCTGTTTTATTATTAGATTTCCGACTAACCGCGTTACACGCGCGCGGCAACCGTTTTTCGTCGCCCCGATCCATGCGGTGTGCCGAGATTGAAATAATTAATCAACCCGGGGGGCAACGGTTTTTGGTTTTTCAAGTGTTCTTTTTTTTTTCGTTTCGCCCGTGATTTGTAATATTACTCTCCGCGAGTTTGCGTCACGAGAAATAAAAACAATCGCGATAAAAATTAGTTTCATTACCGTCGACATCGATGCGTCCGTCTCGCCACGTATAAATAAATTATACGTCCGAGTAAAACCGATTGATTTTTTTTTTTTGCTGTTCCTCGAAACAGACCGACATCCCTATGCTCCTAGAGCAGACATGTCAAACACGTGGCCCGTGGCTACCAATAATAATGGAAAAACAAGAATTAAATGTTAACACCGTGTCACAACTATCTTAGATACTTAAGAGAATGGTTTATTTGACATACATTATTATACTGTGTTCTGTTCTGATCTTTCTAATTTACAATTTTGTGCCAGTATGATATGCAGAAACTCGTAAATTTACTTGTAAAATCAAATCTATGATGAGTAAAACTTATCAATGTGTGCAACAATTTTCCTTAATGAACAGTAATACGTCGTGTTAAAAGTGGCTTAAAATAATTCAAATAATATTTCTGCCGAAATTGAAAAGTCGGTGGGGTAAAAGAGATGTAAAATATCGTCCAAAAAGAATTATTAATATCAATTTTTTTTTTTGCAGTTTAAATAACACCTATCATATACATAATGAATATGATTTATTTAAATGTTAATTTGTTTAAACTTTTTTAATTTAATTGTCTACTGTATTTGTAATCGTAAAGAATAAAATTGAAAAATTAGTATAAACAATTTTTTTTTCGATAAATTTTTATGTGTGGCCCGCATAGTAAATTTTTCAATATATTTGGCCCACTTGATACTTTGAGTTTGACGCGCCTGCCCTAGAGCGTCGTACTCTGCGTCTTTAACGTGCGTGAGTGTAGCTGCGCACACGGAAGAGCACTGCACGGTTCGTTTTTTTTTTTTTTTAGACCGGACCGGACTGATACACTTTGACCGACTCCATAGACTGGACTGGACCGATGAGAGAAAATCAAGCCAGACTGAACCGATTTAAAAAAATATATACGAATAAGACCAAGCTGATTGTAAGAAAACGATTTGAATCATTTAGTCAAAGTAATTAAATATGTTTCTACTACTGTATATAAATACATTTACAATATCCGTCCCTCCGCTCCACCACTGTCTGGGGGTCTATTCTTGAAATCGGATCGGATCCGTATACGAACAATCCACACGATAGATTTCCGTGTACGGACGAAAAATAGTATTCTTGAAATAAAACTATCCGTATACGAAAAACTTTCCACATACAGGGAAATTTGTCCGAATGGTTTATTATATCGTATGAATTAGGTTGGTAGCGCTACTAAAATATACAATCTCATTGTTTATTTTAACTCTACACTCGACCACTCTCTGTGTAGAGTTCGGTGATTTTAATTTAATGACGGTATATTTATCACAAGTCTTTTATTACCTACGTACTTTCCCTCGGTAATTTTTAGTTTAGCAACAATATTTTTAACTATGATACAAGTAATTATCCGATTTAACTTGTGTTAATATATTATATATCTGTCTCAATGTTTATTGTTGAAACTGTAAACTTTATAAACATTACAAGATAGGTAAGTGTGTACAATATTATTCGGATACAAAATGTATTATTTATTAACATCAGCTAAAATATTGTCGAAAACCACGGATATTGATTTGTTTTATCAATTATTTGGTTACTTTCCTATATTTTAATTTGCTGTACATAATTAATGAAAAAAAATAATCAATTATATTTATAGTTAATACGCAGTTAAAGTAATCATATATTAATTATTAATGTGGTTTCATTAACGACAACAATAGGATAGTAACATGATAATGTGTTTATTTGTATACGGAAATACGTTTCCGAAGTTTTTACACTGAATTCAGTAATTGTAATGTAATGGATTGAAATCATACATTTGTACAATACATTCACATAACTATAAAATAATGACTACAAAATATTGTCCATATGCACTGCGTTATCCTGTTTTTACTCGGATTTAAGATTTTGTTGATGACAACCTACAGTAGAAGAAGTATGTTCTAACAGGCTTACTTTATAGTATATAAGCATCACAATGTATCCCAATTGATGTAAAAACAATGTTGTATCATGCTTTGGTAAACATAAAAGGAACACTGATATACACTTAATATCGCAATTTTAATGAAATTATAAAAACCGTGTAAAAATTATTACTTTTAGTATTTTTTTCTATCTGTTAATAAGTTTGACTTTTTGGATTTAGGATTTTCGTTTTAGATTCATTTAATAGAGGAGCGTGGTATTTTGAAAACGTATTTCTTTATTTATTTTTTCATTTCAATGCTAATCATTGAAGTAATAAACTTTATTATAATACTCAAGTTGTGATACGAACATAATATTTAATAAAATCCAACATAAACCTCCACCACAATAAAAAAAAAAGATTATGTTAATCTTTTTTTTTTTTTAAATTGATAAACAAAATGATAACGAAGAAATTATAAAATCTTAAACGTAGTAATTATATGAAAATGAAATGGTTTATATAACACACACACACACACACACACACACACACACACACACACACACACACACACACACACACACACACACACACACACACACACACACACAAATCCCATTGATGAATAGGCTCAAAATGTGGTTTATAATATTTAGATCTATTTACTTGAAAGTGTGTCACACTTTGAGGGAGTATCGTCAACGACTTCTACTAAATACTTATTTTTGCGATAAAGTAAATAATGGTAATGTCGTAACCCCACAACGGCGGCTGTCGCGGACGGTAGAAAATATTATCGATTGTGAAAATATGACGCTCCTGTCCTCTGCCAAGCGCGTTGCACTAGCGGGTGGTCGGCGACTCGACTAACGTCGTCTTCGCATGTGACCCGTAGAATATCGCCGTTTCCAGTCGACGTTTTAAATCGCGTTTCGACAGCAAAACATAGTTGGAATCGGTAAAATAAAAGGCGAGGTTCACTGTGTACTTACAAAACATTATCATCCCCATCACATTTCATACATTATTTTAACGTTGGGGATACGCCCCACAGAATACCCATTCACCTCTATTTTATACTATAGAAATATATAAATATAAATTATTTACGTCGAAGAATTAATTTGACAACACACATTGATACAACAAATAACCGATTTGAAAAATAAAAATCAATGCAATTCATATTTAAAACGGTGAAAGTGGTAGTACCAACATTCCACTTTAATTTAATAGAACTAAAAGCAAATTAATTTATGAGTAGATACCTTAAATATATTTATTGTAATCAATTCATACATTTTATTCATTATTTATTAAAATCGTTCCATAATTATAGACATGGCAAATATATTGTAATCGGTAAACTTATAAAAGTATGATGTATGAAATAGAATACAATGATTATGTAAAAAATTGTAAAAACTGTCTATTGCCTGTAATCATATTTACTTTTAAAATCACAATATTCACTATGGGAAAAATTGGAAATATAGGTATTAGAAATATAGGTATTAGTTAATATAGGTATTAGTTAGAAATATAGGTTAGTTAGAAATATAGGTATTAGTTGAAACTTGACCAATCGGAATTTCAGTTCTATAAACTTTATGAAGTATAATAACAGCTATTGTTAAAACTGAAACAATATTGTCCATATTTTCACGTAAAATATTAAATTTCTTTTTGTTTTTACACCATGAAATTTGAAATTTTTAGTTATAAGATCTGAAATTATATACAAGTTTCTTTGTAAGTAGATTCTGCTATATTTACATTTGTATGATTACGTGATGCGTTCACTTGTTTTTATATAAACTAGACATGTCTAAATACGGTGAAAAGGAGCATTTTTACGAATTTTATCATTTCATCATGGATATGGATTTTTCTTGTTATTATTCCAGCACATTTTAATCTGATAATTGAAAATTTCGTCAATCGTTAATTGCGAGGTCTTTCATTTTTTTTTTTTTTTTTACTTCACTAATTGGTAATAAAATAAATTATAACTCGAGTTTTTCTCGGAATCTTTTTCAAGAACAAATGATTAATCATCGATTTTAAATTCATATAATACACCACACGCATAGGTTCATTAATCGTAAAAGTAGTTCATATAAAGTTCTTAAAATCCATCGCCATTATCTCGTCCAAGAAGTGAAAAATACATATGGCGCGGAGTATATTTCCGACATTTTGTAAAATAAAATGTTAGAAATCTCAATAATTGTTTTCAATCTACACAACAGATGCGTATTTATGGGGGGCTGAGAGGGCTTCAGCTCCCCCCGCCACCCGAAATCCAGGAATTGTTTGTGAAGTCTGCATATTATGTCCTATCACATTACAATCGTGAACGTTCAATATAATTTTATAAAGAATTATTAGTAACTATGAACAATTTATTCATGTAATGTGTCTGACGATTTTGATCGTAACGATTATGCCTTTGAGTTCGGTTTAATAGGCTGAATTGGGGAATTTCAGTTGGAAAAATACCACAGCCCCCCTCAAAAAAAAATTTAAATACGCCTTTGCTACACAATCAATGTGTCATTTATATATATATATATATATATATATATATATATATATATATATATATATATATATATATATATATATTCATCGTAAGTAATGATTAAGTATATCAACATCACTTAATATTGTCTTATATTATACTGTATCGTAATTTATACTGTAGATTGTAACGGAAAACAAAAACACTACTAATGAAATGTGCATAAACAAAAATTTGATAATTTTTATTTAAAGAAAATAGAACTTAAAAGAAGAACGTATTTCGCACCAAAAAACGTTTTTCGCTCTTTGAACGACAAAATATTGCTGATGAATGTATTTACTGAATTTTCATAAAAACGATGGATTATTACTTTTGTTGAACGAATCGGAGTAAAGCTTTAGTATGAAAATATACCATTATTTTTAGTCTGACTGTCGGTAGGTTTTTTTTTTTAAAAACCAGTTTATGGTTTTCTTGTTTGGCAAGTAAGACTTTGTTGTACCAAAGGTTTTAGCTTTTGTAGTTGTATCAGTGTTCAAAGGTTATTAATGATCTAATGCTCCGATAATTTGCTACTCCCATTTTATTAAAGTTGACATTAATATAAAAGTAGTCTATTCCGTAAAATTTTTATTATACTTTTCATTTAAACGTGTATAAAATAAAATCCTGAGTCACGAATTCTTAAATCTTTTTAACATTGAAAGTTAATTGTATGAGTATGATAATATTGACTTTTCAGAAATTTTCTATTTTTAGGCCAATTGTTATCAATTTTTTTTTAACTTTCGTAAACTGTGAAGCGATTAATAGCATAAGAATTTAATGGAACTTTTGATTTTCTAGCAGCATTACTATCTCAGTTCTAGTTAAATCACGAAAATTGATTTAGTGAAAGTGTCTTTTATGACAATTTTTACCGTTTTTACTCGGTTTTTCGGCAGTATTTCTGTACACATTAAAAAATCATTGAGACGAGCGAAAAAAAATCTCTTACTATTACAATTTACCTGCAATTTCCAATCTGTAGAGTAAATTGATAACATTTTTGGAGTATAATTGTACTTTCTACTATAATTGTGTTGAAAAAGTGTTTGCAAGAAAATAAATAAAAAATTGTTAATATAAATAAATCAATTAATAATCAATAAATTATTGTATATAGATTCACTTCACTCAACACCTAATATGAATAAGTTGTCAATTATACTATTTGGTTTCTCGATAGTTTTGAAAAAAAAAAAGAAGAATTTACCGTGCGTAGGTTACTACTGTTCCATATGTTTCTCTTGAAAAACCAGTTAAAGTTTCTAAAAAATGTGTCGTTGTACTCGTTCACTCTACGTTCTTTCGATTCGAGCACTGCAGTAAAACGACGTCGTGCTGCAGACCGAACATTGGACGATCACACGCGTTGTACGCACCGGCTAATTCTCTGAAACCTCGAGTCACCGTCCGTGTGATACGTTTTTCCTCGATCGGCAGTCGTCGAGAAGACGCGTCGACGACGGATTCCAAAAGGTCAATGAGTTAGGTACGCGATTCGTTTACACCCGACCGCTTAGAAGGTCAAGACTAATTCGTCGTTTTTTTTTTTTTTTGTACATTCATTGATTGATTTACTTTCCAACTTGAAACACTCGTAATTGTCCAGGCTTTAATTCCGGTATCTGTTTCACGTTTTGAAAAACTGACGAAAGTTTCGAGAATTTCTGTGCAGCCCTGAAACTCCTCGTGCGCATGTCCATGCTCTCGATCACTTTGCCTTGCTCTTCGACTGTTCCAAAATAAATAAATAAATAGATAATAAAAAAAACAGTCTTAAACGACGGTCGCGACTAACGAAAATAAATTTTATTTTTTCTATCGATTTTACTCGATATACGTCTCGCATACACACACTGTCGTCAACGGACGTCCGAAATCTGTCGTTAAAATGCCATTAAGAGATACAACTGTGTACACACGCTGAACTCATAGCCTCGGCCCGTTCGTCAGTGAAATAAAAACACACAGTTAGGCACAACATATCGTGTTGTGCGTTTCAGTATAGACGCTCTGTGATGACACTCGGAGAAACTGTTTGAAAGGTTTATTTTAACGTACGTTTGGCCAGCCTCCCCCCCTCAATCGAAAATTGATGAAAAAATTATGAAAATATTTAGCACTTAATTCGCATAAATTCGCAAAGTCATTCCCCGAATTAGCACGCCCTTCCATTCCCCGCAATTTCGATTTACAGGGGGGCTGGCAACACGTCACGCCAGCCTTCTCCTTACTGAATATTGTAATTTTCAAACTTTTTTTTTTGCGTCAAAATTTAGCACTCAATTCGCATAAATTCGCAATGTCATTCCCCGAATTTGCACGCCCTTCCGTTCCCCGCAATTTCGATTTACAGGGGGGGCTTGCAACACGTCACACCAACCTCCTACGTATTAATTGTGAATTCAGTTTAAAATGTTTAAATAAATAAATTAAGCCATTTTAAAGTGCCAAAAATATTTAAGAGCATGCTCTAACCAATTTTATCGTACTAATCCCTCATAATACTACAGGGTGTTTCACGATTAGCCGACAAATGCAATACATTTTGTTCCATTGAATATTTTTAAATTTTTTTTTTTTTAAATTGTCAATTGTCATCTGTGCTAATTTTAAAATATTTTTCGATTTTTTTTTTTACATTTTGTATGCAAATTTAAAAAATTTAAAAATTTTCCATTTGATATTTTAAAAATGGTAATATTTAAAAATATGACCATTTTGTGTCCGATTTAAAAAAAATGGTGGTGTCAAAAACTTTAACCATGGTTGAGTCAATAATTTTTTAGCAATTTTAAAGTTTGGTTAAATTAAAATTTATTATTTAAATATTTAAAATTATATTTAGATAAAAACTTTTAAACAATTTAGTACATTCAAAGTTCTATATTTAAGCCAAAAGTGCTCTAATCGTTTTGAAAATTGTTTTCAATATAAAAAAGTATGTTTTTGATATTGGGTAAAATTTTCAAGTTTCTAGCTTCAATACTTTTTGATTTATGACTAAATAACTAAAATCTTTACAGTGAAAATCTCGTTTACGGCGGATTTTTACCGATTTTACTCAGTTTTTCGATCGTTTTTCCTGATTATTGAAAAAACTATGGAGATTTTAGAAAAATGACCTCTTTAAAGTACCATCTCAGTCCAATTTCAAATCTAATAAGTTGCTGGACGAAACTTTTGGATCAGGATTTCTATACGACAAAGTGTTTACAGAAAAAAAAAAAGTAATAAAAACTTTGTTAGTAATTTTTGAATCCACCTAAACATCCATTGTATCCTTGTTACAACTTAAATATCTAGTCCAGGTTTTTTTAGTTGAACCCGCGAAATCCATAAGTGTTTTTAACTCATACGTGAAATCATTTTTTATGGGCACTCGCAAAATATTTGATTGAAATTCTTGGACATTTTTACAGGAACATACAGTGTAAGTTTTAATATAAACACCCTTGAACTAAACGATATCATTAATTTGATTACTTTTATTCAAAATTGATTGTAAGAAGTTGGGTATTGCTATGTTATTATTGCAAACGTATATTCATGTCCGCCGAAAGCATAAATTCTCGTATATCTCGCATTCTGTTTGTCCAGTAATTATTGATCATCACGTTCAAGAGGTTTTGAAAAAACATCATGTGATCAACGTGAAGAGCCATATCAGAACTTAGTATCTTACAAACGAGTATCTCCTTCTAGAAAATTATATTCATATTTGATTTCAAATATTCGATTTTATTTTATTAGGCTGTAATTGTGAGAACTAATGAAAGTTCTCTTGTTAATGCGTCGAAAACACTCTCCTAAATAGCTCACAATTGTCAAAATAATATATACATCTATTTATATATAAGTTAATATATTTAATAATAATATATAGTTTATATTGTATAGTAAAAGTAAACATTATTAATTTATATTACAAACGATTGAATCGTCATTTAATTAATACTCTTCAAATATATGAATGGTTATTTGTATTTAATAACGCTGTATTATAAATAATTAACCTATAACATTCACTTTTGAAAAACAATGACTTAAACTATTAACGATTTTTTGTATTATACACAGACATTAAACGACGTTCAGTTTTTTTCATCAAAATAATTTGATTTATAATCAGAAAACAGCATAATAAATTTTCTATAGATACGAGCTATCTGGCTCGTAAATAATGGACGATAATTTTCTATTATTTCTATCGTATTCATCACAGTGATTCCGTTAGAACGTCCATCGCACACGTCCGTTTCATCATAAGAATTTTAAATTTTGAATTTTAAACTTTCACGAAAGTTTCACGAAAACTTTGACCAACCTACTTTGAGTAGTCGATTTAACTTACAGTCCCACTTTGAAAATCAAAAGAGATGTCTTCCGACGATGGTGCCAGTACTCGGACCAGCCGCACCAGCCGCACCGGGCGCACCGGGATGAGCCGACAGTCGTCGTTCACGTTGCCCAAGAACGAAAAGCTGATCTGCGTGCCGGACGACGATTCCATCAACATCGAGTTCGTTTACTACACGCAAATGATCAAGAAGTTCGCGCCGAACCTGAGCGCGGAGAAGGACAAGGACAAGGTGGTGCCGTGGGTCCGGAAGCTGTACGCGGCTGAGTACGCGACCGAGTTTTTCAAGGTCAAGCGCAACAGGTACCTGTTCAAGTTGGTGCTTTCGATCATGAACGACGAGATGTACGGCGTGTTCAAGTTGCCGCCGCCCTCCGGCCCGCTGAAGTCGCCCGAGAACTTCGCCGTGCCCGCCATGCCGCTGGCCACCTGGGAGGCGGACACCATGTGGGACGAGATGCTGCGGGGCGAGGACCGCGGGGCGTCGACGACGTGCACGATGCACGCCGAGTGTCTCGGGGACGGCGAGGAGGACGGCGGGGACCAGGAGGAGGAGGAGGTGGACACGACGGACATGTCGGCGGAGGAGAAGGCCAGGGTGGCCGAAGAACGGGAGGCCAAGAGGGAGCGGGCCGATGCGGACCGGAACAAGCGGGCGCTGCGGGGCGCGCTGCTCGACTGGGAGTTCCAGTACCTGTTGCACGTGAGCCGGCCGTACGCGGCGCTGATGACCACGGCGCAGGAGAAGACGCGCGTGGCCAAGTGGCTGCGGAAGCTGTGCGGCGTGCGCAGGGACGCGGCGTGCGCGAGGATGAAGGGCGTGCGCAACGACTACATGATGGCGCTGCTCGGTTACCTGCACGACCTGCGGCTCACCGGCCCGTTCGAGCACCCGCCGCCGGACGGCCCGCTGGAGAACCTGGAGACGGCCATGGAGCGGCTGAGGGACGATTATCCGCTGACGGTGCCCACGCAAGACGACGTCAACGAGTTCCTGACCGAGCAGCCGACCCCGGCCGAGGGCGGCGCGTTCTGTTACATAGCCGTCAGCGGCGACCTGCAGGCCACCAATCTGATCCAGTCGAGACCGGTGGCGACGAAAGACTGTCAAAAATGACTCGCGCCCTGTCGGTTCAGTATAATATAATGAAATGTGGACTGTTTTAAAGACAAAATTATTGTTGAGAAATATATCGACAAGTTAAATCTAGAATTTAGATTTAATACTCATAAAGACAGTGAAATCATAACGAAATGGTTCAGTTTAGAACGATTGAGTGGGACGAATAATATTAGAGTATATTTTTTACCGAGGGAGTAGATTTATTGTCATAAGATCATTTTTTAAATTTTCTTTAAAAAAAAGAATTTGAAAATCACATGAATTCTTTACGGTTTTTTCAACATAAAACAAAATATACCTGAGCTGTATTTATAGTAAATTTATGCGTATACAAAAAAGGAATATTTTTACAATTGTTTTCATTACAATATTCGCAATGATAAAGTCAAGCCAATTGCAATGTGACCAGTTGAGATTCAAAAAAAAGCTGGTAAGTGAGATGATGGTGGTACGAGTTCGTCCTTCGTCCCTTCGGTCCTCGGACAAGATATTGGTGATGAATGTATTAAGTTTTAAAGAAATTATGACTCATTTCTTTAGTATAAAACGATTCTGAGCAAAGCTTCATTGTAATATAATATATTATTATTTAAATACTGTTTACGTATTTTACGGTTATTTGTATAATTTTTTAAATGCTTGGAAAAAAAATCTTGAGTCACGATTATTCATATTTTTTCGGTATTGATAGTTTAGTATAAGAGTAAACTTGTATTAAAATTTCAGAACTTTCTAACTAATACTCAGTATTTCATTAGAAATAAACTTAAAAGAAATCAGACAATATCGTAAAAAATCGTATAATAATTTATTAAAGTGTGTATAAAAAAAAATCCTGATTCACGATTTTTGAATTTTTGTTAGGATAATTAGGTAGGTATATGAGTAAGGTCATATTAAATTTTCAGGACTTTTTGTCAAATATTTAGATATATATATGCACACAATTTAGAGCGCGCTCTCGGCCGCGTGTATGCGAAAAGTGTGACGATTATACCTTATGATTACCAGGTGCTCGACCCGTTCCCCCAGAACGCCGCCGCCGTCGATAAAGAAGCAGAGAAAACAAGCGAACGCAATAATTGGCTCGACTTTGCGCGTTGAGAGATTAACCGAAACGACGACGACGACGGCGCCGCGGTTGTTCTCATCAGTGGCGTGTTTAGGATTTTTCCAAGGGGGGGGATCAAAATAAAAAAAATTAATAGGGACCCCTGAATTAGTATTACGCTTTAATGACTACTGGACAAATGTATGATTTATATACCTACTGCGTCATTATACATTTGAGGACTTATCTCCGTGGCACTTCAACAAAGTTACAAAAGAGTTACAAAATACACGGAAGTATGAGATCACATATTTAAATGAGATAAATTACAAATAAACCCCGTAAAGTTTTGATTAATTTTTTCTCTCATTTTGAGTTTAAATAATTAAATATCAAACAACAGTTGATATGTTTTGAAAAACTAAATGTAATTTAAATTTAAAAGTTAACAAACACTAAAAATCAACCATGTATTTTATTCTGAATTATATTTTATTTTGGTTTTATGTAGCAAAATTTAGTTTCCTAGATTTTTTAGGTAATACGTCAACAGTTTGCAAGTCAACAAATCTTAATATTTCACAAATTACTATTTACCAGTGTCAAAGAGCCATTGTGCTAAAATAAATTTAGATTTAAATAAAAAAAAAAATTCATTTTAAATCTTGGGGGGGATCAATTCCAATGACCCCCCCTCCCCCAATCAATACGTCACTGATTCGCACACGATACACCGCCGCCGCGGGCGCTCGTCCGCCGCAAAACGGTAATGACGGAAATGTAATAATATTATTATAATAATTACAATAACCGTCCCACCGGTTACATACCGGGTTATTTCTTTTGTTCGCGAACAAAACGTCGGCATTAAACGCGCTCGAGCCGATGCACGAACAAAAACGTAAATCTCGTTAGATCTTGATTTCGAAACGACCCAATTGAATACGTTCGTCGTCAACGCGTTCTTTTTATTTTTTTTCAAATACGTTTCTCCCCTCTTTGTTAGTAAAAAAAGTTTGGCTAAAGAGGTGAAGTATACACACACACACACACACACACATATATATTTATATATATTTATATAAATTATGTTAGTGTATATGTATAATATTAACTATATACAGTAGCGCTTCTGTGCTCAGTAGTCGCCGGACGTAAAACTTTTACGGCGTATAATGTTATTGTGTTATATTTTTTTCTCGTCCTTTTTCCTTTTTTTCTTTTTTTTGCTTTCCTATATATCTTCTTTTTTTGTTATTTTCATTTTTTTTTTTTCCATTTCCATTCTTTTCGTTTCGGCCGCAACGGCCTGTGGCCACTACTGCCGCTGATTTACCCGAGGATTACTCTGGCTTTTGTGAATATAGGGTGTTCCTTAAAAGTATTTACACATTTACAATATATTTTCAAAATTTTCTTTACTTTTTTTTAAAAAAAAGGATACTATGTAAATAAAGGTAATTATATTATGTTTTTTTTATTTTTTTTTGTGTGTTTATACAGGGTGAGTTAGATCTATTTGACGAATGCAATAACTAAATGATAAATCGTTTTTTTAGTTGAGCGATTCTGATCAAAATAAATCCGTAGAAAAATATACAAGTACAATTTATAGGTACTCGCATAATTTAATGTTTTTAGTCAACCCTCGGGAAGTTTTCTGTCTAACTTGTTTAACATTTTCTTCTTTGTCGAATCAAGTTATTCTGTATGCATCAAAATGTTTGTGATAATGTCTAATAATTTTATGTACACTATTAAAGTTGAATATGAATTTAAAAATAGTCAATTCTGCAAAAAAAGTATAATAACTAAGCTAAAAGATGATACAAATTCCGGAGTCACGATTTTGTTCGATTATTTTTTTAAAAAAAAGTAGTTAAATATTTTGAGTATGGTAAATTATATTCTGAGAACTTTCTTTTAAATATTACAAATGCTATTCAAACTTAACTTTGAAAAATAATGTATTTTCGAAATTCTATTTTTAACTCGGAAGTAGACTCTTTTTTTTAGCTTTTCTTTAGTATGAAAAAAATCTGTTATGAGTATAAAATACAAATTAGTTTAGAGAAATGATTAAATAGCTAAAATCGATTAAACAATTTTTACCGTTTTCACTCGGTTTTTCCGCCGTTTTTTCTCACACCTTGCAAAATGTGTTGAGATGAGAGAAAAATAACCCTTCAAAGTGAGACACCCTGTAGATGTGTGTATAAGTATATCATGTTATACACTCGAATAAACATATTATATTGTATATTCTGCATTATTATACTGGTATTAAATTATTAAAATAATAATCATTTTAACCGCCCATTTTATATCCGATCCCACCGTCCGGTGTACGGCGAGAAAACCGAAAACATTCGTCGGCAAAATCACCACGCACGCGAAAACGATGAAACGCAACATTCGATTGGATTCTTGCGATTTCTGAACGCGACGACGGACGTAAACACCGGGTGACAGAACGGCGCAATGTGAATAACGTTCGTGATACGTATAGACACACACGTGGAATCTAGGGCGTTTCGACAGGAGACGCATTTATCGATTGTACGAAACGAATCATCGTGAGTTATGAAAAGTAAGATTTTGAAAAATACAGGTAAAATATACTTAATAAAAAAATTTGGTAACACATCATTATAATTATATTATTCGTACGTCTGATGAAATTGAAAAAAGAAAAAAACACTTTTTTTTTACGTATTTTCGTTTTTTATTGGCCGAATTCAAGTTTGTGTTTGTTTTTTTTTTTTTTTTAGCGAACACGTGTAATATTCTTTCCGGTCCATCAATCCTGGTTCTTAAATCCGTCAATTAAATCACAAACGAATTAGGTAATCGATTTTGGTGTTTTTTTTTTTTACGTATTTTAAACAAATCCGTTTTTTACAACGCCCCGATCGGCCGACGGCCGTTGAAAACGATTTGTCGGGAGAGAATCGACAGAAAGGGCGCGTGTTCCCCTCCCGCCCTGCCTCTAGATCCACGACCGGGCACGCGGGTCCCCGTGTTCGCTACAGTGGTTCTCGGCGTGTGCACAATCAACACCGAGTTCAGGTGCGACGCGACCCGGCAAGACCCTCGGCTGGTCTACGTCTGAATCAAATGACGCATTGGCCGCGGCCTCGCCACAACGACGATAATCGCTTTTGTCGTTCGTACACAATACAGTCGGGTCTCGATAATCCGGAGATTAGGGGATTGGGGAAAGGGGTCGTTCGGATTAGCGATTTGTTCGGATTACCTATAGCTTAAAAAAAAAAAAAAAACATCAATTTTATTGTAATTTAAATTATGAAATTTTATTTTTAGCTGTATTAATCGTGTAATAACTCGTAATTTCAAAAGACAATGAATATATAAAAATATTAATATAATTAGGAACCTTACTATTTAAATTATTGATTTATTTTTTATTTTTTGTACACTGGTATAGCGTACAAAATGGAACACATATAGCGATAAGATAATTCTCAATCCCGTTCGGATTACCGCGTCTTTTGGATTAGCCTGTGTTCGGATTATCGAGATCCGACTGTATTGCTATGTCCTGTACCCGTAGTTCCGGGTTTCGACAGACGTGTTAACTATTTTAAGTTTTAGAACGTGTTATACGATTCTAAACATAGGCTAATTAAACGTTATTTCGGCATTCAAATTGGACATCTTAAAAAAAGTAAGTTTTAAAATTAAGTTTTATATTTAAAAAAAAAAAAAACTACGATGTACTATTGAAATTTCATATTGCAATCAGTTTAAATAATTTTCAAAAGAATTACTTACCAATAATTATCAGTAATGTGAGTGCACTCAACAATTATTTAGATAACATGAAAATTATGCTCTGAATATTGACGAAAAAAATGAATATTAATCATTGTTTTAAAAATAATATTTGCTATAAGTAGTTATAAAAATATAAATCAAATTAAAAAGGAAAAAAAATGTATTAAATGTAATTAAGCTTTAAAATTATTTGAATCTCGGGCAACATTTAGCATGAGCGGACGATACGATTGAATACTAGTTGTTTAATTACCTTGTAAATGGTCAATATTAGCAAAAAAAACATTTAAATAGATATAATACTCATTTTTTTTATGTTTAATAAGAAATTAAAGAAATATTCTGATATAAATAAAAAGTAATTTAGACGACAATATTTATTGCCGATAAAAAGTGTCAGATTATCCGGAAAAAGTATACAAATTATCAAAATAAGGAAGAATGCATTAAAAAAAAAAGAATTCGCATAATATTTTATACTCTGACCGAAGAATATGAGTTATAACATTTTGGTCATGAACTAATTTGGATTTAATAATATTGTACGTGCAATAAAAATAATTTACGAATATAATAGTATTTTAATTTCTTAAACTCATAATTTTGAGTTCCTAGATTTAGGAATTACTTTAGTGTTTTTGTATAATCAGATACCAAATCGATCTTTTTTCTAAAAAGGAATAAAAAAAAAATTCATTAATTTCAAAGTCCTGCTCATGAGTAAAATATTTTCACTTCATTATTTTTGGACGTTTTGTATCTATAGAATAAGTTTCCGTACTGACATTTTTTTAACTACAGTTAGAAAATAAGTATAACTGCAGTATTGGTAAACTATTAAATAACTAATAAAATAATAACAAATTACGATGACTGAATTTCAAGTACTTTTCCGGCTACGATCACAATTATGGTCGGCGATGTAGTTATTTGGCATTTCGAAAAATCACCGAATGACAGTATTTAAAAACAATATCACGAATAATTATGATTCGTACACCCGATACGTATTCGATGGTTTTCGAGAAATCAAATTGTTTTGATTTCTTTTTTTAGTTTCTCTTCGATATCATCGTCTCGAGTGTGTCTTAAAAAGTTTTCAAACTGCTCCACTATGCTGCGTACTTTGATTACAATCTTTGAGAATAATATCCGATTTATTGTCTACCTACAACTGATACGTACAGTATGTTATTGATATTTCAAAGCTAACATGACAAATAATAATAAAAAAAAGTTTGACACGTTGAAGAATTTGATGTATGTAACTTTGGGTTGGAGGAAATTTCCAGGAAGGAAATTCTTTCATTCGGGGTGACGGATATTTCGAAATATTGATATTTCAAGATTTTACTTCATTTTTACTCGTGTTTATTTTATATCAGGAATATCCATAATACTCGTAGTTTTAAAACAGTTTACGTTTGCGCGGAAAATTGATAGTTTGATTTTCCATTTACGTCGGTAATATTATATTGTCAGTAACACATATCGTTTTTAATAGAACATTATATTATATAAATCGATTTTTGACTTTTTTTTTTTAACAAAAGCTACATAAAAAAAAACTTGGAATTCTAAAAACGATGATGGACGTAAAAACGTTAGCTCAATCATGAAAAAAATGTACTTATAAACTATTTTTTTGTACCTTTACACCTCACAAACACACACATACACAAATACACACACACACACACACACACACACACACACACACACACACACACACACACACACACACACACACACCTACACACTCAGTCTTCTCGATAAATTTTTCTAAACCAAAGCCAGAAGTTAGAGTACATAGGCGTTAAGCCCGACGACGCGACGTTGTAAAATTGTTAACGTCTCCACCGGGGACAATGTTTTCGAATTTGTCGAGCATTTTACAACACATTTAGGTACGCGTATTTGATTTTCAATAACAAAATAGTAGAATAAAGTGCGTACCGTTTATATAAATACTTTTTTTTTTTTTTTATTTTCGTGTTTTACACTAATCGTAGTATATTCTCCGTTTATTCCGTGCGTGTACGTGGTGTAAATTCGGAACTAATTAATTCCGCGTTTTCTCTATGCATTTAATTTTTTTTCCACACCGCCAGAACCTGCAACCACCGATTACCGCAAAAAAAAAAAAAAACCATGAATGTTTTTTTTTTCACTAATTTTTAATCAACATTTTCGTGATGAATATATAATATGTGTACGCGTAAACGTATTAAAACAGATTCGGGTAAATCGTTCACCCTTTATACTGTCGGATATTCTCCGGAGACCGGCGAGGATTCGTCGATTTAAATCGGTGGCCGAATCGCAGTGGTACCGAATTGATTTTTTTTGTCGGTCGCTCACAAAACATTAAATGTATAATCCGTACCATGTGATACACCCGAAACTGATATAAACACGAGTGTGTGATGTGTCGAAAGAAATTCTAAAAGTCTGATCGCACGTGACGAAACGTGACCGACGTTTGATACGCAACGTTTTAATCGACTAGTGCAAATTAATTTTACTTTTACTGCCACCGAGTTACTGCAGAAAAGTACGAGTTCTTTGTCGTCGTAAAAAAAAAAAAAAAAACTATCATCTCAGTTTTGAAAAATACTGATGATTTCAGTCACGAACTATGACAAATGATTCAGCTGTATCTGACAAAATATGTAGTGGGGCGGTATCGTTTCGAGCGAATAAATTATTTCTAATCAAGACTAGTATCAGCTTAAACGTTAATTTATACGAGCATTCCCCGATGTCTGACAAGCGAATTTAATCGTTTTTGCGTCTGAAATTGTACCTGTGTATACAGATACGGTTTATCGTGATTCATATTATTTTGCAAATGAAACTATTTTTTCGATTTTCTCGGAATATATTAGTTGAAGAAGTTTTTACACGGCGTTATCAACAGTTTTTCGTAGTAAATTGTCTGTTGTTTTTAAATTAATTTTAATAATTATAATCATTCAGACTTTATGTCGGTTCTTAAAAAGCACATGCGAATTAAGGAATACCAATTTTTCCATTAATGTCGTTAAATTTGTTATGTGTTTCTTTACATTATTCATGATTCACTCGTGAATGATTTGAATCCGGCCACCTCTTCAGATGTCCATACGTTCATTCAGGAGGGCGTTGACATTTTTATGAATTGAAAACAATATGATTTTAATTGTATTACCACACGTAAATAACTGTTGAATACAACGCAATGACAATCGAACTTTTGCGAC
The DNA here is from genome assembly GCA_027580255.1 of Therioaphis trifolii. Taxonomy (NCBI): domain Eukaryota; kingdom Metazoa; phylum Arthropoda; class Insecta; order Hemiptera; family Aphididae; genus Therioaphis; species Therioaphis trifolii. The sequence continues at coordinate 72,312,434 of CM050405.1, forward strand.
ACGTTCAATATCGAACCCTTTTCCTCCGCATTATTTCAGCAGTCAATCTAGAGTTTTTGAACGTTTCTTTTCTTATGGAAAAAAAAAAAAAAAAAAAAAAACGTCTACATAGAACCCAAAATATTATTTTAGCTCCATTTTTCTACCCTAACCGAGTAACTAAAAGTCAATATTTTCATAAAATACTTCATGTTTTTAGTACAATGCGATGTCCTCGAGAATGATATGAAATCCAATTATAAGTCAACAAGGAGCAAGAAAGCTACTGATGTAACAATGGCGTGTTATTTTTGTTTTGTTCACTTTTGAATTTTCGTGTAAAAGTATATTCTTAAGTTTCAAATACGTTAAGCTTTTTTAACGATTGAAAAATGAACGAATACGATGTTGAAAAGTAGCTGTTTTTTTAAAGATTTTTTCGTGAGCTAAAAATAATATCCACAAAACGTACGAATACAGTTTTGCCCCGTTATATAAAATCCTAAGCTGCGGTCACAACTATTTTCAAATATAAATATGTATTTTGTTTGTTTTTATTTTTTATTTTTTATTTTTGTTAAGGATTAAAACAAATTTTTGTAACGAATAGGTGCAACGGTCACGAAAGTTCCCGGCAATTTAAATTACTTAATAAATAACACGATATTGCTGATAAGATAGGGTGACCAGACGTCCCATTAAGAACGGGATTGTCCCTTTTTTGATCATCATGTCCCGTTGTCCCGAAAAACTTCGAACGGGAAGCTTTTTATCCCATTTTTATGTCCCGTTTTAATCCCGTTATTTCCATACAATTATGTTAATTTTATAAAAAAAAATGCCGATGTACGAAACGAATACAAAACAGTTACTACTAAATTAACATCATTGTTGACCAATGCAGGAAAATCTGGGCTATTGGAAGAGAGCAAACGTATTTCGGCTGAAGAAGGTACGTTCGCTTTTTATACTGCATCAAGCATATTATTAATTCGTTTCGATCTACGGATTGTACGCGTCCTCACTTGTAAAGAAAATTCATAATGAAAATTTGTCTTGCGCTCGAACGAAATGTGAATTGATTATATCAAAAGTAATTGCCGCTTTTGCATATGGAGCAAGTTTTGGAAGCGTTAAAAAATACTTGATTCGCAACGCGTATGAAAATAACAAAAGTCAAAAACTTGGTACTTTTTTTTTGGGGGGGAGGGGGAGTAACGACTGTCCCGTTTTTTAATTTTTTTAATACGGTCACCCTATGATAAGAAATAATGCTCCACACGGATAACTTCAATGATAATTTTCCCGAAGTCGTAGGTTTACGTTGAAAATAGGTCTAAATTCGATTTGCTATCTCCCTTTCCTCTTGCCGTCGGGTCCACTGTTGATGAGATAACACGAGTTCAACGGTCGGGAACCGCCTCGAGTACTCAGAATAATATCGATCGAAAGAAAACCGCGACTATGTGCGTTTTATGAAAAAAGTGTTAACAACTGTGGTATAACAAAAATGGTGGCCACAAAGTTGCACTAAAAATCCGTGTTCTACGAACTCAGTGCGTTTTAGAATTTATATTTTATGTTTATTTTCTTTTTTTATACCGATTTTCCTTCTCTTGTGAATCTACAATGCATCGTTAGCCCGATAAATATTTGAATACAATGTATTAACACGTGAGGAAATCGATTTTTATTACTGTATAATAATCGATAAAAATATTACAAAACATTTTACGTCAAACCTTTGTTCGAATTAATTTTATATGATTTTCAAAACAAAATCCCACCACCTATACTCATAAGCGTGTGAAAAAAACATGCCAAAAACAACTCGTAAATTTCAAAAGTTCAGTCAACTCGTTTTCTTCGTTCTAATACCATCACACATGTTTTTTAACAAAAAAATTATGTTATTTTTTTCGTGATACGGAAACACGTTGAATCATTTATTTATATGTTTTTGATAGTAGCCAAATATATAAATACTAATTATAAATATAAATAGTTGCTAGGTGACCTACCGTTAGGATAAGTCAAAATTAGACCCGTATCCGATCCGATTCGTTCAGATTTATTTTGTTACGACACATCCGGTTTGAGTGGCTACGCAACAACCGATTTAATAAAAACTTAGTAAACAAATTTCAGTGGGTTCATTCAGTGGTCGTTTTATTTTTAATTCATTCAACATGTATTTGTCTTCTAACACAATTATATTATCATTTATTACACATTGTAAATTTGTAGAAAATATAATAAATACACGAGTACATGGAAATTTGAAATTTCGTGTGGGTATGAGTGAGTATGTGTGTATGTGTTTCATTAAAAGATGAATATGATGTTTACTTGAAAAATTTTGACGATTCAAAACATGACTTTTCTATGGTGCATTTATTGAATAATTCACCAAATATATATATTATCGCGTGTCAAATGTGATTTCTATTATGTTCAAATATTCTAAATTCAATTTTATTTCACTTATCACTAAACTAATTATTTTTAGTGCGCTACAATAACAACCAATGAAAATTATGTGAGGTCTGAAACGTGTATACTTTCTGTAACAGGGATGAAAAAAACAAAAAAATATCACATCATCATGACTATTCGTACGTTCATGTCCATTGCACTGACTTTAGATAGTTTATGCCAGGAATACCACATTTATTAATCGTAAATTATGTTCGATCTTGATTTTTATGGTTCTAGTCAAGTGATAAATATCAGGAAAATCAAAGTACAGGAATATTTTTAAAGTATTAAAGTAAGCAATGTTTACTGAAATGAAATTATAAACGAAAATAACTATTAATACTTGATAATAAAAAGTTTTACTAATTATTATACTAAATTGCACGTACTAGATTTTTTTTTTATGTTTTCGATTAGGTATGAAATGAAACGTATTTGTATTATTATTATTATTATTATTATTATTATTTTAATTAATGCAAATATTATTTTAAAACATATTCCATAAAATTAAAAATCTTAGTCCTATTTGTTTTTATTGCATTTTATTGATTACTTTTGCTAAATCGTGTATGAATACTTTGACTGTATACTCCCATCATTATTATTTTGTTTTCAGTTATGTATTTTAATCACATAATATTTATACTAGTGTCGTATTCGGATCTACCCCTGCAAAAATAAATCTAAAATGTATATTCCAATGCAAATAAAATGACCATGTTTTCCATTATTATTAACAATTATCTACAAATTGATATTTGAATAATTATTCTTAGTGTCTTTATTCTGTGATGTTTTAATAAACCTTAAAATAGTTCACTGTCGGAGTAGTCACAAAAAAAATAGTATATGGTTTAATTTAATAATGGGGGATGGAGTGGCCGAGTGGACTCAGGTGGTGGTTACGACGCGTACCGTCACCGATTCGAACCCGGCCTCGGGCAGTCTCTCTAACTTGGACAGGAAACAACTGTCTTCGTAGAGAGACTGCTATCCCCCAATCCGGGGCGTGGCAGAAACCTACGGGTGCCCCAATAGAAATTCTGCCAAACCGGCATCCAAACTGTAGACCCTTGGGTCTACACTCTCGGATAACCATGACATACAAAAAAAAAAAAATTAATAATATTAATAATGATTTAATATGATAATAAATATTTAAAATAATAATAATAATAATAAAAATTATCCAAAAATTGATAACTTACAATTATAGCCCCCCCCCCTCCCCCGTCAGTAAAATATTACATTTCCCAGCAAATTCCCTATCGTAACTGAAGTGTTTTGATAAAAATGTTACTAGGTTCCTTGAGAAATTGTAGAATATTAAAATAAACCTTTATTTAAATACTTTGAACACAGGCTTATTATTATCGAGGATTTAAATGATTTGAAAAATCATACTTTCTTTTTTAATTATATTGTTAATATTGTAAATTAAAACAGGAGGTACAATTCAACTAAAAATGTCGATGCACTTGTGCTGAGATTGAAAAATACATTATACTAAAATGTCGGTCATTTTTTTTTTTTTAATTCAATTATTAGATGATATAAAGATATTCTAATAAAATAAACTTGAGATTTTCGAGAGTAGAACTGGCACAAAGTTAAACTAAACTAAAATTGTGCACAGAGTCCATCGTAGCTTTGTAACGGCTTAAACAAAGTTGTAATCATATTTTTTTCCGAATAACGCATTGATCCTGTTACGCAAAATAATAACACAAATATTTATACAAAGTACTTAAAAATTTTTTGTTTTTTTCGAGAATCGAACGTTAAAATGTTTCTTCCTGTATATATATATTGAAAAATTAATGTCGAGTAAGTCATTGTGGAAAATCATTGAGTGAAAACGAACATACGATTTCGAAGTGGTTCTGACTGAACTTGGTGACAGAACGAAAAAGACCGTAGTGAAACTAAGAAAAATAAATTAAATACAATTATTTCGATAAAAGAAATATTTATTTCAGATTTGCGCTAAAAGTCGGTATAGCTGGTATTATAGGTATGCGTACCTATAGATATTATTATTATGATTGTTATTAAACACTGTTTGACACGTTTTGGTAACCGTTCAGTTCTCTTTTCATAACATCTGTACTTGTTGAAATAAAAGTCATTCCGATCTGCCAAGTGTGGACGCGGACACGACGTATCGTTTTTAATAATAATCATTGATCATTAATCAATCTTTGTTTCGAATCGAAGCGATTTCGAAATATCGTCGGGCAAGTTAAAACGCGACGGTCTTTTGTCGGTGAGAGTGTGCGACGACCTCACGTCGTCGTCGCGTCGGGTACGCGACGCGATCGCGGCCGTATAATGCGTTCGAAACGCACGGTTTTATTATTATTATTATTATTATTATTATTGTTATTATTATTTTAATATCGTTATTGCCGTCTGCAGAGCGAACGTTCTTATTTTTTTTCCCATATTATCAACCGGAAGGCGTGCAGCCAGTGGGGCGGGAGGTAGACGACGGAGGCCGTTGGTCGGCGGAAGACGGGGCGAAAACCGGAAACCGTGTATAGTTTGAATCGCACGCGCCCGCCGTGCCGTGGCGGACTCGTGCGCGGACAAATGTCGTACGCTCCATTAACCAGAGTGCTCTTTGAATTGGACCGTTCCGCACGACGGTCGTCCGGGGGACGATGAAGAAGAAGGAGAAGAAGAAGAAAGAGGACGGGGAGGAGGAGAAAAAAACAGCCCCCGGCGAGCGCACAGAGATAACGAGTGGTCAGAAATGAAAATCCGAGTCGCGGAGCCCGAGATAAAGTCGGACGGACGACCAATTATTTCGCGAGAGCCGGCGCGACGACGACGGGGTAAAGAATACGGAAACATAATGCGGGCGCGGAGAAAAGCAATTATATTATGTGCACTTACGCGCGCTCAATAGAAATCGCAGACGTCCGGGCCGCGTGATGGGGTCTAATTATTGTTATACTACTCGGCGACGGTCGCTCGCGTTCGTGGACGGGACAGGACAGTCGTTTGGACTTTAGAACGCACGTCAACACGGTCGGTCTGGTTTTCTCTAAAAACCTCGTGCTTCTGACTCCGTCGATCTCTCGTCCGGCAGTGGTAAACTGAGTCCCAAATAATCGGGTGGATATTGTGGCTAGGTGAATTGAGTACGAAATATTTTAACGTGCTAAGTGAAGTGAGTCCCGAGTAATAATATTTTTCGCGAAAAACAATCGATAAACAACGGCGATGTACCAACTCAAAAACCAATCAGTGATTATCAATTAACGATTTGCTGATAGTGTTTGGAAAGATCTTACGAGCACTAAAATTATCGCACTATATTATCCACTAAAATTATCGCACGACGAATGTTTGCGAATCATTTCATTCACGAATAAATGGAATGTTTAATTGTTCTCGTCCAAACATTTACAGTTTCATTGATATACTTGAAGACATTCAAAAAGATACAAAATATAATATACAATTTAATATATGAGGATACGTAGCAAAGAGTTAGTAAAAATGAAAAAATAACAATAGAAAAAGATTTTTTTTTTCGAGACAAGAAATGTTGAAATATGAAAATAAAAATATTTCGCGATTTGAATTCGTTAAGAGGATATCAAATAAATGTTTACATGTACATAATAATAATAAATAGAAAAAAAAATCGACTTGAATTTGTATATTACACACATTAATTGTGATTTTTATGTAGAACGTTGTAAATTATATTAGATATTAAAAATAATAAAGCACATTTTTAACCACACCTGTTGATATGGACAGTCCTAACCCTGTAAAAGTGAGAAGGAAAATTTGCATTTTTGGGAAGTAAACCTGTTATAATCAGGGACTCAGTTTACCTGTATCCTTTTCAAACCCGAGACTCAGTTTACCACAAAAACGGTATTTCGGACTCAATTAACCTAGCCCCCTCTCGTCGGTGATTTACGTGGCGTAATATGTTCCGTGGAACTGAGCAATGGTGGATCCGGAAATCATTCGCGAGGTGGAGGGTGGTAATCAAAATTTAATCACTCGTAAATTTACACGTATTCAACAGGATGGTACACTAGCGTCTATTTTTTTTTTTTTAATTTTTTTTTTATATTTATTTATTATTAACGGATCATAGATCCAAGAACAATATTTATATAGTAGTACAATATTGACAGTAGCATAAATTATGTTAATAATAGGTACACATGATACAAAATACAAATCGATTAAATAAAAACAAATTCTATACACATAGTTATTCATAAAGATTCAAGTGAGGAAAAGTTAAATAATTCAATTTTTGTTTCATTCGCTAATGATATCATTCTATTTATAGGCGAAGCTGAAGCATAACTTCTTTTTTTTTTGTAGACATATAAAATAAAGGAGTAGATCTAGTTCTGCACTGAGGGATATTAAAATTAAAAAAACTTAATAGTTCTGGACAATCAGCAGTATGACCATTTATAAGATTAAAGAAGCATTTAAAATCATTTATTTTTCTTCTGTCTATGAAATTATCTACCTGGTTGAAACTAATTTAAAAATTGTTGGTAAAGAGAATGTGGTACACGAGAAATATTACATTTGAAGGCTAAAAAACGTAGGAAACGATTTTGAATAGAATCTAGGCAATGAATTTGATATTTTAAGTAAGATTACCAAAAAAAAAAAAATAATAATAATAATAATAAATATTGATATATTGCAGCTCGAGGGGTCTCTTTTTTATTTACTCCGTCACCCCTTCCCCTTAGATCGGGGGGCGTCGGACGAGCCAGGGTCGTTTATTACGTATCGTCGTTTTCTCGGTCGAAAGTCACGAAAATTTTAATCCGGGCCTAATTTTCATCGCATATACCACGGTGACGCGGTTTGATCTCTCGACTTAATCGTGATCGACTACGTTTTGTTCGGAACTATTTTCAAACGTGAAATGAGAATTGACGAGTCAACGCACGACCTAATAACTGCCGGCAAAAGTCGAGCCGGCCGTGCTCGCCGGAGTTTCCCGATAAAATGATTTCGTCGCCGCCGCCGTCGCCGGCCGTTGTCGTTCTCCGGCCGACGCCTTTGATGTTCACCAACGCGTTTGCGGAACGATTGTTCGTCGACCGGTGACCGGCGTCGATCGATTCCCTCCGCGCGGCGGTTCAAACGAATACGTTTTGACGTCTACACTCGATTTGTGTGTGAGGGAAAGAAAACGCTCCGAATAACATTCTACTTGATTAAAATAATAGTAATAACTAGGGATGAGAAGTTATAGGAGCTAAAATAGACAAAATATGCATGCAAATATGCGAGGAAAAATTATGACATATGCATCAAAAATTTGAAAATATGCAAAAAATGTATTAAAATATGCAATTTTTTCTATAAATAAAAAACGTGTTTTCAATAAGTTAATATATAAATAATATTTCGTTAAATTTGATTCTATTAAAATATAAATAATTTTTAACTGAGTGGTAAAAAATTAATACTAGGTATAAATATGATATGATAAATGATTGGTAGGTGTATTGATTATATATTGATAGTCAGGTGATTTAATCTAAAAAAATAAAAATTCAATTTTATAAGTTTTGTAATATATTCGATAATCATTTCTTCAAGCCTGTAAATTTGTTGCATTGGACCTCCAAATTGTTTTAATATTTTCGGCATCCATCATCTCCGACGATTATCCGAAATAATGTTTTTGTATGGCAAAAAACGTCTTTCCACATCAGCTAAAGTTATGGCGGCATTATTGAAGTAAATAAGGTCATTTTTCATGTCAATTTTATTGAAATCCACATAATTTTACTAAATATGCATTTTTATGCACAAAAGAAAACCATGAATATGCAACTTTTGAGAAAACTACCAATATATGCAAAAATATGCAAAATTTAAATACCAAATTTCAATTCATTAAGTTATAGAACAGATTTTTAGCTCACCTAGCTATAAATGGAAGACATAGAAAAAAATATGCAAATCCTATAACTTCTCATCCCTAGTAATAACAGTCAATGGCTCAGTATGATATAATACAGTAGCAATAGCAAACGAACCGTTACTCTTTACGCGTCGCGTTGTCATGATATCAATGAGTAGGAGTACTGCATCGTTGTGTTTTAACGTTATCGATTCGGGCCGACGATGTTCGGATCGAGTCGATGGAAAGAACTACCGGGCGAAAAAATGGCCGCGGTAAAAACACCCGGTAAAAGAAACCCGAGGAAGTAGTGACCAAGAGAAAATACAGTACAATCTCGGTAATCCGACACCTTATCAGACCACGCTACTGCCGGATTGACGAGGGTCGACATAAAAACGCATTTTTAATTTTTTAATATTACGTTTTTTATATACATAATTATTATAAAATATAAATTCTATTACGTACATGGTTATATTTAAATAACATTTTAATGAGACAGGTTTAAAAAAATTACGAATTTTTGTTTTTTTGTTTGAAATGATACTTTTAATACTTTTCCTTGAAGTCTTTTAAGCACCAAAGTATCACATGCGTCTACTCCGTTCTCTTGTGCCCATGTAATGGACGTAGTAAAGGAATCTATTGCAGTGGAGTGAGTTATTGTTTGAACAGATACTTCTCCTCCGTTATCATCATAATTCCCACCATCATACTTTTCTTCGGCCTTCACTTCCTCGGTCATTTCGTCATCTGTCGATAACTGGTTGATTTCTTCTTCCTCGCCGTCAATCCATTTCTTTAAATCGTCTGTATTTAGTTCGTATAATCTCACACCAAAACGATTTTTAAATTTATCTAACAAGCCGTCACTAGCTTGAAAATCTTCTTTGTGTGTGATTTTTCTGCAAAAAATAATTAGCTTTCTCCTTCAAAATTTCGCCCGAAATAAGTGTTTGTCGATTACGTTCTTGCAAAAACCATTAGTACAAGGCATCTTCCACTTCAGCAAACTCAATGTTTTACGCATACTTTTCAAGCTTTCGTTAATTTTGAAAAAAAGACATTATCTTTTTACTGTTTTTTCTTAAATCATATATTGTAGCACGACCTGCTCCAAAAGTCGTTAGCGAGGTTTACTGACTTGTCACCATTTTCATATTTTATTTAAAATGTCTAGTTTTTCAACCAAAGTTAAAGTAGTATGTATTCGTTTTCGTTGTTGCGACATTTTAATGTAATTCGTAATACAACACTACATCTAACCGGTACACAATGAACACGCACAACACTTCAACGTTAACTGAATAAAAATAAAATACCTAATAGGTTATTCGTATTTAATCTGTCATTACTTAGTTTTATCTAACGTTTTATCGTTAACGATAGTAATTTTATACATAAATACATATTGGTACGTATGGGTTAAAAAAGCCAAATTGCCGGACGTATCGGATCGTATCGAACGACCGGATTACCGAGATTGTACTGTATACACGAAAAACTTTTCCCCGAAAGAAAAGACACCTGAAAAAATGTTACCCAACAAAAAAAAAAAAACACCCGAGGAAGTAACGCTCCGGAAATAAAAATATATAAGTTATTACAATTATTATAATATCAAATGTAAGGATATATTTTATTAATATTATCACTACTCAAAATGCCTTATAATAGGAATAATTAAAAAACGTCAAAATATGATTTGAATAACCGTAACCAGGGATGTTTCTGTATTATTTCCTCTGAATTTAATTTCTTTAGGATATTAATTCTGACGGTTTATATTTCCCCGGGTGTTTCTATCTAGAGTATTTTTTCCTATTACCTTTGAGATTACCTTCTCGCCCGAACTCGTGTCGTGTCTACAAAAATACGTTGACACCACGAGCAGATTTCTGGGACGTTATAAGTAAAATGCTTCGTCGTCGAAGAATTAAATTCTAATGAGAATGAGTTTAGAGGTGTTTTGGGTTGATTTTCTCACTGTTTTTTTTTTTTTTTTTTTTTTATTTAGCAAGGAAGTAAACAATATTACATATTTTCGGTACGTATTACGATAAATGTTATAAGTTATAACGTATTAGAGTTGACTATATATCTTATTGTATTAATTGTTGGTCATATAATGTATTTTCGACAAGGCTGGGCATTGAAGAGTTGAAAAATTGATGTTAAGTTACTTTTAACTAAGCGAGTTGACGAGTTACTTTTTTTCTTTTCTGTAACTTCTAACTTACAGAGTTTGATTTTTACCCATTTTATGCAGTTGTTTTCAGTTGAAAAATTGTATTGTATGCCCCATTAAGGTAATATATTTTGCTTTTAGTGCAAATTATTATTTTTACACCAAACCAACAATGAAAAAAATAATATGGATATATTATTATTTGTAAATTATACTAAAAATTACATACGATTATTATTGCATAGTTATTCATTCGTGTAATTTTTTTGCACGTATGAATATACATATTTTAATGAAACTTGTTAATTGTACTTTGGCAAAGGTTCAAATGTTAAGTTGAAGAACAAAAAATGAACTGATTTTTATCGAATTAACTTCTTTTATTTCTTATTTAACTTGTAACTTAGGAAAATAGAAAAAAAGGAGAAATAACTTTTTAATTTAATTTAAATTTATTTTTTATTGAATTAACTGAACGAGTTAAAAAAAGTTGACTCGCTCGGCTTTGATTTTTGAGATTTCTCTTGAAATCAACATCAAAAAACTAATTTATTTATCAGTGACTTATAAAAAGTCTTATATGATTTTATGAATTTAAATTTTTGAACGTGAAACAGGACTATCTAAACGTTCTGCCTTCGGTTCTCTTCATCCGTGATCAGTGCTAATACCCTGCATTATCGTCTGAAATCAACGAAAGTATTGATTTTTATCATTTAAACTTGTTTTGCAGCATTGTCTATTATAGGCCAACGAAATAACCCGTCACTGGTCGCGCGGGGTAAATAATTTCCTATTGTATTTTAAGGCGATTGTAATTATGTGGTTATCGGTAATATTAAGTCGTGTTTTACAATACCTCATCAAAATCATGTTATTATAAGGTACCGAATTTTACTTAATTGGATTATTATTTAGTTAGTTTGGTGATCGCGAATTTAACTTTCTAGTTTTGGAAAATATTTACCCCGTGCGACTAAATTATAAGTAAAGTCAATTTAATAGTGTTTATTTTATTTTATTATCTAAACAAATTTGGGTGATATTGAGAGACGTAGAATCGAATGATTTCTAGATATTGTTGTTGATCTTGATTTACTTGGAAAAGTTGCATGTTATGTTGAAAACGAAAACAATAAAATCGTCCTAATTATTACTGTGAACGAGATGCCTAAGACGGAGGTGTGTGGGAATCAAAGCTCATAAAGCCTTCGTCGCAAAGAACTATAAAATCGAATAGGCGCGCTTTTTTTTTTTTTTTTTTTATTAGAGCCTCAACGACTAAGGTTATTGGCTTACAATGTTCACCATATTATTATTACATTATAGATTGCGCATTTTAGACACTTAAAAATCATAACTAAATGTTTGGCATAGATAATTAACAAGATTTAAATAAGAGAGAACAGAACAAAATAGAAAAAAGAAAAAATTAGATAAGGTTGTACGGTTTGGTTATTTTTAAGAAAGTAATGATTTTGTTGAAGTTTTCTTGATCTGGTCCTAGTGCTTCGTATAGGTCGGATATATTCAGGGCTATTCTAGTGTCAGCATAATTGCGACAATATAAGATGATATGTTTAACTGTTAATGCTTCTCCACAGGTTATAAATTGGTCTGGTTCTTCGCGTCTCACGAGAAAATTATGGGTGAGCTGAGATGCGCTTTTTGTGTAAGAGAAAAAAAAATGTAAAGCGTGCACCAATTGTGTGAAGCTAATATGCAGAAATCACGAAATTTAAATTCGTCCTGATTGTTTTACGTTGTGAAAATTTTTAAATATCAATACTTTTTCAATTATATCGTAATTTACGACAGTAATTTCTATTCAATGCCTCACCTGTGGGGTCCTTCAAACGATCAAGCATGTCCTAACTGAATACAAAAATCATAAAAAAATATCGAGAGGAAACCCTTGGCTTCATATATCTTTACGGTATTCTTAGTCCGGATCTCACTGCAATCGTTGATTTATTTACCGTCTTAAAAAAATGTAATTTGTATAATGAAATTTAAAACCACAATTTTAAGTGTATATGATATATACAATTAAATTAAAATACTTTAATTTAATAATTTAATGTGAAAACACAAGTTATTGTCAGGCCGATGGCCAAATTTGTCGTGGTCTATAGGTACTTTTAATATAACGCAAAAACCTAATTATTAATTATACATGTCGGAGAAAGGTAATTACTTTTTATTTTTTTTGGTAAACTATGACCACGGAAAGAAATGTATTTTCCAAGTTGAAACATTGCGCACATTCAATACTGTATATTATAATATTGTAACACGTCTTACAGTTATAATCCTAGAGAATCGTTGAACACACTACAAGTCACATCCAGTCTAGTTTTGGCTGGATATTTATTTTTATTTTTTGAATAATTAGTTAAATCGACATCAAATTATTTTTAAATTCGTATATTTTACCCCCCGCATTTAGATGAAGACGAAACGTAACGTAGAAAAATTAAAGAAAGAGAATAAACATAAAAATGTAGAAAAACGAGTCGTGAATAAGAAAGTCTTAAGAAACAAAGAAATACCGAGTGGGATAGTTTCTAATTTGCAACTCAAGTGATATTGTATTACATTCGCAAAGCGAATAAATAATCTAATTTCAAGATTATTGCATAAAACGAAATATTCCAATGAATAAAACGTATTATGCGAAACTTTGATACAAAGAAAACATTTCTTTTGAACTCGTTCCGCCACGACGCAATGGTTTTTATGTAGTTAAAGGAAAGTAATACTCGAAAGTGTATTAAAACAGTTCTGGCGTATCAACAGACTCGTGGATTATTATGTGTAATTGTTTTTTTTTCGCCGTACGCACAATTTAAAACAACGGAACAACAATTGAATAAAAACGCAAAAAAAGTGTCCGTATCGTCCGAACAAAAGTGTAGTCACTTCAAAGCCGATATACTTCATCGTGTCTTGTGTGATCAGATCGTGTTCAGCGACCTAAAATCTGTATTCGATTTATTTGTTTTTTTTTTTTCAGTACACTGCAGTTATATTATACAAAGACTACTGTGTGACTGTGGGTTTGAAAAATGTGTATTGTTTACAGTTTTTAGTATACGCGTTCGTTTCGGTATATTTATATCCATATACAGTGAGACCTCTCGAGCTTACCGGACACTCTCGGTCGCCGTTATTGTCCGTTATTTAGATGTGTTTGCTGTTGTGAGTGCAAAATGAAATAGGTGAAAATGTCTCCATTCTCGTAAAAACGTCCATTTTCATAGTTGTCCGTTATTTAGAGGTTTCCGTTAAGGGCGGTTTCACCGTAGTTATTTATTGGATTAAGACTGCTGATTCACTAACCTGAACACGAGGCAAACGCGCATTTAACGAATCCGCACAGTATTAATAGTATTACTATTAAGACTAACATATTATTATTTATTATGTATATAAAAGTAAACACAGTATTTAAGTCACGTTTAGATGAACCCGTCGATATCCAACACATGATCGGGTTCTTAAGATATTATCGCAACGATCGTAATTAAATGTAGCTACCTAATCACTAAATCACTATTTATGCGATTGTATTAACGCGCGCATGTGTGTATGTGTGTGTGTGTGTGTGTGTGTGTGTGTGTGTGTGTGTGTGTGTGTGTGTGTGTGTGTGTGTGTGTGTGCGCGCGCGCGCGCGCGCGCGTGTATATGTGTGTGTGTGTGTGTGTGTGTGTGTGTGTGGTGTGTGTGTGTGTGTGTGTGTGTGTGTGTGTGTGTGTGTGGTTGTGTGTTGGGTATAATTTACTTATCGTTTAATCGTGTTTATACACGTTTTCTCGACTATTGCCAAGTGCGCGATATTCGAGCGTTTTAAAATTATTATGAGACACTCGTCTAATCGAATTCCACGGTAATATCTATGTAACGGGCGAAAAAAACAATTTTCCCTCGAATCTAACACTGTGAAAACAATTTAATAAACCTCGAGATTACCTAGGTATATTATTTACCTATATACATAGCACGTATATCGTGTTCTTCCATCCTCTTTACTTTTTTTTTTTTTTTTTTTTTTTTTTTTTTTTTTTTTTTTATATATTGATCGAAAAGAAAGAATATGCATAAATTATTATTGAAGATAACATTTTCGATTATCTATCTCTTTTAAGCATAGCTTGTGTTGGAGATACAGAATTATTAAATAACATAATATAATGCATTATTAATAAAACATAAATAAATTAAATTAAGTTTTTCAGATTCAAAGTAAGATTCGAAATACATATAAAGCTAAATAAACAATAGTCATATACATTTTTAAGTAATTGCACATAATAAAAGAAAAACTTTAAATAACATTATATTCAAACATACACGAATAAAACATGCATGATTCAAATTATTTACACAGCCTAAAATATAAAAAAGGATTTGATTTATGGTAAATTGCACAGTAACCATTCATATTTTTTTATTGTTTTTTGATTTTAGGATTTATAGTATTGTGATTTCTGTTTCATATCATAATTAAATGAATTGAATATAGTAGGCCCAAGATAAACTATGAATTTTTGACCACACGTAGTTTTTGTATACTTTATTAATGCATCTAATGCTCTGTTTTGTCTTTTATTTTTATTTAATTCTGTATTGAACCATGTATTTTTGTTTGTATTTACCCAAAGCATCACAATTTTTTTATAAACCGACCTAAAAGGCAGAACCTTAAACTCTTTGTAATTTTGATTTGTTGAGACTACCATAGATTTTGCATCCAAACAGATTACTACGTCATTATATCACGATAACAAATATTATGACTGTATAACATCTATGTACCCGAGGTATGTATCATATTCATCTCTCTCTCTCCCTCAACCTCGTTCGCCCGCTCTTATTCTCTTTCATCGCCGCCATAATCTGTGTATCGTTCTGTCTCTCGCTTTTGTCTCTCCCACGCGTGGCCGTCAACGTCTCGTCGCGGTAAATCATTAACGCGCATCACGACGAGTGCGGTGCATTTTTAATCGCCAGAGTTTTTTCCCTCCCCGAGTTCGAGACCCTCATCCTCTCCGACGAGCCGCGCGCCACATTCGGCTCGTAAAATATCATTTCGCATCCGACAGGTGCTCATTCGACGATATATTCACATTACAAAACGTACAACATGACGTGCATACAGCCCACCACCCTGCCCACCCGTCGTTCCGCCGCGAGCCACCACACGTGCCGGAACACGTAGTCGGCACGGTACACCCGTAGCGCGTTACGGCGAATAATTAATGTGACGCGTGTACTACGGGGTGGAACGCGGAAAATGGAGAGCCGGGTGCCGAGAATAAATAAACGTGACGAGAAATCACCAGGCCGTTTTTCACGTACGTGGCCGTAAGAATCGTTTTTTATGTTGTTTTGATTTTTTTTTTTTTTTTTTTTTTACGAGCTCGCCGCTCGAAATCCGCACGCGACGTGTGTCCACAATAACGATTACGGCGGAACAACACAAAGTGATAATCGCGATGTCGCTCGCTAAGCTACGCGTAAACGTACACATTTCCAAGCCGTCAATTAATAGTAAAAACGTTTCTCCGGGGTGACTTTGTTTCAACTTCAAAAACGTAATCGAAAATTGAATCTAAAATTGAAACTTTTTTTCCTTCTCGTCTACTTAGATTTAAAACCGTCGATAGGAAATGACAGTGTTGACAAATCATTAAAACTTTAGTGTATAGGCTGAACATCAGTAGCGGAAACAAATTAGTATTACTGTAATAATCACGAACTTTTCACACACTTTGAACACACGTTTCATGTGTACTTAATGTAGCTAAATATATTTAGACGCAACGATTTGAAAAAAAAAACTATTTGTATTAAATGTAATGTTTTATTATATCAACTCGATCGCAGTCATCTTATCACACTCGGTTAAGCTAATTGCCGAAGTGATTTCAATAAATACACGAGCTGTACACAACTTTTTTAAAATTTCATCGTGAAAAATTAAAACAACAAAAACAATAAAATCAGCTGAAATTCAAACACGTGTGCGGGAACCAATGACGTCTGTGGTCTATGCCATACGCTGACGTCTATAATTATTGTTAATATGTACTCCTTGTAACAGCAACAATAAAGTTTTCTATGGAAACCACAAAATCTCTTAATTACGATTAATCATTCGAGATGACGAGAAATAAAGAGAGAGGGAGAGAGAGAGAGAGAGAGAGAGAGAGATATACAGAAAGAGAAAAAGATACAGCTTGAATTTCCTAGAGATCACTAATTATTATTACTGCCAAACGGTCACACGTATTGATGTAAAACGTGTCAGCGTTAAAGCAGACCATCTGAGCTAAGAATCCGATTCGCCGATTTATACAAATATAACGCTACGCGTGTTTAACGTTCACGCGTTTCCGTGTGATTTTTAACATTTATGTGGGGTTGAAAAATGATAACACCTTTTAATATTTCAATAAGTCACGTGTACCCTTTTACCCGCAAGCATCCGCGTATTTGTTTTTGTTTTTCATAATTTTACATTATTCAATTCGACGCTAGTATATTTCCACGTATGAATAAAAATAATTTCCAAAAACCGTTTGAAACACTTTTTCTTTCTTACTTGTAATCTACTATATTGCGTTATACGGGTCGTTTTTAATATTATTCTAAGCTTAATTAAATCTGAGTGTTGGTGATTTTTCCGTAACGGAAACCAACTTTTGAGAATAACTTTACACTCACGACTCGAGCTTTTTTAACAATACGTATTTGTATGTGTATAGTACGTATATTTTATTAATGTAATATGGTTGAGTATCATTTGTTTGTATCGAATCAAAACCAAGATAATTAAATATATCAGGAATAACAACCTTGAAAAATCAGTCCTTTTTATCAGATAATATTGTTTTCAAAAGAGTATATACGGAATAGATAATACGATTTACGTAAGTTAGACAATTAAAATAATTTATATATATATATATATATATATATATATTTAAACGATATTTAAATTTATAAATTGCAATATTAAAAACAATGAATCATTAAGTCATTTATTTGAAATTTAAAATTTAAAGTGATATTATACTCTGTTATTATAAAAATTTATTAAATTACGATCGAAATACAGAAATTTAGATTACACATAAACGGTGATCTGTGAGTAGCAAAGTAAACGAATTTTTACCGTAATCAAATTAGTAATAATATTTATAATATATTTCAATTTTAGATTCTGAGTGAAGCGAAGGATCTTATGGTTTTACAATGATGTTTATTTTTTATTTTTTTTTTTTTTATTATTATTTTTTTTTCTGTAAACACTTTTTCGTATAGAAATCCTTGTCCAAAAGTTTCGTTCAGCAACTTTTAAGATTCGAAATTGAACTGAGATGGTACTTTAAAGAGGTCATTTTTCCAAAATCTCCATAGTTTTTCCAGTAATTAAGAATAACGATCGAAAAACTGAGTAAAAACGGTAAAATCGGTAAAAATCCGCGTAAACGAGATTTTCACTGTTCAGATTTTAAGTATTTAGTCATAAATCGCAAAGTATTGAAGCTAGAAACTTGAAAATTTTATCCAATATCAAATACATACTTTTTTATATTGGACAACATTTTCAGAACAATTATAGCACTTTTGACTTAAATATAGAACTTTTATTTTACCAAATTGTTTGAACGTTTTTATGTAATATAATTTTAAATATTTGACAAAAAATTCTGAAAATTTAATATGACCTTACTCATATACCTACCTACTTATCCTAACAAAAATTCAAAAATCGTAAGTCAGGATTTTTTTTATACACACTTTAATAAATTATTATAACTCACCAAAAATTATACAAATAACCGTAAAATACGTAAACAGTATTTAAATAATAATATATTATATTACACTGAAGCTTTGCTCAGAATCGTTTTATACTAAAGAAATGAGTCATCATTTCTTTAAAACTTAATACATTCATCACCAATATCTTGTCCGAGGACCGAAGGGACGAAGGACGAACTTGTACCACCATCATCTCACTTACCAGCTTTTTTATTTTACAGTTTATATAAATTTCAAATTATAATAACGTTGTATGATGTTGTATTATATTTAAAAATGTTCTGAAATATTAGATCAATTAAAGTGTGTATAATACGGAACGATAGTCATTATCCTTCAAACATCACTGGTAGCGTTGATATTCTTTAAACAATTATTCTTAATCATAATTTAGTAAATAAATCACAATATTTGCACGGTATATTGCACGTGTTCGACTGAATAAAAATATTCCGAGTATTATTCTTATTTTTTTTTCATCTCAAACAGTCGGATTATTCAGTGTTGGTGAGTTGCGGCCCAATAACCTAAATAACGTACGAGTTGCGGCCACATTTTATTCATCGCTTCATATCAGCCTATCATTGTTACCCAGAAGACACCACGAGGAGATTGGCTGAGTCGTCTCCAGAACATTTGTTTTTTTTTATTATTATTATTATTATTTATGTTTACGAAATTCGTAGCCATCGTAGAGAATAATTTTCTTCGATTTTTCACTATTTACAAACTCCATAACGCACTTATAATATTATATTATACTGTATAACACACTCGTGCAGAATTTGTAGTGTTCGTAGGAATAGGTACTAAGTGGTGAACAGACTAACTCTGTAATATTTTTCGTTTGAACTATCCGCGTTATGGCACCTACTTTAGATAAGATACCGTCAACACATTCGGCACAAAACATATACATTTTCCGGGCCACAATTAACTTAGTGATAAAATATGACCGGGCCGCAATTCACCAGTCTTCAACACGCTAATGAAACTCGAGGCCGTCGATGAAGTATATGCGTGTTTTTAATTTTTGTTTGTTTTCACTCGTCTTGTCATAATAACGAAGATAACGTTTTCTTTTCGTTGACGCTTTCTTCGTAAAAAAAAAAAAAAAAAAACATGTACGTTATGGCAATAATATTTTCCACGTTATTCGTTCAGAGTGGTTCATCAGAGTTATTACTTAGTACCTAAATAATACAAACGTACCTATAGATATGTATGGCTGCTAAACTCCGTTCTGAAAATCTCTGCAAGACACACTATATAATAATATTCTATAAATAGATGGTATATAAAAACGTACTTAAGATTTAAAGAGAGAAAAACGCTGAATGTTTTTCAATTTTTTTTTTTTATTTCTATGGTATAAATCGCAATGTTCGACATGAAATATCGTTTCGATACACTCGAAAAAAATCATTTTGACTCTAAGCCCCAGTTTTTTAGGGTAATATCAAATCATCTTGCTCAGTGGCGTATTTATGGGGGGGGGGGGTCATTGGGTTTGATTCCCTCCAAGATTTGAGATGAATTCTTTTTTTTTAATTTAAATCTAAATGTATTTTAAATCTATGCCTTTTTTACACTGGTAAATAGTAATTTGTGAAATATTTCGATTTTTTGACTTGCAAGTTGTGGATGAATTGTTTAAAAATTCTAGGAAACTAAATTTTGTTATATAAAATAAAAATAATATATAATTAAAATACAATTCAAAATAAAATACATTGTTGTTTTTTAATATCTGTTGAATATAAATTACATTAAGTTTTTCCAAACATATCTACTGTTGTTTTATATTTATTTATTTAAATGCAAAATTAGAGTAAAAAATAATCACAATTTTACGGGGTTTATTTGTGATTTATCTCATTTAAACGTGTGATCTCATACTTCCGTGTATTTTGTAACTCTTTTGTAATTTTGTTGTCGTGCCATGTAACTAAGTCCTCAAATTTATACTAACGCAGTAGGTATATAAATCATACATTTGTCCAGTAGTCATTAAATCTGAATACTAATTAATTTTTTTTTTATCCCCCCCCTTCTTGGAAAAATCATGAATGCGCCTCTGATCTCGCCACCGGTTTTGTGAATATTTCGGATTTTCGTTTTACAACATTCTGACTTATTAAGAAGAGCCCACGGAGAAAAAATCGTGATATTCAAAAGTTCAAAACGCCTGTTTAAAAACGTTTACAATAATTGTACTATTGTAATTATTATAAAAGTATTTTCTTATAAGCCAGAGTCATAAGATTTTTACACCTTTTACTATTTTTACCCCCTTTCACTGGTAAAAACATCCTCGGATAATAGGTTTTACAAGGTTTTACCCCGTGTTACATTTTTTGAAGACTTGAATTTACCTAAGTTTATTTAACCCTCAGTTATAATATCCTAGGATATTTTTAGTGGCGAGGAATGTGTAAAAATAACTAAAGGGGTAAAAATCGCCTGTTACACCGGCATAGATGATATCACAATGCGATCGAGTTGGTAGAAACGATAGCGCGGTATCAATTAAAACAACGAGAACGGTTTCAGTTGGTTAAAACTTTTTATGAAAAAAAAAATTAGAGAGAGAGAGAGAGAGAGAGAGAGAGAGAGAGAGAGAGAGAGAGAGAGAGAGAGAGAGAGAGAGAGAGAGCGAGAGAGAAAATCGTCGTCTCTCCATCGATAAATTCCTATAAACGAACGGCATCATCGCTACGGTTCGACCCTCTCTCATCTCGGAAGTGTTTTAGTGTTTTCGATAAAATCCGCGTTCGAATCGCGCGGTCCGACGGTTTCGCTCGTTTCGCTAACCATTTAATGCGCCCGTAGCACGCGGCTCGTGTGCGTGCAGCCTCGCGTGCCACCGCAGCCGCCCGTGAATTTTCCGCGGTGGCGGCGGTGGTGGTGGTAGGTGCCCTCACCTCGAACGAAACGATTGAGGGGACGAAAGAAAGAAAACGAAATGGGGAAAAAAAAATGAAAAATAAGTAAATAAATAACCAGCCGAATAACGACGAACGTGGTTTTTTCTCCTCCACGCGCCCCAATTCTCCCCCCCTCCCGAAACAACATGTTAATGTTCGGTTTCGGCGCGAGTACACCGCGGAGTAGAAGCTTTAGGGTTTACGTTGACGGGGTTCTTATTTTCCACCCCGAAAAACATATTTTCGGTGAGGATAAAGAGAAATCTTTTATTCGATCTTGCCGCCGTCACGCGGATATTTATCGTGAATTCGTTTTCGGAAATTTCCCATTTCGACCACATGGTTTCGCTCCTGGTCGAATGTTATCGAACGCGGCTGCGTCCTGTTTAAATTTAGATCGATTACAATGTTTCGATTATTGATTTATATCACTAGATCCATCACGTTCTAGTCGTTCAACCAATCCAGTACCGCTCGTGGCCATTATTTTATCCGCAAAAGACGTAAAATATTCATCCATCGTGTCGAAAAAGGTCTATTCGTTCTTTTTTTTTCAAAACTAAGCAAATTATAAACGACTAATACAGTGAGACAGTTGACTTAACGAAAAATCACTTTCGACCGACAGCATGATAAAACCCCCAAAAATATAGGTATTCCGACGTATTTAGACCTGTCCACAGTGGACTATTTCTATTACGGACGTAGGCAGACATATTTTTATCACCGGTGGCTATTGATAACAGACAACTATTTCAGCTCAAACTCAAATTTAATGTTGTCGTGTCTAGGTAAAACCATCACTGGTTGTGAAAAAGTCGATAAAGATTGCGTTCGTTGTGAGACTATTATATAATTTAAAAAGGTACATAACAATTTAACGGATAATATATTTTAATCACAAATAAACTGTGTAGTGTATAATTTGTAAAGGCCATATATTAAAAAACAAAAAATTGGAGATTTGAACATATTCAAAATCTGTTTGCAATCATTGTACCTACTTGTGCATTTTTCTTAGTGATTGTGCCTCCCGTATCACGGTTAGTTAAATTTAAACCAGAAAGTGTATATTATTCGAGATAAAGACTCTAGTGGTTTATACACTTGTAAATTGGCTGAAAAATATGACATACGGAAAACGCAAATGGACGAAGTTTTTTTAAAAACAATACTAATATACTATCACGTGTGCATTCTATATATATATGTGTGTATGTGTGTGTGTGTGTGTGTGTGTGTGTGTGTGTGTGTGTGTGTGTGTGTGTGTGTGTGTGTGTGTATGTGTGTATGTAATTTATATCGAATGTTTTTATTTATGTATTCAAGAATACTTCTGTATATATTTATGTACCTATACCTATTTAAAATATGAATTAATATTTATCGTTTTTTTTTTTCTCTTTTTTTCATAAAAGCACAACATTTTAAATAAATAGATATGAGTGGCTATAAAAATAATAATGCCTGTCTACAACGAACATCTATTATGAACGGTTTTGATGGTCCCGTGACTTCCCATTATACGCTATAACACATTTTGAATTTTTATAAACACAAAACGTTAAAAAATAATCAAAGTTGAACGACATTAAAATAAATGTATAAAGGTCGGTTTAAAAATAGTCACACCCTGGGTTAGGAGTAATGCCCCAATTGTGCATAGAATATCCCACTCTTCCATGACCTGTACGTAATCGGTTTAAGGTTGTCCAGATTCTCCGTGGTAAATTGAAGCCAGGTTGTTTGTTTGTAGGGTTCTTAATGAGCGAAGAGTTACTTAATTCTGATTTTTCCCATTCATCTTTCCAGCATTGTGCTGCGTCATATTTGGCAGTGTTAACTTTTTTTTTTTTTTTTTTTGCCATGTATTTAGGAACCGTTAAGGAGGTTTCGCTAGTGATAGTTAATTTCGTTTGCTTATTGTAATGCCGACTCCGCAAAAGCGTTACGCACCGAAAATTCGATTATCAAGTAGTGTCGAAATATTAGAGTCATAAACGTTGAAGAATTTTTTTTTCGTCATGATAAATAATAAATCATCGAAGTATTACTGAACGACAAAAAAAAAAAAATACATCAAAACACTTAATTTAGGACCGGGAAGTAAAAAGTCATAATATTGATCTAATTATCCACATAAGTAAATAGTTTGTTTTGGATCGTTTTTCAAGAATGGTTTTCTGTTTATTTATTTAAAGAAGATGATTATGAAAAGTTTTTCATCTATATAATTCCATCATTGATCATACATACTTATCCGGTGTATATTATAGATTCGTTAAACATGGTAGAACCGCAGTGTACTTTTTCAGTTTGGATTTTGTCGTTTCTAACTCGTAATGGAAATTTATTTAACACACTTGTAAACACATTTTTTTTTTCAAATACAATTCTTTCGGGTTCACAAGTCTGTGCTTGCGTTGACACGCAATCGCGCCCCACGTTGTCACCAGCGAAGAATACCTAAATAATAATTATATTATACAAGTGTGTCGTTTGAACTGGAGTCATTGTTCGTTTATCATAGGAAAAGTATTCGTGTCCGTAATTTTATTACGTATCCGTAATAAAAAGCGTCTGGTATTAGACAGGTCATCAAAATACATTTGAAAACCTTTTTTTTTTTTCTTGTCGCACTTTATTATTTGGTTTGTTCAGCGAGCTGTCCGTCAAGGCAGGTCTCAACGTAGTCAAAAAAAAAAAAATAATAAATAAAAAAACTGAGAGTGTCATGGGCGACCCTCGGAAGATGTGAAAACGTTAGGTATATGTGAGCTTAGGAATATAGATTTAATATTTAGAATTTGAAGTAAATATTCTTAATTTAAAAGACATGCTTTCATAATATTTGTAGGTTAGGTTTAAAATGTTTTAAGAATTAAATTTGTTTAAATTTTATTTTCTGGACACAAAGCGATATTCAATTCAATTATAATATATTTTGAATAATATGAAAGTAATAGTTGACTGAAATCATATATAGGAATGGAAATTTGTGTTATCAGTTAAAGCAAAAATGAAAATGTATAAAATAACATTTATTAGAAAAAAAAAATATATTTATATAAACAATGAACATGTAGAAACATGTCAAACGAGCGTTACGCGAAAAAGGTAACGCTCGAAAATTTCACTGCCCAAACGGAAAGGACTGAACGCCGTATAAGATGTTTTCATATCAATAAAAAATACACGATAGGAGATCGAAAGCTATTAATTCTTTTCAATCTTTCGCCCCGAGTCAAAGCACCCCTCTCCCTACTCTATCCCTCTCGCGGATCATTCAAAGTGACCCTAGCGTGGCGTCGTCCGCACCGGCGTGACCTGCAAGCCACCGATCTCCGCACGGTTCGACGATTTCCGTTTTAAGCGAATTATTTTCGATCGCCGTGAAAAGTTTAAGTTCTCCGTGGAACTCGCGGCAGTTGCGGCCGCCACCCCGGTACGCCACATCAAACCGAGTCTTTCGTCGCTGACCGTCTCTCGTTGTTTACCGTGCCGGGCCACGAAATCGCCCACTCCCTCCGGCGGGTGAATACCACGGTAAACCCGAATGCAGTTCAATGGCCCTTTTTTTTTGTTTTCTGTTTTAGTCTTAGGCCCGTCTGGAAACGATTGGTGTTCAAATGCTTCGTGACTGTACACGTCAGTGGTGGTTTTGAGATGGGCGTCGTGGCGATCGTCCCCCTCCCCAGGGAACTTTTTTCGTTACCTGAACTATAATAGCTCCGTATGATATAATGAATATTAAATTCATAACTCTTGGTTATAACTAAAGACCGGATTTAATTGATATTGCAATTTTTTTTGTATTTAAGATAAATCAAATCTGATCAAATATGTACATGATTTTTATTAATCACTGCCTTTTTGTTTAATTTCATGTTGCAATTTATTGCAATTTTTAATGTTTTTGCAATTTTTTTGCAATTTTGAAATATTTCACGTAATCAAATGTACAAATCAGTATTTCTTAACTTATTTTATAACATAAAAATAATAACGTTATTGTGGATTCTTATTATTGGTTTTATTTTATGATCTTAGAAGTACCTATAAAGGTGTTTATCTATGTTGTTTATCGCTTGTCTGCAATTTTCTAGCTCGAATTACTGCACGAAAGTTCTAGAATAGTCCAGCGTGCGATAAGCGTCTATGTATTATACATGGTGGTTATTAAGTTTAACGTAGTATAGTTAAATGATTCGTGTGCGTTTACCAGTTGATACCTTAGTGCCTATTTCTTTGATCAGTTTGACCACACAGTAAACGTATTCGTCAAAATGCCTAAAATAAAATCAAGTTTAAAAAGTAAAATTTCGAATTGGATTGCTCCATATAATGAAAATAAAGAAGTATTTTCATCAGATGGAAATATTATAATATTTTAAATATGTACCAATAACGAGTGTTGACGTAGAACGTAGTTTCTCATTGTACAAACATATTTTAAGTAAAAGACGATTTAATTTTAATGAAAATAATTTAGAAATGTATTTGATCATCAATTTTAATTATTCCAAAATGTAATATTTATAGAATATATTTTTTGTATCTATTAATTATGTATAATAATAATAACAACTTTTACAATAATATTTTATTTTATAAATATAGAACTTGCATTTTTATAGTGCAATTTATTTTGCAATTTTTATGTGATTTTTGGTGCAATTATACAATTTTATTATGCAATACTTGAGTGTTTTTAATGCAATTAAATCTGGTCTTTAGTTATAACTTATAACTTATAACGTCAAACTTAATAAATGATAAAAAAACGGTATCCTTTTGAATATCTTATCAAATATTAGTAATTATTTGATTATCAATCGGTACAAGTACCGAATTTAAATAGGTAACAATGTCACGTTCAAAACAAATTGGTCAGAACCACAACCACAATGTATTGTATTCAGTGTTGGGATTAGATAAGTACTTTTTTATCTAGATAAAGATAAAGATAGTATGACAAAAAACTATCTAGATAAAGATAAAAGATAACTAAATCAAAATTTATCTAGATAAAGATAAAAGATAAATACTTTTTATCTAGATAAAAAAATAGATAATTTTTTTTAATTCCTACTTTAAAGCAGGGTCATCATTTCAATATTTTCTAGGGTAGGGGCGTAGGGCATAATGTTGAGACGTAAGTATAAAACTACCCTTCATTTCTTAGGCATCCAACCAGTGACGCCACTAGCACTAAATTTTAGGGAGGGATATTTTTGTCTATGGTCCTATCTCAGTATTATGCCACAGGTAAAATATTTTTTTTTTTTTGGTGGAGAGAAAATATCATCATGAAAAAACTATATAACACGACTCTTCACAATCATTTTGAACCTTAACAACAGTTTTAGTGTGTATTTAAATTTTTATAAGTAGATATACAATATTTTTATTAGGTAAAATACATATAATATAATTTATATCATTAATTTTTTCATTGATTTAATGTTGACGACGGTTGACGAGTCAGTCATCAACACAACATAACAATGAACTGTAGGTTTACTCTATATTTGAGCACCTACCAAGTTCCAGGCCCCTAGCAAAAAGATAAATAATGAATAATACCTTATAGCCAATAGGTATATAGTATTATTAGGAACATACAATTTTTTACTCAGATGACTTAAAAAGTCAAATTTAAAGTATTAATTATCAAAAAAATTAATTGACAATAAAAACCAATATATATATATATATATATTTTTTTTTTGTATAGAGAATTAGAGACTAATAATTTATCTAGATAAATTTATCTAGATGGATGAAATTTTTATCTTAGATAATCTTTTAGATAAAATGAAATTATTTATCTAGATAAGATAAAAGATAACTAAATAATTATCTAGATAAGTCCCAACACTGATTGTATTAAACACCGGCTATAGTTTTTGATTATGTTTACCGCCAAGTAGCTACACCACCGTACCAATCTTTTATCACTTAATTTTTATAAAATAAACTAAATTATTCGTTCGCTGTACTCTTTAGTTAATTAATCGGTTGATATTTGGTAAATTCTGATTGCCGATGTTTCTAATTACTTTCATTTTCATTGTTGCATGTAACATAATATTAAAATATATAAAAATAATCATCCAAATTCAAATAGTCAAATGCTAATTTGTTTGTATATTGATAATTTGAAATGTTAATTTGTCTGATTTCTCAAATAATTATGCAATTTGTAATAAAGCGTTTTGTGCTTAGAGCTGAAACTCCTCGTAGGACCGTGTGCGGTCCGTTGACGGCTGAATGTCGGCCACTCCCATAATGTTATCTAATATAATGTAATACGACAATGATATCATAAAAATATAAACGGTGCGAGTGTATGTATGCATATTATTTTTGCTGATTTTCTGATTGTGTGGTGGACGATTTATACATACATGTACGAAAATATTTTAGGAATAAGAAGAAGCCGATATTAATTGTACGGCCACAGGCATCAGTGAATGTGATATAAATAGTATATATCATCTTTGGACAACTCAATACTAAAGTTGGACAATTGAACATTTTAGATGTTGTAGTCAACGAAGGATCTATTGCAGGTTTTACAATGAAGTTTTTTTTTCTTTCTTTTTTTTCACTTTTCGGTACACATTACTTTGTCCGACAATGTCATCCAGCACCTCTAAATATCAGAAATGTTATATAGTTGATATTACAAAAAAGAAATTTTCTCTTTTCTTTATGCCGAAAAACCGAGTAAAAACAGTAAAATTTATCGTAAACGACATACTACATCGATTTTAGCTGTTGAGCCATAAAAAAAAATACGAAATATTGCTGGAAACTAAAATATTTACCATATAATAATGACACGTTGTTACACACTTTAAACAAGTTAAACAAAAAATTACCAACTTTTGGGCAAAAATAGAACTTTTAAAATACTTCGTTTCAATAAAATTTTTAATGTTTGACAAAAAGTTCTGAGAAAAACTTAATGATATTACTCTTATATTAAAGAAACGATACTGAACGAGTTTAAAAAACCGTTGCTCAGAACTTCTTTTGAAAACGTTTAAGAAAATATTCTTATACGATTTTTATGAAATAGACAGTTTTCACACCTATTTTTCGCTTTCAAAGTGTATAAAGAATTATCAGACCTTTCGATCATTATGATCCTTTGATTAGTGAGAAAACTTAAAAACGGGTTTGATGAAAAAAAATCTTTCCGCCAATCAGGCTCGAAATTGTAAAATATATAAACATTGAGTTTTATACCGAAACTTTCCTCAGAATCGATTAGCGATAGAATGTATATATTGTCCTTTAAAATATTCCACACTCGTCGCCGTTATCAGATGTCAGACGATTTTATCGAAAAACCAAGAAACTAAGGTTCACCTGTTTAATTTTGGTATTGTTTTGAAAACGTGTGTTTTAATTTGTTTGTTTGATTGTTTCATACGAGGATACGAGAAATAATGGATGTATATTTTAAACAGTCTATTTTAAGTTCTCGAAGACGTATTCGCTTTTTGTTGCACAATAACACGTTAATTTATTTCGTAGAACACTGCAATTGAATGGAATTGTTATTATCGCGAATGAATACAAGTATCACAGCGAAGACGAGAAACAAAAGATTAATGTTTTATATTGAAATATTATGCATACATCCCAATATGATTTATAACAAAAACAGAGATCTCACGTAGGTGTGTTTGCGTGTAACAACAATACCTGGGTTAATTATGGTAAATGGTTATAGGAACATACAACAATAACAGACGTATCATGTGCTGTCACTCGGTAGATATCGCTACAACACTAATTATTCATCAACAAAGACATACAGTCTTAATTGAAACGTAATTATAATGAAAAATTATAATTTAGTGCCGATATAATTTACAAAAAAAGTCTATAAAGATAAAATATAAAAAAAACGTACGCCTAAAAAAAATGATATTGGAAATTAAATTGTAAAGTTATAACGATTTTTCGTATCTAAAGAATAAATGAGGTAAAAAAAAAGCAAGTTTTTGTTTGATTAAAAGCAATAGTTGATCTAATATAAGATTTTTGTATAATCGTTTCGTATGATATCATAAATAATATGGATATAACCACCAATAATGATAATAAACTTGTAACTCTTAGCTAGTAATTATCACCACTATACTGTATTCACACATTGGTAAGATACAAATTATTATTTATAATAACAAACGTATTATATAAATAAATAAATAAATAAATATATACATATATTATATATATATTTATATATATACATATATTGATTCATATCATACTTAACAAAACTATTTTGGAAACATTAAGAATGATATGCGTCTCATTAGAAAAATATTTATTAATGAAATATTGAATAATTTTAATTTTAGCTCTATGGTCATCGCGATAAAAAATAGCTGTATAATAAATACGAGTATTTAGGATATTTTTCTTAATTAGATATAATTGATTATTAATGATCCAAATCTGAAATTAATAATAAAACGCACTTAGCGTTTGGATCGATGAGTCAATTCAATTTTAATGTTTCAATACGTACGGGTTTTTAGGCATAAAATAGAATATTATCCGAAAATTGGTCTTTTTGATGATTGAAACAACATTTAGTAAGTACTTATATATCCGTAGAGAAACTTTTAATGCAAATTTCTTAGTAAATTAAAACGTAAAAACTTATAGTGGAGAAGAAAGTGTACATAAAACTCTACTTAAAAGTTCTAAATTCAAAGTATGCTAAAAAAATAATGTTATTCACTTAATTAGAAAAAATAAAATGGCGTCTTTTTGTTACAGATTGTTTATGACATTAAATCTTTGAAATTATAGACATTGGCGGATCAGAACAGGGTATGTACAAAAAATTATCTCGTGTTACTGAATTTAAATGATGGCATCAAACCATCAACATGTATTTTCATTTCATTAAATAATATTGATTAAAGTATAACAAACTTCAGAATATTTTAATATTATTAGACTGTTTATTGTAAGTATCAAACGCAAAACGTTAAATTTAAATCAGCTTTAACAATTTTAACTCATTTCGTTTTAGTGTTAATCATAAAATCAACTAACGTATCCGAGTTTCAAGATTAAAAAAAATAATAATAATAATAATAATAATTATTATTAGTTATTATCCACCCTAAATCCAATATTTATTTTTGAAGGTAATTCGTACGAATTAAGCTTATAAATGTAGAGTAGAAGGTTATAATATTAACACTTTATTTTGGAAAACATTAATTTATAATATGATTAAACTGTATTCATATAGACATGAAATTAGAAGCATAACCAGAAAAATGTCTTGTTATGCTAAATCATAGGTTTCAAAAGGAATATTATTTTTTTCCCCATTAAATTAAAGGATAATATCTAAAATGATCGTATAATCGAAGGAAACTTATAGTTAATTATTATAAATATTCTTGGGGGTTTTTTTTTCTATTTTCCTCTTTTGATCATTTTATGTTTACTCACAAATTCGGTTTGACATATTTACTTTCGATATAAATTCGTTTTATAAGTGTTAGTTGAGTATTTGAATCGAAAATAAACGCGTGATCATTCATACGAGCCTTGATCGTAAAATATTTTATGATTTATCTCGTTGTTCGTCGGTGGTTGTCGTAATTCAAATTTGTAGAATATCACGAACACAGAAGTAGCAACGCTGAATTGCATCAAAAGCGGAAAAATCATTCCGCATAGTTGTTGTGTAGAAATAGCCGTATAAATTAATGTTACGCATAGAACAGGACAACAATTAAACGGGATCAGAGAGTCAAGACCCAGAGATCGGCCGATTGTTGTATTTAAAATCGGTCTCAGACATCTTAAAATAAAACATAAAGTTTTATACATCGCATATTTTCATCGATAATAAGTCATCATTAATTAATACTAATCACTATTAAGTAAGTAAAGCGATATTTAATATTGTGCAATCGGGTTCTTTTTTCAAATTATCTGGTATTATTTTTTCTTGTGCGCTTAAATAATCGACTTAACATCTAAAGTTGAACGTTTAAAGATTGTCATTTATAATGCGGTTAGTAATAACGCTAGTGTAGGCATTTTATGGACCGATTGTATTGCAGTACCAGTAAACCCATTATCGTTTCAATAATTGACCATTCAGTTATGGCTTATAGTAAATATTTGGATTTTCTCTTCAGAAAACCATTAAAAAAAAAAAAAATCACTAACATATTATCGTGAACGATTTTCACAAACTTACTGCTTGTCCGCTTTGGACGAAAACGATTTTCATTACACTCGCCGTTTCAATTAAAACGGTGTAATTCGTGAACAAAAAAAAAATGGTTTTGATTGGACGTTACAATAATTGTTGGTTTTTGTTTTGTTTTACTGTCACTGGAAAAAATCATAAAAGCCGTCGGTGAATTCACCTCACGCTCAATAGTCATTTTAATTCAGAACGCGCATCGATCGTTTTCGTGTGCGATAAAGACGTTTTTCGATCAAAGCTTGAAACGTTTTCGGTTCGAATCGCGTTCGATATTTTGTTGCCGACGACGTCGTGCGCCGGCGTTACGCGTTAACAAAACATAACCGTCAACAATGACGATAATAATAGCATATTATAATAATATTATGATGTCAGTCTACGGCGTGGGGT
The DNA here is from genome assembly GCA_027580255.1 of Therioaphis trifolii. Classification (NCBI taxonomy): domain Eukaryota; kingdom Metazoa; phylum Arthropoda; class Insecta; order Hemiptera; family Aphididae; genus Therioaphis; species Therioaphis trifolii. Next base: position 72,344,419 of record CM050405.1, read on the forward strand.
TTTGTACTTTATTCGCCGCGGGAAGTGACCCCCGCGGGTCTCGTAAAATCAAATAAGTAAACGCATTAATTACGGCACCACCGTCCGAACGAGGGTGATTCGACCACCACGTCCGGACGATGATATTATAGTAGGTACACTACCGGTTCACAGTCGTTGTCGTCGTCGATACTATAAATAGTGCAGGGCCTTTTCGACCTTTTTGTGTAGAGGGCCACACTACATTATTTTACACAAACCTCGCAGGCCGCATCCGTAGTAAAAACGTGTGTTTTATACTAAAATTCAGTTGTACTATTACAATTTTCACGATTAAATTTGAAATTAAAAACTATTATTTATATCGTTAAAACAGCCAAAATATTTTATGACGCGTACGTAGGTGATTTAATTTGATTTATCGCATTCTTCCCGAATTTTTTCAATAACGATGGCGCATGGCCGTTTTGATTTTATCGAAATAGAAAAGACGCATGCTATGTTTCAAATGTGATCGCGGACCGCGAATAATGACAAGACGGGCCACATGCGGGCCGTGGGACCCGGGTTGAAGAACCCTGCTATAGTGAGCCGTATTAGTCGACCGACGAGGCGTTCGTCCTGTCGCGCGCGGACCGGTGTTTGACGGCCGTCGTCATGAAAGTTTAATTACGCGCACGTTTATTCATATATTTTTTTTTTTTTTGAAACCATACGCCGTTTCCATAATCACATCGTTCGATTCCGCGCGCTTTCCATACTATCGATACCGCACTTTTTTACCCGAAATAACATTTACAATATTATATTAACAAAATTTCGATGACCTATGTACTTTTTGGCCGCTTGTAATTGTTTGTCGGAATAAACGTAACGGATTTTATTTACGAACCGAGGGATATATTTTCATTTAAAGTTCGAAATGAGCTCCGAAGGTCCATCCCCGTAGTCGTTAAAGTTATTGAAATATTCAAAAACGATATGATCACTATCGTTTTGTTCTTTACGGACAGATTGTAATTTGTAACTTTTATGTTTGAACGCAGCTCGATTTTAGTATCTCAAATAATTTACTAATCTTTATACCTCTCTTTACTCTGTGAGAATGAAAATTCAAATAAAAGTTTAGTGAGAAAAAAAATGTCCAGCTAACTATGTATTAACTTGTTCACCAAAAGCGCGTGGTTCTGAACGTTCGACCCTTAAAAACAACCTACTCGACAGTGGGAAAAAAAATTGTGTGGTAAAGACTTATATTATGATAAGTGTGCGGTTTTGAATGACGCCCGTGTTCGATGGGCTCAACCAGTGACGGTCGGGATCGATTGACGAAACTAACGAACTAGTCGAGCGAATACGGCTTGTGCGTCTAAAACGAACCCTTTTTCTTTGACGATGAGTGAGGGTCGATAGGTGTGCACGCGCTTAAAAACGTATTCAAGAAATCCGTCCGTAAAAACCGGGTAACTGAGTATTAACGATATCGTACGTCGTGTACGTAGGCACTTCAGCCAGTGTTGTCGATCAGCCGAAAAGGCGAAAATTTCACGGTATCGCTTAAGGAATGCCCTTTTTGTAAAAAAAAAAAAAAAACAATTAACAAGACTAGAAAAACAAACGAAATTTCCTATGAAATCATTTTATTCCATTAGATCAGATATCTTCCACCCACGGCCCGCGGGCCACATGCGGCCCTTCAAATATTTTTTCAAATTTCAAAATCACATTATGTTAAAGTTATAAACCTTTCTGAAATAGAATTCAATTTTACTCGAAAAGTAATTTCTATAACACACGGGCAGTGCTCATATTATATTTTGTGGGTAGACATTTTTGCTTATAAAATTTCGAAAAACCCACATTTTTCCCCATTGAGTAACAAACATTTGTACGCGGCTTAAAAAATCAAAAAAAAACTACCTGAAAATATCCAACTTCGAAAATAACACTGAATTTATTTTCCTTTCAATTATGTTTATTTAGACGTGGCCCTCGATGACGAAATCGGAAAAAAAAATGTCCCTCGTTGCTAAAAAGGTTGCAGACCCCTGCATTAGATTATCGGACGAATCGTCAGGTAGGAAAAAAAATATCGTTTTTAACCGGGCCGGAGGGAAGCCGGAGTTTCCTTTAGTGTTTTTCAAGCTTCGAGGTCGTAAAAAGATTAATGAAATGACAAAAAAAAAACAAAAAAAAAAACAAAAAACAAAAAAGTACTCGCCCGAGTGATTGTATTAAAACTCAAACGATACCTAGCCGCGTGAGCCGCGGCAGATTCGGGTGAGCGGGGACGGCCTTACGCCGCCGGTGGCGTCGTTCGACGGGTTTGTTTGCGAAAACGACTTTCGCCTCGAATACGAAAATATCGTCACGCCTCGACGTCTGCGGGTCGTCTCAAGTACTTTCGAGCGTGTCCTGACGTACAGTGACGCGGTGATACGACAATAATATCGTTCACAACACCATTTGGTTTCGAAATAAACTCCGAACGGAAACGTCGTGGCGGTGTGTTTGTCGCGACTCGTTTTAAGTGACACACTGCTGTGACACAATTATTCGAATAAAAATGTATTTGAATAATTTTCAATTATGATTATTCGATTAAAAAAATTATTCTACTAAACTTCAAACATAGAAATTCGATTAATTTTCGTTTATTTTATTTTGGTTAACATAGGGTTATTGATTATCAACTATGTTTAATAAAATAAAATGACCAAAAATTATTCGTATAACTGTCTTTGAAATTAAGTCAAATCATTTTTAATTTGAATAATTGTAAAAAAATAATTTGAATAGTTTTTTTATTCGAATACATATTCATTCGAATAATTATCAATATACAATTTTGACCAACACTGGCCTTGGCACACCCGGCACACCCCGTAGATCCGCCTATGATATCACGGTAGACTCTATATTCAAAGATAACGCAACTGAAGGTCTGAGCGGCTCCGAGACGTATTTTGAATCGCATTGCTACATTGTGAATCGGCTTCATCAAAACTGAGATTCTCACGATACACATTTTGTGATTTAAGCAGTTTTTTTGTTTTTTGTTTTTTTGTTTTTTGTTTTTTTTTTCGATTTAAATATTTAGAAATCATAAAAATGTCGAATTTAATGACTTGACCAAATTTTAAATCGATATTGATCCGGTCAACGAAAAAAAAGAAGCTTTTTGAACGATTATTATTTACACCCGTTGAATTAAACTAATATATGTATTTTTATTTTTGAACTATTCAACGATTATAACGCCAAAAACGAAGTTATAACCGACACTGTAGAGTTAACTGTCGAGAAAACGCACAAGACATTTTAATGTCGATTTTAATCAGTACAGTGAACAGTCGCGACTCACGACAAACGGTTTGGTTTCCGAACCATTTTTACCACGGTCATGGTATTATCAGAAGAGTTCGAGTGAGTTGATATTTTACCAGTTTCCGATAAAAACGACATTGGAAAATCTTCAAGTACGCATGCGTATGATTTTACAACGCGAGGAACATAGGTGGATATTTGGTTACAACCGTTGGGGGAGGGGCACCGAGCTTCAAATTGCTTTAAATTTATTTTAGTAACGGTTAAATAATAATTAATTGAGTAAAGTAATGGAATAAAAACATTCCGTGAGGCTTCGATAACGTGCTGAGGTTAACCTTTCTAAGTCATCCCGATATCCGCCTATGCCGAGTAGTCGCGACGAATCAAAAAAAGGAAAAAAAAACCATCGAACATTTTAGACCACCACTAGTTGAATATTGATAAGTGACTACGGCTCTTAGATACTTTTCCGAAACAATCCTAAGAAACCGCGAACGAAATCGATATTTCGCTCAGTAGGCACAACGTGTACGCTTTACCGATACAAAGCGACATCGTACTCGAGTGTTTCCCCGCGTTTGAACCGTCGTCGTGTGTTTGTGAAACACCTCGTGCGCATAGTAAACACTCGAAAAAACAAACAGACGATTCGAGATCTGTCGAGACGTACCTCTTTCAATTATAACCCGCGGACGTCGTGAAACGTGTGCGACGCACGTTCACAGCTACTTACCAACAATATACTGTACGACTACAATAACGTTAAGAGAACCGCACGTGTACATAAATGTTAATGTACAGAGAAAATCACATAGCCGTCACGGGATGAACTTCTCCACGTAGAACTCTTGCAAAAGTACCCCTCACACACACACACACACACACACACACACACACACACACACACACACACACACACACACACACACACACACACACACACACACACACACACACACACACACACACACACTCACTCACTCGCACGCGCGCGCATATACTCGCAAACACGTATAAATGGTTTTCCCGTTGCGTGGTACCCATGTGCTTTCTACTATAATAATTACTATTGAACGACTTCCCTGCAGCAAAACCGTGGCTAAAAATTAATGAGCTTTCGGCGCGTGAGTATGTTTGTGTAAACGCGCGTACACGCCAGTTTTTCATACAAATAGTATAGAGAATAATGTAATAAGATTACATGATATTTTGAATAGTATTTCAGCAACATAAAAATATCTTTAACGGAACTTGATAACGTCATAGAAAAATCTGACCCGATTTCTCGTCACATGCGGTAATGTTCTTGCGATTGTGTTTTTTTTTAAGGGGCCAATTTTTTTTTTTTACATCGTATTTGAAGTTTTTGTGCAAAACTTTTTAAATATGCCACCCCTACCCCAAGAAAAAAAATGTCGTCATTATTTCTAATAAATTTATTTCGTTTTAAATAAATTAGGTCAATATAGTCATTATAAACAAAACAAATAATCATAAATTCTAATTTTTGCATTAGCACTATACATTTTTAAGTAATCTTAATAACCTTTAATGTCATAGCTATGTTATCTATAACATTTTACGATGAACTTTTTTAGACGCAAAATCGTCGATTATATCATCATAATTTATACTTCGAAGCATCTCAGATTCTATATTGTGTAGTATTGATGTCGCGTTGAATCTATCTGACTCCAAAGTTAAACAAAAATGCGATTTTACTCTTTTCAATGCTGAAAACGACCGCACTGCTGTACAATTTGCTGCAAACGTTGCACAAATACATACGTAACGCTGTTATGACGTTTGGGTAAATATCTATTAAATCATTTGTATACAACATCTTACAAAGTTCTTGAGAGATTTTTTGTTTTTTTTTTTGGTCAGATGATTTATCACGCAAATGAAGACATTCGTTTGTAAATGATTATTCAATATCATTAGGATATTGTTCTATTAGTGCCCTAGTATTTTCAGAAATAATGTGCGACGTTGATGCACAATATCTCTAGACAATTTTTATATATGTTATATTATTATCGTAATTGCTTTTAGAAACAACTTATATTATGTACCTAGGTAGGTATCTTATCTTTATAGCTCACATTACGAGAAAATTGATTTCGTGTTATTGACCTTTTCAGCGTCATGCGCCCGTATATTTTACACACCACACTGATATCATTATATAGGTACTATAATATTAAATATTATTTATGTTACTATTAAATATTATATAATATTAATTTATGCAATTGCACAAATGCGTAAAAAATTTAAACGATTTTTTTTTATTTCTTATAAAATTTACCGCCCTAGGCTCGGGCCTCACGGGCCTAGGCGTAAATACGGCCTGGACAATTATACGTCGATGACAAAACGGTATGCAATATAAAATGACAAGAGTAAACGAAACCAAACTATTTCAAATATTTCACTTGGTAATAATAATTATACATTTCGTATCAAATATTTTATTAAAGCTGCGAGTAATGTCATTTCACGTCGTTCTGGTTGACGACGTGACTAGAGATTTCACTAAACAGGTTCAAGTTTGGTTTATTTTTTATTAACACTCTGTGTGAAGTGGCGATTTATTAGGTACGTATCAAAACAAAAAGAGAAAAAGGAATTAGGCAATTAACCATCATTCCGTTGTGTCCCGTGTTTCGATTCGTGACCACCAAAATATATTTCTACAAGACGTACTTTCTGGACTATAGTACAGTACTTGTTTACACACGATTCTTTTAAGCAAATTCGTTTTTTTTTCTTACAGGGACAATTGTTTAAATGCGTTTCCATCAGATCTATGGTTTTTCAATACAATTGTATTATACAACAATAAAAATACAATTTTTTACACGGTTTACTACATAATATAAAAATATATGCCATTTTTAAAGTTTAAAATATAACGATATACGTTATTGACTTTTATAAAAAAATGACCTTTTTTATATTGAATAATGACGTAATTAAATAATACAAAATTAATCAGAGTTTTTGTTATATTTAGCTCGGCCTTGTTCATGCAGTGCCGATTAAAAGTTTCTAATCTTTAGGATTTCCAAACATTTCTTTGACTCCTTTAACCAATAGTTTCGTCACTCACGCATATAGTAAAATATACTAAAATCAATCATTTATGAAAGATCACCACATCATAAATATAGATCCAGATTTAACTTCAACTCACTTCAAGTGACACAGTAGTCTTGTCCTAGTGGTCAATCGTATTGCCTGAAAACGTCACGCGGTCGAGTTCTTTGCCTTGAGCGTGTCGTTCACTTATTGCGTAGAGTTTATAGTTTCGGAATAATTGTTTTTTTAATCGCGCGAACACCATCTTGCGACCGAATAGAAAATAAGCTTTTCAATAATGATGGTAAAAAAAAAAAAACACAAAAACCGTTGATAAAAAAAAAAAAAAAAAACCGCTTTTATCTGTTTCTATTTAACGCGCAGAACAAAAGTATTTCCTTTAATTACGATTATTCTTTAAGTTGTATTTTTGTTCGCTAAAACTTCAATGAGTTTCCGTGGTAGGCGGTCAGCAATGTTGTTTTGATAGATACGATTCGAACGAAAAATAAACGTACATATTTTATTTTAAACGGCATCGACGATAGGACGACGTGCTGCGCGAGTTTTTCGAATGGGGAGACGAAAATCGTGGCGAGACGTGACGACCGCTTTCCAGCAATATCGGATCGGACGATGTTTTTTGAATTTTCACTTACGAAAAACCGATATTGACCTCAATGTGAAGCAGCTGCTCGGTTGTCGTGAGTCGTATTTTCGGCAACGCTTTCATAATATCGTCGTTGCTCGTCCTGCGCTTCCTAATGACACGATTTTCGATAGACAGATCACTGCACAGCAGAAGGGCACACCTGACTCATATCTATTAAAGATTCGTCGGAAAAAGTAAAAAAATAAAAAAAAAAAATTATTATCATATTCCCTATAAACAAACCGATTCGTTACGGAGAGAGTATTTGTCTTATTTTTTTTTATTTTTTTTTTTTTATGTTTTTCCTTTTTGTTTTATTTTATTTTTTCCATATGTGGCGTAAAATGTTTGTAATTACATCAAACGACGGAACGGCGAGAAAGATTAAACCATTATTCAACGAGCAGTCGGGTTCGTTGAGATTTACGACCGGGAGAACGTTTAGGAAATATTATTATTATTATTATTATTATGCGAGACGCACGGCGCTGGTAGATATTAAAGCGTACGCCCGAGCGTGTGCGCTGCCGGCCGTTTACTCCTTTATAAACACGTCTGAACTGCTATTATATATTATTATATTATAATATATTATAATATTATTAAATTATCTTTCGGATGTGTTACTTGGAATTAAAGCCTAGCTAAAAGCGGCCGTATGTTGGCGCTCGACAATTGAATATCGTAACGTGCGCTTTACGGCCTCCGATTTCGTACGACACACGTGTAGGCACACTTTAAATTGCGTAATGATATCATATTGTAGTGAGTTAATCTCATATTTTGTACGGGCCAACGATTCGATTGCGCACGCGATATTGATGAACAAAAACTTAGTTTTTGGAGGTAATCCATTTGAAGAATACACAAAGTACAAAAGTGTTAAATGATTTCTTAATTTTTTATTGCTTAAACAAAAAGTGAAATGTGTTATGGCCGATCAATTATTATGTTTTGATAGGCTTATAAAAAAACGTATTGATTTTTTAATTCGAAAAATGTATTCAGAAGTTACTATCGTATTAAAACGAAACGCTATATCGGATAATCATAATGAAACGTAAGCTTGTTATACTTATTATTAAACTTTTCATTGAAAGTTTTATTTGTTTTTTGTTTGTTGTTGTTGTTTCTGTCTTGCACGCCTTTTACACGTTATTATTACGTATATGTATGTCTAATATTTACGTATTATATTATCAATGTTAAGAAAAAAAAAAAAATACCAATCGTTGTAAATATTCGATGAGAGGTCCGGTGGTATTTCCCCCTAATACGCGCCTGGTTACAAACACCGAGCGTCTGCTAGTACTTACGATTATTGACTGATTCGAAAACGGAAAATTCGGTACTTACCTTGCTGTTTTGATCATTCGTCTCTTTGTCGGGAATTTCGTGCCCGGGAGCTCAGTGGATCGGACGAAAACCTACGAAGCTCTAGGAGAACCGCATTTAGTTACACGATTATTATTATTATTATTATCTAGTTAAATCAAAACATTAATTTAGCCTGGTATTGAGACGATAATACTCACTTTGATCGTATGTCCATTTTAATCAGTCGGGTTCAGTTCGTAGAACCGTTTTGTATTTTAGCCTTTTTTTTTCTCTTTCTGTGTTTGAAAGATAATATTAAAATAACAATTCCGCAATAAATATGTTTCGAGACGGACTCTTATCGAGAGCTCGAGAGGTTGAGAAATTCAGGATGTTTATGATGAGAAGTATTAAGATCGCAATACTTGTTTTTCATTATTTTTCGTCACTAACGTTTTGTCCCTGACGATTTCGAAAACACAATTCAACATCGAATCGTAACCACTTTTTTACGAAATACTCTTACTACTAATACTAAACAACTTTCATTTTGTATTGAAATTATAATATTACTGATTCGGTTCATGAATACTTTACTCTGGTGTGTTTCTAAGCTCTTGAATAAAACAAATCCACATTTTTTATCATTGTGTTCGTACAACGATGATTTGAAGACTGCAAATCATTAAACGTTTACATTGAAATATAAATATCAAATAATGTTCAACTTATTCACAAAATGTTATCGATCATATTTGGAGTAGCTCACGGAATTATTTTCAACCACCCTGTCACTTTGGTAAACCGAGGAAACGTTCAAAACGAAAACCACATTGCAATACTCTCAGAAACAGGAACATTAAACTTTGACAAAAAAGTTGACATTTGCATAATTTCATATTCAAAATTTTGAATGTATACTATATATATATATATATATATATATATTCAAAGAAAAAAGTCTCTTGTGTTTTAATATAAAAGTTTTGCATTAAACAAAACCAATTTCTGCTACCTATTCGCTTTAAATAAACATCGTAAACACGAGCAAACGAATGTTTCGTTACCGACCAGATTTAGAGGTAAATATCTTTATTTGTATAAAGAACAAGGTAAAATATGGAAAAGCTCATTGCCTTGGCATTACGTACCGAGAAAACAATTTAGAACACAACTTATTAAATTATCCTGTCCATTCTCGAGATTTCATATTACATTTTTTCAGTCTAGTGCACTTGAAGCATTTAAAATACTCTTACGAGTACATGTCTCCGAGAATTTGTAAGTGAAAATATATAAAACCAACTTTCCTCGGATTAACGTACATTTTTCATATGTTGAAAGCCTTGCTCGTATTATTATTAGTTTTTACTTTTTACAATAGCGTGTGATTTTTCATATTGTCTCACTTAAGCCGATTTTCAACAGATATCTTATATATTAAAGGGAAACCGTAAAGCGTTTTTGTAGGGACTTAAAGAGATCAAACGTTAAGTATATTCGGTTCTTTAAACAGAGGTTTTTTTTTTTTTTTTGAATTTTCCAGTTCTTGAAATTATTAATGTTATAACAGCAATTTTGTTTTGAATACCAAACGTTCTCGTCATGTTTCTGAATCGTTTAGTCATGAATAAATAATGTATTTGGATAATCGGAAAATTGTATGAACAATTTTAATTTCTCACAACCTTTTGTAAAAGCATTTAAAAAGAATAATAATAATAATAATTATAAAAATAAATAATGTTTTACGATTAATTTTCGTCGAACTCAACGTTCGAAAGATTAATTTTCGTTATCTTGTAGAAAACTGTACGAATGTCCTCTTGAAAACTGAAATCACCTTATGACGTGAGATGTGATCACTTAAAAGTAATTATCTATCATGTCGTCGTCTGAAGTAAAGGTCTAAAAACTTTACTCTCGTGCCTATGTGTATGAGTGCGACGTGGCCGGGGTGACGGAAAAACATATTATTGTTACCGACGTTGAAGTACATAACCGCGTAGTACTCGGAGAGTACTCGACGGATTGTCTCCGGTAAAAATTTCGTACTTAGTATTACACGTGTGTGTGTGTGTGTGTGTGTGTGTGTGTGTGTGTGTGTGTGTGTGTGTGTGTGTGTGTGTGTGTGTGTTTTTGTACGGATATGTCGGGAAAATACGATGGCCCACGCGAGGAAATATCAACCGTCAAAATTCAATACGCCCAATTGCAGTGCAAACAAATTGGCATGCCGTTTGACGTATAACACTTTAAACGTGTGTCTGACAGATAAAAATATATAACGTCGTTCGTGATATGTGCGTTTCGAGCATGGACAACCCGTAAGTACCAAATCTACCAACATAGAATATTTTGTTGAATAAACACACACTCACACACACACACACACACACACACACACACACACACACATACGGAACAGAAACTACTCAGAAGTGTAAATACAAACCTCGGGTGAAATAAGAAACTACTTCAGAATATGTTTTACTTATATTTTATATTTGATTTTATCGCACAATAAGATCGACAGACGAGATAATATTCTACATATGATTATTGTGTGTGTGTGTGTGTGTGTGTGTGTGTGTGTGTGTGTGTGTGTGTGTGTGTGTGTGTGTGTGTGTGTGTGTGTGTGTGTGGTGTGCGTACGTGCGTGCGCGTACGCAAAACAGAAGATGGAATAATAAAGGCGCATACTGAGTCCATTTTCTCTAGCGGTCAACTATAGTAATATCTAATCAGTGCCCGCTTAATAGCAGCAAAGTCTCATACTACCACGTATAACATTTGTACGTAATATAACACAAGCCAAGTTATCGATCCGTTTATAACGCTACGATGAAACTATACCATAACCGTTTTTTACAAACCAAAAACACTGTTTACCTGTTAAAATAGAATACTTTAAGTAATTATGTGATCAAGGAAATAATAAACCAAGTATTATTTTTGAACCAAATTTTATTCAAATACACTACAATATAGAAATAATTATTTTTCATTATTTTTGTATCTAAGTAGTAAGTACTAAAAGTAACTTAAATTTCAAAATAATTTAACATATGTGAAATAATATGGCCGACGAATAATTTGATAATTAAAAAGTAAATACATTTCCGAATCAATTATTTGATCTGGAAAAAAGCAGTAATTCAAATTATTAGTTATTAAAATAATTAATATTTTTTGGTATAAATAAAAAAAAAATGTTAAAAATATACTTCACACCATTGGTATTTTTGCTTCTTGGACGAGATAATAGTGATGAATTTAAAGAAATTTAGATGAGCTACTTTTATGGTTAATGAATGATATGTGAAGAATGATATTATTTAAATTGGAAATTAATGATAAATCATTGTTTTCGGGAAACATTTCTGTGCAAAACTCAAGAAATAATTTGTTTTAGTGTCAACCAGTCAAGTTTTAGATAGATCGATAGAATATTCGACGTGGATTACTTGATAAAAAAAAAAAAAAAAAATTAAAACTTGTGTGTAGAATTTTTCCATCCCACTACATTATGCTTATACACTAGTACACGACAACACACACACACACACACACACACACACACACACACACACACACACACACACTCACAATCAGTGAGTAAAAAATCGGGACGGAATTCACATAACCCGAATTTTACTCGAAAACGTACAAGGACGAAATTCGCAACATTCCACGTGGGTCCGGTAAGCGGTATTCGTAATTATACGTCACGCGCACGCTTTTGAGATATCAAACCTGGTTTCACGTGTAGATGTGTGTGTGTGTGTGTGTGTGTGTGTGTGTGTGTGTGTGTGTGTGTGTGTGTGTACATACGATATACTACGAAGGCTGGGGCACGTGAAAACGAGCAAACGGCCTGGTGGTGACGGAAGAAAATACGTTAAGGAACGTCTTACGGTGACAACGACGACGATGACGGTGTGCCGGGATATCATGCGACGGAAATGGGCCGCCGCGCCGGTCTCTCTTCCCCTTAATCTCTTGGTCTTCGCCCGGCTCTACCTCACCGTCCATGTAGCTTATACACAGTAGTCCTGTGAATACGAAATAAATTAAAATAAAATATCATGCTCATACTTAAATACGGTATAAGTACATGTGTGTACGTGTGTGTGTGTGTGTTCTGTGCGGTACGCACCGTTTGTCATCGCTTCGCGTCCCGTCCAGAAGTGTTCGACGTCGTCTGTTGCGTTCCCCGCACGGTATCCTGCCCGTAGTTTTGCGTCTCGACGTGCGATCAATCTTCCGGTTCGTGTCCCGCTCACTTCTCCGCTACCTCGTAAAACCACAGTCGGTGCGATCAAATCGAAAAATTATATCGTCGTTTCGTGTGGCGGTTTGGAGATCGGGCGATTTCGCCGAAGAGAATATGTACATACATTATTATACCGGGCTTTATTTTAACTCGGGCGGTCCGTAAAAAAAATTAATTTCACGTCGACTCGATCGGACAGACAGTGTCTGAATTCTCGTCCAGATTTGGAAATCGACCATTTTGATCGGGGATTTATTAGTAGCTAAGAAAACGCTATAAATTTACAGCGATATTATAACTATTATAGAATTACACGTTTTGGACTTGTGGCCCAATTTCGTATTGATTTCAAAAGTAAATCTCAACTCAACTAGTGGACTTTACAGGTGGTTACGTGTAATCATAAAATATGTGCGTTCGCATATCACGAATACTGGTAATTTATACGATAGTTCATAAAACGCTGATAGCTTTCCGTAAAGGCGTGATAAACGATTACAATTATAATGGATTAGGTATTTCCGTAGTATTTTTTATGGATAAAAACGGTGGTTTTGACGCGCGTGCGGTCTCTTCGTGATACTTGCATAGCGATAAATGACGTCAGCAGGGAAGTTCTATTTTGCTCTTGTCGAAGTGCCGCCATGATGTAACTTTTTTGTCAAAACGAGAAGAAAATATCATAATATAAGCTCATAATATGTGTCGTATATGTGTACCACATATATGATATGTTAAAATGTATAAACATTTATTTATTTATATTAAGCATATATTTTTTTTTAAGTAATATTAGTCCATTGTTAAATAAATAATTTAAATGCTGATGCCACGACTTATGTAGGTATCAGTATCATATGTCGTGGGAATTAAAATTTAATGTAGTCTATAGGTGTTGGGTAATAGCTATTAAGTGTCGATGATGCACATATGTGGAGACTAAAAGAAAAAATGTTAACTAGAAAAGAAGGGGGCGGACGTCGAGCAGCGAAAAGGCAAACGCTCAGCTCGTCAGTCCAGGCTAGAGGCTCCCTTCGAATAAGAAATATTTCGATTGTAAATTAATATATATATTACCGTGCAAGTAGACACGGATAATATTCATACTTTAAATTTTTGTAATGTTAAAGATAATATTATAAGGAGTTCCATAATTATTTTGCTTTTTGTTTATTTAACTTATTTCACAGAGTTTCCTCGAGTAAGACGTTAATTTTTAAAAAGGTAATATTATAAAAACGTTATTATTAGGGACTCGTTTTCTGTCTACGTAACATTCACAGTTTTGAGGTAGACGTGAACGGGGGAGGCATAGCCTTTTTAACAATCGTTCTTCCGAACTGATACTTGATTTCAAGTTATCTAACAGGGAAACGTTTTCTGTTCACACGAAACTCAAGCTTTGAAACCACGTAGATGGGGGAGGCATAGCCTTTTTAACAATCGCAGTCCCGAGTAAAGCGAGTTTTAAAATATTATCAGTTGTAGGCCTTACAAAAGCATACGACATATGACATCAACGATTGGGACGTCGTAGGCTCATGGTTCGATGCCCGTGGGACCGTATCTCGTTTTCTAAAAAAAATGTTCAGGACCCACGGATTAAACATCTCGGATCTTGTTAAAATATCTTTTTAGAAGATACACTAAATATTATAAATTTATAAAATTATTATTTTAATATAATTTATTTTTTTCCTCTATTATATATTAAGTCTATATAAAAAAAAAAATTCTCAACTCTACCTTGTATTCATTTAACCACCTGATAATAACTATAATTACATGTATATTATAATATTATTATTTTATATCAATCCTATGTATATCAATATTGAAATGTATACTGTGTCTTTTGGCAACCTACAAGGTGGGCAGTCCGCTTAATAGAATTGTTATAATTGTGCATGTCTATAAAAATTGTTTATAAATTCAACCATTTTCAGTTTCATTGCCGGAACGTTATTTTTATATCAAATCTATTTAAAGTTTCCTTGTTTCACGAATGAGAATTTTTTTTACCAAAAGAATGAAACAAGTAAATCTATCTGTAATGATTGATCTATTTATAATGATTGAAAATGGATTGATTTCCTTAAACACATATAACAAAGTTGAAAATTGACTAAAAACAGTCAGTTTCGTAAAAATCATATAGTAATATATTTTACTTAAATGATAAAAAAAAAAAAAAAAAAAAAAAAAAAAAATGCAATGTTAAAATTTTTAAAAATTTTCATTATTTTTATTTAAGTATATGAATATGAATAAAATCATCCTATTTTTTTTTTTTGTTAAATATTAAAAATTTCATAATAGTTAAATATTAAAAAAAAAGTTCATTCAAAGTTCTATTTTCAGCCCAAAAATGTTCAAATATTTTTAAAACTTCCGTACAGTACGTAACAATATACTCATAGTATGCGGTGAAATTTCAAGTTTTTAGCAACATAATTTTCCGAGTTATGACTAACGAATTAAAATCGATTTAGTATAAGTATCGTTTACTGCAAATTTTAACGATTTTTCTCGGTTTTTCGTCATTTTTTCCTCACGCCTGAAAGAGAAAAGACAGAAGAGAAAAACGAAACCTCAAAGTACCATTTTTATACTCCATTTTCGATGTATAAAGTCGCTGGATGAAACTTTTGGACAACGTAAAGTGTACCAAAAGCGGTCTCCAGATAAAAAAAAAAAATAAAATAAAATAAATATCATCGTAATACGTTAAAATCCTTCGTCTCACTCAGAACCCGAAACTTCAATTAGCAACAATTTATACGTACCTACTAAATATTCAAACTATATACTTACTGCTCTGCCGATTTCTCGGTAACCATTTATATAGTTGGTAATTAATTCCGTTCCATTTTGTTCGGTCGCGGGTGCGGTAGCGATGTAAATACGGGATTCGGGGTATGACAACAATCGTACCGGTGCAAGTTTCATAGTAGGTACACGTTTCTCCTAATAATTTTACCCCGGGACATCGTGAGTACCGCACTAGTTCCAGGTCGGTCGAAAACTCGAAACGCTAGAATTTCCAATGGCTTTGATCATAAATAAAGCAATTATTGATATACACCACGGTTAGCGCCGCCGCCGCCGTGTAGTTGCGTCTACTGCATCGTTTCGGATTTACTTACCTAGTTCGTATTAGAGAAACGGCTTTGTGAAGTGATCAAACGAAATCTCTCAAACTTTTTCCCGGTGAAAACTCAACGAGTACTCAATTTTTAGTATTTATTATTGTAAAAACGATGTTGAAAAAAATCACGACGTGTTACGCACCGTGGGTATTATTCGCAACTTGGAATGAAATATGATGGTTATAGGTGTATATTGAACGCCAAAGAAACGATAAATCATTTATTGAGTTATCTTTAGTGTAAAAATATACTGTTTATATAATACGTATACGTGTTTATACTTTGGTTGTCTGCAGATTTTTTTTTTTTTTTTTATGAAACAGTTTACACATTTTCTTCGAAAAAAAGGAGCCTTTTTTGTTACCGTACAATTTAAAACGTGTGAGAAAAAATTAAACCTCAACAACTTTAAACCTCAAAATATAAAATTTTTTAAATTTTAACCACCAATAACAAAAACTTTAAAATGCGAGGTATTTTTAATTTTTAGTATGGAACAATACGTCATTAATATCTAAGAAAATGTTCAAGTTTCTGGTAATATTGTTTTTGGAGCTATGGTTAAATAACTAAAATAAATGTGGTGAAAATGTCGTTCACGGTAAATTTTACCAAATCTATTGTACATTTACATTGTAATTATAAATAAATTATATCTATGTATTTATTATCCATACAGGTTTTGGATGAACCTAATGGACCAATTTAAGTATATCAAGAGGTGTCTTAAGAAGAAAAAAAGAACTCAACATTATTGTAAAATCAGAAGATCTTTAATTTGACTTATAATCTTAAAAAAAAAAAAAAAAATGACATAATAAGAATGAAAGTTATCACTTTCCAGCGAATATTGTTAAATTTTTGTGATCATAATAATATTTGTATGTTATTATGACGTTATACTAATAGATACAAATCGAAAATTTATAAACGCTTATATTTTTAAGGGTTTTTTCCATTATTTGAAATATTTCTGTTCCGTGATCGTTAACTGATAGTACTGGACATCTACATAATAAAAGAGTTGACAATTTTAAAAGCACTAAAAAATAACAGTTTTCAGGATTCCATGACTCTTTCCAAAATCTCAATATCAATCGAAGGTCAGAAAGTACACAACATAATATAATATATTTTTATTTATACATTTTCAAATACCATTTTCATTATTTGTAAGTGTAAGGTCACGTTTTTATTTGGTTCAAAAGTTATTTACGGATTTACTTAATCCCTGACCGTGATGCAGTTGAGGGCTCTGTCACTGGACATCAGCCTCCCTCCTTACACTCTGTCACCTTGTACATATTTTCTATATTATATCCTGTTTTCTTATTGAATGCGTTACAAATTGTACATTTTATATTTAAATAAAAAAAAAAAAAAAAACGAATGAAAAAAAAGTTGTTTGAAAATGAATTTTACGATAAGTAAAAACTCAGCGAAGAAAATAATTTGAAAAAAACGTGATGATTTGCTACTTGGAGGTTTTCTCACGCGTAGTATAAATACACGTAATAGTACGTGGTACTCACAGTCATTTTTGCAATCGGTACGGCTAAATATTTTCATGCGTGTTTTTCGCCACTCAGGCCATTGAATAGTTTGTAAATCGGCTGTCGCTTATAACTAGGGATGGGTTGAACATTAATTTGTTCGAACTCGAACTCGAACTCGAGCTACCATTTTTTCTCGAACTGTTCGAACTCGAGCGCGAACTCGAATCTGAATTTTATTCGAACTTTTTCGAACTTTAAAAAATTAAAAAATTTGAAATTTGAACAATAATAACAATAATAGTCGTAATCAATAAAAATATAATTTCAAAAAGTCTGCAATTAAACCGTTCGAAAATTCGAACATACTAAACTCGAACTATTCGAGATGTTCGAATTCGAATTCAAACTTACTTTTTTCTCGAACTTCGAACTGTTCGAATTTTTCAAAGGTTCGAGGTGTTCGAGAGTTCGAAGAGTTCGAGAACCCATCCCTACTTATAATTGATTCTACACGACGCATATTTCGGTCGTGATTTACCAGGTAGATGCATCGAGAGACACTAGCGCGTGCGGTCCGGAAACATAAAAACGAATCACCTGCCCGAACCCCGGAGGCAATTTATATGCGTCCTTTTGTTTTTTAATGAGCAGCAACAAGCGGGTCGAGCTCATAAATACGTGTGTTTTATGTTGTGAGGTTGAGCTAAATATTCCGATGTTTAAAACGAAAGGATCCTTTTGCATAAAAAGATAGTTGCGAATTAAAACGAAATAAACCAACCCTACTTGTGGGAGCAGAAATTAATGTACCGTTGGAAAATTTAATTCTATTTCAAAGGTTAAGAGACGAATGAAAAAAAAATACATTTATTCTACACCCATAAAATTATAACGCCCGCAAATATTATTGAACTTCGGTACACTCATAATTTTATGTTTTGTAATAGAAATCGTCGAGCTAGAGGGCAGTTATTAATCTAATCCAGGGGTCTTCAACCTATTTATGGAGAGGGCCATACATTATTTTTTACAAATCTCGCGGGCCGCATCCGTACTAAAAACATGTGTTTTATACTGAAATTCACATTTACTATTACAATTTCATGATTGATGACATTTCAAATAACAAACTATTATTAATATCATTAAAACAGCCGACATTTATAACACGTAAGAAGGTAACTTAATTTGTTTTATCGCACTTTCCCCAATTTTTTCAATACCGATGGCTCATGGCCGTTTTAATTTTATCGAAATAGAAAAGATGCATGCTATATTTCAAATATGATCGCGGGCCGCAAATAATGGCGAAACGTGTCACAATGTCACATGCGGCCCACGGGTTGAAGACCCCGGATCTAATCGTTTGTCGTTCTCTTATCGCTAATTTTTTGTTTTTCGCATTTAATATTTTCAATCAAAATTTAAGCATGTGAAACATTTAACCTACACATTAACTGTAACTTATTTTAATAGATCATTAAAAAAATGTGAATGATATTTACGTAGTATTGTTGTTAATCATCATTCAAAACTATCTGTTATCACCAGCATAGAGTACGACGGTTCCTTAGTATCTTTCATTAAACCCACGGGTTTCGTACAATAACTTAATTGGTTCCACAAGTAAGAATCACTCATCAACCCACCCGACACACACACACACACACACACACACACACACACACACACACACACACACACACACACACACACACAATCACAGCATAGAGTTCTGTCTCAGTTTTGGAAATATTATAATTACAGTATATATGCCGTGAAAAGTTTGAATACCGGACGCTATGGGTAATCGAAATATTGTCGGTTATTTAGAAGTGTCCGCTATTCAGAGGGAAAATAAAAGAGATGAATATGTCACCGTCCTCATGAAACGTCTGAAATTCGGAGATATCCGCTATATATAGGTCTTCGTTAAAGGAGGTTTCACTGTTTTTATTGTATACTTATAAATATTAAATTATTAGTTTCGAATGAATTAATTTGGTTTTGAAGATTTTTTTTCAAATCCAACCTTCTATTATTTTGCAAATATTTCAAACGGTTTAATTTATTTTTTATTATTTTACAGTTGCAATAAATGCAAAATAGATTGTAAAGCATCAGTGAATTTACACGACTACAAGAGTGCGTGTTTAGAGCTAATAGTCAAAAATTGGATTAAGATGGATTTGTGGTTCCGCCAAACGAAACAAACTTTAAGGATTGCCATCGTTATGGCAGTTTGAAAACTGCTAATCTTTGGTTGATGAATGATTGATCAACAAAACTTTTTGAAGTTGCATTTGAATTTTTCACCGAATGTAGTAATCGAATAACCAGTCAATCATACATGACGAGTGTGGTAAAAGTTTTTTGTATAATGTATATATATATATATATATATATATATCAGTTATTGTTTTTTAGTTGTTAAATATTATTTACTATGACATGAAAAAAATTATTTATAAAAGCAAAACACGCACAAGGAACGAATTAATATAAATTGACTTAAAATGTACATAAGCTTATTGTTTTTAATTTAAGCTCAGAAATAATGTGATTTTTATTAGAAAATATTAAATATAAATAATTGTGAATTCATTGTGTCAGTTGTTCACTTTTTTTTTCTGTTTTAAAATGAATGAAATAATATATATACGAAAAATTTGTTGGTGATGGCGTAGGGATACGGAGAAAAATCATAGTCACATAAAAAAAAGACAATGAAAAATAGCAAAGAAATTGTCAATGGTACTTAAGTGGGTGTTTTTAATTCGATTTTCAGCCGCACAATCAACGCGTGTATTTATCAAAACAAAACTCACATTTATCCACGCATTTTGCAAGTCAAAGAGATGAACGATCAAAACGATAACAGAAAAATTTCAATATAAATCGTGCGGCGTCGGACCGAGGAAATATTTTCGAAACAACTGTTGAAAAAGTGATACTACTCGACCGAATGGTACAAACAGTATTTAAAGTAGCGTAAAAAAACGTGGACTTTGACGAAATATTCCGCTCTGATCCGGTGAGAAAAATATTTCTCTCGTGCACATATGTATTTTATATTTCATCTTCACCAAAGACGGCCGTTTTGATTTGTAAAAATCTCTGGTTTGACAAAAAAAAAAAAAAAAAAGAAAAAGAAAAAAATGTGACCGAAAAATATAGAAATATTCTGGATCTTAATTTTTAATCTATAAAAAGCGTCTATATATATTATAAACACTGTTAAAGAAACCCTTCCAACCACTGATTTTTTGAAATCAAAGTATTGACCATCGGTCAAGAAAGGACGAATGAAAGAGATGAGTAAAATTCAATTCCGAGCAAGATAATGATGTTTTTTTAACTCAGTCCAATTGTTATTATTTTTTTTTTCAATTCTGTCAATATAGTAATTGTATTAAGTCAGTTCAGTTTAGAATTAAGTTATCACGTTTTATCCTTAAAATTAATTTCAGTTATTTTTTTCGTCCTATTCTGAAGAAAACCAAAGAGTTAAAATATATAACTACAGAAAAACCTGTTTACGACGCTCTCGCTCAAGACGATTTCCCGGCTAATACGCTCATTTTTACGAATCCCTTGATTTTGACAACATTTAACATGTAATTATTAACACTGGATAATATGCCCTATGTTCCCGGATGAGACGTTCGTCTTGTCAATGATGTTAATATAAAAATACACTGTTTATACATATTATACATTGTATAAAATTAAAAGAAATGCACATGTACCTCACTAATAATAGCGATAACGAATAATGTGTATGTGTTCTTGTACTGGTCATCGGACGATAATATTCACGATTAGATATGACACACTACACACGGCTATTCACAACATCGGAATATAATCGGATATGGTCCCTGTTTACGATAGATTGTGGTTGATCGAACACGTGCAACAAAGAAAGATAGATGATTTTTTGAAATAGGTAATATTAAATAATGTAATGTGTAATATAATTGTAATATTTTAATTTAATTTTGATATTTTTAAATGAAATAATTCACTCCGCAAAATAAAACATATTATTTCTATGTGTATGACATGGATGTATTGTAAAATATGATTTTAAACATTTTTGTCTCCGCGCAATACGATTTACCTCTTAAGACGCTATTTTTAACTGGTCCCTTGGAAAGCGTCTTAAACGGGTTCTACTGTAATACTTTTAGAGTCTGGGTCGAAATCCTGAAAGCTCAAAATCTGGACAAAATAGGATCGTGACAAATCAAAATCTCTTAAACTAAACATTTCGACTGTTCAAAATTAAAACACGAATATTGACATGGAATTTTAATCGTAAATAATTATAACGTTTAAAATGTTAAATAAAATACAAAAATGAGTAGATTCGATAATACTTAGTTTCAACAAAATATAAACTCGTGATTTGTGGCCACATGGTCATAAAATACTGTATCATAAAATATAAATACAATAAATAAAAATTTCAAATTTCAAAAATAATATACATAGATACAAATGTTATAATTATTTTATAAAAATGGGATATTTAATGGGTTACGTTTGAAACCTCTGATAATGACAATATTAGTATGCATTATATGACGTATTGATATATCAATGATAAAATTATAACTTGTTTCATAAATAATACTATTCAATAAAACAGTAGGTACGTAAACCATAGACATATTAATATATTATGGACTGCGCACCCAATCACCGCTAGCCATCGGATATAAAAGTCAACATAGTGCAAGATAGAAAGATATATCAGAGGGGCAGATAAAAGTTTTTACGTATTTTTGTCCATGCGTAAAATTGTTGTTAATTGATAACATACTTTGATAGTATTATAATTTTATATTTAATGTATGATAATGTATTAATTTTATCCTTCTTATCCATGATTTGCCCCTCTGGTATAACTATCTCACTCTATCAATGTCTGCTTTTAGTTTCTGTCTGTAAGCGCAGGCCATATATTAATATGTCAATGACGTCAACATTTAAAAGGTTTATATTGCCTGAAATAGCATTGGAGTTCAATCTTTTGAGCCGATGACCGTTAAGTGCACATAAACGCATGGTGACGTGCTGACTGTTTAATCCTCTGAAAGTCAAGTATAATTAATTTGGTCGATTAGAGAAACTAAAATATTCGAAAAAACCAATGCTGTCGCAGTATCACGGTTCAAATAATCTCATCCCGGAAAGGAAAATCAAAAACATACGTGAACGGATATTTAACGGTGAAACGATTTTATTTGACGATCGGTAGTTACACGTCACGAGTTTTTATTTGTATGAAACAGCAATTATTTGTATCCGCGTGTATTACAGTTAAAATGTAAAAATTAAATAATTATTTTAAAATTAATAATATTTCGTATCAACGTTTTCAATTTAGGTTCTGAGTAAATAATTTTTATAACGATATGTTTTTTTTTTTATACGATATTCTAATCGCTTTTTGGAAGATAATAACGCTTCAGTTCGTCCGAAAATTCTATAGATCGGAATGTTCAATTAGTTAGCACCAAAAAAAAAAAAAAGAAAAAAGGACGATTTTCTCAATTTCCAATAGTTATACCGAGCGTATGGAAAAGCTACCGTACGAAATCGACTGCGAGTTAGAGCACAGTTTGAACTGTGCGCGTACGGCTCTTGAGCGATCTAAAGTCGCGTGGGCGATAATAATATCAATAACGATTTCTTATACCGTCGACTGGCGTCGTGGCTCGTGGCGAAACGCACGTAAACCCGAGACCGAAACGGCCCGAGAGCGGTGTCCCGGCGGAAGCGGACGAGGGCGACGGGCGCGGCGCGATTTGGCAAGGTGACCAAAACGGACGGTGAGTGGTGCCAGAAATCCGCGAGTTTCGCGCCACCGCCTCACGTACGGTAATATTTCCACGGGGTATTTACCGGTCTTTGTGTCGAAAAGAATAAGCCCGGCAGCGGAAACGATACGCGTGCTCTGGGTGCGAGTGTGTTAGTGTGTTAGTGTGTGTGTGTGTGTGTGTGTGTGTGTGTGTGTGTGTGTGTGTGTGTGTGTGTGTGTGTGTATGTGTGTGTGTGTGTGAAAGAGAGAGAGAGAGAGAGAGAGAGAGAGAGAGAGAGAGATAGTGACTGGGTGTTTGCCGTATTTCGTAGTTATGGAGGTAAGTACGCGATGAAATAATAGGCGTGTGCGAGTGCGTCGTATTTTATGGCACAAAAGCCACCGCTAATGAGGTAGTTATATTGTATAATAAATATTTAGTTTTTTCTTTCTTCCCTTATAGATCCGTCGGCGTTTCCACGGTCGATGGTCTTAATCGAGTTAACCGGGTTTTTCACGAGTCGTCTGTTACCACGGATTGGCTCGCATCTATGCAGTATCGTCCCTATACGTTCATAACTAAGTCGAGGGTTTTTATTCGAATATTCACGCGTTTCTACGGTTCACCCCGATTTCGATCGCAAATGTCGCCGTCAAATGAGTAGATTCAATGGACAAATTTTCGTTTTTCATCATTATCGGTTATTGAATATTTCAACAGTATTTATTGCACATATGGAAAAAAAAAATTTAAAAAAAGTATTAAATAACATTTGGTCCAGTAAACATTTTCAAAAATAAATTTTAAAGGCGCTCGATATTGATCGAATTAAAGTTGAGATGATACGAATCGATTACGATATGAACTTTTAAGTGATAAAGAAACTATGATTTCAAAATATGATATAACGTGAAATTTTTTCAATAACGGACGAAATAAAAAAAGCAAATTAAATCTTTTATTGAATCGAAACGAGCTATATATTTTATTTATTAAGTTATTAATATAAAATGATGTGATCTTTCTCATAAAAATAAAGACCTAGCAAAACTACGACAAAATGATTGCAATACTATCGAGTGCAAAACTTTCAGCACGGTGATATTTCCAATGAACAATGATATTAAAAGTAGCTCCGAATGTTGAATTTTTTTTTTTTACGTTAGTTACATTTCATATTAATTTGTCTTGTCCGGAGTCCTTTAGGAAGAGGATAAATTGGTCTGTGGTTATTGGTCCAATTGTTTCATATACATTTCCAGGGAGATTGTATTTTTTTTTTTAACGATGGAGTACGCACGGCAGTCTGTTATGATGTGTTTCACAGTTAATAGTTCGTTGCATGCAGTACAATTTGGAGGCTCTTTGTAGTCCATTATATGACCATGACGTGTTAAACGAATGTGACCCCGATTCTTAGACGGTTAATTATTGTGTTAATTTTTTTTTGAAATTTGAATTTGTGGCCAAGGTTCTATACTTTGTTTGATCACTGTTAATTTCTTATGTTGAAATAATATGTCCAAATGAGTTTGATCGAAATCGAAAGATCATTGTCAGTATTAATAAATAAATTAAAGTAATATAAGCGTCACGGCGTCACTAAAGAAAATCTTATGATACATAATATTATGCATATTCGTTTTAGTAATAAATACGATTAAAAAGAAAAAAAAACATAAACTTTTTCAGACATTTTTATTTTGAATTGTTTTAATAATATTTTAACGTAAAAACTCGTGATAATAATTTACTATATCGAATAAAAATCGTGCATTTAGGTTAAATTGCAAGTGGAATTTTTATTTCGATACTTTCTAGTGCATAAATATCCGCGCTCTCGTCATGACGTGTTGATGACCGAAGCTTCGACGTCGGGACGTCACCCTTAAGTGCGTGGCGACGACGGTGGCGGACCAACGACGGACGTGTGTCGACGAACCGGCAAAAACAAATCGTGATTTAAGACAAAATATTACGTATATTTGGCGAGCGATAAAGATTGGTTTTGAGAAATCGAATTATTCCAGTGAAAATGGTTCGAAATCAATACTGCAATATTGTTGTGAAACGCGAACCGACGTTTTTGTTTTTATTTTTGCTATCGTTATCATTGTTTTTTTTTTCTAGAAAACATCGACGTCACCAACCGTGAGAATATTTTTTGCGTCGACTCACACGCTTTACGACTGAGGTAGTATACCCGCGTGTTTCACACAGGATTCGCAAAATCTGCAGCACGTATCGGGACACGGCTCACATAGCGAAGCGAGCGGTTTTCTTCGTGTTGAAAATATTCCTAAAATCGATTTCGTTTTCGTGACCGCATATGATTGTTGTGTACACATAATATATAACGTATTATCATGTCATCGGAAGGAAATGAACGTGGACACTTAATTTGTATAACCCAGTGTAACGCCAATTTTGTAAAAAAAATTTAAGGACCCTCTAAATTAATAAAAAAGTAAAAATTATAAATACACAAACACAAGTAGATATCTATGAACGTGAATAAATATAAACAAATGTATTGTATGCATATATACTATGCCAGCTATTGAGAAAACATATTATTAAAAAAACTCAGTGTGATTATTGACATTGTTTGTCTTCCATGAGAGGTAAACTGGTCAAATAATTGACGATGAGACATTGCCCAATATTATATTATGTGCATCGCAACGGCGTGTCCACATACTCCACGCCAAACATGATCGAATACGACAAAAATGACAAATAACATATGACGATAGCTACAGGTAGACAATAATAATGCACGTGGAAAAACAACAGAAGAAACTATGTTAGAAGATCACATTCATCAATATTGTGCGATAGTGTTGATTGTGACCTGTGTGGTTATTAATGCTTATCACGCATGAAATATTAACTATAGTTGTCCTAATTAAAATATTCTGGCCCTGAACTTAGACGCTCGACCACCGTCCGCGGTCTATGGGATGAGAACCGCTGGTCTAACTCATCGGGCCGGTAAGTTATTGTTTAATATTAAACTTTAATATTGTGTCCCTTATTTTGTAAATACGCTATTAGTGATAATTCTATGAATCAGGCGTCCACTATTTCTACGTTTGTTTTGTTATACGTGACAGGCAACCGATTATCCAAAATACACAAATGCACCAGAGTTTCACCTCGTGAATCAGGTAGATAATACGTAGCCACAATCGAGTATTCAAATAATGTCATCATCGTTATCATCGAAATTACCAAATCAACAACGATAATCGTGGTAATGAATGCGTAATATTAAAATGTTTTTAGGATAATAATAATAATAATAATATAATGGACACGACGAGAATGTTTTCATGAGTATCAAAAAAATCTTCAAACTTATTATCAAAATTAGATTAAATTAATTTACTCATTATGAAAAAGATATACAAGATTTTTTTTTTTTATTGACGTATCATAGTGATCATAGCGTTCGCTCCCTCATAACAATTTTGAGTGTATAAAATTACTATCATATCAACAAAATTTTAATTTATTGTTATACCTAAGTAGAAAAAACTAAATCTCCACAAAGATAATAAATTAAAAGATAACAGCTACTAATTAGTCATTAGTTGTTTGCTTTCACCTAATTGCTTGCTATTTATTTCATGATTTTTAGATTAAAAACTTGGTTTTAGGAGCCAAATGGGCAAACCAGATTTACTGGACTGACATAAATGCATGTGCATAGAAATTTAGATGTATACATAAGTAATATAATTGACCGGACAAACGAAAAATAGATTTTATTGTAAAATTGTTCTTATTTATTATTAGTATTATTATTATCATAAAAACGTAGGTATAATAATATATCGATTTAAAAAATAGGATCGCCATCCCCCCCCCTTGAAAACGGTCTAGGGACTCCCCTGATAGTGATGAGATAATAATATGATCATATATCTTGTACGGTTCATCGACATATATTTTAGAACTCGTTTTATTCAATGTCAGTCGTAAATATCCTTGAAACGGAAATGTCGTCTTAGTTGTTTACGGGCTAAACGACTTGCGTTTTGTTGAAAAGTCGACTGGGTACTGAAAGCGACTCGACGCGACGTGTCGTTTGGGCGCGATTCGAGTGTCATAAAGCACACGGGGGTGTAGTAATGCGTTTATCGCGTTCACTATCAAGTTATGATTTATTAAACGACGCAGTCGATTGACGTGGACGTCGCGGGGGACAAAAAAAAAAAAAAAAAAATTATAAAACGATAATCCGCCCGAAACGGTGGTCGATTTAAAATATAAATACACGGGGCCGCCGGGCACCTGGTCTGGGCGAGGACGCTGCTTTAACGACTTCACATGCCGACTGCAGCCGACCATGCGTCTTGTGCGGGTTAATTTCTCGCCCGCAGGATTTATGTTGGATTCGGGTAAAATATTTGGGTCATTAGCCGGAATGAATTGCGCCCGGAAAAATCTAACGCGTCATAAACCTTACCTACGGGGACTAGAGCGCGCGATACCGGGGAGACGCGGGGCACCGTTTATTTATTTTTAGTTTTTTCGCTACGGCCGTTAATGCGTTTGGCCGTATGGCGGCCGTTCGGGTGAGTGTTCGCATAAGTGTTGTGCGTAGCGAGTTCATGTAGTATATAGTACGTTAAAAAGAAAGATCTTGCGAAGTTTTATTACTTGAGACAAAACATATAAAACCGACGGAATCGCGGTTATAAGTCAAATCGAATTAATTATTTTTTTTTGTTTTTCATTTTCAACTTTATTTTGGAAGAGACGTATTAGTTTTATGACTTTTTTTTTTGCTCTATAAATTCACATTTGAATAGCACGTAAAATTGTTTTATCTAAACCATGTTTTAAGTACAATTAAAATCATACCCATAGTGGCTAACGGACGTTTTGTCAAAACGTGTGTGGTTTTTCGCTCGAAACAAATCATTTTTTTAATTTATCAACGAATCAATTTTATTTATTTATTGTTAAATTTACGCCATTGGCTCAAATAGAGTATACATTTAAACTTATAAATAACATGATAAATTTTAGCCAATGATTACAATCATTTAAGGTACAATATTAGATGGGTATCAATATTAATGGCAAGATACAACGTACGAGTATAAAACACTACTATACTGATTTAAATATTTTCGTTTTAGATCTAGTGGTGCAATAAAGAATAAATCTAATTTAGATAAGCTTCCAAGTGATAGAAGTCTATCGATTGGACGGGTTTTTCCGTAGTTGAGTACGCTGGGTACTTTCGTGACAAAGAAATAGATCTGCTCGTAAACCGGCTTGAATATCACAAAAATTATTTGGACACGAAAATATAAAACGAATGAATTGAATAAACAAAAGTATAAATTAATATAAGTCGTTTGAACAGTCGCGTTCCCATACAGATTATTTGAATCCTACACACGAACGCAAACGCCCCGATCACAATTATTTCGGTGTGTGTGTGTGTGTGTGTGTGTGTGTGTGTGTGTGTGTGTGTGTGTGTGTGTGTGTGTGTGTGTGTGTGTGTGTGTGTGTTAATTATTATATTTTAATTCGTAATAGAAGTGCGCTGCTTACGAGCTTAATTACATGTTATGATCTAAGCCATACGTATAATAATATATTCAGTTTATGTTGTACGCATAGACGAAATTTGGCGTATTAGTTGGGAGAGGGCTGGAATTTCAAACCAAACAACCCATGGTGAAGCAAGGGGGGGGGACGTTGATAAGGTATAAATACATTATGATGTTCTCATGTGTATCTTCTCGCACACTAACGAAGTCCGTAAACATATCAAAAATATTAAAACACATCAACACGAATGTATTTTTATGGATATGGCTACAGCACAATTTGAAAACACGTAAATGAGTATAAACCGTTCACTATTTTTCAACTTTGAATTTAAGAGATAATATTATAGTAAAATTATCATGATATGTTTAAAAAAAAATCTCAACGATCGAGTTGGAAATTCGTTAAAAGGCAATGAAAGGCTTTAAAGGGAGGGCCATGAAAAAGTTTAGGGGGACCATGCCCAGCTAAGCCCCACGAATTCACGCCGATGGTCATACGTAATTATTCAACCGATTAATTATTGGTCATGTGCGATGGCCAAGAGGATCGATAAAAACAATGCCGTAGACCAGCGTTTCCCAAACTTTTTCTCTGCCGGACCCCTTAGAGAAAATAAAAAAGATCGCGGACCCCTAAATAAAAATTTAAATTAAAGCAATAATAAATAATAATACTAAATTGTTTGCTTTATT
Source organism: Therioaphis trifolii (assembly GCA_027580255.1). Taxonomy (NCBI): domain Eukaryota; kingdom Metazoa; phylum Arthropoda; class Insecta; order Hemiptera; family Aphididae; genus Therioaphis; species Therioaphis trifolii. The sequence goes on from CM050405.1 coordinate 72,373,781, forward strand.
TTTAAAATTAAATACACATATGTTTATAATGAAAAATTGAATTAATAAAAAAAAATGGACAAATAGATATATTATTTTTATAATAAATAATTAATGCGTTTAATGTGATGGATGGTGTTGTTTCTTTAATACTAAATCTGGTATTTTAGGATCTATATTAGAAAGTTGAATACGTAAATCTGATTTTATATTTAATCGATTTCTATATTTATTTTTAGTGTACACATAAGCTGAAAATCCTTTTTCACAGAGATAAGTTGTTGAAAAAAGCATCAATGGCCTTAGTGCTGAGTCCGATATTTCTGGATAGTCTTGTCTTATACTCAACCAAAAAGAAGACAAAGAAGATTCTTTGAAAACCCTTTTTAAATTAGAATTACTGGATATTTCGATTAATTGATTTTCTTGTGCTATTGTTAAACCAGTTATATCAGGGACATCTGCATTAAAAGGGTCTACTACCCAATTTTTATTTTTGTCAGGAACTGGAAAATATTTTCGAAATGAATGTTTCAAAATTTGGAGGTGTTCAATAATTATATCTTTTGTGTCCTGAGGAAAAACTTCATCGGATGATTCTATAAATGCATAAAGAGTTGGAAAGTGGTTAAAATTGTTTTGAAGGGCACGTTTTCTCCATAACTCAAGTTTTTTTAACATAGCTTCAATGTTATCCTCCGTGTGAAAAATATTGTCTTCTTTCCCTTGTAAACTAATATTTAATGAGTTCAGAGAATTAAAAATATCAGCCAAATAGGCCACTGTACAGATCTGCAGTCTTCTATACGTATAATCTAATCTTAATTGCTTTTCAACGATAACTATTTCAACAATGTATTTATTATCAACAGTATTTCCCATGTAATACGAATATTGCATCATTATTTTCGTTTTATGGATAGGTATACTTTGTAAATTTTTAATTTACGTTCGCGGACCCCCTCCGGTATACGTGCGGACCCCTAGGGGTCCGCGGACCACAGTTTGGGAAACGCTGCCGTAGACGACGAGAACCACTGCGGTGCCGGCACGGTCGACGGCCGCAGTTAAAACGTTCGTTCGCGTGTCCCCGCGGAGAATGACCGACATGACGGATAATGTACACGGGGCTAAAGTTTTAAGTTACGACCACTTATGAGTTATGATGATCGTTTTATTGTTTAGGGCGGTTTCGTCGGGATTTGGCGAGTCCCCGCGCGATACGCGGCAGGTAAACAACAACGGTCGGATAATATGCGAGCAGTACCTACATTATACGTGACGCTGACCCGTCCATACGTAAATAATGCTAACGTGACGAAAATGCACGACGAGCGAGTTCCGATCGACAAAGATAAAACACAGAAGAGTGTAGGTCACTGAAAAAAAAAAGTTTTAACGATGAATAAAAAACAAAAAAAAAACAAAAATTTAAATGAATACGTATTACGTACGTGATGACGTTATCGTATACCTATTGAATGACTCAATACTTAGGTATTGCCTGATGTCAATGTAAACACGAATAGTAGTCTGTACGAGTAGTCTAGAACAGTCGGAGAATATAAAGGATTGAAAACCGTTTAGTTTTCGTTCCGTAGATATAAGTATAAGTTTCAATGAATTATTAAATAAAAACACTCGAAACAAACATTGTGTAATATATACATAGACCACAAGACTACGCACTGGACTGAGGGTAAACATATTAAATGATTATTTAGTTCAAACAAATTACGATATTTAAGTTTTCGCAATGGACCAAGACATCAACATTTTTAGTTGACCATATAAGAAACGGAAAATATATACATACATATATTTACTATGATAATGTTTAATAGAGACAAACTAGTGGCGTCACAAAATTTATATATGCAATTTATTTTTTACGGATAGTTCATGTCTTAGAATATCGTACGAAAATGACTAACTGAGCAAATAATTCAACATTATTATAATTATTGAATAAGTATTCACAATAACTATTTAAACAATAATAAGTATACCTGTATAATATGTTTTTTGTTGATCAAATGTCAAATAATTCAAATATATTTCAATTATTTCTATACATATGCAACACAATATATTTATAATATTTTTCATTATGAAAATCAACACATAATATTACAAATTACAAAGTAATAACGTTAAATTACAACTTTAATTGACCAACGATCTTAAAAATTGGCAGATTGTGTTGGAGATGAGAAGTTACTATACTTACAGAATATTAAATATTACAATTATACAATACTTAAACAAGATGGTTCAATTCTTCATTAATAATTTCTTATTCAGTAATTATATAAACCGATAATTAAAAGTGTTTGTTGCGAAATATTTGGCTTTTTCTATCCCTTCAGCTATGCCACGGGCTGGCCACCTGTCATCATTTGTGTTATTTTTATTCACCAACAACATAAGCCATGTGCAAAAGTACTGTAAGGTTATTTGTTTTGTGGATGACATAAAAATATATATTTTTTAAATCAATTCATGCTTCATTGTAAAAAATTACAAGACGACTTGGTCAGCTTTGTATAGTAATTTAAAACCTATCTACTGGTTCGACAATATAGTTAGTTACAACTTTACTCACATCAAAGGCGATGTCAATGAACGAGACTAAAAATTTACAAAATCGTATCGAAACTATTTGTCGTAAAGCACTAAAAATTTCAGGTTTAAATGTGAGACTTTCTAAAGAAACCAGCGTCAAACTTCAATAATAGCATTGTATTGTTCCGTGATACGTTCAGTCTTGTAATATGGATCCTTTGTCTGGGATCCACCGAATTCCAATGACTCGAACCAGCTTGAAATGGTTCAGCGTTGAACTTCTGAAATTGTCTGGCCTCATTCTTAAAATGTGTCATCCGGAACATGGCTCCGCGCCTATTTCCGATCAGTGAATTCTCCAGCTGACCACCGATATAATACAAATCTTAACTTTTTTAACGGTATTTTATCTAGAATAATTCAGTCAGCAACTCTTTTATCGCCAATTAACCCTAGAGTTTTTTCTCGTCTTGTTCTGATATTCCGTTCCATTCCCTACCTAATCCACCAATAATATGTCAAACTAACCGATTAACAGATCAATGCGATCGGCCGATTCGGACGACTCCTTATCAAAATCAGTACTTCTGTAACTAAAAATGTATATCACATCAAGTTAACTAATTTAATGTATATCTATTATTTGTAAAAAGGCTTGCTCGTGTATTAATCAAAATAAATAAATTAATATTAGAACATAACTCGAACTCTATAAGTCTGAAAAATAAATAAACAAAAAGAGAAAAAGAGAAAAATCATTGTAATGCACTTAAAGTGTTAAATGTACTTTCAAAATAGTATTGCGTTTTCAAAAAAAAATATGTTTTGTTAAAAATATCAGTTGCATAAAACACTTTATGCTTCACACGCATGTGGACATAGTCGATTTGAAATACAGTGGACGCGAATCGTCATTCCATCCTTTCCGGGCACGCCGCACTTACGGAATTCACCCGCCGAAAGGTAAATGGGACGTAAGCAGTGTTCACCGAGTGTAACGGTTTGTGTGCGCGCCCGTGTAGTCTAGGTTATACGACGTACGTAAGCACAAACGTTTATACGAGGTCACGTGAACCCGCGAGTAAGGGGCCCGATAAGAGATTGATACGGGTCGGGTTTTTTTTTACACTCCGCACACCAAAGGCTGCTTTGCATTAGTTCCTTTTTTTTTTGGTTTTCTCTCGTTTGTCGCGAAAGTCAAGACGGAATACGGGTCACCGCCAAAGTGTTTCGGTCGAGTGTCGACACTACACGCACAACACCGTTCTTATAAACTATAAAAGGTCGGTGGCTTGAAAACAACGTCAAACGATATTTTTATTTCCTATATTTGGTGACGGTGAAAAAAAAAGAATTAAGAAATGAATACGTTATAGTACCAAAAAAAAAAAAAAAACCTCCACGCGTGATTATTCGGGAAACGAAGTGACAATTATGGTAATTTATCGAAACGATATTTTATATCCGGTAAGTACGTGGGTGATAAAGATAAAAATTTATGAAACAGCAGAAGGACTTTGACGCAAAGTTATGAAAACGTTACCCGATATCGATGTGTAGTTTTCATAATGTTCGTATCAGTTTTTTCTCAGTAGTTATTCCAAACGCAAGGAGAAAAATGACTGAAAAACTGCGAACATTTCGATGCAGTATACGTTGTTCTTGGGTTCAGTCCTAACAAAGCAGTTATTTATCAATTATATTTTAGTGGTAAATAATATGAAATAACAGAGCTAGAAATGCTCAATAATTTTCGACGGTCGTGTTAAATGCATTTACACCATGATCTATTGATGATAAATTGTACCACTTTCGGGTAGAGTATAGGACTTAACAAATAGGTACCTAAAGGGAATCTATTAACGCAGGGGTCTCCAACCTTTTTTTACGGCGGGCCAAATTTAATATACGCTTTGGCATCGCGGGCCAACATTTTTAGAGGAATAGATAGGTTATGAAATTGAGAAATAAATAAGAATAGATAAGCTTTACTTTAAAATGTATATGTTTATTTATATAATTTTTTTATTTTATAATTCAAAATTTTTTTTATTATGATACGATTAAGTTACTTAGTGAGACGTTTGGAACTGCTTGTTTTTTAAAATGTCTTGATAGTTCGCATCAAACTTCGTAGTTCCAATTAGCAGCGTAGCTTGTAAATGTTCGTCACTTAAGTTCGTTCTGTACTTAGATTTGACATATTTCATTTTTGAAAACGTCTGTTCACATAAGTATGTTGAGCTAAATATTGACATCATTTCATGCGCATGTTTTTTGAGATTGGGAAATGATTCCTCTGGCAATATGGTGTAAAATTGTTGGAGATTGGATTCCTTGAAATAGTCTTTGAAATTGTTGTTTGATATGAGCTCGATAACTTCAAGCTGGAACTCTGTCGGTAAAGTTTCTATTTTTATGGCAAAAGGATTTTCAAAAATTCGAATACGGTCTTCTGCACTTTCGAAATCTCTAAACCGCGTCTGGAACTGCTCATTCAAGTAGGTGAGAACTCCAACAGCAAAATCGGTAGGGAATTCTTCATCGTTTTCAAGTTTGAATTTGTTGCATGTGGGGAAATGAGCAAGATTTTTTTCTATTAATTGATTTGTGAATAGAGTTAATTTTAATTTGAAAGCTTTGATGTAGGAATATGTATCTGAAATTAACGAGTTTGCTCCTTGCAACTTTAAATTTAACTCATTAAGAAGCTGAGTTATATCAACGAGAAAAGCTAGTTTCCATAGCCATGACAAATCAGCTAACTCAGTTACAACGTGGTTTTTTTCTGTCATAAATATGTCGATTTCTGAACGAAGATAAAAAATCTTTTCAAGACGTAACCTCGGCTGAGCCAACGAACTTCACAATGGTAGGGAATATCTGGGTACTCGCTTTCAATTTCAGCAAGAAAGTTCTTAAACTGACGGTGACTAAGAGCACTTTTTCGAATATAATTTACATTCTGCACAACAACATTCATAACTTCAGATATTGGTGCATTTTTCCCACACAAAACTTGCTGGTGTATAATGCAGTGAATAGCCATTGGTGCTGCTGTACCAGTCTCCAGTACAGCTTTACAAACATTTCCAACCAAACCTGTATGTGCTCCACACATGTTGCGTCCACCGTCAGTAGTTACGCATTTTAAAATGTTAAAACCAAGACCCAAAGCAAAAATAGATTCTTTTACCTTCAAAAAAATTTCATTACCAGTACATGAATCTTTCATTGAGTGGACGGCGGCCAATTCTTCGGTTATTTCAAAATATTCATTGACTCCGCGAACGAATAAAAGCACCTGAGCTGAGTCTGAAGTGTCGGTAGATTCATCCAAAGCAATTGAAAAATATTTAAAGCTTTTAGCAGTATCTTTTAATTGACGAATAATATCATTTCCGAGATCTGTGGTACGTCGCGCAATTGTATTCGCTGACAAGCTTATACCGGAGAATAAATTGATTTTATCGGGACAAATCTCTTCAACTGTCTTCAAAATGCACTCCTTTACAATTTGGCCATCAGTAAAAGGTTTTCCGGCTATCGCCAGAGTACGTTAATAATTAACGTTTTCAATAATAGATGGTGACCGCGTGACAATAATACTGCGCTATGTCTCACCCGGTACTCGGTGAAAAATAAACTAATAAACAAATACTGAAAGTCCTTCATTCGTTTGATGTTTTTTTTTTTTTTTTTTTTTTTTTTTTTTTATTATTATTATTAATTTTCTTAACGAATGACATTAAATTTTATTCGAGCACTACAATTTTATGCGCTGTACGATTAATCGTGCATTTTTATTTCGTACGTTAAATGTCAGCTAGTTTTTAATTATTGTTCATACGCGTTTTAAATTTTAATTTAAAGTTTGAAACGAAACTCGAATAGTTACGTCATGTCACACAGTATTTATTTTTGTCATTATCCGTAAAATGTGTTGTTCCTGGATTTATATTATGATCATCGTAAATAATTATTATAATATATGCAATTTTTGACTGAGCATTTGTTATTATTATTATTATTATTTTTTTTTTCAAGCACTCAAGTGATTTTATGGTAAAGTAGATCGTTTAAATTAATCACTTAATCAATTTAAGAACTTTGTTAATATGTATGAAACAATGACGTTTGAAATTTAAGAATTGTTCAGTCATTTATTATTGACGACTATACTCGAAAACTTAAGCGTAAATAATACCGTGTGCAATGTAAGCGGATCGTATGAAACGTATTACTGTGGAGCCACACACCAACCTCAAGTATGTTATCCAAAAAGCAAAATGATCAAGAGCCAACTTCCACGGCCATCGTCTATTTTATTCAGGGATTTTGAAAATTGATGACTTAAATGCAAAATAAGATTAAATAACATAACAAATTAATGAAATGCGTTCCATACACTTTGAGTATTTGCAAACGTAAAGGTTTCACAACGTTTTGAGTGTTGTGCGGAATCGCTGCGAAGTCAGCCCCGACGTATGATTTCGTCCGCAGTAGCCCAATAACGTTTAGTTTACGAATTCTGTAGAGAATCGGTCGCGTTCGACGTGACCGTGTAACAGTGTAATTAATTTTAGGTAGCCGATTTTATCTTCGCTGTATGATTTATATTGACAATTAGTTATGCAAATATAGACTGCACACTACGTTATTGCTAAATCCGTTGTATATCGATCGCCGCTGCAACCCAAATATATCAATGTGCTTATGCTACGTGGTCCCGCGTCGGAATTTCATGAAATGTATTCAGATCCCAAGTAAAGCGGATGACAGACTTTTGGTTTTACAACATTTAACTTTTTTTTCTTCTAAAACCACTTTCGGGTAGTAAATAATATTTCGAATTGCATGTAGATTGTAATTAAAATAGACCATTTGCACACCAATTGTGTGCACCATCCAATCATTACGCATCTTTAGACACAGATGAAACTACGTATTTTAAATCTTTTGGTTAAAAATAATTTTTCATTTGAAACATGAAAACATTTAAAGATTTGATATTAAAAAAACATAACGACAAATTAACTAAAAGTTGTTGAATTTATAATCAGTAAATATATATATATATATATATATATATATGTGTGTGTGTGTGTGTGTGTGTGTGTGTGTGTGTGTGTGTGTGTGTGTGTGTGTGTGTGTATTGCACCGAAGGTTTACTCAGAATCGTTCAACTAAAGAAATCGCCTATCATTTCCTCCAAATTTAATACATTTATCTCATGGTGCAAGTACGTCCAGTTTTTAATAAAAAGTCCGCTATCTCCGACAAACCGTAAAACTCGACTTTTGAAAACAACTACACAGTGCGCCTATTATATAATATCTCCGCAGATAGAGAACCTCGTCCGGTCGGTTTCAAAACGTTCACTCGATTAATTGTCGTATTATATTTTCATCGACGACACACGGTGGACGATGTGCGCACAGTGTCGATTTCGCTCATATGTCCGTTGTTAATCGCGAACGGCGAAAAATTCGTCAGCGTACCAATATAGTAAGCCGTAAATCGCTGAGTCTATTGGCTAGCGCAAAGTGGACTCGAATCCGTGACCGCAGTCGTTCGCCGTAGGTAAATCGATCGCGGTCGATCGGCCGACCAACCCGGCCGACATATCGTGAGCTGGAAAACACGCATACATATTGGGGGATCTACGGGGTGTGCCGGGTGTGCCAAGGCCAGTGTTGGGACTTATCTAGATAAATTTATCTAGATAAATTATCTAGATAATTATTTAGTTATCTTTTATCTTATCTAGATAAATAATTTCATTTTATCTAAAAGATTATCTAAGATAAAAATTTCATCCATCTAGATAAATTTATCTAGATAAATTATTAGTCTCTAATTCTCTATACAAAAAATATATATATATATATATTGGTTTTTATTGTCAATTAATTTTTTTGATAATTAATACTTTAAATTTGACTTTTTAAGTCATCTGAGTAAAAAATTGTATGTTCCTAATAATACTATATACCTATTGGCTATAAGGTATTATTCATTATTTATCTTTTTGCTAGGGGCCTGGAACTTGGTAGGTGCTCAAATATAGAGTAAACCTACAGTTCATTGTTATGTTGTGTTGATGACTGACTCGTCAACCGTCGTCAACATTAAATTAATGAAAAAATGAATGATATAAATTATATTATATGTATTTTACCTAATAAAAATATTGTATATCTACTTATAAAAATTTAAATACACACTAAAACTGTTGTTAAGGTTCAAAATGATTGTGAAGAGTCGTGTTATATAGTTTTTTCACGATGATATTTTCTCTCCACCAGAAAAAAAAAAATATTTTACCTGTGTCATAATACTGAGATAGGACCATAGACAAAAATATCCCTCCCTAAAATTTAGTGCTAGTGGCGTCACTGGTTGGATGCCTAAGAAGTTAGGGTAGTTTTATACTTACGTCTCAACATTATGCCCTACGCCCCTACCCTAAAAAATATTGAAATGATGACCCTGCTTTAAAGTAGGAATTAAAAAAAATTATCTATTTTTTTATCTAGATAAAAAGTATTTATCTTTTATCTTTATCTAGATAAATTTTGATTTAGTTATCTTTTATCTTTATCTAGATAGTTTTTTGTCATACTATCTTTATCTTTATCTAGATAAAAAAGTACTTATCTAATCCCAACACTGGCCAAGGCACACTCTAATGAAACAAAAAAAAAAAACAAATTTGTTATATAAATACATTAAATTTCAGTTTTTCGTGTGTAAAACTGTAAGAGTTCAGTCTCTGAAATAATAATTACGTGTATTTTTTACCGATCGTTATTTTACATTATTAACGAAGCCTGAATGTTTAGACTGGTAAAATCATTACACCGTACTTGTTTATCGTTATATTCAATGTATTATATTTTATGTGATTGTCCCCCGTACAAAAACTTCGGTCTAATCGATCTAATAGTGATGGTAATATTATTTTTAGAGAAAAAATATTGCTTTTTCTCGGAAGCCGAGAAAACGTTTTAAATATATTTTGTATAATATTGTCTTATGGAAAAAAATAATTTGTTAAAAAAATTCCACAAACAGTTAAATTTAATTTCGTTTGTAGCTTGCCCCTCTAAACAAAATTACTACAGATAATGGCTGTGCACACTCAAATGTCTGGGTCCATAGGCGCCGACTATTTGGGTGCTGCGATGCTCAAGCACCCCATGAATCATTCTATGGGGTGCTCTGCACCCCATGAAATAAAAAGATAGAGCAATACGTAATTTAATACGTTTATAATTTTTTCATTGTATAATATTTATGACAACAATACATTTTGGATGTTTTGATAACTCATTCCTAACATACATATATGAAATGAAAATAATTTTATGTATAATAATTAATATGTATTTAAAAGTTTTAATATATGAAAAAGATCGTATTAAATAAGGTAACAATTTATGTTGAAAAAAAATTATTATTTATTTAAATTGACATTTATTAATATCTAAGGATTTTAGGCACCCCGTGAAATTTGGGAAACCCGGGGCCCATGTCTGGGTCCACCTATGCGCATATACACGATTCGCACGGGGAAATCGCATAATATGCTCGTGTGGAATCTTTATCGTCTTAATTGATAATAATCTTTGAGTGTACATCGCACCGTCGCGAGTGTTAATATTTCAAATACGTTTCGAGGAGTATTATATCATTGTATCCAGTGACGGTGCGAACCCACAATTTTAAGGTCAGATCGAACTTTTACCAAAATTACGAGTACCGAACCCACCCGATTTTACCCGAATCCGTGCCAGACCGTACGTTTTAAATATTTAATCGAGGTGGGGGGGTGGGGTAAATATCATAAAGAAATGCCATAGCGTTCTCCCCTAACGACCATCGCCGGAAACGCACGACGAACGTTGGTCTTGCGGTCGATTTCACCGACGACGTGCCGGTTGATTATAAGGCAGGTACTACAGCTTTGAATATTACGTTCACCATACGACGGCGTTTTCGTCATAACCGAATAACGGTTTTGGTACGACAAAATTCGTTCGGCAGAGACCTTGCGATCCCATCCGTTAATAATAATAATAATAATATGGTAATAACTCGGTCGGATCAGCCATAAATCGTTTTCCCGAGAAACCATGAAAGTTTTGCGACCACCTACGCGCACGCACGCTGTCCATTAATGATTAATTCTACGATATACCTACCTACGTACCTAGAGCGAACGACGATTTTCACTCCGCTCGGAGACGTCTATTACGATGTTAAAAACATGCAATAGGCCATAACTGTGCCCATGACGCCCGTAACGTTACGTTGTGATAATATTATAACGAGTCATACTCTCATTTTTGATCTTTTGAGGATCCTAAAACAGTAAATAGATCACAGACCCCAGGGGGAGGGTGCCCGAAACCCACCAGTTCAAAAAACCATACTCGTCCAAGGCTTCTATAAAACGATTATGCTAAGAATAAGAAATCAAATAATTTTCACTAATTTGTATGTAAATGTTTACTTTTTTCATTCTCTCTTTTCATTTTCTCATACTAAACACAACGCGACTCCACAATAATATATTTAACCGGTATTGCCGTACGTTAAATAACAATTCGTTATTTATAAATAAAAACCCATCATAGTATTGATTTGAAATTATTTTTATTGATCTTAAACTATTTATAATCGCCTAGAATTGACTCGGTTTTAAAATATTTGTGATTTTTCGCTATTTCAAATCAATAAATCAGTAAACTGTTGTCTTGTTATAATTTTTCTCAAACTTTCAATTCTTGTGGCTATGGGCGCATGGCTTTTTAAAAAAATGATGGATCGTTTATTTAGTGATACAATTTTGACACACATCGTTTTTGTGGGCGAATTAATAAATGCCAGTAAAATTCTATGATGGATGTAAAAATTAACGTGCGTTAGGACGTAAAACAAGTTATTGTTATTTTTGTATTAATTATTGTATGCCTATTTCGTCTTATTTTGGCCTATCTGCAGAATTCGCTTATCCACGGTTGTCGCATCATCCAGATCCACGCAGATTCAACTGTATTTTAAAAGTTTTTTTAGTTATTTAAAAAAATACCCGAATAAAGTTTGAGTTTTATGAAAAAAATGTATAAAAATATTACGATACCGAATTTCCATAAAACCTTATTCTGATGTGTAAATGTGTAACATAGATATAGGAGTAACCTACCTAAAGCATTAAAATAAACAAAAACTTTCCCGTCGAACAGAATACTTTGTTGGAAATAAAATATAAACCATCTGTTTACTAAATTGTCTTAAAAAACACAAAACATAATAAAGAAATTTCAAACCAAAACGATCTAAACTATTCACTTTGCCGAGCACCTCTCGAAATCATTATTTAAATAAAATCAGTTTCCACTTTTATGTTTAAGAAAAACTTACACCACGATACACTGACAGTATACTTAAATTATAAAAAATACTGTTGCATATCTAAAATGCATAATATTGCCAAAACAAAATCATATACAAATTGTGTGTTTCTTTTTAATTTAAACGTTCGGTTGGGAATCAGCACATTGTGTATGGATTACAACTCGATTCTTGTCGAATGGACGAATTAACACGAGGAATATATGATAGATGTGCGTTACTAACATTTTCCGATGTTTCTGGCTCAAAATACTTAAGTACATCCGATGATAAATCACGTGATTGTGGAAAATATGTCAAATGTCTGATTAACGTGGTAAATTAACGTATCTTAATAGGAGTTATGAAATACACACAAACCGATTTTCTATAATGTGTTTTTTTTTTTTTTTTTTTAATCTAATATTTTCATTTTCGAATATCCATTCAAATCATAACGATATTTTTACGAATGTTTGTATTTACTATTTAACGAGTCGTGTTTAATTCAAATAATTTTACTATGCTTTATGGCTACAATTTTATATGACTAGAAATAATGATATTGTACTGCAATTTCTCCGTGGTGACATGAATATTCTCATATAAATATCAGTGACCGTAATTAGTAATTGGTGGCATGCTGAGTGATAATAAATAAATATAACAATATTATGAATTTTTGTATTGTGTATAATTAATTTGACACGGGCCAAAGACGGAACAGCCGTGTTGTATTCAATGTAAATTTCTCCGAGCATAACTGGTAAATCAGATGTCGTTTTTATGTTTGAGTCGTATCGATTATTATCAATAATTATCAACGATACGTCAATATTTGAGTTTATTACCATTTTGACCTCAAAACTAAAAAAAATCATCCTCGTTACAGTTAGAATCACTATGAAGAGATTGGGTAGACATTATGTTTGGAGAAGAAGGTAGAGGATATGTTTCTTGGGAACTCGATAAACTATGCATATCTGATACAGACACTAGTCCACTGAACAAAATACACATTTCACCAGACCACAGTCGATGTGGGACTGTCATAAATAATTCTGGGGGTACCCAGATGACGATGCTCTATTTTAAATTTCAATTGACTATGGCAATAAACTGTATTCATGGATGGAAACCGAACCAACTTGATCTATTAACAGATACCTTAAAAAATCAAATTACGTATTCAATGACTCGTCGACATTAGTGAGTAGACACTCATTGAATTGTTATGATCGTATTTCGTATTATACTTTCAATTTCAAAATAACTCGATAATTCGTATCTATAGGCGTGTAATTAAAAACCGTATTGTATATTTATAAATATATGTATATATTATATATTATGCTCTTATACAGTTCTTCAAAATCGTTTTTTTCACAACACATTCATAGTTCTTAAGACCGAATGTTTTGTGATTGAAATGGGGAAAAAATAATCACATGACAAATGACAATTATGAATATGTATTTGACGATGGAAATTTAAATCAACTTAAGTGGTGCAAAATAGATATATGCCATTGAAATTGAGTTTATTTAAGGGCAAATCTATAAAGTTAAAAATAATTTGATTTAAACTTAAAATCATAATGTTAAGTTAAAAAGTTCAAACGCGTGAAGACGTGCAGACACATGAGATAATATGAAATCGAATCATCCCTCTATGTTCTCTTGTCGATCACCACTTGACCAATGCATGTTTATAAAACGGATTTAGATACGCTTTAACTTATTCTAAAAAACACGTGACAATTGACTTGAGGCATTTAAGTCATTTTCTCGATAAATAATTAATAATTATCGACACAGAATACAAAAGATGCAAATGGTATTTTCAGATTTACAAATACCGATCAAAAGGAGTGCTCCGAGGAAGATAAAACACATTTTTGTAACAGACCTTTGAAACCTAGGAGGAAGAATCAGATAGCAGTCAGAGTTTGTAGTGAACGTGGTTGTAAGTGAAAATCACAGCATATGATGTATTATTAACATAATGGAAAGCAATCAAGTGCAATTGTTACATTTTTGATTGCGTTACTGCGGGTATATACGCCCAGCAAAAAAATTGACCAATTTTGATAGTTAATGTTTATCATATGACTCGAACGACATTTTTATACTTATTTAAATTAAATTATGCATTTCTATAATTCACATAAACTGCTGGTATTCACAATTTGTTCTTATATCAATTATTATTTTGTTCGATATCAAAAATAGCAAAATCTACTGAAAATTGATTTTTATTTTTACTCACTTAATATCATGTATAATGTCGGTTAGAATAAAACGAGCACTATGCGCTTAAGTTATTATTTAATTAACACCATGATGTTTGGGTTAAAAACTAGATGAAATATAATTTACCAATTAATTTATCTATTTTGCATAATGCTCGTGTAATGTCATCCGTAATACATCGAAACTAAAAACAAAGACACTTTTGTAATGGTTTAAATTTCACTAATGAGTAAAACTAAATTTTATTCCAAGCGATTTTTTATGGGCAGGTAAATCACTTGGTTTTTATAGTATGGCTTTGAGTAAAGTGAATAACAAATTGGAAAGTTGTGATTTCCATCCTTACATAATAGCATAATAGGTATGTCAGTAAAAATGTCTAATTGATTGAGTCTATTCAAACAGACATTTTTAATTTACTCAAATTTTATCAGAAATCCCCAAATAAAATTTTGTAAGTGTACATTTAATCTTGCTTAACCACGTTGGTTGTAGATACGTCATGTCTAAAATAAATAATTACTCTATAGAAATTCTTTCATGGTTTCACTCAGTGTATTTTGGAAGGACTGTCGATATACTAGAATATGGATAAATATCGAAAATCTGGGGTTTTTAGATTGTAAAAGTTATTTTATGAGTATTTTATTTAATTTAATGTTTTACTCGAAAGCAACAGTGAGATGTAGGATTTTCCCGACGATACGACGACCGTGCCTCGATGATAATATTTATAATAGTCTAACTAGGCATTAGTCAATACACCTATATCGGTATTTCACTATGGTCTGATGCTCTTTAAGAAAGTAACGATAATAAGTCATAAGCGCATTAAAAAAAAAAAAAAAAAAAAAAGATGAGTATTATAAAAGTTAAACTTTTTATTCGTGATGAACATGTTAAACAAATTGAATAAATAGATTTTGTATTATTAATCACATTAGTATAGTTTATGTACAATATTTTAGTATTTATTAAAAATATTTCTTATGATTTGACAGTTTTCAACAAGTAGTGTTGATTGATTTTTAAGCAATAAAAATAATTTAATTTATTGACTTTATATTTTCAAGGTACGTACCTGGTATATATAAGGATAAAAGATTTTAAGAAAAAAAATGTTTAAACCGATAGTTTCTTAATGAAATTAAAAATTAATGTTTATTAATGACTAGCAATTATTGAAGGAAAGGAACTGTTCGGTACTGATAACACCGGTGCTTCGCTTTTTGATTAATAAGAAACGAGATACTTTTGAAACTTAACATTTAGTCAAAAAGTGGTTACATTTCAAAGTTTGTATAAGTAAGTGTGCTTTCAATATTTAGTGAATATATTAAATTTCTACTTTCTATCTACGTTAATTATAAAGTTATAATTAAATAGCTAATAATTATGTATTTCGTGGCATATTTTATAACTTTTGCTCTTATGTTTGATAGCCTTTTTTTTATACTTTTTCAAAATTTCTATTGTTTCTAACACGTCATTAATTCATAGTGATATTTACAAGTTTCTAGCGACATTAATTCTGGAGTTATAATTAAATAACCGACATTTATATGCATACGAGTTGACGTCAAAGCGTTTTGTTGTTGTATCCCGTCACCTACAGTTTATAACAATCATTGCGGGAAATGTACTTTCCGCACGCGTCAAGTGTAATCCGCTGTGAGACGCGCAAGTGAATTTCGTTTGGTTTTCTTTTGCCTTGGGTCCCAAACTTACTTAACCAAATGTAAGCACACCTCAAAATGCCATCTGGTGAAATTCTCGGGAAAACCGATCACAAAGTCATTTTTTTACACGAAATCGGTACCCCCAGATGCCAGAGCCCTGAGAGTATTGTCTTACTATTCTACTTAACTTAAGTCTGCGGTGACTTATTCGAACACAACTTTTTCTCACTCGTCGGTTTTTCACCATGACATTGTCGGGCATAGAATTGGTCATATTTCGTATCTCTTTACATGTTTTTCAGTTATGTGAATTTAAATAAAGTTACTTAGTTTGATTAGAATCTCGAAAAAAATTACGTAGAAAAAAAAATGTGTTTTCAATTATTCATAATAATGAAATATAAATAATATACTGAAGATTATAAGCAACTCTACGGAGATGATGTAACGTTTATAATTTATAATTTTTAATACACAGTCTACTGTCTAAATATGTTACTAAATTACTTTAATCAGCTTAACAGCATTGTGTGCTCATACGCGTTATGTGTAGCATTTTATTTACTGTACGAATCGTATCATAATATAACACGTACGATATGCGAACACTATTTGAATTAATTAAAAACAATTTGCCGAGGGAAATTTGAGACGAGGGAATTCCGCGACTGAAAAAGTCAAACGGGAGACATTTCATTGCGAGAAAATGTCCTCGAGGAGAAGTCGTGCGAGAGACTCGTTCGCGGGTAAACGTCGTGACACTTCGTCCAACACAAGGCGTTTTGATCGTTTTTCGAACTTGACGGTGGGACATTCACGCTCTGGCAAATTCCGTGGTCGCGAGCTATCGAAACAACGATACGTTCGTGTAAGGTGCGTTTACATTAGAGCCCGAACACGAACGAACGCAAGCGAATGCTATCGAACGAATGCGAACGCATATTCGCTAGACATTAGGCAACGACCGTTTACATTGTTCGCTCGTTCGCGTTCGCTAGTCTTCGCTCCCACAAAATTCTTCGGTCCAAAATACACATTTAGTTAGTATCAACCAAGCTGCTGTCGAATAAAGAACTCCGTTGATTTTTAAAAAAAAATTAAGTATAAGTAAACTCTTTTAGCTTGGAAAATATTTTATAGTATAATAATTATAATTGAAAATGTCATCAAGCGAAGAAGATGATTTGTTATTAGCTGCTTCAAGTTTTATGCTCATGAACGCATTGATAAAAAAAAACATCAAAGGCAAAAAGAAAACGTCGTTGGTGGATGACTTCGTTGTACAGTAATAGAGGATTATATTATAGTGGAACTATGTTACTAAACGACTTACAAAAAGAGAGTGGTGATCATTTTAAAAACTGTTGTAGAATGTCATACAAAACATTTAACCATTTACTCACCTTAGTTGAGCCTAAAATTCGAAAAGAGGATACAAAGTTTCGAAAAGCTATACCCTGTGATGAAAGACTGGCATTGACATTAAGATACTTGGCTACAGGTGATTAATTTTCAAGCTTGTCATTGGTTTTTAAAATTCCAAAATCATCGATTTCAAATATTATTCCAGAGGTCTGTACAGCCATGACCGAGGTTCTACAAGACTACATACAGGTAATTATTTTAATACATAATAATTATAAAATTAAAAAAAACATGATTCTTTTTAAATAACAATATACACATATTAAATAACATAACATTGTAATACATTTGTAAATATAAGCCATAGAGCAACAGTATTAAAAAATAAAAAATAAATAAATCCTTTTTAAATAACACTAAATACTTACTAAATAATATAACATTGTAATAAAGTTGTAAATATAAGCTATAGAACAATTGTATTAAAAAATTAAAAAATCCTTTTTAAATAACAATATTATATACTTACTAAATTAATTTAACACTGTAATAAAGTTGTAGATATAAGCAATACCAAATATAGTTATAATAGGTATAATTACAAAAGGTTAGAGCTCGCATACGAACGAATGGCGCACGAACGCTACCGCACGAAGATTCACTATATCGTTGACATCAGCGCGTTGGTTCGTTCGCTCAGGGTTCGCTTCCAGATAGAATACGTAGTATATCACTGGGTTTGATTGATCTTCCCGCTCTTCAGACGATCACGCCTTCGTTCGTATGCGATCGGACTGTTTACATTATTCGTGCGGTTGCGTTCGTGCGCCATTCGTTCGTATGCGGACTCTGATGTAAACGCACCTTAATAACATTATACTTGTCGTCGATAATATCGTGCGGGACCATGTCGCGTCTGCTACCTACGTGGAGCTGCAACTCGATTTTGGGAGGACCTGTTTCGTGAACGCGCCATCGATTGAATAGTTTTCTCGAGGCTGTTTCTCGTAGTAGTGCGGTCCCGACGTGCCACTCTAAATCAGTCGATATACCACTTTCGTCGTGTCCGCGACGGGTCCAAAATAAAACGTAACGAAACAAACAACACGTGCACTATGGTCGAATTTTCGGAACGCAGCCGCAGAGGTCTCTCTGGGTCTGGACTTTTTCCGCCGAACCCGTTGACGAAATAACGTCGTTTTATCAATTTACAATTCACAGTCGTTTGACGGATCGATTCGTCAAGTTCGCTTTCGCGATAATCGGTCAGTGATTATATTATTATAATATTATGATATCACGCAATATCGTTGTGTCTGCTGGCGTACATATTCGGCCAAAAAATTAAGACCCTTTACGGTCCGAAACGCGACGGCTTATGTCCGTTTAGAGCTTTGAGTTTTCTGGCTCCGGGTGGGTATCGAATTTTGTCCCGAGAAAGAGAGCCGGCAGAGTGTAGAATCGAGGTGAACAGTAGTGAAGCAATACCGTATACGTTGGCGCTGACATTCGTCTCGGACTGATCTTTGGACGACCCAAAAATGTCTATGTCCACCGAAAAATATTCGACCGTTCGTGACGTTTTTCATATTAAAAAAATTGAAACACTGTGAGTGTACCTCAATGATTTAAGTCCCGAAGTAATGTTTTAGGTTACACCCAGGTTGTAATTTTCAACTATAAGGAATAAAGACGAAAAATAACCGCAAATCACTCGACGGTGAACTACTCACTTACTTACTTACTTGTTTGTAATTTACTCGAACTATTATCTCGCTATTAAATGGCCAAATAATAAATTAATAACAGTAAAATTAAAAATTATCAATAGACCTTAATTGAGTTTATCTTTCTTAAATATCTTGATATTTTTAATGCACTTGCATATTCTTTTAAAAACCCCGGATGATTTATGGTTGAACGCCTTACTTGCTATTGTTAATATTCGATTCGGACATCGTATGCGTTCGAGTTCAACACAGAGGTGTCTTATGTTTGAATTTTGAAAAACAAAAATCGTTTTCGATTAATTTTACGTACGGTATTGTAATGTTTGATGTTGTCAGCGAATAAGTTTTCATCGATCGTGCATGGGCTCTGGAAGCATTCGGATCAGACCTCATTGTTTTCAGTACGGTTGGAAATATGCAAAATGTAATTTTATTATGCCTGTACAGTGATTATTTGGTTTTCGCGGGTACGTTTCCACGACCACATCGTACAGGGTGAACGGTCAAAACAATGGCGTACGTTAGTTACTCGTATTACTTATACGGTAACGGCCGCCGCCCTTTTTCAACCGGCTAAATGAAGGGTTTACAATAATGATGCGAGTAATAATAACAATGATTAAAAAATAATAATTTGAATCATTGAAAAACCAATCGATCCGAGGTGTCCTTTGAAAACAGACACCGGTGGCAGAACGCCGGTACACTTTAATAACTCTGTGACAGCTTTGTAATTAAAAATTTAAAATCGTCAATTATGCATAGACAGACACATACACACACACACACACACACACACACACACACACACACACACACACACACACACACACACACACACACACACACACACACACACACACACACACACACACTCTCTCTCTCTCTCTCTCTCTCTCAGTTGCACTAATACTGTGCGAGTCAAAAACACGTCGGAACTTGCGTAAATCACCCTTATCAATGTACTTTCTAAGCAGACTAACGATATCATTTAACGCTTCGGTAATTTTTCTCATACTAAAAATATTAATTAGCGACTTGACACGATAAATCTAAAACTAGTGAATTGTTTACGACGTGTGCATAATTTAATGAAACATGTGTTTTACTATCATTATGGATTATTGAATTACATTGTATAACTCATTTTGTGCTTGAATTAGTATTCTGCTGGACTGTATACTTAATAAAACAATACTTTTGTTGTCATTGAACACACTTTTAATACAATTTGTAATGGTGTATGAAATAAATTGTACAGTGGATATTATAACACACGAAATTAATGTTTTGAAAATTTCATTCTATTAAGACATTTTATTTTTGTACATTAAAAAAATGCAGATTCATGCTAAATCAATAGATGAAACTGTACTTTTAAAAAAAAAAAAATCTCTATCTGATTTCTTTGGTAACTGCGTGTATTTTAACTCAGGTTTTTTTTATTCTATTGCAATTTCCTATTAATAATAATTCACGTCATATTTATTAAAATTATTCCGCTATTACGAACACGTCATTTTGATATATTTTTACCGATTCGATGTTATATTTTTGTTCATGGCATACGATTTCGTCACTTATTACATCGAAAAACGCAAAACCATATTAATACATAATTGTTTCTAAAAAGAACATTTCCGTTTTAAATTCCGACAGAAATATTCGTTTAGTCTCGCTTGTTATGACCGTATTATATATGATATGGAGGTTCTGACGTAGGTGAGGTGAAAAAAAAAAAATAAAAAACGACGCGTACAATCCTACATACCGTTCGGCGATTTTTCGGGTTTGAACCGATCGGGATGATGATCATTTTCACGTCCGTCTGGGGTCGTACAGACAGTGATCACAGCAGATGTATTGAAAAAAAAATGATGTCTAATGCGTTTCAACACGAAAAAGCGTAGTATACTGTATTTTCGTCTACGATTTTTGTTTTGTTTTTTTTTCGCTAAAAAGAAAAATCTCTACTCGGCTTCGTAGACGTCGCCGACGGTCGAGTCTCGTTATATCTGACGTTTCGACGGGAATAAAAAAGGAATATTCGACGTGTGTATTTTTCGAGTTACGTGAACGGAACGAAACGCCGGACACACTTGAAGGGGTGAGAATAAAAGTTGAACGGAAAGAGTTTTCCGGTGTCCGAGGTCTGATCCATAGGAGTTGACCTGCCGTATCGTGCTCGCAGAACAGTACTCAACACGCACGTCGCGCGTTCGGTCGACCGGTAAATCGTGCACCCCGCTTCCGGATCGCAGAGACGCCACGGTCCGGTGCGGGGTACGCGTCTCGTTCGTAATATAATTTCGAACACGCGTGATTCATTACGGTCCGGTCACGATTCTCCGCCATCGACCCCGTTTCGGCTGCGAGACGATCGGCTCGCCAGTCGGACCCGAGAGGAGGCTGAGTCACCCGTGAAATCTCAAGCATCCACACCCTCTCTTCGGTCCACTCGCCGGTAGCCGGGCAATAAACACGTTTCTTCACGTGCGGACTTTCGATATCATATTATTATTATTATTATTATTATTACTATTATTTTAGGGTTTTATTTCGAACGCTACGCGCCCGTGTTTTATGTGCGTTATTTATGTGATACGTATTCATTGGCACGAGTCTGTACCTACGGAAAATGAGTCGTTCGCCTGATATCGCACTGTGAATAAAAAAACGTGTGTACTTACGATATTTTTCCTCTCGTCCGTGACAACGGAACAAACTTTTTTTTTTTTCGTTCCCCAGTCCCTTGTAGAATAATAATTATGATAACTTATTCGAGGCAGAACGGAGAGAGTAGGGTAGTCATTGAGACGGACGGTGGGGACAGATGACACCGGAACTTTTTTTCTCGCGTTTTAGAGATGCACCTAAAGTAAAAACTTAACATCGTCGCGGTATATATATTATGGATAAATGACTGGCCTGACCCGAAGTTTCGCCTACCTATGGTACCGATCATAAGACCCAAACGGATCCGACGTGTCTGTGATTATTGCAAAAGCATTGTGACGTAAAATATCTCAGGTGTAAGCAAGTATAGTCGAACGAACGTGGCACGGTCCACATCGCTAAACGTAATACGTCGGAAAGAATTTGTATAAGGTCTTCTCGATTTAGAGTATTGCATAGCGATTTCATAAGTATTTATGGTTTTATAAAATGTATTGTTTGATTGTTTGGCTATTTGTTACGTTGTGTTCATTTTGATAAAAGTCTAATCATACGTGTGTTTACAGTCTATGAAATATTATCATAATCGTATCGAATGTTACGTGTACTGGACTAATCGCAAGATCGGACAGGGCCGGACCGGACTAAATTATTTTAATTGAAATACCTACACAAAGATCGAAAAAGACCGGACCGTACAGAGCACTGGCAAGTCTGGAAGACAGCGTGGCGGAAAATCCGTGCAAAGATCGATTGCAGTGAATAAAGACATTATGAGAGTATCAGCCACTCTCGATAGAAATCCCACCGAAAATCCTAGAAACAACACCCAATCGATTTCAACAATATATAAATTTAATTAAATTTATTAAACGTATTATGCTTCTTCTTAGATCGTGATTTTTTTTTCACAGATTATCTATGGAAAAAATGTTTAATTAACTCGAATCCGTGTCGAAATGTTATCGGTTATTAAATCCAACCGGTGATACTCGTATATTACGTATCCTAGTTTCGAGACGATCTACAGTTGGAAATAGGGTTACCATATTTCACTTGGCCAAAACCGGGACAAATTTCTTTTTATTTTTTTCATTGATTTTCTGACTATACAATATCATTTTTAACAAAGATCATATAGATAATTATTAGATAATAATTGAAGCTTTAAAAATTATAGAATATAATATATAGCAAAATATACAATTTTTAATCTGTGTCCCATGATATGTGTCTCCGTCGGCAGAAAAGTCTGAGTTGTTTGATAATTGGCTGAACTATGTAATTGTAGGAGCAATGTTTTTTTGGCAAGTACCGACTCATAAAATAGACAACAAGACATGTTATCAAAACTTGTGTTAATTATAAATGAAGCCTCTATTGTACTTATATCTAAATTATTCCGTGATTTTGTCCTGTGCTATTCACAGTAGCGGATCTGAAGCTTATTTAAGGGGGGGGCGAATCGGTATCATGGATTCTTAATTAACAAGGACGTAACTGAAACCGTACTTTTTTTTTGTGATTTGAATTTTGACGAAATCGACTGTTTTAATCAAATTTAATATTAAAACTGATTATCCGCTCAGAATAATTTTATTGAACAAATTATTTATCAATACTTTACGAATTAATACATCAATACATGTATAGTTCAGGTTACAAAAAAAAATCCCTAGGGGGGAGACGATCGCCACATCACGTCGCCCCCTCTCAAATCCGCCACTGGCTATTCATTAATGAAAACACACGTTCCACTGTTGCATTTGAGACAGGGGTAATGAGAAAGAAAATTCAAAAACTATTAATAAACAACTGTATCTCGTATATTTGTTCATAATTATCTCAGATCTTACTCGTTACGTTTTTACATCAAATGTCTGATTAAAGTCGTGTATAAATTATTGAAGTCTCATTCCGGGACAATATGCTGTCTCGAAACACATTATCGGGACACCGGGACGCCATACTCAAAAACCGGTAATGTCCCGGCCAAACCGGGACGTATGGAAACCCTAGTTGGAATACGCACGGAAATATCGTCCGTTCGTTACACATAAATGTAAAACACGATGACTAGTGTAATATTACGGTATAGACGTACGTCGTCGAAGCACGCACGGTTCGGAGAACTGATGCCCAACACTAACGCACATCGCGTATGATACGAGTGAGAGTTTATTCGACATCATGACGTGTATTATTAAATGTTTTTTTGATCGAAATCTAAAACGATTGCGATTTATCACGAAAGAGAAAAAAAATTAATAATGAGAATTTACGCGATATTTGATATAGCTGCTCGCTGTTTATATCGAATTTCCAGTCAAATGCACGTGACGTGACGTTAATTTTTTTCGTACCCAAAAAGTGTTTGAAAAAAAAAAATGAAATATATACAAATATAAAAAAAAAAAAAAAAAAAAAAAACGAAAATCATAAATCATCGCGAAACCGACAACTTCTCATTCGTTCTCCACTCGGAGTGTGTAAAGAAAATGAGTTATTTTGCTCGGCCGGTTTTATACGTAGAGTTATAAACGAACGACTCGATAAAATTACCTACGCGTGTTCTATGTATTTTATAATATTTTACATTACACAAACACTCGTTGCTCCGGCGAGTTTAACCCCGTCGTTACGTACCGACATTGTGTGTATTAAATAACGATTGGGTTTTTTTATTTATTCCTCCCGTATTTTATACGCGCTAAATTGTAAATGACTCAACAATAGGGTGGATTATCCGCACATAATATGACAATACACACGTGTACATCCCGGCACAAAGTTTGGGGACAAAAAATCCGATATTAAAATCGAATAAAACACATTGAAGTTGTTCGAGAACTCGTCCCAGTTAGATTAATTCGCAGTTAAGCGTGCGCCGTGCTCGTGAGACGTTTACCGACGTGATATTACCGCGCCGGTTTTCTCTTTGACCCATCACATATTATCATGATAACATCATAGTGCTGTACTTTATGTTGCGACGTTCAATCGGCCGTAGTTCTCTTGGATTAAAAGAAAATCGTTGGTTTTTCAACGCTCGCGTGGCTGAACACACACACACACACACAAACACACATACACCAAGAATGAGGTCACATACTTATGTCGTACGCATTACGTATTATATTATACACGTTTTCGTGTTAACCAAGAAATATGTTTTTGATGGATTAACCTCTCTCCCTCTTCCGATAAAATTGCTTCTGCTGCTTCAGCTCTGTAACGATCCTGTCGCGCACGCTTTTCATTTCTTTCTCTTCTCTTTCACATACACACACACGCACGCTCACACACACACACACACACACACACACACACACACACACACACACACACACACACACACACATACATACACTCGGGTGCTTTTTTGAATCTATCAAGACTTGTACGTAGAAGCATTGGACTGAGTAAATTGTTTTTTGATTGCAATCAGATTATTATACGCATGCCCTCAAACTCGGAACTTGGATCACATTGTAAGGGAATATTTTTTAGGCTCCTTAAGCACTTTCTGATTTATAATATATATTTCTCTTTCATAAGTTTAATGAAGTTTTGTGTTTTGAATAGTTTTTTTTTTTTTTTATGAACATATTGTTCTTAGATAAAACACAGTTAAAACCTCATATATATATATATATATATATATATATATATATATATATATATATATATATATATATATATATGTATATTTATTTTTTTTATTTTATTTATAACTTGTAGTAATCGTGGTCGATTATCACGACACGCAGTTTTTTTTATCGTTGTGTCTTTGCTTTATGAGTCCATTGACATGCTAACAATTCAACAATTTTTGGTTTAAATATAATTTTATTATTTTATCAAATCACTGGGTCATCGTTATTCTTACATTGTGTTAAACATAATGTTTTTCACAAACCATTTTAAGTATTTTTGGTTCAATATTCAATTATGTAATGTATGATGTTCAAACGTATTTCAAAATTAATTCTGAATACTTTCAAAGCTATTTTACTTCAAGACCCACAAAATAAATGTACATAAATATGGGGGCATGCCAATGAATGTAAATTTCTAGAGTTGTAACTCTAGAGTTGAAACGCGCACGTTTCCGCCACCCATCGATCCCGGGGAGTATCGGCTGGCCGCGGCGTGCCGTTTTTCGCTTTATTGACCGCCCGTCACCCTGTCCCCCCGTCAAACGCCGCGCCGTAAAACTCGCCACCTATGCGTTCGATCTGCGATTATGACGTTACCGTGCGTCTCGTAGATCGATACGTTTCGATTCGTTATGCGGGACACCGCTTCATAGGCTCCAGGTTTCGGAAATTTCATGGGAAGGGGGCTAAGGGCTGAGTTAAAGTCAACCCATTGTTTGTAATAAACCGTTTGACTTTATTAATTTAAATTAATTTACCACATTAGTTTAACATATAATATATTAAAAAACAAACAAAAATTATTATTATTATTATTATTATTATTGTACGTACGTTGTCAAAAATTACTTTTATATACATTTTAGATTCTGAGTGAAGCGAAGGATCTTATGGTTTTACAATGATGTTTATATTTTAGATTCTGAGTGAAGCGAAGGATCTAATGGTTTTACAATGATGTTTTTTTTTTTTTTTTTTTCTTTTTTTTTTTTTCTGTAAACACTTTTTCGTATAGAAATCCTTGTCCAAAAGTTTCGTCCAGCAACTCTTTAGATCCGAAATCGAACTGAGATGGTACTTTAGAGAGGTCATTTTTCCAAAATCTCCATAGTTTTTCCAGTAATCAAGAATAACGATCGAAAAACTGAGAAAAACGGTAAAATCGGTAACAATCCGCCGTAAACGAGATTTTCACTGTTCAGATTTTAAGTATTTAGTCATAAATCGAAAAGTATTGAAGCTAGAAACTTGAACATTTTATCCAAAATCAAATACATACTTTTTTATATTGGACAACATTTTCAGAACAATTATAGCACTTTTGACTTAAATATAGAACTTTTAATTTACCAAATTTTTTGAAAGTTTTTATGTAATATAATTTCAAATATTTGACAAAAAGTTCTGAAAATGTAATATGACCTTACTCATATACCTACCTAATTATCCTAACAAAAGTTCAAAAATCGTTAGTCAGGATTTTTTTTTATACACGTTTTCATAAATTCGTATATGAATAACGACTGTTTTTAGGTTAATTTTCAACTTAAAATCTGTATAAATCTTTTTTGGTGTGTCCGATCACAATGAAACTTGGAATATAGATATAAAAACATGTTTCGAATCTTTTGGTAACAGAAAATTTCTAACGAGTTAAAAATTGAATATTTTATGAGGGTTTAATAACGAAAAAACTCACCAAAAATCAGACAAATAACCGAAAAATACGTAAACAGTATATAAATAATATATTATATTACACTGAAGCTTTGCTCAGAATCGTTTTATACTAAAGAAATGAGTCATCATTTCTTTAAAACTTAATACATTCATCACCAATATCTTGTCTGAGGTTAGGTTAGGTGATCCCATGATAGAAAGTGCTATACACTCCTCACCATTATCTTGTCCGAGGAGCGAAGCGACGAAGGACGAACTTCCACCACCATTATCTTATCGGCTTTTTTTAAATTTTTTTTTTTTCTGTAAACACTTTTTCGTATAGAAGTCCTTGTCCAAAAGTTTCGTCCAGCAACTTTTAAGATTCGAAATTGAACTGAGATGGTACTTTAGAGAGGTCATTTTTCCAAAATCTCCATAGTTTTTCCAGTAATCGATAATAACGATCGAAAAACTGAGTAAAAACGGTAAAATCGTAAAAATCCGCCGTAAACGAGACTTTCACTGTTCAGATTTTAGGTATTTAGTCATAAATCGAAAAGTATTGAAGCTAGAAACTTGAAAATTTTATCCAATATCAAATACATACTTTTTTATATTGGACAAAATTTTCAGAACAATTATAGCACTTTTGACTTAAATATAGAACTTTCAATTTACCAAATTGTTTGAAAGTTTTTATGTAATATAATTTTAAATATTTGGCAAAAAGTTCTGAAAATTGAATATGACCTTACTCATATACCTACCTAATTATCCTAACAAAGTTCAAAAATCGTGACTCAGGATTTTTTTTTTATACACACTTTAATAAATTATTATACGATTTTTTACGATATTGTCTGATATCTTTTAAGTTTATTTCTAATGAAATATCGAGTATTTGTAAAAAGTTCTGACATTTTAATACAAGTTTACTTTTATACTAAACTACCAATACCGAAAAAATATCAATAATCGTGACTCAAGATAATAATGTATACAATATAAATTATATTACACTGAAGCTTTGCTCAGAATCGTTTTATACTAAAGAAATGAGTCATCATTTCTTTAAAACTTAAGGCATTCATCACCAATATCTTGTCCAAGGACCGGAGGGACGAAGAGTGAACTTGTACCACCATCATCTCACTTTTTTTTTTATATTTAGACTAATGAAAAATTAGTTTGCCTTATTTTTGTTTGGTTAATACAATTGTGTATAGATTTTGATAATAACAAAAGAGGGCCCGACTAATGTTTTTCATGGGGCGTGGAACCCCGGTTTGACTATTTCATGGGGGACTTCAGCCCCCACCCCCCCGTACTTGGTGCCTATGCACCGTTTTTTATTTTGCCGTCGGTCGCCGAGACGTGAACGTAGCCGGAAAACGTAACGCAAAAGTCACCAACTGATTTCTATGGAGGTCCGTTTTGAAACTTACCAAAGTTTCCGTGGCCCTTAACCAGACACGTATACGGGGGGGGGAGGGTTCACCCCCCAATTATTTTTCAGTATACATTATTCAATAGAATAATATGCATATAATATGAATTACAATAAATGCCTAGTTGTTATGAAACTCCTATCCGACAGTACAGTTCGTATTTTCTTTTATTTATAATAGGATTTTTATATTTGAATTATGAAAATTTAAAAACTTCTCTGTGGATGAGAGTCCGTAGAACAAGTGTTTGAGGCCCGTACCTAGGTGGACTGCGGTCCGTCAGTTATTGGTGACCCCTGACCTGATTTGTCCGTGGACCTCGGTAGTTCCATCCGCATTATCCCCCGTTCGATGCGTTTGACGTATTCCGTCGGGCAGTTAGACAATTGTCTTTGGCTGTTTCCCCAAACCTTTACTGTAAGCACTACTCAACACTAGTCTGTACGCGTTTCTCGCGGTGCTTCCGTGTAAACGTCGTGACGCGGCATGGTGTGTTATTAAATTTCCGACTTCACGCGCTTCGAACGTGCATGTTTTTGTCATGGTTTGTTTTCACAAAATACTGGTTGCACAAAAATGTATCATAAATAAATACATTCCGATACACCGGTCATATGGAAATCTATCACAACTCAGTGAAACGCATCACTTGATTATTTAAAAATTAAATCAAATAATGTTACGTTGGAATTTTCAACAGAAAACCACTTCTAACTAAAAACATTTACTTTTAAAAACCTAAAAAAATAAAGAATATTTTTTAGTAAAAATTATCAAAATAAAATAGCCAAAATTGACATTATTAAAAATTATCACTCGTTTAGCCAATAAAATGCGATTTCAAACGTCAAAATCTGTAATAAATAAATAGACCAAATTAGATTATAATAAGTGGTCCAACAAAAATAATTGAATAATATTTCGAAAAATGTATCATATTATATATGTACCTTTTCGCTCAAACCAACTTTAGTTTCCTACAAACAAACAATTTAAATGTGATCAAAATATCAAAATAAAAGTGTAAAAAGTCAATTTTTATTTTACATTATATTCCGTGTAATAATCTAACGAAAATGTTTAAAAATAATATAAAAAAAAAAAAACAATTTTTGTAACGCAAATAAAACCCCAAGTGATCAATGATGAAAATATTTATGATTAGTATTAAAGACTATCTAAGTGTATTGTAAACATAATCTATCAATTTTAAACCATTTTGAATCACTTCAAGCCCGGCTAAGCGATTGGTCAAAATTACCCAAATCTCCCCTCTCCTAACCTATCTAAATTGGAAACATTTAAAAAATATCGTTTGAAATCTATTCGAGCTTGCGCTTTATGCGAGGAATACAGTTGAAAATAAAATGTAAATCATTCTTGTTGCGGCTTTCTCATAATCTATAGTGTTAAGAAATCTGTTAAATTGTATTTGTATGTTCTCGACTAGGTAAATAAATCTCGATTTAAACGGATCATTTCGAGGTGAAAACAATTAGTCCTCCCGGCCTCGAGACATCATCGTTGACGGTTTACGTAAACTTTACGTGATTACAACAACCTGCGCGAAGCATTGTCGACGATCGTAGTGATAATAATAATGTTGTTATAAAATTATCGTCTACCGTTTCACAATTCCTCTTCCATCTACTTCGTTCATGTTTTTTTTTTTTTTTTTTTTTTTAACTCGGAACAGCGGGCGCCCGTGGCAAATTATGATAATTGCTCTTGACGAGCGATAACTGCGGGCAAAATTTAATTAACACGCTAAAGTAATGAAATAATCTAATCCTCTTTGTGTGCCGGCTAAATTAGTTAAAACCAGGATGAAAACGTATAGCACAAATCGGTATTATCTCATTCGTGTACCTCTTACAAGACCATTCAAATCGATATTGTAACTATCGTATAAAACAACAATAACATACGATTATTGAGAATTTTAAAAGATATATATTTTTTTTTTCACGTACCGATCAAATGAAGCGTATGCAATTGTTTCGTGTGAAATGAAAACAATTCTGTTCACGTGAATATTTCCATATTTTAATTTTTATTTCGACAGTGCGTCTTTTCGATAATTCAAAACGGTGCATTAAGATGGTGAAAAACCAAAGGCTTATTTCCAGTTTACGGTTTTGTTGAGAGTAGGTATCGTTAACACACATAACTGTCGACGAATTGCAGGAACATTTGATTAAAAGTTTAAGTGGAGTTACTGTTTTCTCGAATCGTATTGACTCAAGTCTCTAAAGTCAATGAACTCGATAAATTTATGTCTATGATTATTAAAATGATAAAATTTATCAAAAATCGTCTTCTAAAAATGAACGTATAAACAATTTGTATCATTTTTTTTCTTTTCGTAAATATACATTCTGAAGTATTGATGATTATAATCACTAAAAAAAAAATCATTATAATATATGATTTATCATCCACTACGTATAGTTACGTTTCATTTTGAATTATAACAATCGGCAACAATTAATAAAAATAAATAAAAATTTTAAAAAATTGAGACATTTTAAGCCAATTCATTTTAATCACATACATTTTATTTTTACACACAAACACATACACACACACACACACACACACACACACACACACACACACACACACACACACACACACACACACACACACACACACACACACACACACACACACACACACACACACGCACACACAAGGTGGAAGGTTCATCACCTAAAATTACCTTTGAATAATAAAATACTACACCAATGATTTTCATTTCTCTCAAAACAAGTAATAGCATTATTAGCTATAAAAAACATATTAATCGTGTTTTTATAGTACTCTGAACATTTAAAAAATATTTTATTTCAATTTGCTTTGAATTTTCGAAGAGTCCTCGACCCTTCATCTCTTGGATCCGTGCCTAAATGGACCATGAAAAAATAACATTTTAGTAAATAAAATATACGATTATGAATAAATTAATAAATATATTAATACATATAAATTAAAATGCGATTATTCATTGCTTTTTGACGATAGTGCCGTGATAGCGAGTGTGAAACATAAAATAAATATTACCTTTACGGTTCGCACAGGATAAATCTTTCAGCGTTTACATATTGTTATATACGAAATTTAATCATTTGGTTTCAATCCGAACAGCGACCCAGAACCATTGATTGAGCGTCATAACTAGAGCAAAAATGTATGTGAGTTAATAAAAATCAGCTCAACGTGCACTAAAAACGAATAAACACAAATACATTTATGTACTAAAATATTCAAATATACAAAAAAAAAAAAAATTTTATATAGCAACTGAAATAATATCTGTGGTCCGAGATTTGAATCAATATATTACCATCAGAGTATTTGTAAATTTTTCACCAATAGGTAGTCTTAAAATAAATATCCAATTTACTGTTGGTTAAAAACTATTTAAGTTAATTCATACCTAGATTAGAAAAATCTTTTAATTTTATATCGAGTTAAATAGGATTAATCGAAAAATATAAAACTAATATATTTTTCATTATGAGAATAATTATTTTAAATATTTCCATTTGTTTCTGAGAAAAAAATGCACTTATAGATAAAAAGATTTTAAGTTTTGAGTAGTGATATTAAATTAGTCGAGGTATTGCGAAAAAATGTTTTACCACTATTCCGTGGCTCCAGATTTGTCGGATTAAAACTCTTTATTATGGTTTCAATTAAACAAATCAAATTCTAAAGTATCTAAACAATAATTGTATTTTTTCATACAATTGTATAGCGAAATATAGCATTTATTAAATATATATATATATATATATATATATATATTTATTATAAACTTAAATAGTGCATAGAGCAAAAGTTATCGTGTTCATCAAATAGATCTGAAATGGAAACAACTTGAAATATTTTGTATACCTGAATAGGTACTTCAAACTTAGACTTTAAATCGTTAGAAAAGTTAATTTGTATTACCTGATTATCAAACGTAACTATTTCAATTCATCATATGAGTCGTGTAACAACAAATCCAATTTCGAAATTTTTATTTAGCTTTTTTTTTTTGAAATTCATTTCGTAGTATATTTTTTTAATATTCGTCAATTAACATAATATTATATCATTTCCCACATATTTATTATTTTAGATAAAGGCATGCAAGTTACGTAAATGACATACTTATATTTTATTTATAATATCCTTGTTTTACAATATATCACCGGGTAAATTACACTATAAATTGGATTATTTTTATTTACATTAAACCTGTATGAACACGAACATTTAAGAATGCTTTTCGCTTATCGATAAAATGATAATTTTTTTTTTTTGGTTGTCAATTAATATTTTTATTTTGGATGCCTTTCACACTAAATTATCAGCGGTTTCAGATGCATTTTTTAAGGGTTTGTTCTGCGACACAAGCTCAATCCCAATTATTATAAACTAGTAATTTAAAACTACCAATATATACAAAAATAAATAAATAAATAAAATACGTATCTGCTATTTGTATTGACGGCATACTCTAAATCTTATCTAATTGATAGTTTTCGTACAACACTTAGGTACGGTATACGATCTCAACATTTCATCACAGACTTTATTCGTGTTTATACGTTATATACGCTTTCATTATCTATACCACGGTGTAAAGTCACTCTGTTCGGACAACGAGGTACGGTAAGGCAGCTAAATAATACACCTTGGCTCGGAGATACTATTCCCTCATGTTCGGCGTGAACGCGCGTTGTGGTTTTGTGGACGTGTATACTTTGCACTTTATGAAATGCGCACAATAGACGTTACCGCTCTGTAACGGCAGCGCTGAAACCATTTTTCCCGATAGAAAAACGTACGAAAAAGGAACGGCCCGAAAAAAGCCGAGCCAATGGCTTCCGAGCCGGAGGACGGCTTTGGCACCTTGCGTTTTCTTTGCAAGACGATTTTCACCACACTCGTCACGTCATACCGTAAATAAACGACCTTTGTCAAATGCCACAAGCTGCAATGCGCTGCTAAGGATAATAGGCCGTTGTTTCGTAATATCATTTCAGTGTCATGCAAGGACGTATTTAGAAATTTTTTTTTTTTTTTGAGGGGAGGCACAAACAAAGAGTTCAAATTATACACAGTTATATCTGATCTCACATTTTCCGTTTCGAAAAGTTGTCATCATTCATAACCAAATATTAAAAATACAAGTTTTTGATAGAAACATAAAATTTTAATATAAAAATGTATCATAAAACGTATTTTCAATTGCAAATTTTATAGTTATAATTATCAGTATTAGGACTTATCTAGATCAATTATTTAGATAATTATTCTTTTATCTTATCTATAAAAGTAAATTTAAGTTATCTAAGGATTTGTTTTAGATAAAAACTACACTTACCTAGATAAATTTAAAAGACATTTTTTTTTTTGTTTATTGTCAATTTTATATTGTACCTTTAATAAATATTATTAACTTCTAATGAGTAACTAGGCACCTATTATAGGCACTATATTATGTTTTGTATTGTAATTGATTGATTTTTTTTCCATGTATAATCTACCTAATTTATTTACATTTAAAAAAAAAATGTGTTACTTCATTTGAAGTATTTTTTGTTTCATTGATATTTTCTCAATGATGTTTATATTTTATTTTTTAACCTTTAATAAGTATTATTTCTACAAATATTATTAACTAGGTGTATTATGTTTTTGGTCCACTCGACAGTCGACACCTACTTTATAGGAGGGCGACTTCCTCGATTTTTATTCATACCTTTTTTATTACCTTTCTTATGTTGTGTTGAAGTTAATGTTATAATAAATATTAATAATGTAATACACAACATGTTATAAATTAAGAAGAAAATAAACATATTACATAGGAATGTACTCATATGACAGTATATATATAAATATTAGTACACATAGGTAGATATAATATATGATTATGATTTAGGTACTATGATATGGTATACATAGAAGGTATGTAAAATAAATGTCCGCAGTTTGTAAAATGTATCTTATCGGTTTTGTCGTAGATTGTATAATCTTAATTTTTTTTCTTGCCACAGTTTACATATCGACTTTTTGAAAAAGGAGAATTTTGCCGCAGTTTACATACAGCCTTCATGACGACCAACCGTTTCTATGGGTCATTGTTTTTCACGATTCGACGGGGTGACGATGTATTCTTTGCCTATGCAGCATGAAAAATATAAACGAAAAAGTATTTAATATTATTATCATCGTTGTCGTTTTTTTTTTTTTTTTTTTTTTTTTTATTCGATTTCCTTTCAGCTACCTCACATAA
This sequence comes from Therioaphis trifolii, assembly GCA_027580255.1. Classification (NCBI taxonomy): domain Eukaryota; kingdom Metazoa; phylum Arthropoda; class Insecta; order Hemiptera; family Aphididae; genus Therioaphis; species Therioaphis trifolii. The sequence continues at coordinate 72,408,490 of CM050405.1, forward strand.
CGTCACGGATTCAATATCATACGAGCGATACACGTACCATTTCGAAGGCAATGCTTTATATAAAACCTAGTTATATGATATGGAGCTTTACAAAAAAAAAAAAGTTCCTTAAAGTCATAATAGTTTTATATATAATATAAAATATATGGTACGAGGAAAAAAAAAGAAAAAATTGTATTGTAAAAAGCTTTTGAGTTTTTCCTCGAGCTCGTCATATACGAGAAGCGTACGTTTTCAAAAAAAAAAAAAGTTTTCCAAAAAAGAGAGACGAATAATTAGAAATAAAAAAAATAATAATAAGATAATATGCCGAGTAATATTGTATAATAATATTCTATGAATTAGAATTATGATCACCCAAAACAGGCCAACAATACATGAAAAGCCATGAGATGAATATAATTTATCATCGATCATTACGGGATTTTTTAAAGATTAATAAAGGCACTAAATTTTCTGTTTCGTTGAAAACTGACGTGAAAACAGTCAAATATGTAAAAGTCGTATGATAATTTATTCAATCGTTTATGAATATAAAATCCTATGTGACAATTTTTTAAACTTGTTCAGTATTGTTACTTAAATATATGAGTGAAGAAATATTACATTTTCAGAACACTTTGTCAAATATTAAAAATTTGATTATAAATAAACCTAAAAAAAATCAATCAGTTTTATAAAAATAGTATAATAATAAATGAAACGCTTAAAAAAAAAAAAATCCTGACGATTTTTTAGATTTGTTTCAATATCGTTAGTTAAGTATGTGAATACAGTTATATTCAATTTTCATAATTTATCGTCTAATATTACAAATATTGTAAGTGATGAACTTTAAAAACCGACGTATGTATTTAGCCCAAAAGTAATCATTTTTTTCAGTTTTCGTGAAATTTATAGTAATATGCAATTAATATAATACTGAAAATTTCAAGTTTTAAGAAATAGAATTAAAATAAATGCTTTTGGAGTTGTTATTAAACAAATAAATCGATTTAGTGAATGTCTAGTATACAACACATTTTACTATTTTTACTCATTTTTTGAAAATTTTTCCTCACGCCTGGTAAAACTATTGAGAAGAGAGTTAAATGAACCCTCAATACCTATTTTTTTTTCAAACTATAACTACGATTATACTTTAGACCACATAACATCAATATTTTTATACTTTTAACATAAACAAATTTCCATACAATGATTTAAAAAAATAACGGTATTTATTATTTATAAAAGAACAACGTATTTTTAACTGTCGCGGTCGTAATCAATTGCAATTTTTAATTAAACCATTTACTTTGACATCGCTTATGAAGTACCGATTAAATGTATTTTTTTCAGGTTTCACAAACATTTGTTCGGCGTAACATTTCTTTGATGGGATCGAAAACCAATTTTTTTTTGTTTTCGGCTAAAACGGGTGATATTACGTATTTTGCGAAGATGCGAATAGCCGGAGAACCAACATAAATACACAATACAGAGTGGACAGATGGAGGTAGTACTCGGGATCACGAATCGAGACTTGTGTAGCAGATTAAGCGTTTAATTTTGCTCGTTGAGCCGAATAAACCCCTAGAGATTATTGCGATGCAGATAACACGATGTAACCCCAGACTTTTGTGTCACCGCCGGTGAAAATAATCGAAATCAATCAAAATGATCCGAAGACGACTCAGCGCGTGCTCTCATTCTCGCGGTCCTAAGGATGGCTGTGTGGTGGTCACTTGATCTATAGTACCACAAATTCAACCGTTTTTTACTGTTCCCATTACCACGTGATCTACGTAGTCTATCACTTTTTATGAAACGGAACTCTATAAGTTATCACAGCATTTTTTTTTGTCATGTTTTTGTAATTTTTGTGCATTGGAATCGAAATTCGAATTCGATGTTTTTATGTAACCTATCCAATTCGAGAATTAAGGATCATAGATATTTGCCAAGAAATTATTACTAAAATCAGAATGATTAAAATTCGACTAGTTCGAGTTTTGACTTCGATATATCGTAATAAACAAAAATAAAAAAGTAAAAGTGGGTTTTCTTCCAAAAAAAAAAAATGGAAAAACATGATTTTTATGGTAACTAAAAAAAAAAAAAAAAAAAAAAAAAAAAAAACAATGAATTCAAATTATATACCGTCCGTTGGAATATCCAAAGATATTTTCGACCCGTGACGTAAGACGTTCCTAGAATACTCCTAGTCGGGACACGCACGCGGTGGCGCGGACGGTGCGGCAATGTTTTCGCGGGATGTTTTCACCCGTGGAGCGATAAGAATATCCCGGGATAATAGTGATGCCGTGCCGTCTCGGCCGTTTAGTTTATATTATTCACGGAATAATTACACCAGCCACCTAAGGGTTAATTGTTTCCGAGTAAAGCTTTACGCGCCGCGGTAAACGGCGTTTCCTCCGACGTCATTATCGTCCGGTAACAAAAACACAGATTATGTAAAACAAAAGGTCGATACAGGGCCGCTTTGCGTGTAGAAACACGTGGAACCCGTCGCGGTGTTTCGTCGGTCTCGATCGGACCCACGAGAATCGATATAATATTATGATAAGCTCGCAATCAACGTCGTCTGCAGACTCGTTTGGACCGGGTTCACTAGAATCCGCGAACTCACACGTCGTTCGAGTTAGTTGAAAACTATTCACTGACGCTTTAAACTTCACCTCACAGTGGCGGCTCGTGATGTTCAAAATGAGTGGTGTGCAATTATTGAAAATGCGTATTAATAAAATAAAATAAAATCAGTCACATTCAAGTCAATATTAAAATATTTACTTTAATAAAATGATAATTAAACATAATTTATGAAACTTATAGGTTTACACAAATACATAATATATCATATAACCAGGTGTAAATTTTATCTACTGTCAGAACAAGCAACAGTGTCGGGACTAAAAACAATATTTTAAAAAATAAATGAAAAAATTACATATTTGTATATATGAAGTCAAGTTTTCGTTCTTTAACTAAAAGTTCTATAACTTTATTATTGCAATAGCGCATACAAATTAAATTTGTGATCGAGTGTGCAGCAGTAGGTGCACACCACGGTTCCATTTATTCGTCAATACCCCCACTCATCGACTAGAACGTATTTCTAAACGTATTTTACATGGACTCTCGGTGCTGCTACAGCCCGAGCTGCACACCAGTTGGTGCGTATTTATTACATAACTCATCTAAATTTTAGGAGTGATATTTTCGAACTCAAGCGTTTCACGTTTAACAAACAAATAATTTTGTATAATGGAATAAATACAGTTTAATAGATATTGTAATAAAATTAAAATACATTTTAGCTATTTTATGTTTAATAATCTAGCTGGTGTGCGCACACTTGCACACCTAGGCACGAGCTGCCACTGTCACCTCGTCGTGCGGACCGTTGTAATTCGTTTTTTTTTTTTTTTTGTTCGTCTTCTCGACAATCCGAGTGCCCGTGTTTTAAACGATTAAATATTTATGTTTTATTTCAGGATTTTTCTCATATGTGCTGAGTGAATCACTTGACAGGTTACATATGCAGATGTTGTGAAATATCGGAGAAGTGAAATAAATATTACTGATTCACATAAATATTTCAATTCATTACCACTCACCAGTGTCGTTTAAGTAACGTACTATGACTCGTATTAACACGAGAAACGGGAGAAAAAAATATCGTAACCGTCCGAGATCCCTTTGTACCCGTTTCGTTATCACGTGACTGATTTTTCCCCATCAGACAACCGTCACGATTGTTATGTTATTAATGGGGTATACGCAAAAATGAACACGTTCATACTTGTATGAATCTATGCATTTAGGTTGGTTATTTTTAAACTATGTTTTGTGCGATATTATTGGTATGTTACAAATCAATGATTCATTTCAAAATAATATTTTTTAACATGTCCATATTTTGAGTTGCAGAGTATTATCGACATAATAAAAAAATCATATGTGAATCAAGTTTTTTATTATAATTAATGAATTATAATTTTGACGCTACACAAAGTGGCATACTACGGTTTTTAGAAAAATTTAAAGAGCCCCAGTATCTAGGATCAACTATTATAAACAAGAAAGACAAAAGTCTTTAAGTCATGAGTCATGATAGGAAAAAGATCCATGGATAGAAGGCCTAGAAAATGTTGGATGGATGGAATGAAAAAGGATACAGTTTGGTGTATAAATATATAAATATATATTATTTATTTATTTATATATACGCTTGTACAGTTGAGCTTGGTTAACTTAAAGTTGAAGGGATTTTTAGTTATAATTATGATAATAATAATAATGATAATAATAAAATAAAAACGACAATTGTGTATATATCATCATAATTGATCTGGGTAAAAGAGAGTGTCGGAGAAAAAATACCGATCTCGTAATTTTTTTTTTTCACTCGTTCAAAACATCGTATTATTTTGTTTTGGATTATTAATCGTGTCCTGAGATAACGGTTTCGATGATAAAATATGAATTCCTGAAGCGTGCGAAGAACGGATATCGTCGCGGGACATTTATTCGAATATCACGACTCGTGGCCGTGGCAAGGGGGTAAGAGTAGAGCTGGTTATGACACTTGTGAGTGTACCCGTCGGAATCTTCGATCGGCGTCTCCCCCCCGGTCCATCTCGCACGTCACCGTTGATCACACTATTCGTGTTCCCGGGCGCCGCACCGACGCCGCCGCGGCCGCAGCATCCTGCAGTCGCGTCGTCGTCGTTGTCGTATAATATTATAATATAATACGGCGTTAGGTTAGGCACACGCGGCACACGCGTACACGGTGATGACGATATGACATATTTTGCGTCATTGTCCGCTATCGATTTGCCGCGGGTCACATCCACGAGTCCTAGGGACGTGCACACGCGATTTTTATACCGCCGAATAGCTAAAACAAACGAACGCGCGAGTGCGAACGACGAGAAATTTCTACATTTGTTTGTTTATTTGATTGTTTGTTTAATATTCGGTTTTCATTTACATATGATTACAGCGAACAACGTTTGTTCGAATATTATATTAATTATCAGTGGCGTATTTACAACCAATTTTTTTAATTTTTTTGGGGGGGAGGTGGTGATAAACTATACATACAACTATACATTTCATTACATTTTTATTTGTTTAATTTGAGTTACCAGTAGCATATTATTTTAACATACAATAGTCAAATACTCATAAATTCTTAATAGTCAATTGAACATAGATATAAAATAAAAGATAAATAGTTAATGATAAATATTATAAAACAAAATCTAGTTTCCTCTAAATTCAGACGGCCGACCCATTCGGGGTCGTTCACAAAACAATATTTTTTTTTACGTTTTTTTTCTTTAAAAAAAGGCCTCTTTGGTGGAGGGGGGGGTGGAGATTTCGTCTCGAGGTGTCGTCCGGTGCGAATCTCGACGGTTATCGGTGTGAGTTGACGCACCCTCGGCCGATTATTTTTCTAAGGTAACGTCGTAAAATAATAATAATAATAATAATTATTCACAAAAAAAATGTGTTGCGAGAACAAGCGTACATTGTGACGTAAATGCCTACGATTATCGTATCGTAAATTATAATAAATGAAACATAACACTTTTTTATTGTCGATTAAACTATACAAATTATCAATAGACAAGTCGTTTATTTACCGATCTATCAAAGTGTCTATACAATCATATTTATTTCTATTCGTTATTTCACTATCTATTTGTACCGCTATATTTTATTAATGGAAAAAATAATTGCTTGTTTATAATTTCAATTCGAACATCATCTTCCACTAAATAACTATAGTGTACGACATGAAACACCGACGAATGACCGCACTGATGTGGAATGTGGATATCAACAAAAATAGACGACATTCGCCGAAATCATTGAAAAACATCAACAGACAACAATCGACGACGGCCAGGGACAGATAAGCTAAATTAATTTTACCGGGAACATGTTTAAAAAAAGCTCAGATATCAGTGGTTACTTTCAAGCACGTATAATCATATAACCTAACCTAACCTTTACTCTTCTTTAACCTCATCACTTTACGTCAGGTTTATTTCTATTGTTATTTTTAGTATTTTTATATGACACATTTGTTTAATTTGAAGCGTAAACATATATTTATAAATATAAACATACGTTTTTCGTAATGAATTCCCCCCCAAAAAAAAACATATTTTCATAGCGAATAGTGTAATAAATAATAAACATAGGCCTACAGATAGGAAAATCTACCGAGATTCATCCGGTATCCCGGTGGGCCAAACCACCCGCTGTCGGCAACTCTCAACGCTCACTGCAAAGCGGTTATATACTTTAACGAGCTTAACACAGGTACCAAACTTTATGATTGGCTTATGTTCGTTAGTACGAGTACTTCTTAGGTGTAACTTAAAATTTGTGAAAAAATTTAACAATAATTGATATTTTAATTTTTAACACTAATTGGACTGTGTGTAAGAATTTCACAACGATATGATTTCGTTTAGAATACTTTGAGATACGGTTGTCAAGACTGAAGTTTCGATTTTTCTTCTACTGTCATCGAGAAGCGATATCCCGAGTGGGTCCCAAGAAAAAAGATTCTTTTTTTGACAAAGCCCTAAACCTAATACGTTCCGGTCCATTTAGGATTACTCAGGGTGCACCACTAGGAGGTGGTTAACTGAGTTTTAATAAAGAAAAACAAAACCTACTGACAATCAGTCTGAACATGGTAATTTATATACATAAGTGTAATTTATGAACGGTATACTTAAAATACTGATGCTGATTCAAAATCGCTCAACCAAATAAATTATTTATTGTTACTTTAAAGAAAGTTCAACACGTGTTACGATACTTGTATATGAAACTAATAAAACTTATAGAACGACACATAAAACCAAAAAACACAATAATATGTCAAATGTATGAATAGAATGAGAAAATAGGTCTATGAAATGTCACATTTTTTTACGTTTACGAAAATGTAACAACATTGTCAGTTAGACTAAATTGGTTTACGCGGTGTGAAAAAAAAATCACATTTTATTTTTAAAAACTAGCAAAAAATTTTCCCGTGTATCTTATCTTTCCAATCTCTCTGTGATAAAACTCCGTAAGAATTATTTTGTTTATTTGTTTTACAATCGTTTAGTTTTCTTTGCAAGTAAAACAATTTGAGTTCAATTTTATAAAACTATTTATAGGCACCTAATTCAAAGAGATCATTTTTTATTCAACATTTATTTTCCCACGAAAATCCAGAAAAAAAGACGGTATTGTGCTTTGCATGACAAACGATTACGATTTAAATTAGTTGAACTGAAAAATATGACGCCATATTCGTACGTTACGTAAAAAAAATGTTCAATACTTACATTTATAGTTTCAATAACCGAGTAATAAAAAAATATATTAAAATAATATACGGCTTGATTATTATTTCAGTTTCAATCGTTCTGCTGAAATGAAATATATTGTTGGAATTACTTTAAAAAGTAATTTAACCATTAAGATTTATAAAACTGTCTCATTCGATGATTTAAGACTGTAATGCGTACCAAAAATTCAAAATTATTCTAGAATATTTTGTAAATGACCAAAAAAAAAAAACGTGAAAAGCACGACCGTATAATATGTACAGGCGAATCGTGGTATTTTTAACGAGCGTTCGCTAAACAAATATTATTTATGAATTAACACATATTTATTCTTTTCGCCCCGGTACAACATTGTGTTTTAAACATAAACTTACACCCCGTCTCACGATAAATCATTGGATACAGCAATATGCACGCGCCGGGCGATAGCGTGTTTACGATGGGTCGTCGAAAACGGAGGAGCGGGAAAAGGGATTTTACCCGGTTTTCGGCTATTTGTGTCTCGTCGACAAGAAACGAGAAACAGACGGGCTAGCAAAATAAATTCAAATTCGCTCACGTTCCCGTATAAACGTAAATGTTTAATTAGCGATTGTGCCGACTTCAGGCAGCTTAGGTGTGGGTGTGTATGTGTGTGTGTGTGTGTGTGTGTGTGTGTGTGTATGTGTGCGTGTGTGTGTGTGTGTGTGTGTGTGTGTGTGTGTGTGTGCTTGCACTCACCCGTCTGTTAAAAGGCTATGGATTTTATTACCGTTGTTCAAAACACGCGCAACGATGATGACGATGATAATAATAACGGCTGCAAAATAACGTTCAACACCACCGCGCCGTAGGGTCCACGTTATAATTATTTTTTATCGTTACCTGCGTTGTTATTACGCGAAAATTGTAAATTTAACAGTAACTCACGATGACGTTTAAACAATTCACTATATCGTTGCTACTCAGGGCTTTTTCGAGCGAAAATCGTGTACCCTGAGAACTTATTTAGGTATTTTGCGCTCTGGGTAAGTGGAAAAATGTCTTTCTAAACTGGCAAAAACGACGAAAAAAATCGGAGGGTGGTCATATAAAAATAGCAACACACACAAAGCAATCGCTGAAAAACGTCTTTCAAAAATGCCCTCTCTCTTTGTGTGATATCTGTTGGTGTTTCTATTTTACTGACTATATTTTAATGTTATTGTAATAATTATTATAATTATTTAAAATAAATACACGTTATATGAATATAAAACATAGGTGCGAATTGTTTTTGATAATTGGGGAGGGGGTGGAGCTCAGAATCATTTTTTTACTATACTCTAATGTAGGTACTACATCAGCGTACTATACAAGGGTATACATTTGCTTTTGAGGGAGCTGTATATTGTTGGAGGGATAAAACAAAAGATCTACGATGAAAAATCGTGACATATTATATAATAAAATAGAAGTATTTACAACATATTGTACGATCAATTATATTTAATTTTATTCTTTTATAATGAATGTTTACTACATTTTTATCGAATTTTATCTATTCCCATATAAAAATGTCTTTGAAACATAAAAATGTCAAAAAATGGTCTAAAAAGCAAAGAAGTCTTAAAAATGCAAAATGAAAGTTACATTTTTAATTTCCAGGTGTATGAAATCAGCTTTGTGATTGGAAAACAATGTTTTCGGACATTCAGGATAAAACGCTATTCGCACCTACACGGTCACACACAACACTTTCCAGTGAGCGTGGATTATTTATGTAATGTGTTGTTTTGTGGCATAGAAAAAGTGATAAACAACAAATATTATAATGATTTCCGATTCTTATTAATAAATACAGTTAACTGTACATCATGATGTACAGGTACATCATATGATCAAGACTAGAAACTATTAATAAACATAAGAACTCTCAACCTGTTATTTATTATTTAATATTGTTATTTTGCTGCAATTATACTGCACATCGCCATGCCACACGCATTAGCTATCGCAACGCAATGCAAACGTAATATGGAAAAATAAACTCGCTTATATAATAAAATATTTAGTTTGTAAAAATATGAAACAGAATTCATTGATAAAAATGTATGAAAAACTATTTTTAAACATTGAATCACGTCAGAATTTCAATAAATTACTGCCTATTTTAGTATCATAAAAAATTCTCATTTTAATGATATTTATCTAGATAAATTACCGCAGATGACCGATAAATGTATCTAGATAAGATAATAAGATAATTTAAATATTTTTATCTAGATAATATGACACAACAACAAATTTTATCTAAATAATTTATCTAGATTAAATTATCTTGATAACCCCCAACACTGGTGAACACTGCTAATGTTTTAGTACGACTGCAATTTTTATGGTCTTATTCATTAATTTTTTTATATACTATACATCGGCAACACCATCGATTTTAAATAATAATTTCAACGCGATTTAAATCGATAACGGCTAGGTACGGTGGTTCGTTTGGAGGGATAAAAACCGTATTTCATACACGTTAAAAACAATAATCAGACGATATAAATGTAAACATAACATTTGTAACGGGCAAGGTCTAGGGATGATTAAACTTTCAACGGCTTCTACGTGTGTCCTTTTTTATTACTTTTATTATTATTACAATTGGTTTTAACTTTACAGAATCGCTATAATTATCCAATTAAAAGTACGAGAACAATAATCGAGTGAAGTGACTCGAGAAGAAGTCGTCATTCGTTTTCAAAACGACTCGGTCGCATACGGATAACAACCGAGAAGTTTATTAATTATTTCAGTCTGTACGCCGTAAATTATTGTGAGGTTTATATAAATTTTATTACTCTGATTAATATGAAACTTTGGAAATTAAAATTGATTAATTTTACTACTCAACACGCTCGTCGTTACGTACTCGTTACGAGAAGCTGTGACCGGTTTTTTATTTCGAATCCCACGGACGACATAGCATTTCATCAATTCGGTGACGACTGTATTAATTATGCACCGAGTGCGGAAAAATTAAAAATTGAATCGTTTTTCTTTCAAAACTTTCCAAAAGTTTTTGTAAGCTATTTCATATTTGTGCGAATGATTAAAAATATGTTGATACTTCGTTTGATATATAAACTACGGGCACGTAGAATTGCGTACAGAGTGATTCATTTAACGTACTCATTTTTTCAGTAACTTTTGGGATATTTTTCAATTATTCGGTCATGAGGCATTGTAAAAATGTCATGTTATATCACTAAATTCTCGAATATTCATGAAAAATCAAATGTTAGAAAATATTTAATATTTTACTTTTTATTTTTCTATGACAACTACTATTAAATATTATGACAATATTACGAAAGGTAAAATATTTTCTAGTTCTTTTGGATTTTTACAAATTTTCAAATTGTTTAATGAAAAAAATGTAACCAAAATGCATGACATAATTTACATTGTAAATATTTTTACTAATAATTGAGTTTTCGTTCAGTTTATACACTGACACAGCAAAAACTACTGAAGTCCATCGATATTTCTTGCATTTATCCTATCCTTAAGTGCCTCCAACGGGTGGCTTCTTATCTTCTGTCTTCTACTCAAGCCATGTATTCTACATCACATGCGATTATTGTAAAATTATAATTACAGATCGTGTATTTAATAATCAATGTTAAAAAAAAAAATTTTTTGCATTAAGATAAGTTTTCTTAATCGATATATAAGCCAAAATCCGCGTATTTCAAATTTCAAACTCAAAAAAATAGAAAATCTAAATTTGAAAAAATCCTCAAAATAATCTCAATTTTTTATAAAATTAAGGTCGAAAATTTACTTGGTTTATTTTTGTTATTTCGTACTATAACATGTTTTTCAGATCCTCAAAAATACGAAATGGCCACAGAAGAATGCACCATATATTGGCCGTTTGAGCAGTTTTAACCCTATTCAAATGAATTATGATCAAAATTATTTACGATCAAAAACTCAGTTATATATTAATGTCTATTCGACCTTTAAAAAAAAATAATACTAATAATGTTTTTAAGTAACTCACTACAGATTAAAATTGTGTTTCTTTTGGAAACTGGCAATCTTATAAATAAATCGAAATCGCTTCTTTCAAATTCAAGTAAATGAAATATATTCTTTTCTTTACGTCCAAATACAAAAACAAAACTCAACACCTTCATAGTATAAACTTTTTGAAATATCGAGTCTTTTGGACTCTTTCTGTTATTAAATATACGTGTGTTTTCAACAACTTGAGTCGAAAAAAAAAATTATTCGAACAAATTTCAACTTCGGATACTGAAGTTATGTTCTACTCCTTACAATCAAATACAATAACAACATTCAACACCTTAATAATAAAAACTTTTAGAAATTGCGAGTCTTTTCGACTCTTTGTGTTATTACATAAACGTGTGTTTTCAACAACTCGAGACGAAAACAAATTTTTGTCGATCAAATTTCAACTTCCATGACATGAAAATATATTCAACACCTTACTTACAAATATAAAAAAAAACATTTACTACCCTTCATAGTAAAAATTTTTTGAAATTTCGAGTCTTTTCGACTCTTTTTGTTATTGAATATTATAGTGTGTTTTCAACAACTTGAGAAGAAAAAAAAAATTATTCGAAAAAATTTCAACTTCGGATACTGAAATTATGATTTACTCCTTACGATCAAATACATTAACAATATTCAACACCTTAATAATAAAAACTTTTTGAAATTTCGAGTCTTTTTGACTCTTTGTGTTATTGAATAAACGTGTGTTTTCAACAACTCGAGACGAAAAAAAAATTGTTCGACCAAATTTCAATTTCTATTTATGAAATTATGTTCTACTCCTTTCGATCAAATACGATAACAACATTCAACACCTTCATAGTAAAAACTTTTTTGGATTTCGAGTCTTTTCAAGTCTTTGTGTTATTGAATTAGCGTGTGTTTTCAACAACTCGATACTCGATGGTTTTCTACTCTTCCTCTTCCAATTTTCACGTGCTATATCTTCTTCATTTTAACATGTACTTTTATGATTTTGAGGGTTATTATTACGTATTTTTCTGTTCTGTTTCTGGTATATTTTTTTTAGGTAAACGATCGATTATAATAGTTGACAAATCATTTTGTTGGAGAATTTCATTATAATCAAATATTCATTATAATCAAATCATTTTCAACATTCGTGAAATAGAATTATCGTCTCTTTTTCGAAATTGAATTAAAGTATGTTTTTGTGAACTCAAGACTAAAAAAAAAATGTTTCCATCAAATTTCACTATTGAGTAAATTAACTGATATTCTACTCTTTATATTTTTAATATAATAACATCTTCGATACAGAAATTTTTTCATATAATGAATCTTTTCAACTCTTTGCGTTATTGAATAAACGCTCATTATCGTCAACTCGAGACCAAAAAAATAAATTTTTGAAAGATTTTCTATTTCTTTATAGAAATGTTTTATTCTATTTCCTACAATCAAGTACAATAACAACGTTCAACTCCTTCGAAGAAAAAACTTTTTGAAATTTTGAGTGTTTTCGACTCTTCTCATAATTGAATAAACTTACAATTACGTACACTCACGGCAAAAAAGCAAAATTTTCGAATGATTTTTATTTACGATCAAGAATTTTTTTGTTTCTGTCAATATGAAAAAAATTACACGTGGCATTTATTTCTCAGTTCGATCGCTCTATTATCTGATGATGACAGCGATTTTGAACCTTTATCTTGAGTAGATCGCATTCCACGGACACCACGACGATTGTGCGCTTTTTCGTCGTCCGAAAATCAGACAATCACTCGAAATAAACTGTCTCGCCGTTTGATTTTGTAATTGAATTGTATAGTTATATTATTTTACTGAATCTCAACGTAAAATCTCAATCAGAAAAAATTACTTTCTTCATTCACTGGCTGTTTTTTTTTTTCGTTAGGTTACGAGTAGCGTGAAACTCGGATAAAAAATAAAATAAATAAACAATTAAAAAAAATAAATAAATAAGAAAAAAAAGACAAACACGTAACAAAAAGATCGACAAGATAAACAACTTTAATTTATGATAGAACTCGTTAAACGTTAATAAGAATAAACAATTAACAATAATGTAGGGGAACTTTGTAGGACGTAGTAGGTACCTGTAATATGTTTATTTTTGTGCAGCGTCTCAGCGTTTTCGCGTACGCCAAAAAAACATTTTGATAATAATTGCCGTTATTTCACTTATAGTGTGTTAGTCAAAACAAATCATAAAATGTGCCCGTATCGTGCGTAATATAAATTGTATACGAAATGCTGTAGGAAAAAAACAGCGGGTTAGCTCGTTAGAACACCATTGAGATGTGAGTATTCCACTTTGTCGTTCGTAGCGAGTGACATCAGAAAATATTAAAACGATTGTGGTTGGAGTGAGACACATTTACATTGGGAATTTCCATGACTGCTTTGACTGCTTCATGAGACACACGACAATGTTGTATGAAGTAATTTTTAATTTTAATTTAAACCAATAACTTGTCGTTAACTTTGAGAAAAAAGATCCCGAACTGATCTCACCAGGATTTTTTTCGGTATGTTTGGAATATGCAAATCACCATTAAAAATGAATGGATAATTGTTCTCGTCTTCAGAATTAATCCGTTCGGTATAATAACATAATTACATTTAAAGGATTATTCTTGAAAATGATCTGGTTTGCTAAACACTTGAAAAGCTTAAGAAAAATGAAAATTATTCTTATACTGTTGTGAACGTATACATTTTGCAATGGCTACCTATAGATGGAGCTTTTGTACGGATAGGAAGTATAATAATCAAATATTACCAATTTCTCGAAGTCAAATTAAAAAATATTTTATATTTTACTGTTTGGGAGCTATTACTTAAGCCATCATATCGATTCGAAAAACTTAAAGAATTATGTTCCTAGCTACTTATATGTCATAAATACAATTTTAATAAATACTTTAGAAAAATTCCTTTAGAATATACAAAGTTTGACTGCAATCAAAATTTAAAACTGTATTACACGAAAACTTTTAAAAACAAGATATTTCCAATATAAGTACTTAATTTAGCCAACGAGCGATAAAGTGTGTATAAAAGATGTTTGTTCTTATCCGTAGGTAAATTGAACATGTTTACTTCCATTTATTTCAAAGCAACAATAAAGTGGTTAAAATTTATGATTTCGTTTAAGTCTAATTTAAGGCTCGTTATACCGTTACATTAGATTTTTTTTCTGGTTGTTTTTATTCACGTCCAGAAAAACAATTGATAATTTTGAAAAATTCCTTCTTTACATTTTTTGATTTATGACATAGCTAAAAACTAATTTCACTTTCAATACTAAAATAAGTGAATCATACAAAGAAAAGTACACTATTTTTAAGCATGATACGTTCTTTGTTTCACACACAAAATTTAAAATTATGTCTATTTTGATCGTAAAAATTAAATGTTTGAACTCAAAACGTTTTTCGTTTAGTCAAGTGATTTGTAGTCCGAATACCAGAGACTCTACATTATTTTATCATATCACAACGTAATGTACAGTAATAATAATATGTATTCGGTGTAAGGTAAATCTTTTCGACCCGCACTTTATCCCGAAAACGCGGGATTCCTATGAGTATATCTACTGTTACGTCGTTAGTGCTAAACGTGGAATTTATAAAATAGTGTTTTATCGAAAAAACGTAAAAACGAAATGTAAATAAACTGAAAATTGTGCTAATTCACGTATAATCCAACTTGTTGACGTTTACACCCGGCGCATTATAAATGCATACCCGAAACGCGGGTAATACTTCAACGAAAAAGCTCGTGTAATTTAATTCGTAAAAATAATAGACAGATTTTGTCTCCGTCCTGTTCGGTTGTTTTTTTTCACACTTTCCTGGCAAATCGTAAGTTTTTCGGTTTTTTTTTTTTTACATTATATTATGCATTATTACATCCGGCAACGGGGCTACGCTGCCCGGTTTCATGTAAAATGTACACGAGTGTGCACCGTACCGACCCGGGGAATGAATAAACAAGTACACTGTGAGGTATACACGTCGCGTTGGAGATGGCAGGGTGGTTATTAACGCGGAGATACAACATAATTATTGTACACATATGAAAAATGAATGGTGCGAAATAATTGAAAACTCTACTAAAAGTTTTCGTACGTTTATTTTAACGAACAGGCGATGTGACGGTGTTCTACGAGTACATCGGTAGCAGTTGTGTAACGTTCTCGACTCCAGCGATGTAATCAGCAACGTAAATAATATCGTGTGCGATTTAATAATGTTTGCATGTAAACTAATTTGTTTATATTGAATTTCTTAATAATTTTATTATAATGTATTTACTATTCCACGTTTTTACTTATATTTTTATAGACATAGAACATAATAGTTTTGGTCACGTTATCTGTATAATATAAATCACTTAGTAGTAACGGTCGAGATTTTACTTATCATTTGCATCCATCGTGTGGTTATCTTTAAAGTATTGGTGCCAAATTTTGGTTATATCTTGTGCCGGACCAGTGGTGTAACGAATGATGGGATGGGTTATCAGGTTACAACACTACCTCAGCTTCCATGAGTATAGGATGGCCAGCACAATTTTGAAATAAACTGTTTTTCTAGACCTAAAAACTTCAAATTCAACTCCACTCTGTTTGCTTTAGTTTTTCAAAAAAAAAAATGCCTTTTTTCGTGGAAGATTATTACCAATCGCTATCAAACATCGATTTTGAAATAGAGAGAGAGGAACTTTCGTCCTTGTTTTATACGTACATTTTTTTTTTTTCATGTGACACATAAAAGAGTAACAAAATTATTATTTAATAAAAATAAATTGCTATTATGTAAGTCACCAATAACTAGGTATGATAATGGTAAATGTAAGTATTTATCAGTTAAGTAATTCAACTAATATGATAAGAATACATTGATATTTTTAACACATATAAAATAAGTCTATGTAAATAAGAGTTTTCTGTATTAACGTGAAATCACTGACTATTGAATACAGTATGTCAATATGCAGGAACCAATTCGTGAATTTGTTGAAAAACATTTCGTTTTAACTGATAACTTATTCTCACTTTGCTTTTTATACCTGAAATTTAATTGTGTATTTTTCGAAATTCTCTCAATTAACCTAACCTAACGAATCGGCGACACGCTCGCATTAACAAATAATTTTCTAGGTTAATTGAGATGGTTACGGATTTATGGGGTTTTCCTGCTCCCCACCCATCATTAACATTATGTCTACTTCACCATAGTATGATAGTAGTGACAATTAAAAAAAAAAAAAATCTGGGGTAAACCAATTTTTTAAGTTCTTGAAAATCGGTAAATTTGTTGGTACGCTAATAAATAATTGTCGTCCTTATACTTGGTGTTTGAAAGTTAGCCGGAGATTTTATTACAAACGTTCATCAAATTGTATTGATTCTACTCGTATAACCGGTCACGACGTCTATTAATGAAAGTATTTTTTGCATTTTAAAAACAATCAAACTATATTTGACAGTTTAAAAACATGCGACAGGAACAAATAGTTGAAACGGGGAAGCGTAGTCAAACTTTAATTTTTAAATCGAAATAAGTCCATTGACGAATATTCGATTTGTTTGATTAAAACAAATTATAAGTGTTTACCATGTGACGTACAATTATCATTTATTACAACCTACATAAATACATTTTTTTAAATTCAAATTGTGTTCTAATATACCTACTCTTCCTAACGCTTTTTAATTGGAGAACATTCAAATGCATTACAGCGCTTTGATCGCAACACCATATTGTACGAAAATTCGATTGTACATAATCTTTTATAGACACATAAATAAACTCATAAATATATTTTATCACCAATCTCTTTGTTTTTTTTTTTTTTTTTTTATTCATATGGTAACAACTAATATTGATGAGCCATATCTGATTTTTATTTTCATTGTTTTCCAATTAGTATAAATGAATGAATAACAATATTTTTTTGCTGATTGCAAATCAAATGTAAACTGAGGCAACATAAGCTCTAAAACGCGTTTATTTTCAATATTTCAATGTATATTCAGAATATACAAACATTCATAATGATCAGAAATTAAAATTTTAAATGCCAATTTTTTTTATATATATTCACGAATTTGTTAAAATAATGATTATAAGTTGCCTTACAACTATAATCTAACTAAATCATTACATGAAAAATCATCCGGGTAAAAAAAAAGTGATTAATCTAAAAAAGTGTCAATATCTAGTAATTTAATTTCCACTTATTTCGTTATTATTTTTTAAAGAATCAAAATCGATCGAAAAAATAAGTATAGAACGATTAAATAATCACCTAATATAAATATTAATATATAGGTATTATCGTCGTTGTCGATAATTACGGCAATGACGGTAATGACTAAATACTGTCAGAAATGACGGAGCAAACCGGCCATTGTGGGTTATCAACCGATAAGTTTAGCAAGCAAATTATATATCGGTGTATACTGAGCTGATTATCGAGTTATCTAAATCTAGATTTATCATATTACCTTTTCTCTACGACAATTATTTGGCAAAAGAAAACTAAATTACGCTTTGAGAGACTACCGGACATACTAGTTCTTCTGGGAGTCAATGTTATCAAAATTCCCGTTCTAAAACTAAATGTGCAAACAGTCGATGCGCTTGTCGAGCATTGAAAATAATTATGTAATTTGAAATATGCCATGGCATGTGATAAGAAATGCAATAATATAAGTTTATGATTAAATTTAATTATTTCTAATATATTATACGTAAATACATTTTATGATTTTTGGTGAAATATTACCCACTTTGGCTAGTCTTATCTTGGAAATGTCATTTAAAAACTAGTCATTTCTAGGAATGACCGATTTCCAACATTTTTGGTAACACACACACACAAACACACACACACACACACACACACACACACACACACACACACACACACACACACACACATATGCATATAAATAAATAAATAAATAAATAAATAAATATATATATATATGTATATATACATAGTTTTTGCAATCTGTATAAAAAAGTTTGTGAGGAAGTTATAATTATCCATTGATACTACCTCAGTTTTAGATATCATTAGGTGTCAACAATAGTAAAACTAATAATAATAATTATTATAATAACAATAATTGTAACCAATATTCATAGCTTTGGTTATAAAATATATAATTTTGGTTGTCATTTAAGAAAAGTATACAACTTTGAAAAAAAAAATCTAAAGTATATAGTATTCCCTATTTTTTTTTTTAATTTTGAAAAAAAAAATATAAATACTTGAAATTGATCGAGAAAATGCGTCTGGAACGATAACAAAATCATCCTGTAGATAAACCAAGTTATTTAAGTATTTTATTATTTTTAACTGACATCATAATTTATATCTGAACTGGAAGAAAAGAAGAAGACCCAAGCCATCGCTGTAAAAACGAATAAAATAACAACAAATTATCGTATACGAATTGCACGCACCGAAGGAGATTCAAATCAGGGGACACAGGTGCATATAACCCTCGGTCAATTCTCTTTTGAATTTTTTTTTTAATCTGTAAATGAGATATAAAAAAAAAGTCCTTGCTTAAATAACATATTCAGTGAGATTAAAAAAAGCGAATCATTCAATTAATTAATTTAAAAAAAAAACACTCAAGTAATAGATGTGTTCATAAAAAATGATCAACGAAAACGTTAATCTAACCTATGAAAAATGAGAATTTTTTTTTTTATCATTGTACTGTATAATATATCAATAATGACTTATGTACTTATAGATTTTACTATAATTATTATTATAATTATAATGTTGAACACGTAACGCATATCACATTCAAATTCGTATTGCATACGCTGTTTAAAAATTATATAACGTATTAGAAACTTATAATTCATATCATACAATTTATATGTTTCTACCAAAACATTATAAATTCACTACTGCACTTATGGAAAGTGATTCAGCAACTATGTTACGATGATTTTATCATGCGAATTATCAAAATAATTTGGCATTTAAAGTTTGAACTGTTTTTTTTTATCCAGAGAAATGTAAAATGGTCGGTGAATCCCAAATGTTTAACTACACTCAAGGGATTTTTTCGGAAGTCGACTTGTTAAAATCAAATGGGATAATAGTTTTTGGTATATTTTAGTGGTTAAAAAACATTATTTGATGCAAAACTCTAGGTTTGGGAGTGTTTAAAGTTATTTAGAAATGTCATTAGGATCATGGTACATGCACGAAAGGTGTGGCCACAATACATTTAACACCATGGAATGCTGTAAAACCGTAAATCACTCTCAATTCCATATTTTTGTGTAAATCAATGTTTTTAAACTACTGAAATTCACTATAAAAAAATATCTTTAAATCAAATTGAAAAAACAAAATGAAATATAATTAACCGTTTGAACCAAGTTGGTGTCCCAAGAGATTTTCAAAATTATTTAATGCGTTTTTTATACATTGATATTGACTGTTTTATTATATTTTATATACCTACTTGAAAATGGTTTAAGGGTCAAAAACACTAAAAAAAAACTTGTTTTAAGTATTCATAAATTCTTGATTTTAAGACGATTTTTTTTTTCAATCACTCAGGCCGGGGATACGATGGTCGATGAAAAGGTATGGACAGGTAAGTCCTGTTGTTGATATTATATTCTGGTTTGGATTACTTGAAAACTCGTTTCGGTCACGGGTAACCGGCCTTGCCTGTTCGGGGTTAAGGGTGATTAAAAAAATACGAAAGTGACTTATCGTTTTGTATTTCTGCGAGAGAGTAATTTTGATGACATACGTTTTACTGAATTTCGAATGTTTTTTCATAACGATGAAATCGTCGTGACACAATTTTCACCTAAGCGCCCTGTACGCACTGGGAAGGTGACGTGTGCTCGTGGTTGCCCGCCACGACCACCGGTCGTCGTAGTCGTCGGGCCGTGAGCGAATCGACCGGACAACCGGACCGCGCCGCAGAGCACAAAATCCGACCGCGCGAAAGCCCACGACGGCGCGTGCCTGTCCGATTCCGTTAGCCGTCGTGAGACGTTTCGAAATTGAATGTCCGTGAGGACACGAAACGTTTCTACAAGGGGAGTGTTTACAAGGGAGTTCGACTTCCACTATCCTCCAAAATTATAAATTAAAAAAATTTAAAAACAGATCATTTTTTATTTTTTTTTTTTTTTAATTCGAAACTATTTGTTTTACTTTAAACCCGTCCCGGAAAATAATTCTGTACACGCATCCGGTTTCGGGGTTGAGCGGTCCGACGACGTGGATTTTCGGACACCGCCGAGACGCAAAGGCATACGACACGGTCGCTTTGTCGCGATTACAACGTTATTGGGTCGTTGGCCCTTTGAACTCTCGTCACTCCTGTACCATTCAAATCCGGGACGGCTACGTTTTCCCGGCGCCTCCGATATCGGATTTTCGGAATTTGTTTTTCATCAATGATAACACACGACTGCATTGATTTTTTCTCACAGTCTTCGAATCCGCACACTGCGACTTTCCCGAGAAAATCGACTATATCATAGTGGCACCATGGGAAAAGTTTCCCCAGCTCCACATGCCATTCCGATTGGATTTTTCCGAAATTTTCTTTCTTCATTGACCGTACTATTGTGTTTGTGAAACATTTCGAAAAATTCAAAATCGACTGCGTCGAGGAATCGTGGTTTCTCGGGACGTGCGACGTGCGACGAGCGGTCCGTCGTCGGCGGTGCAATTCAGACGCGGTTGTCGGCGGTCACGTTACACACGCGCGGTCGTATTACAATCGAATAAAGTCTGTGGATAAAATGCGCCGCCGCACGAGTGACGGCCGCAGAGAACAAATATTTATATTTTCATCATGTCGCGCTGTCGTCGTCGTGTCATGTATTTACCGTCGAAATCCCGCGTAGCACGAAACGAGTTTAAACTTTGACCTCCCTCCGGATAAAAAAAATCGTAATTTAATATCGCTACGTTTTGAATTACGATATGAAATATACAAAAACATACTAAATATGAAAGGCGTCAAGTGCTTCAGTTCTCAAGCAACCCCTTTTAAATCCACTTCGTGGCATATCCATGGATTATTATAAACACATTAAAAATATACTATTTGGTGCGTCGTGGTGACTCAATATTATAAAAACACAGAATGTATAAAATTATTATTTTTATTTAACGACCGACACATATACGTACACACGCGACGCCAAAGACACACTGGACGTCGTCGTGGATATATAAATTTATCAGTTTGTCTTTTCGAGAATGTTCGGGCGTCACGATATCGGTCGTTGTGTCCCGATATCGTCAACCCGAACATTATCAACAAAATATTCCAACAGGCGCATCAAATGTATTTATTAAATAAGAGACTCGGTAAAACTGGACCGGGGCCTGAATTGGACATATACATGTTCAACTATCTAGTTACGATTTTATCGGCACATTTTACCAGAATCGGGAAACGCCGACAATGAAAATTCTGGTATTTTGTTGACCAACCTAATATTTGTATAAAAAAAAGCTGGTAAGTGAGATGATGGTGGTACAAGTTCGCCTTTCGTGCCTTCGGTCCTCGGACAAGATATTGGTGATGAAAGTATTAAGTTTTAAAGAAATGATGACTCATTTCTTTAGTATAAAACGATTCTGAGCAAAGCTTCAGTGTAATATTAAAATGTATTATTATTTAAATACTGTTTACGTATTTTACGGTAATTTGTAAAATTTTTTTGTGAGTTTTTTTAACAATAGATTTAAACATATTATTATTTCTGAATCCAAAATTTCATTATTATAGGATGAACCAATTTTCATACATAAATATTTAAAGTTGAAAATTAATATAAAAACAGTTTGTTCTGTAAACATCGTGATAATAATTTACTTAAATGCTTGGAAAAAAATCTTGAGTCACGATTATTGATATTTTTTCGGTATTGATAGTTTAGTATAAGAATAAACTTGTATTACAATTTCAGAACTTTCTAACAAATACTCAATATTTCATTAGAAATAAACTTAAAAGAAATCAGACAATATCGTAAAAAATCGTATAATTATGTATTAAAGTGTGTATAAAAAAAATCCTGATTCACGATTTTTTAATTTTTGTAAGGATATACAGTTAGGTATATGAGTAAGGCCATATTATATTTTCAGAACTTTTTGTCAAATATTTAAAATTATATTAGTATATTACATAAAAACTTTCAAACAATTTGGTAAATCAAAAGATCTATATTCAAGTCAAAAGTGCTATAATTGTTCTGAAAATGTTGTCCAATATAAAAAAGGATGTATTTGATATTGGATAAAATTTTCAAGTTTCTAGCTTCAACACTTTTCGATCTAGACTAAATACCTAAAATCTGAACAGTGAAAATCTCTTTTACGGTGGATTTTTACTGATTTTACCGTTTTTACTCAGTTTTTCGATCGTTATTCTTGATTACTGGAAAAACTATGGAGATTTTTGAAAAATGACCTGTTTAAAGTACCATCTCAGTTCAAATTCAAATCTAAAAAGTTGCTGGACGAAACTTTTGGACAAGGATTTCTATACGAAAAAGTGTTTATAGAAAAAAAAAATAAACATCGTTGTAAAACCGTAAGATTCTTCGCTTCACTCAGAATCTAAAAATGAAAAAGTTCATAATATTTTTTTTTCAGAAAAAGGTAGAATATTTACATTAAGTTAAAAATTAATATTTACGTGTATGCACTATGCACCAATGTACTGTGTAAGTATATTATATAACCCAAATGTATATTAAATAAAATGTAAAATGTACCATAGTTTAGAACCATGTTAAATATTTTTCTTGAACATTTAGATAATAATACAGGTATGGTATACTTATTGACACCATTAAAACTTTAATTTTAAGATTGTTTAATACTGTGAAAATCATAATGTAATCATGGCTCATAGGTTTGAAAGAATAAGGTATATATTGTTTCTTAGTTTGACATTAGTAAAAGGGAGTATGGGGTTTTTTCAATATATAAATATTCGTCCAATAAAATCCGTCGTTTTATTACCTACACTCTGCAGATAAAAATTTGCCATTTTTATACAATTTTTAAAACATGTTGAATTTAATATTTTTACTTTGTTAGATTTTAATGTGAATTTTTTTTATTCTTAAGTTTTAATCAAAAAATCATATATATATATATATATATATATATATATATATATATATATATATATATATATTAGGGTGGTCCTTATCTTATAGATGAAGAAAATTTTTTTTCAATTTTTGATTGGGCTACCATTGAAAATTGTTCAAAACTCCAAAAAAATGTATTTTGTAAAGTTTCGTCGTAATTGCTCAACCCTAAGGCGTGCCTCAAGAGGGTTAAAGTTCAAAGAAGGGTGGATTTTCCAATTTTTGTGATTTTAGCCTTAAATATTTAAGATAGGCCAAAAAGTATAAGAGTAAATTTTTTTCAAAATTAAATATACTATAATAAATGATACTTGTACTTTTTTCATATAACAAATCATTCACCCTCAAAATAATAAAAACTCATTTTTAGCATATTTTATATGTTCAGTTTGTATATAATAATATACTTTATAGTTTATACTAAGAAAATTAACAACAAAACTACATAAGCAATTTTCTAGTAGGTATGAAATTCTCCACTGTTGACATTGTTAAAACGCACATTGCAAATTACACACAAATGCAAAGCTGTGCAGTGTGCAGTATTAATTATACATGTTTTGGCATGCCTAAACTTGCGCAGACACGATACCTACTTGCATTATCGCGACGTTGACCACACGTTCTTTGTAATATGTATAGTTAACACGCTGAGTGCTGTGACTATACGTAGTCTTCAAATGTTATGCTTGTCTTCACAGGTTTATTTTTAACTTATTATTAACTTATAAGATCCGACCATTTTCGTCAGGGCTCAGTTTGTAATTGTCAACACACTTATGACAAACACGCATTTTGATTTTAATTTTAAAAATGCAAAGTAAAACCAACTTACGTAGAAGTATTTATTTAATAGGTACTACTTCTCATCAACTTGTTGGATGCAAGTTACCATCAAATAAACAAGTTTTATCGGTTTTATTTTTTACATTCGAGAAGTTAAGTTAAGTTTACGTGAAATATTTATTTTTCGTAATCTTATGTTTGTTCAAAAATTACTAGAGTATGAAAATATAGATCAAAAAGTTGCATTAGTATCATTAAAAAAATTTTGTGGACATCTTTGGTACCTAAGTCCTGAAACAGCAGCACTTGCTTTTTTTGATATTAACGTTCCATTATCAGAAATGAAAAAAATGGTAGAAGCACTAAATACAATTGACACCGGTGAATATACTGTTAATCGCTTCACCATTAATATTAAAAACTTGAACCTATTCAAATGTAAATGTATAAGTGATTTTATCAACAGCACATCGATTAAACTATCATATAGGTTTAATATTCAAACAGATTTTTTAAATGAAGATCCTGTATTATGGAAAAACAATCAGCAATACTTACAAGGACTTGATAAATTTACAAATTTAAAAGTTGTTAATCACGCAGCAGAACGTGGAGTAAATTAATTAGTGATTACAATAGTTTAATCACTAAGAACGAAGACCAGAAGCAATTTTTAGTACAGACCATTTATGATTACAGGAAGAAATATCCCATCGCTAAAAAACATACACTAACAAATGATATTTAATCATGCAATTTATGTATAGTATTATTTGTGTTTAATTTGAATTACATATGTATAAGATGTTATATCATGTTAAGAGAGGAATATTTACTAGCTGCTAGAAAAATGTAGTTATTTTTTTAATTTTCTTAGTAAAAAGTATATTATTATATACAAACCGAACATATAAAATATTTAAAAATGAGTCTTTATTATTTTGAGGGTGAATGAGTTGTTACATGAAAAAAGTACAAATAACATTTATTATAGTATATTTAATTTAAAAAAAATTTGATTCTTATACTTTTTGGTCTATCTTAAATATTTAAGACGAGAATTAAAAAAATCGGAAAATTACCCTTCATTGAACTTCAACCCTTTTGAGGCACGCCTTAGGGTTGAACAATTACCACGAAACTTTACACAATTCACTTTTTTACAGTTTTAAACAAATTCCATGGGTAGCCCGATCAAAATTAAAAAAAAAAAAATAAGGACCACCCTAATATATATATATATATTTAAATACACTGGGGGATATTACACCCCCTCATGAGCACGCCCCTGATACCTGCATGTGTTAAATAATATATTATACATCACTGTGTACTGCACTGCCTGCATAATCTAATTATGATTTAGCGAATATGGGTTTATACTTCAAATTGCCACTACTGTTGACCGTAAAACAGACTGAAATACAAATAGCCATTATGAGTTTAATCGCTGAATGTGAGACCGAATGCCATCAATCAAGTATTGGTCGCTCGATGCAGAGTGACTATGAAAGAATTAAACGTTTTGCCACGAATCGTAAAACACATGCTCAGTAGTACTAGAGAACTTGCAGAAAAAGCAGCTGAAATCACGCTGTGTATGTTCGACAAAGATGACTACATATACGACGAAATTTTGAAACACAAAGGATTACTCGCCATTTTCAAAGCCATTGAAAAGCTTGTATTATCTCAGTAAGTACATTTGTACATACATATACTGTGAGTTCAACGATAAAAATTGAAATTTGTAGAATCTTAGGCGACTACTAAACACATAAAAAAAACAAATTGTATTAACTGAAACTAATTCGCGCTGAATCAGACGAATTTTACGATAAAAATAAAACTATAGGTCAAAATCACTAAAAAAACTTGTTCTCGAAAGTTCAAAATATTCTCTCTGAACTCAAAAGAGGATTTAACAGTTAAAAAGAAAATTATAGTTCCTTAACGCGTTAAAAAAAATTGTTTCAACCAAAAATCTTAAGACACTCGACACAAATACCTATCGAGCACTGTACCTAATACGAATTTGGCGTAATATGATATGGTGACACGTGATTTTTTTTAATCTCCTCTATCTAGGTCAAAAAACACGGCATACGTCATGGAGTCGATTATCACCGTTTTATGGAAATGTTCTATAAACGAGAACAGTAGAAAATTCATGGAAAAGCACGGCTTCGTGCCAATCTTGTTGAGACTGCTGACGTACCAGTACAACGATCGGGTGATCGGCTTTGCGGTCGCCACGCTCTCCGAGCTGTGGAAGTTGGAGTCGTTGCAGCCTCAGTTGAAACAAGACGCTCTACCAAAACATCTGGAACGGCTCGACTCAAGCCTGCACAGTCTGGTGTTGGCCCACGTGTGCGCCGCTTTGGCCAGAGCGTCGAAACGTCCGGATTGCATGCAAACGATCGACGAGGCCAACGGATTTAGAAAGATCTTCACGTTGCTGCCGTCACTGGACGTGGACGAGTTTGATCAATACGACGATGTCTACGAACCCGAAACGCGACTATTGCCGTGGCCGAATGCCTGGCCAAAATGATCGAAAACACTTTGGTAAACGCAGATTCACCCGGAAATCGTTTCGACAGAGAGACCTTATGATTTTTTTCTTGCTTTCTTTTTTTCTATCGGCGCGCCTCGTATTTTTTCAGCCGGAACAGAATAAACTCAAGGGGATGTACGAAGTGATCTACGACTTGGTAGATCTTCTGACGCATAAGAATCTGGATATTTTAGCCGCGGTCTGTTGGCTTATCAACGTCGATTTATAGAATCTATAACGTGAAATGATACTTGTAAACAAATTTGCGAAATTCATACGTTTCGTTTCAGACGCACACTAAATTAAGAGCCAATCTTTGCAAAGCTTTGGGAAAATGTTGTATCGCAGAAACAATAGGACGTAGACCGAGTTGAAAAAATCTCCTGCACCATTTATGGACGTACACGCAGTTTGAACATCAAATTGTTAGAGATAATGTAGGTACCTTTAGCATTGAATGGCTTTTCTAATGACAGGTTAAACTGTATAAAAATCGAGACGATGGGTTTTATTCCGGTGACGTTTTAACATTTCATTATTATTATGATTATTATTTTAATGTTTATATTTTTATGTAATACTTAATTATTGTGTTACAGTTTTTGATAAAATCAGTCGAATCAGATAACGACAAAACTTCTGCAGCTGCGATTTCCTGTTTAAGAAATGTGAAGGAAACGTGCACAGCTATTGGTCATCAATCTGAACGTAGGAGAAATACTTTGACGTGAAATTATTTCACATTTGATACTATGACACAAAAGCAGTGAATTTTCGTTTCATTGTAATCTGATAATAAATTGTATTGAGGTTCTTACTCAGTGGCATTTTTATGAGGATATAGAGGATAAATCCCCTTGTTTTATTTTTTATTTTTTTTTTTTTTATTGGTGTATAAAATTATTTTATATTTTATTATTTATGGTGATATTTTAGAAGTACAAAATAATATATATATATATATATATATATATATTAAAAATATGTACGGTAATATTACGTTCGATATTCTGAATTTCAATAATATAACAGGTAACTTATCCATACCCCGTATCAATAGTTAGTGGCATTAAATCAATAAGAAAATATTTGAGCATAATTGAATGAAAATACATTTATTTTTTTTTTAATTTCCTAAAATTAGATGCAAACTGCTGTATTGAAATTACCATTATCAATTATCGGGAACCACAATTCTGACTATAATGATATTATATTTCTTGTGTAATGTGTGATAAAATGAATTGAAATTGTTCAGAAAATTAACAATCTAAATAGGGCCTTTCAATATTATTTCTGTGTCACGTTTACAAAAAAATCAATTTCAAATTAATTGAACATTATATTTTCAAAATGTATGCTTTGTTTTGTCAATGCAACTCCCGGAATTATTTCAAATACCTACAGTTTCCTAATTCAACTAATTTTGGGTGATTTTATGAATAATATAATTTTAAAAAGTTCGAAGTACTTTATTAGACGTTTTAATTTGATTTACATTTATAACAATGCAGCAGTTTGACAAAAAATTATTTAACATCGTAGTTTCAATTTTAATTTATTCTTCCTTATTACGAGTGCACTAAATATATACGGTATATTGGTATTTCATAACGTAATATTATGTTGTGAAATACACCATTAGGCGTGCCACCTTGCAAAATCTATGTAGAGTATGAACGGGCCTTTGCGGTTTTTGATTTGTACGTTATCCGTAGGTAATGGGAAACATTAGGTAAACACCCACGGTCACGTGTAGGAATGGTTGACAGCTACTATGTTTGATCAGGGATGGCGAATCTATGGCACGCGTGTCAATAGTGGCACGTTGGCAATGGCACTCGAAAAAAATTTCATTTATCAAGATTTCAATAAAAAATAAAAATTTGAATCGTATTATGTATGAAATTGTAGCTAATCTAATATCACAAGTATAAATAAATCGTTTACAAAGAAAATTGGTGAAACATACAGACATCGAAATGTTGGAAGTCTGAAAATCGCTGTCAGTTATATAAATATTTTACTAAAATTAGAAATTTAGATTTTCTGATATTACAATTTTGTCTACTGAAAACAGTAACACAATTTCACATTCAAATATAACAATTACATTTGTAATACGTATTATTCAATATTGGCATCTGATTGAAGCATAATTACGTATAATTTGGAAAACAAACACAAAAATTGACTTCATTAAACTTTCTGTTTATTTGGGGGCGAGGGGGGCACTCAAACAGTTTGAAAAACCTTGTTTGAAAAATTTTGACACTCCACCAAAAAAAGGTTCGCCATTCCTGTGCTAGATACTATCATAATTATTATTATTATTATTTATTTTTAATTTTTAACCACCCAATAACGTGTACTGATGAGAATAATGTAAACGACCCTTAAGTCAAACAGTGAGCTGACGAAAGAGTACGACTTTTCAGGCCCGAGTTCCAGACTCGTAGCTTACCGGCGCGTGACGTATTGAAAATAAAAACCCGCCGATCACAACGACCGATGACTTTCCGATTTTTAAACGTTTTCGAAAAAACTATCAGGTACCCGTGGAGTATCGAGTGACGTTAACGTAATGCTTCGATCACGATCGTTATCGTCATCATGACGTGGCGTGAAAACCCGCGGTACCGTTTCAAAGTGTACAATCATCACAAAACGGTTATTGATTACCAACTGATTCGTACAACGTCTGTCGATTTACCGAGGTTTCTCGGGTCGTCACTCGACCGTTAAAGGTCGAACTTGCTCGAAAAGGTCGACCGTTAGAGGCAAAAATACACAAATGTTACGTACGTCGCACCAGCTCGGGCCATTTCGAAATTTCGAAATTTGTTTATACCCAAATTTAGCACGTAATTAGCACGAATTGGCACGACCAAAATTAGAATTTGCATGACTTTAGTTTAAAAAATATTAACAAAATAACACGGGCCGAGCTGGAGCAATGTTTTACCAGCTCAGCCCAACCGAAAAAACAACAAATTCTAAACTTCAACTATGCCAATATTTAGCACGTAATTGGCATGAATTTACACGACCATCCCCAGAATTCGTACGTCACTTTTATAGGGGAAAAATCGGATTTTCATTCGGAGGTGTTGCGCCAGCACGGCCCATTGAACGATTTTCACGAAATTCTAAATTCCGTCTATGCCATTATTTAGCACGTGATTGGAATGAATTTGCACGACCTTCAAGTCGAAATTATAAATTGTAATTATAATTTAACGAAATCGACTGTTTTTACATAAAATTTCGTTTTAATGAATCTTTACATTATAAATTATTTATTTTAGATTTAACACACTTTATTTTTTTAAAGATGATTTGTTGTTTTGAAATATATAATATGTTACATTATTGAATATTATTTCATATAATTTCACTCTTTTTCGTTTTTCCCATCACACTGGTTTAATTTTTCAATTATATTTTCAACTAACTATATTTACATCATATTATTTTATTTAGGAAACTTAAAGTTAATATCGTGTAACTGTGTAAAAAATAGTATTATTAGTATAGATTACTGACATAGGTACGTAGATATGATAAACTGAGTGATGGCCACATATTTTTTGTACCTATCTGAGAAAGTAAAAATAGTCATACAAATATTATCACTTAAATTTAAAATGATTGTTTCTAAACAATTATTATATCATTACATTTAAATGTAATTTACATAACGTATACAATTTTATAAAGTATATGTGTTTTCTTAAACAATGACAGTTGAATGCTAATTTAATAACGAATAATGCCTTTTGTGAATCTATATCGGTTTAAGAGTTTAATGTACAAAAGTAACCATGCACTTTTTGAATACATAGAAAGATTCATAGAAAATAATGAATGAAAATTAAATTATTTATATACCAGATGATCGATGGCTGACATGTTATAATTTACAAAAAAAAAATGTTAAAATCAAATAAAAATATGTCTTTTAAGTTATAACTATTGTTGTTTATTTATATGTAAAAATCCGGAGAATACTTTATTTATTTTTTTTAGGGAAGACTTATAATAAGCAGTTGATGACTGGTATTTTTCTATTTTCACATCACAAAATATCGAAAATCGTTCGATGGGCTGAGCTGGCGCAACACCTCCGAATGAAAAACCGGTTTTTCCCCTATAAAAAGTGACGTGCGAATTCTTTTGATGGTCGTGCAAATTCATGCCAATTACGTGCTAAATATTGGCATAGTCGAAGTTTAGAATTTGTTGTTTTTTCGGTTGGGCGGAGCTGGTGAAACGTTGCTCCAGCTCGGCCTATGTTATTTTGTAAATATTTTTTAAACTAAAGTCATGCAAATTCTAATTTTGGTCGTGCCGATTCATGCTAATTACGTGCTAAATTTTGGTATAAAAAAATTTCGAAATTTCGAAATGGGCCGAGCTGGTGCAACGTACGTACAAATGTTTATTGCACAAACGTATCTGATCGGACTAAATCGAAAACAGACCGTGGCCGACCACGGAAAGTCAACCGAACCACCGGCTCGTTCGACTCTTCCGAGTAAAAGTATTTTATTTCCGAACGGTCTTCGACCGGCCCGGCAAGTCGTTATATTGTACTTACGGCTTAGAATGCTTTGGAACACTCGACGTCGGCTGGGGGTTATTATTTACTCGACGGTATTAGCGTGGTAACCGACCGGGGTCACTAAAAGCATAATAATATTACGTGTTTACGATTGAGTTTATGCCGCAGACACGCGTAAATATTCGCTTTGAAATAGTATTTTTACGTCGAGCGGTCGTGTAAATATTTGCTCGATCGTAAATCACATAACCCCATCGACTTCGGTGCGTTTCTAAGTTTATCTTCGTCCAGTTAATGTTTTAATACTACGGATTTGGTTCTCGAAGTAATCGAGTTCGATTCGGTTACTTACTGACTCTCAGAAACAATAACGTATATACTATATAACTATATTAAAATGATAAATTACGAGTCTATGGTTTCGGATGCATACGCAGTAAATGTATTTGAACGACAAATAAATAAACAAATACGATATCCTAATTTTACGATTAACCTTTGACGCATGAAACTTTTTAGTGTTTTAATCGTTTTTGAAATGCGATTTGTAATACGTTTTTAAAATGTTTTATTGAAATTTATTTTATTGAAATATATGCGTGTTATAATTAAAATTAAAACCATATTTGCTATATTCTCGACGTATTAAAATTGAGTAAAAATGAATTGGACTTTTCAGTAAACATACCAAATGTCATTGGAATCAAGCTTAACTGAATTATTGTGTACTCTATAGGGATAAAAATGTCCAATTAAAAATATTCCAGGAAAAAACTATGAAATAAATTGGGTTTTTCAAAATAAATTTGGAAAATTATGGCTCAAATAAAAATGTCATTAACAAATGTTTTTGATAAATACAAACTAGAAACTATACTAACGAATATAACTGAATTCATACAGGTTGAATCAAATTAATTAGTTGACGCATTATTATATTTTAACATTTAGTAATTATTAACTTCAGTAGTTTGGTACTTATGTCCTCAAAAAATATCAAAAATAGTCCAAGTATTATTATTTATATTAAATACAAATGTCCGAATCGCAAAAGTTGACACGCAATCAAGAATTTATTTTTTATTATTATTTTTTTTTTTTTTTTGGCGATTTGGATGCAGTAAAATAATTGTAGGTAAGCTAGGGTGACCATACGTCCCGTATTATACAGGATTGTCCCGTATTTTCACTTTGTGTCCCGTTGTCCCAACAAAAGTTATACGAGACGCATTTTGTCCCGTATTTTCAAGTCGGTCCCATATTAATCCCGTTTTTCTCTTCATTGTTAATTTATAAATTCTACGATATTTTTGTAACACAATATTCATTAGAACATATTTGAAATCTATACTTATCAGCATTATTTTTAGATTCTTGTCTTGACACATTTTAAAAACTTATCTTGCAATGAGTTTTAAAATATTCTATTAAAAGAAACTAAGTTACTCGATGAAACCAGTGAAGCACAAAAGTATACAAAAACATCAAAAGAAGAAATTTACCTGCCATCGTCTTCAAAATAATTTTTTTTTGGACTTTTGTGTACATGTTATACTTATTAATATTTTTATTTTATTTGTATTTAAAAACTATTATACAGCATACATTTAATTTGTTTTTTTTTTTTAATATATTCAGTTAAAATTAGAATTTCCTTTTTTTTTTTTATTATTAACTTAGTGTCCCGTATTTTTATTTTATTTTTATGGTCACCCTAAGGTAAGCGTACTTATAGGAATTTTATTCGTTTTATCGTTAAACAAAAACCACAAGGGACAAATCCTTAAAATAATGTCCTAATAATTGTTATTAACAACTATGTAAAACAAATATTCAAACATTTTTTGATAACTGGTTTGAGTATAGCTTTTTTTCGAAATCCCAAACAAATAGGACATTTTAATTTTTATGCATTTAAAATAATTTAAAGTGAAGTATTTTTAAACATTTTATCAAAAAGTACTGTTTTGTATTTACCGAACGATTTTTACCAGCAATTTTTTTCTGGAAAATTTGGGCATCTAGTAGTAGTGTTGTCATTTATCATGCATCGTTCACTTTCGAAACGAGACCAAAAAAAAAACAAAAAAAACAATTCAACATTGTTCGTATTAGTTCTCTCATGTCTCTCAAGGCGAGTGGAAAAAATTGCGTATTTACCAACGTACAAATCTGTGTTGCACTCGAAAAATATTTAAAACTAACCGAACGAAACTCAGTCGCGTGTGACAGTGTAAATTCATGACTGACGTTTTAAAATAGGTTTCGATCACCATTGTTCAATAAACAGCACATTATGCGAACGTCAGTAAGTGTCTAATCCGAAATTTCAATTTTTTCGTTTTTCATTTTTTTGTTTTTATTTGTGCGTATATACGCACAGGCGTGATATAGTGTGACCTAGATGAGGGATGGCAAATAAGTGACACGCGTGCAAAGGTTAGCATGCATGAGATTTATGATGGCACTCGAAAAACTTTATTTATATATATATATATATATATTTATAGATTTTTAAGTTAAATGCAAAAAATTGCACATATTAATAATTATATATATTTCCCAACGACGTATTGGTATCGTATCTTTATTACCATAAAAGATATGGAAATAATATTCCAGATAATTTTTGCTCCATAAAAAAATTGGCAATTTCATTGTAAACAATTTTCCCTTCAACCTGTGATTGCGAGTCTCTTTTCGGTATTAAATCATACGCTTTCAAAGGCTAGGAACAGACTAACGGAGGAAGATTCGGCAGCGTGTATTGCCTTGCAATCAACATCATAATATGAACCAGACACAAAAAAACTTTCAACCAATATAAAGCAAAAGATTTCTAACGAACAATAATAATAATTTAATAATTGTTTTACATTATTTCCATTTGTACATGCTTTCCTACATTACAATCATTAATTTTTCATTTTTTATTTTTCATTTGTATTTTTCTGTGTTAATAATAATAATTATGGCACGGCTGAATATTTTTTTTTTAATTATGTCATAAATTAGCACGTTGAAACAATCCTATTTGCCATCCCTGACCTAGAGCATCATGAGGTTAAAATATGTAGCCGTGATGCGGTCGCACTGTCGACTTTGACGCCAACGCAATCCATCGCGCTGGAGTTGCAAACCAATATGCGCAGGTGCTTGTGTAGCTTATGAATTAGTTACAATAGTCGTGGTTGGCGGTTATAAACGGACGAAACCGCAATAGTCGAACCACACGCGTCCGCCGGGAAATCATATTCAGCCAACACTCCACTTCGGTCTCGTTTCTCTGCGCGGAGTACGGCGTTTTGTTTAGTAAAATCTTTTGACAGTAAAAAAAAAAAAGAAAGAAAAAGAAAAAGAAATAATACCGTTTAATAAATGCTAAAAAAGAAAATTATTACATCATCATCGCCAAGGACAAATGTATTTTCGTCCACGATCTAAAAAAAAAAAAGTAAAAAATGCAGGAAATAACCCGAAAATTGAGTGAATCCATGGAAAAAAGTTACGCTGTCTCCGATATTTATTTAATTAAATGTAATCATCATTTATTTATATTTTTGTTTATCAATATGACTTTTGATTATCCGAACAAGCTAAGTGATCGACAACTTAAGATCACGTAGTTGATATGAACGTAAACATTTTTAAAAACACGACTCTGACATGGTTTTTATTTCTCGATATCGAGTGCATATTGTGACTTTCAGGTATCGTTTGTGATCAGCGTTTGGGACTTTTTGCCAAACCATCACCTCTAGGATCACTCCGAGGTCAAATATTCCGCATGACATTTTATTATCACATAAAAAAAAAAAATCAATTATATTTCCACGTCGGTCAATTGTTTTACGGCGTGTCTTACTCATCGTTGGCGCTTTTTAAATCAATCGCTCAATGACATCTCTCGAAAAGTCCATTTGTGTGCACTAAGGCCCGATGCACACGTGCGTTTTTCGCCGCTGCGGTGTCGCAGCGGTGCCTCAAATACGGCGTAATTAATATGTGATCAAATCGTGCAGTGCATATGTCTTGCGGCGCCGCTAAGTCACCGCTGCGTTCGGTGTCTGCCGCAGATAACAACGTCGCCGCAACGGCACCACGCACGCAAATCCGGTTCAGTAGTACATTATTGTATATCGACTCGTGCATACATCCGATTTTTCCCCGCAAGAAGTCCGAAATCGACAATGTTGACATTGAGTTGTTGATCGGTGAAGTCAAAAGTCATAACGAAATTTGGAACATCGCTGATGAAAATTTTTTACGATAAGACTAAAAAAACATTTCTAGCGGTGGTATACATAAGGTGACCATACGTCCCGTTTTGAACGGGACAGTCCCGTTTTTCGAATCTCTGTCCCGTTGTTCCCTGGGAAATCTTCGGGGCGCTAAAATGTCCCGTTTTCAAAAAGTAGACAGAAAAAATAATGAAAATAAATGTTCTTTGACGAAATATCGTTTTTAGAAAAAAATACAAGTATTTAATTTTGTAATTATTACACAAAAACATTTTGTTTATAATATGTTAATTACCTAGTAAGTTTAATAAGTTAATTTAATTTTTTTGTCCTTTAAAAACATTATAAGTACCACAGAAATTTGCTAGTAATATTATTAAATTAAAAATATTTGTTTGTAACAAATACCTAATTATAATTTTTTTATTTTTTTGTCCCGTTTTAATTAAAAAAATATATGGTCACTTTAGGTATACAGTCTCATGCACGTGTCTTGAGAGATTATCTTTGGAGTTACTTTTGTTGCTAGTTCGTCACTAAATGTAGTATAAAATTCACCTCTTAATAATCTACCATCTGTAAATGGGTGCACCCAGTAACGCCTATTATAAGTCCTTACATAACATTTTTGTGCACCAAGTAAGCAAAAATTGCCTTTTTTTTTGTAATAAACCTCCATAGTTGGTGACTGAATGGCAACTAAAGTGATGGTGGTAAACTAACGCAATGGTGTGTATTCAACAACTGCGGTGCCACAGCGGCACCGCAGCGGCAAAAAACGGACGTGTGCACCGGGCCTAATATACGTTCTGCATAAGCTAATGAAAAACTGTGTTGCTATAATTTAGCATTTTCTTATAAGTAATGTTTGATAAAATCGAGTTGAATTATTTTGTCAGAAACGTACATTTTACTGAAACCCATAATAATCTAATTGAAAAAATGTAATTTAATGAAAAAAAACGTGATTTAATGAAATCGGGACGACGACAATATTTAAATGTATTTTAGTAAATAACTACACAAAGTACACTTGTTCGACATTTAGATCTCATTTTGTAAACGGAAAAAAAACTGTTTATCTCAATGATTTGAATTATTTTCCGTATTTAAGTTGCAGCTTAACAAAATAAAAAATATTTCTAAACACTTTATTTTAGTACTTTTAAGTCAACTTTGGAATCGAGCTTCTCTAAATAATTTCGATTACACAATTCGTAAAATGTTCAAACTCATAGTACGATAACGACAATAACTCTGTATTGACATGATTGGCTACGCGATGGAAACTGAAGAAATCCTACGGAAGCACTTCCTGTGGTTTATCTACGCTCTTATTCGTGCTCCCACACTTGCGTGGCCGTAACGCCTGCACCGAGCGAGTACTTGACCAAAAAGACGATGGGTCTTTCGATTCGACGGCGAACGGCGGTAAGAATAAAACGACTCGTGACGTTTTCCTCGCAAAAAATTAAACATTCCCGAACGGTAAAGGACGCGTAATGCATCTTAAGCTGGTTTCACACGGAGCGGTTTAATTGCACGCGGTCGGAGTTAAAAATCGCGGCGATTAATCGCCTTTAATTAAACCAATATGTAAACATTGGTGTATTCACACGGGAAAAACCGCATGTTTTAAAACCGCTTTTGATCGCTCTCGTTCAATTTTTCAGAGGTTGCTAGCGGTTAATTTTTAAAATTAAACTACCTACATATAATACGATTGTTTAGACGGGGCGTTTAAACCACTGTGATTACAAGTTTTCATTCAACAATTTACCATTCATATGTTTGCACGAAATTTGTTGATATTATATTTAACATAATATTACAAACTTGTAATAATTTTTAAAACAAAACGAATTTTAAACATTTGATAACGAGAAATTCAAAAATAATTTAGTTACAATTTCGATAAGGAATTATTAATGTTATTTAACTACCAAAAAATAGTTACATTTTGAATTGTTGTAACCTAACCTAACACTGGTTAACTGTTATAAAAAGTAATAAGTCCACTTTATTAGAAGTCCATATAATTTTTCCAGAAATTAAAATCATTTAATAAAAAAAAAAATGAATTCAACTTACCTACATAAAATTAAGCTATTTTTATTTTTAGATAATAATTTGATTACATATTACTTAAGTTATGCGAATTCAAAAAAATGAAAAATTATTTTCGCTTTCCTGAACAATTTCAATTGTGTGACTTCAAACAAGTGTGCAATAAGCCATCGATATATTCTGAGGCATATTGAACCAATACACTGGTTCATAGAATAAAAGAACATTGTGTATTAAAATTGTACCTATATCTTAACGTGACAGTCAATTTTTCTTCTGGTGAAATTGGAACTCGCATATTCGTATGTTGTTTTACTAGATATTTACCAATATGTGAGACCTGAGATCATTGAATACATAATATTGTTAGCAGGTAAACATATTATGTTTTGGACACGTGTTTCTATTTTCAAAATGATTATATTATAATTAGTTCAAATAAATAATAAGTTCAAGAGACAATGAAAACCTTTCGAATTTGGCGGGTTAATTCAATGGCATTTGAATCGCACGTTATTTAATCTCTAGTGTGTATGGTGTATCACATCCACCAAAGTGGTTTTAAATCGTCGCGTATTTTAGCCGCGACCGCGCGCGATTAAACCACTCCGTGTGAAACCAGGTTTAAGTTACGATTCGGCCACGGTCTCGGGATAAATAGCAACACTATCCCGTAAACGACGAACGAGTGATAATGATATTTAATATTATTGTTTTTATGGTCATTCATATTATGCGATTGGCGAGAACCACACGTTCCCAACATTCTTATCGGTATTTCATGCTTTGTTTGTTTTCGCCGATCGATTGATTGTACGAAATTGTACATCATACCGTTCTGAATATACGCATACGTAAAACAACTTTTATGAATCATTTTGTTTTTTTATTTTATTCTCATATTAATTAACTACATTGAAGCCAGGAACAACCACGTAAACTCGTATACCTATATTGTGTTATTATAAACAATATGATATTAATCAGTGGTCCACAAAGGATTTTGCCATAAAAGAGCGAGCGTTTATTCAATTTTGTAAAAATGTATTTACAGTATATAATACCTACACGCGCGCGTGCACACACACACACACACACACACACACACACACACACACACACACACACACACACACACACATGTCACGAGTCGATTTTATGTATTCGCTAAAAATACCAATTTACATTTTTCAAGTAGAAATAATGAAATTGCATAATACAGTATCTAGTAGTGCTCTACGCGGTCTGGTCTAAGCTGGCCAGACAGGACCCAACCGCACCACAGTCCAGGCTTTTCGGTCTTTGTGTGCAAGACGCATCCACAGCCAAGTCTTTTTGGGTCTTAAATATTATTCTCGTCATACCGGTTTGAATACACTAAGTAAGAAGATTATAAACTTTTCTTTGACATTTATGAAAATATCCTAGTTTTTTTTTTATTATTATTATTAATTAACGAATTCGTTTAAGAATTAAAAAAAAAAAAAATGAAATTGCAGAGTTACATTTTTATCGATTCGGCTGAAATATTGCTAAGATTATCTTTTTTTTTTATTTTATCGTTATTCGCTATCTTAATCAACGCATAACAATAAATAATCTTATATAATTTACAGTTAAATGACTAGTTTCTATGTTTTTTTTTTCAAAATCCATCTAACCAAAACCAAATATTTGCCTTTAAATTACTTTTCATCCCAAGAATATTTTAATGATCTACTAAATTAATTTAGCTCGAGTCAACGTCAACATTTTTTTTTTTTACAAATTCACCGCGGTAAGAATAGTGTCCAAGTAGAAATTAATGAATGATTATCTGTATCTTCTACAACAGAATCGAGTAATTTTATTTAGATAGTATTCGATATAAAACCTTTTTTTGTATATAAAAAATGCGTCATTCATATAATGTAATAGGAATAACAGCAGTTTTATCATAAGTTGTTGTGATGTTATGTCTGAAAAAAAGGACTTAATATTTGGTAAAATTATAAAAGCATTTCATAGTGTGTTTGTGTTGAAACACCATTATCCTCGATTGAAGTCATTTATAAACAAATACGCTACCCTTCCAAATTAATTGATTGTCATTGACACACCATTAAGACCATGACTCTTTTCAAATGAAACTGTGAGAAAAATCAGTAATAATGTGCCAACTAAATTATACTCACCGTGGATACTGACAAGGACGGCGCATCGAGTATGCAATTCGACTACATACGTGCAACGAAAATCTATGGTTTTCTATGCGGAATGACAGTTTACTTTGACTTGTATTCATTAAAATAATATGTTTTTCTCTATACGGTCAACATCAGATTGTCCACATACATGTTTTTACTTTAGGAATATTTCTACAATACGTGTTCGACCGACCCGTGTGATTTTCTGTACCGTCACGAGTGCCACCAGGACAATGTTTGGGGCTACGTTTCGTTTTTATCAATATGTCATCAGATAGGTATTAAAATAGACATTAATTAAGTTGACGTGCATCCACTCAGTGAAGCCGAGTAGTAATTTAATTATTATGCCATATGATCGGTTTTATAATCAGATTCGGATTCGCTAGGAATCGAAATATATTTTGCATCGTTTCGTTCCCACCGAAAAATTTACTCAGAAAATATTATTATCGTAATAGAATAATCAATATATGAATTCAAGATTTTATCACAAATAATACAGATTCAGTGACAATATTCACTGTTTTAAAATCGAAACTGATTATTTACCTTTCGGCCACATATTTTGCGCAGATCAACTGACGGTTGTAAACTCTACCGATTTTAAAGACTTGTCATTTTGTCCGAACGTAATCTCCCTCGGGACAGTAATCACATTGTTTGTACATTACGATAAAATTGTATTATTCATTAAAAATATTTTGTTTTTTTGTTCCTTTGAACAGAACAATATTTTAAATCAGATCAAAACATTGAACTTTAAACAATATGATTTACGTATGATTTTGAATATTTAAAGAAAAATAATAAATATTATTTTAATTACGACTATAGATCAATAGTCATAAAATCACTTGATGATAAATACATATGATGAGAATCTCGGTCTTTGGGGAAAAAAATCGGGATGGTTTATTATAATGTGAGTAAACTAGTTTTAAAAACCTGTACTGTTTACATCCCATACATGCTATTGAACTCAGCCCTGAATGCTTGATATTTTTCACTAATACACGATTATGAAATGGTAATGCCAAGACGTTCGCTTGATGTATTGTAATCTAAAACGGTTTGGTCTGATCCTTAAAGTTCAGTTTGATATAAGTTTTAACGACAGAATCGCGGTATAGTATGATTTATTTTAACACGCAGTACAATATACGTATAATTATATAATTAACACTACAACTCGTCTGTGGTTATAATTTTTCCCGGAACGTAGTGGTGTTGCCGAACGCACGGGTGTTCTAAATTTATTTATATTATTGAGAAACATTTAATTACTTTAACTACATTTTTAAGATCATTTTTTACAGTCGGACCAGCTCGGTCTAATTCTAAGTTTTTTTTTTTTCAACCGTTTCGGTCTTGGTGTTTTCTAATGCAATAACAATGAAACGATCCGGTCCAGTCCTGGAGTTGGTTAAAATGTATCAGTCCGGTTCGGCAAAAAAAAAAAAAAAAAGAACGGACCGTGCAGAGCACTAGTGTCTAGATACACACACAATAAAATAATTCACTGTAATGATGTGCATACTATTCATTGGTCCAT
This sequence comes from Therioaphis trifolii, assembly GCA_027580255.1. Classification (NCBI taxonomy): domain Eukaryota; kingdom Metazoa; phylum Arthropoda; class Insecta; order Hemiptera; family Aphididae; genus Therioaphis; species Therioaphis trifolii. The sequence goes on from CM050405.1 coordinate 72,450,051, forward strand.
CATATTGCATAATGACGTATTATCATATTATGCTACTAGACGAAATACGCTTCATTTTATATAATACGTAATCGGCAAATCATGCGTTAGTTGATAATAAATTATCGACTTTAAACTCGATATTTTTGTTTGTTGTAAGTACGTTTTAGGTTAACAAAATTATATCGTTTATTTTGAATTTTTTTTTAAAAATCATTTTCTATTTTTTCTTTTTGAACGTTTGATATGACATATCGATTTTCTGCATATACGTATAGACAATGGGGGGTTTTAACACCAAAACTCCCTTTGTGTACGCCGATCACATTATGATAACGCATTGTTATCACATTATTATTATTATTATTATTCACTGGTAATTTCATTTTGTCTCTTGAAAACAAAGTTATCTGCTGGTTCATTATTTTTCGACCGATAAAAATCAAATTAAATACGTACCGTTAATCCAAATTGAAAACACATGGACGATGTAATTGGAATATTTTGATGTTGTTAATGTTTTAATAAGTTTCACGATAACGATTTAATTGAGTAGGTTATTGTTTGCTCGATTTGAAATATTCATATAAATTAATTTATAATCCCTACGATTTCGGGTCATGATTATTTTTGCGAAACAATTATGCATAATATCGTATGATAATTATCAACTAATAATTAGTTTTTTTTCTACGGACTTTTACAACTTTCTCTTTAAATTTTCTTATCGAATAATTAATTGTTCAACTATTTTTTTTTTTTTTGTTAAATTTCGTCTTTTGTAAAACCTAACGGGATCGGTGACCATGACCCGATATTATTTTCGACTCAATGCACAAAAGCTAAGAAGTTTAGGTGTTCATCTGAGATAAAATTGCCAGTATTCTTTTTTTCTTTTTTTTTCGTCTTTTTTTTACACGTCTTCTCAGTACGTCTCTTTGTCGAAAAGTTTAATATCTGCCATCATAATATTATGGTTTGTATGGATTTTTTTCTCGTTTATCGAATTCATCACAAACTTCATTATTCCAGGAACAAATTCTCAAGATTATTAAGGTACACTTTTATAAATTCCATCGAAGCACAAAATACGTTAGTATAAATACTTGCCTTTTCAAAACTAACTGCAGTGATTACCCACACGTTATCTTCCGTTGATAATAATCGTGTAGCTCGCATGATAACACGGTCAGTTTTAGCAGGTCAAATTAAAATAAACAATTATCCAATAACGAACATCGGAATGTTTAATCGGTCACCAGTTTTTGAGCTAAACATTAAGTCGATTTTACTCTTTAGTTCTGCTCATAGTCATTTCAATAATGTCATGTATTCGTCATTCGACCACAATTTTCAAGTGTTATTGTGTTGATCCGGCTTTCTCGTAAACCATTCATTAACTTTCAGTGTTCCTCAAACGTATTTGTTTTTGATGTCAACAGCGCAAAGTAAAGTGTTCGTCAATAAACTCACCCGAACCGTACGACCATAGCTCATAGTCAAACTATTAAAATTAAAAATAATCTTCCGTGGAAATTCGAAAGACAATAAATTACGTGTTTATTCGAATTCAAAGTGTTTTTAATGTGATTCAAATATACGGTGTTGTAATGAATTCGTATTTAATTACTGTTTTTGGACGTTGCAAAAGGAATAGATGGCTTGATGTTGTGTCGGTGGTGAAAACTCGCTGACATTTTGTAAAAGTTAAAATAAGTAGAAGAAAAAAATATGTAGGTAATGAATAGCGAATAATATCGTTCCTGATGTCACGTCTCTTTCACCGTCTTGCCTATAATGAATACTACTACGTGAACTAACCGTAGGTTAATACTATTTCATTTACTCGGACCACTATTTTAATTCAATAATATGCAACTTAAATTCAAAACCCTTATTTATGTTTGATCTTATCGCATACCAATTCGTAGTACGACGAAATCATAAAATATGCGTCCTGTCCAAGTATTCTAGTTTGTCAGTCTTTGACTTATGGCGCAGCCCCATGATTATTATAACCAAATACCTTCGTAAAAGATTCAAGCTAGCCACTGTTGATTAACTTGCTGAAATTCATTGTCAACGACTACATGCTAAATTAACTACTTAAATTCTCTCATCGGTAATACTCAACAAAAAATGCATACAAATATTTTAAATGAACTTAGACATCGCGAGTTTCTACTTAATTAATTATAATAATGTATCTATATTATATATTAAAACCAACAAAAACGCATAAATTGTTCATAAAATTACATAAAAATATATATGAAAGTAAAAATTTACTAACAGAACAAAATTAATTAAAATATATTTCGTTTTTTTTTTTTTTTTATGAGTTTCTAGATTTTTAGTTTTACCTACAATCTGAATGTAATTTAATTCATTGGAATAGAGATGGATATAGAAATATTTGATAACATTTAAATTTTCCATTATAATTAAAAGTAAAAAATTAAAAACGTTTATTCCCAATATTGGTAAACGTAAAATTTAAATATGGTTTAAATAATCAATTACTTAAAAACTCAATAAAATAAATGACGTTTACACTGTCGTAACGTTGGATGAATTATACACATATATTCATATTAATCTATGAAATTACATCGAGTATTGTTTGCGAAAATCTGCAACAATTAAAGATTGATCTCCATTGGACTACAATAAATATACATATAAAAAAAATAGTATTTACTCTTGAGAATTTTTATCCAAAGATTTAAAAGTCGACACGTAACAGCTTTTTTACGGTATTTGTTTGAAACGTATGGGTTTTATAATATTATAATATATATTATTTGGAAATCACATTAATTAATGCAATGTGGAATCCATTGAATAATACTTTGGAAACGTTTATGTGTTCCAAAGTGGATTTCAGGACGTCTCTTAAAGTCCTCTCGTTCGTTGTTCGTCTCGAAAGTTTCAAACAGAACACAAAGGGGTATTCAAAAGTTGATGTGGGCGTTTTCGCCGGAATGTAATAAATTCTGAACAACCACAATAATTATTGAGTTCGTGATAATTAATAACTGATATGAAATGTGACTTTGAGGAACGAGGAATATTATGACGGGATAATCTTCGGTAGATGTGATTCCAGTTTCATTTGTCTTCTTTTGAAACACGATCGTTAACTGTAATTTTATTTGATCTTATTTGTTTGCCGACCGTATATGTAGAAAAAAAACGAATATTTTCGTGGGGGAAAACCTAAAATCACTTCCACGACGAGCGAGATAAAAAAAAAAAAAAAAAATCAAAATAATAATGATAACTAACAAGACGGTTTGAACGTGTCCAAATGGAGTACTGTTCACTTGCAAACGAAATTATTTTATTGTTATTTAAATTTCGGAATAACAATTACACGCTCGTAAAGTTCATGTAGTGCCCGTCGTCCGTTCAATATCACGACGTAGGTGACTGGCAAATTTCCACGACCACCGTTGTCCAGGTCTGTACGAAATTTGTGCGAGTTTCAGTATCAATGAATATATTATATTCATAGCATTACGACGTGTACGGCTTAGTTTTGAAGTCCTCGTACGAAGTTCGGTTTTGCTGGTTTGTCGTTTGTTTGATTTTTTTTTCTATCACAACAACAGATCGACCGTGCAAAAACGGTAAATTATTTTGTTAAATACGTATTGAATGCTCGTTCATATTCCATACATATAACGGTATACAATTATATAATAAATAACGGGAAAATCAGGTCGTTATACAGTCAAATAAACTATGAAAGAAAAGTCTGAATCATAATGGAGATATAAATAAAATAAGTAGGTTGTTAGGATTTTTGCGAGACAATTTATATTTTTCAAAAAAATATACGAATATGTATTATAAACTATATGAATATAGTTGTATAAACGCATAACGATTTCCGCATAGCAAATATTATTTTCTTTAACATATTATATTGTGCAAGTACACGGACGTATGACGTATAATATACGTTTTTTGTTTTTTAGTACAATTTTTAATACTCAAAGCGCAATTTTCAATAGTTTTTAGTGCAGTACTGCAATCAATTATACTAGTTTTTACTGCTACACAGCCCTAGTAATGATCATTTACTACCTACGAATGAACGGCTCACACACACGTACTAATATTATTGTTCATATAGCACCTCTTAAAAATGACCTGTTTGCAATACTCTTATTATAATTATTAAATAAAAATATTTGTATTTAATCACTTAACCTATCTACCCTTCTTACCCACCCACCCGAAAAATTATCGTGAGGCAATTGCCTCAAAAAATTTCTCTTCGGCACGCCACAGACGTGTATTGACCCAAAACAATAATTATCAGAGAAAATGACGACACTCGCGTGTTTGTCACGTATTCCTTACGGTATCTGTATGGTTAACTTTGTGTGTGTGTGTGTATGCGTGTGTGTGCGTGCGTGCGTGAATGCGTGTGTGTGTGTGTGTGTGTGTGTGTGTGTGTGTGTGTGTGTGTGTGTGTGTGTGTGTGTGTGTGTGTATCATCAAGTCACGTTTCGAACATAGTCACGTGAATGAAATGTTATGCGTTATCCGAATTTCCCGTCTGGTGTTACGAAGTCACATGCGATCATGGCACCTCGCATATTACTCACTCGTTTTATTAAAAAAAATCATGACTCGGTCGGGAACGAGTTCATCGGTACGACAAAAACGGACGCATCATTTTTTCCCCAATCGTCCGTCTCCCAGTCGGACGCATTTCGTAAATTTACAAACCCGTGTGAGTTTAATTTTAGATCGAAATTGGTCACTGGCCAATTCTTAGGATTTCGTCGGCCCCGGGCCGATTTCAAACACCGAGGAGTGACCGTTTGTCAAAGCCACTTTTCGCTGAAAGAAAAACCACTTAGCGGGAAACAGATGACCGGTACTCGTTCGGTGACGACAATTGTATAGCCTCAAAGTCTTCACAGTTCTCGTTCCTGTCCATTTTTAAAGTATACATGGTATATAACACATATTATACGACAGTAGCTTCTCGTTGAAAACACTACACAACGTAAAGTTGTCGTATATTTTTGATCGTACATCCGAATTAGTGACTTCTACGATCACTGATTATGATATCACCACCTTCTAGTGTCTTTATTTTTACTATCGAGAACAATTAATTGATAAGGATACTGTTTCGCGTTCTTCGTGCACCATCGTGAAGGGCGTCAGTCGTATGCGTTTATCGTGGAAATGATCCAATCAATTTTATTTAATTAGAATTATTTCATTAAACTCTCAACTTTTACCCGTATGTAAGTAAAGCATACAAACGTGACACGTAAGTGCACAAATCCATGTACACTATATGAACGTAGAAACTTAAAACGATGTTGTCATTTACCTTCATAGTGTCAATTAGTGCCATTTAATTGTCATAGACGTGATATAAAACTAAACCGTGACTAAAACTAACAGTTTGATTTTTCAAATCAACCGTTCGATTATAATATTCGAAAAAATCAACTTGACCAATCAATTCATTTTTAATTTAAAACTACAAATATTAACTAAAATTGTGAATCCAAACAAAGATAATCGGCTTCGATACAATAGTTTAAAGTTACGTTATGTTCATGATCGTGTTTTTGTTGTCGCAGTGAGTACACATATTGTATTTACGTGATATTCTGTGTAGTACATTTGACAATTTTATGTTATTTTTATTGCGCACAAATTGTACATCACACCGCAATGCGTTGCAAACAATAAAAACGCTTTGACGGAAAAAATCGCTCCATCCTCGAGCATCTCTCGGCAATAAAATTTACCACGACGAAGTACGTCGAAAATTAGAGAGCAGAGTCCTGGGGAGTGTGTCAAAACGCCATTTTCATTGGGCCGTTTCGATTCCGTGACAAAATGAGGGAAAATAGTAAAACCATTAAAAGTGTTGTTATAATATGAAGTACAAAACAAACGTTATTTACTCTTTTCGGTATGGTTTAATTATCGTATATTAATTATTTGGAATTCACGCGTACGGGGAAAATTATAATATCGTTGGTGCATTTTCATAATTAGATAATAGTGATTAAAAATTTAAAATCATAATAGTGTTTAATATATTATGTCCATCTCATTTTTTTTTCTTTCGTGAATTACATACGTTTAACATTTTAGATTCTAAGTAAAGTGAAGAATATATTTTGTATTACAAAAATATAAGAAAATAAATAAACAGCAAACTTGAAACTTAATTACTCCTTAGTGTATGTAATTATTCGCATAATTTCGATTGAAAATATGGTAATATAAATTGATAGTAAAACAAAATAACTAATAATATTGATGTAAATTTCAAAGGAGTCGATTAAAAGGGCGTATTTACACACGTGTTGGGATTCTCAAGCGTTGATTATTCATAAATATTCCACGGAAAATAGGTTTATCGTGAAAGTAGAGTAAGCATTCCACCGAAATTTCCAAGTCAGTGAAAATATTCAAAAAAAAATGTATCAAGACAAAAATGTTCAGTATTATCCAATATACTCATCACGAATTTTGATTGAAGATTTTGCACAATTCTCTAAAAAACCGTGAGATCGTTTTCCTTTAATTCGTTTCACTGAACACATTATTTTCTATCGACTTAAATAGGATAAATTATGTTTCTCTTACGGATAACTTTTTACTACACATCACGGTGATTTAGAACCTTTTTTGATTTACATCCGTTTGCCTCGTCGAACTTCTTATCGGATCGTGAGTTTTACGTCGTTTCAAAAGATCGAGAATGGCCGCTCTACAGGCTTTGTCGACACGTTCTGTCTGCACGGAGTACGCGTTAGGTTCAAAACGCACACGGTCACCCGTGGTGCGACGACTGCACGTGTCGGTTTCCCTCAAAAACCATTGCCGTTGCGCGCGAGACGACGACTGTATTTTTACCGGCGTTAGTGGACAGTGTGCCCGGAAAACATAAAAGTAATTATTGTATAAACTATTCAATACACTGTGCATTTTTTCCTTTTACTGCCATTCCCGATTGTTCAAAATATTGGTATTGTTCCGTTAACGTGCTTTTGGAAACACGAAAAGTCGTATATTAGATCACGATCAGTTTACACGATTTACGAATACAATCGTTTATTGACAAAATGGTCTAAATATGTAGGAAAACACGGAATCATCGAGAAATACGTAAAAACACGTATTTATGGTGAAATATCGTGTACGAATATATAAAATTAAATGTGGTTATTTTTATTGATGATCACTTGAAATGAATTTATCTCTTGCCTTAATTAATTTATCAAGTCACTGTTATATTTTGTATTATCATATTTAAATGCCGAGCCCTAATCATAACTGTCGACGACGATGACGTGATACGTGTGGTGGATCGCCGTAACGATGCTCGTATTACGTTTACGGTTAGATCGCACGGTCATTTACAGTTCACAACGCGATCACGGTCGGCGAACGTCTTGGCATAACCATTTTATATAATCGTGTATTAGTGAAAAATATCAAGCAGTCAAGGCTGAGTTCAATAGCATGTATGGGATGTAAACAGTACCGGTTTTTAAAACCAGTTTACTCACATTATAATAAACCTTCCCGAATTTTTTCCCCAAAGACCGAGATTCTCATCATATATATTTATCATCCAGTGATTTTATGACTATTGATCTATAGTCGTAATTAAAATAATATTTATTATTTTTCTTTAAATATTCAAAATCATACGTAAATCATATTGTTTAAAGTTCAATCTTTTGATCTGATTTAAAATATTGTTATGTTCAAAGGAACAAAAAAACAAAATATTTTTAATGAATAATACAATTTTATTGTAATGTACAAACAATGTGATTACTGTCCCGAGGGAGATTACGTTCGGAAAAAATGGCAAGTCTTTAAAATCGGTAGAGTTTACAACCGTCAGTTGATCTGCGCAAAATATGTGGCCGAAAGTTAAATAATCAGTTTTGATTTTAAAACGGTGAATATTGTCACTGAATCTGTATTATTTGTGATAAAATCTTGAATTCATATATTGATTATTCTATTACGATAATAATATTTTCTGAGTAAATTTTTCGGTGGGAACGAAACGATTCAAAATTTATTTCGATTCCTAGCCAATCCGAATCTGATTATAAAACCGATCATATGGCATAATTATTAAATTACTACTCGGCTTCACTGAGTGGATGCACATCAACTTAATTAATGTCTATTTTAATACCTATGTGATAACATATTGATAAAAACGAAACGTAGCCCAAAACATTGTCCTGGTGGCACTCGTGACGGTACAAAAAATCACACGGGTCGGTCGAACACGTATTGTAGAAATATTCTTAAAGTAAAAACATGTATGTGGACAATCTGATGTTGACCGTATAGAGAAAAACATATTTTAATGAATACAAGTCAAAGTAAACTGTCGTTCCGTATAGAAAACCATAGATTTTCGTTGCACGTATGTAGTCGAATTGCATACTCAATGCGCCGTCCTTGTCAGTATCCACGGTGAGTATAATTTAGTTGGCACATTATTACTGATTTCTCTCACAGTTTCATTTGAAAAGAGTCATGGTCTTAATGGTGTGTCAATGACAATCAATTAATTTGGAAGGGTAGCGTATTTGTTTATAAATGACTTCAATCGAGGATAATAGTGTTTCAACACAAACACACTATGAAATGCTTTTATAATTTTACCAAATATGAAGTCCTTTTTTTTCAGACATAACGTCACAACAAATTATGATAAAACTGCTGTTATTCCTATTAAATTATATGAATGACGCATTTTTGATATACACAAATAGGTTTTATATCGAATACTATCTAAATAAAATTAATCGATTCTGCTGTAGAAGATACAGATAACCATTTATTAATTTCTGCTTGGCCACTATTCTTACTGCGGTAAATTTGTAAAAAAATTAATATTCTTGAGATAAAAAATAATTTAAAGGCAAATATTTGTTTTTGGTAAGATGGATTTTGAAAAAAAAAACATACAAACTAGTAATTTAACTGTAAATGATATAAGATTATTTATTGTTTTGCGTTAATAAAGATAGCAAATTACGATAAAAATGAAAAAATATATAATTTTAGTAATATTTCAGCCGAATCGATAAAAATGTAACTCCGCAATTTCATATGTTTTTTTTTTTTAATTCTAAAGCGAATTCATAAAATAATAATAATAATAATAATGAACTAGGATATTTCATAAATGTCAAAGAAAAGTTTATATTCTTCTTACTTAGTGTATTCTAACCGGTATGACGAGAATAATATCAAATATTATTATTCTTCCTTTAAAGTTCACATTAAATATATTCATATTTTTGTGTACGAATATCTTATTGAAACGAATCGAACGCAGTTCAAATCAATATTTTCTACTAAAAGAACCGAGACAAAAAAAACAATGAAATGAAATAACTATTTGCTGCCATATCGTGCTATACGACTCTACGTAGTTTCCGGGAGCCACGTATTTAATTTTTTTTTTTTTTTTTTTTATGCCAGTGGCGTCGTAAACCAATATTAGATACTTTTAAACGACTAATTATCGTCGGAAAAACAGATTCGTTTTCACAAAACCGTTACGTCACATCAACCGAATTCCGTACGAGTCGGCGGGACAGCGTGAATATGATCGCCACCACGGGGAGAGTCGTCTCCCGTTTTGTTTTTATTATTTCTTCGTCGCCGAGTCGTTGGTGAAGGCTTGAGCTTGGGTGTGCTCGGCGAAACCCCCACGATTTTTTCCTCTCTTCGTCGTAACAATTTGCCGATATCGACGCGTTAATTACGTGCCGGTTAACGTTATCGAACGTCACGTGACGTGCTGTTTTTACGACGGCGACCATTAGCGATTATTTAGTCGTGGAAGGATACGCTGTTACTTTAAAAAAAAAAATAAATAAATAAATAATAAGTAAAAATAAAAAAAACACGACAAAGACACGAGATCAAAGAAAATCGTTCGAGTATCGTTCGGTAAATCGTCTGAAAAGTATAATTATTTTTTTTTTTGCTTTTTTTTTCATTTTCTTTTAACCGAAACGAAAAGCTCATTATTTTACGTCTGTAAGTCCACGTCGCGTATTCGGAAAAAAAAACGAGCACGCGCCCTGTGGCCCAGCGCGTCGTTCCGTACTCGCGATTGTCGCGAGACAATTACGACGGTGCGTAGACGAATGAAACGCGCTGGTTGGCACACGATTTTGTCCACTCCCTGCCCGCCGGATCATCACGCTAACGATCCGCGACCGACGCGACGACGTTCAGCGATCGCATGCCGCCGACAAAACCAAACGAGACGATTTTCATTTCGCCGCCGCCTCGTACACGGTTCCGCGGTGTCTTCCGTGATTTTCTTCTTCAAGCCAAAAACCGTCTCGCGCGAAAAACCACGTTTCGTTCGTAGAAAACACCGGGTCTGCCCTTTGGCCGAACACTTAACGGCTGAGCCACGACCCGTGTTAGTTTACACCAGGAATAAATCGGTGAATTCCGACCTTCCCTCTCTGTCACGTTCTATTTTTTATTATTTTTTTTCAACTCCTCTCTCTCTCTCTCTCTCTCTCTCTCTCTCTCTAACTCTCCCTTTCTCTCTCTCTCTCTCTCTCTCTCTCTCTCTCTCTCTCTCTCTCTCTCTCTCTCTCTCTCTCTCTCTCTCTATCTCTCTCTTTCTATCTCTATCTCTCTCTCTCTCTCTATCTCTCTCTCTCTCCACAAGGTACGAGCGGAAAACTTTTACGCGATCGAGACCGCGTCATCCCGCACATTTTGCGTAAATTTCCACCTTCTTTGTTATGTATTCTGCTCTTTTCCCCGCACCGTTGGTTTTGACCTGGCATTATAACGCGTTCCGTTGTCGGTAAGTCGCAACATTACGAACGAGCCGAAATAATAAATATAGCAATAACTGTTATAATAAAATAAAGTAAAACACGTTTTAACACGTTATTCTCGTCTTAGGTTCTAGCCGTGTGGACGGTCACGGACAAGTTATTTTATTTGTAATCGCTCGAATTCAACGGTGATAGCGAAGCGATTAGCCGAAGGAAAACTACGAGCGTCAAGTACAGCATAAATATTATGTACGCGTAATACACTATAGGTCACCTCAAAGTTTTTATTTTTATCTATTTTCTCGAACATGTAATGATATGAGTATATAACGTGATTCATAAATAGACGTCAAGCACGTACTCAGATTTTTTTCGTTTTTTGAAAAGGGGTCCGAGAGGCGGGGTTTCAAACGTTTAAGTTAAAAATCAAAATTGATCTTTTCGATAATTGATAAAAGCAAATAGAATTTCCACGTATAAAACATCTAACACACAGTATATTACACAATATGTCTAAAATATAGCTACATTTCATATACTTGTTGGTACCTGTATCATTATTTGATTTTTTCATTCGCAATTTCGATAAAGAGTGGCTATAACCCAAAAGCGATCTTGAATACAAGCCCTGTGACATGCATGATTGGTATTGATCGAACGCATAAAGTAATTTAATATTTTAGCGAAATTCCAATATAAATAATATCAATTCAGTCACACACACACACACACACACACACACACACACACACACACACACACACACACACACACACACACACACACACACACACACACACACACACACAAATTAATCAATCATTTGTATTATTATTTTTTTTTTAATGTGTTAGGTGTATTGACGCATCAGCACTATAAACATCTCCCAACTAAAATGTATTCACTGATAAACGATGTGGAGAAAACGTATAAAATAATTTGTTCGAAGAAAAAGAAAAGAATTTAAAGTTTTCTCAATTTGTGATGAAAGTAAAAATAAAATGTTATGCTCGGTGAATTCACGTAACACTTTTCCGATAATTTAACCACGCCGTTACATAAAAACGAATGGCTCTGGAACATTTACAGTATATACGTACACGTCAGCTCAGTTCACTGACTTCCGATATCCTTTTCGCCAACACCTTGTTCATGTCTACGTTTCGTCGTATATTTATTGGATTCACTCGATTGTAGGACCGGAACGTGGATGACTTTTGTATTTATTATTTTTCATTTTTTTTTTTGAACATCATTGACGATGTACTCTTAGCTTATAATGAGTCTTGCATCTTTTCGTCTCTGTCATTTTTTAGTATTTCTCACTTACTCACTGGCGAATATAATCATGCGATTGTTATTTATCATTGCATATTATGATATGTATATACAACTATTTTCATAAATAAAAAGAAAATCTTTCAAACGTTTGATAGGTCAAAAATAGTGTTCAAATTCATACTTAAATCTAAATACATACGATTACATACTTCGATTATTAATTTGAAAATAAATAATGAATTTTGTGACAGTCAAATACGAACCTTTTAAGATGTTTAATTTTTATCAGAGGTTTTTTTTATCTTTTCAGCACATTTTTTGTGTTTTTGTGCCATAAATACATTTTCTTGAGTGTTGTTATAAGTGTTGCTGACATTAAAATCCAAGTCCTAGTTATAAAGAATTTTCAATATTTATGTTTTGATCATTTTACAAAGTGTTATACAAATAAAATTAATAACTTTATACAAACTTAAACAGAGATTTTAAGTTGGAATTAAAAAATACACAATCATTGTTTCACATTACAAACTATGAAGAGACAGTCAGTTGTTGAAAACAAAAATCTTTGTACAAATGCAACTACAAATAATATACATAATGGGGAAAAAGAGTTCGACTCTCCACAAAATAATAATGATAATTAAGCCTTTTGTATTTTTATATAGTTAGAACCGCTGAACTCATTGGTCTTTTATTATTTTCGCATCGCAAATGTGCATATACCGTTATTGAAACTCGATTCTGTGGTTCCAGGAGGTGGCCAATATTTTTTTGTTTATAACTCAGTGCGGATTGAACTTTGATTTGTGTTTTTTTAACTAGTTTTTTATTTGATACAAAGAAAACTGATAAAACTAATCAATCAATACACTAATGTTACTCAATTTCGGACGAATACAAACTGTGGACCAAATTTAACAGTGTTTAGTATGGTAATATCCATATATATATACCTTGCACACCTGTTAATACATTTTTTATTTCACTCTGATTTCAAAATGGATCAAAATGTAACAATTACATTTTTGTTGGTTATAACGTGTTGAGGATGTTTAAAAACAGGAGATACATTGAAAAACGTACTCCCGAGTACTTATTCGACTGAAAGTACTTAAAACGAATGCCAAACGATTGTTCGGAAAACCTCGTATTAAAAAATTTAATAAATGGTGTCGAAATATTCCTATGATAATAATTTACTATTGATCTTCAACAATGATTTATTTTCATTTTAATATGTCTTGTTATAAATAGTGATTTATATTTTGAAAACAAAGAACAAAACACTAAAGTATTTCAAAGTCTCTAAAGATTATTATGGAACAAATTCAAAATTATTCATTACACTGGGTTAAATCACAACGGTTGGATCGTTGTTGTGAGACGCCCTTGGCACTACAGTTTTGTTATTATTAAAATGGATCAGAGTACAAACTTTAGTAAAACGAAAAACGGCTTGGCGCAGCAGTTGAATTTATAAATTTTGCTGGTGATTCAACTCACTGAAATTCTGAGATGTGAATATTATACGAAAATAATTTCACGGTCAAAATGCGTCATCCGAAACAGCGGTTGTCGAAGAGTTCAAATTGGTAGCCAAATAATGTCACACCCTTTTGTTATGATAGCATTAACGAGTTGTTACGAACCGCCATGGTTATTAGATTGTAAGAAATAATGATAAATTGATAAATTTACTATACTAAAATTTAAATTCTAATGAAATCAAATTATTCAAAACGAATTTTACGATAAAAAGTTCGTACTATAATGCAGTGTACGCGACTAATACATTAAATCGAATGAATCGCTTGTCGTAGTCTGTCGGAAATGGTTCCGACAATCATTGATGTGACAGATTCGGTGAAATTCACTGCCATAGTCGGTGATAAATGCGTCCGGCCGATTTCTAAATTAATTTTCTATTTTAGTTTTCGGAGAAAATCCATTTTCGACCGTAACTATCGTCGTGATAATATTGCAGTACAAACCCTCATTGGCTATTTCGCGTGTCGGTGACCCTGAAAAATGTGTTGTGAACTCGCGAACGGGATCGTGGCCGCCACCGAGTTGAGAACCACTGATGTGAAACACGTGAATAGATAGTTTCCGTCTGGCCGGGTCTCGTGGCCGAGAGATCGACGAACGACCAACCACCCTGCCGGTAAACGGTCCGGTCCGCCCCGAGGGAATGTTCCACGGCGAGCGGAAAACGCCGTTTTCCCGGGGGTCCACCGCACGGCGGTCGGTTCACGCAAATTACCGTGTCGCGAAAGTTCGGATCAAAGTGCAATTTCCCAAAAATTAACGCGCGCCAAAACTTTGCAGCCGGTACTTTGTACGGTCGCCCCGTGTACTCGCCGTCGCCAAACAGTGCACGTCCCTCCGTCCGGTGTCCGGCCGACGTGCGTCCGCGAAGGAACGGGAAATTCATCAAGTCGAACGCGACACGCTTTTGTCGACGACGGCCCGGATCTCCGGGCAAAGTTTCACGCCCTCCTCCACGCCCACCCACCCTCGGCCGTCGAGATCGCAGAAAACGAGACGACGACGGCGACGACGGCGACCACGATGATGCTACGGGACAGTGACCGACGCCTCGTAGACCGCGAGAGTTTCCGGTACCGTCTCCACCCGAGCACCGCACGCGGTGAAGATATTAAATCGATTGGAAAATCTGAGATCACGTATTTGACGACCGATCGCGGGACTACGTAAACAAAGTTTTCCGTCGATTTTTAGGTTCTGAATGAAAAACAAGAATATTGATTATGTATTATATTATTGTTTTTACATCGATGGTTTTTTTTTTTTTAATTTATTTATTTTTATTTTATGGATTTCACCACGTTCTCGGTTAGTATGAATAGACCATAAGTTTTTTCCGGCATCTCAGTAGGTTATACATTTCATCTATTTTGTTCTTTAAAACGATTTTTTTCTCTATTCTCAATGGTTTTTTTTTCGAATTTTATGCAAGAGCTCCCTACAAATTTATTTATAACTGCACAATTTTGGTGTACATAAGTTTTTTTGTAAAATCCATGTTTGATATTTGACTGCAAATTCAAAAATTATATGGTTAAACACTGGACATTTTTTCAAAATATCAAAATAACTCTGATGAAAACTTGAGAATAGTTTCAAAATAATTTCACTCCTTTTTGGCTATACACAGAACTTTAAAATTATTTTAAATACTTATCTTATTTATTAGAAGTAAATATGTTATACAATTTAGAATATTTGTTACTAAAATCTCAAAATATAATATCGTTTCATTCATATCATTAAACGAGAATATTAAAAATGTAAAAAATTTGTCTTTCTTGATTTGTTCTTAATATGCGCGTTTTAAGTAAGAATTTTGACAAAAATCATTAATTATTACACGTAATATATTTAATAAAAAGCGTAATATAAAACTTTTAATCATTAATTCGGTGAACCTTTTTATTGACCGACGAATAGACCACATATGTATATTTCGATCTATGGTTTAAATTTCATAAATATTAACTGAATAAATTATTTTTCATGCACTTAAAACGGGGATTATTATTAACTTGTTTTACGTAACATGTCAGATTTACTTTGATTTCATATTGTTTGTAACTTTTGGTTATAAATTATTTTTATTTTATATACAAGCTTATTTATACGTAGTTTTGGTTACATTTCAGTTGTTATAGTATGTGGTAACGTAATTTTTTTTTAATAACCTAGAAGTTTATTATAAATACAACGAAATTAAGCATTTTTACGAATAGTATTAAATTTACATGCATTTTTCCCGTCATTATTCCAGAAATTTGAAACTTGAAAATCACATCTGCTATTTACCATAAGCTTATTAAATTTTCCAAAAACTTAACTAGCTGATATAAAACAATCATTCAAGTTTCACTCAGAATCGTTTTCCGAAAACAGTCATCTATCGTTGGTTTTTTATATAAAATAATATCCTGTTACACGTAACGTTCGCCTATCTTAAAAGTGGCTTATCTAAGATATCCCCAACACCATTATTTTATTCAAGTACCGCAAAAAATTATGATTTAATGTATATACATATATTAAACTATATAGTTTTATATCAATTCTGGATACTACGAAATATATCGATACAGAATTTGATCTGAAATAACATAATTACGTATCATACGTGATTTTTCTTCTCGACTCAAGGGATTTTTTCCGGCTACTATTCGGTTATAGCAATCACCAATGCTTGTTTTTCAAAAAATATCGAAGATCGCTATTGATATGATATGAGCTGAGAGTCCCATCCCGAACGGGTGAAGCGAGTGATGGTGGCTTGCCGACTTGACGTCACTAATGGAAATAAATGTCGGAAGTGTGCCACAAATGACCAGTCTTGTCATATTGAACGTAATGGAGGCTTAACCTTTTTTTATTATTATTTTTTTTTTGCGAACCATTTACGGTCAAAATTATAAAAACTCCCGATGAATAGTGACAGTGGAAGTGAATTTGTTTTTAAAGTTATTTTGTAACAAACGATATTTTTTTAGAAAAAATCATACATTTTCACTCGAGCGTGTGATTTTGAATGACACCCTACGTTACGATGATAATTAAATGCAGGAACCATTCGTCTCTTCGTTCGGCGTACGATAACGTGTCGAGTAGTTGGGACGTGATATTCCAAGAACACCGACGGACGGAATACCGAACGGAGAGTAGCCTGACGGCGAACATTCGCGGTGATATTCTCGGCAATGTGTTCCGCGTATGAACTCGGTCAGAGCGACGAGTATGATCACACACACCTCTACGGTCGTTTGCTAAATATCGACCGTGATTGGTTTTACGTGAACGACCGGCACTCGAATACCAATCGATCATTTTTGTTCGATCACCTCGATTCAAATATAACATAGCCGTTTAATATTCCGGGCGAACGTTCGTCGCGGTTCGGGATCGCGTCCGTCACGCGAACATCCGTGACGTGTGAAACTAGCTCGAGGCCCCCTCACCCCCCTTCCCCTCGACGAAACTATACACTCGCGTTTAACGGCTCACTCGACGGTGTTCACGTATGGGAAATATTTCTCAGTCAAAAAAAGGGCACGAAATGTTTATTACGCCTACCCGAAAAATATGAAATAAAAACGAAAATAAAGGATAAGTCGTACTATCTTTGACAGTCCACCGTTTCAATATTGTTTTTCGTTTTGGACCGTTTTTTTTTTTTTTAATTTAAATTTGAATTAAAAATAAGTACAAACCGTACAATCAAAACGTGCATTTCCGTGCACAGAACAAACGATATTCCCTAACGTTCATAAAACGCGGTGTATAGCAATAATTGGTTCGTTTTACGACTCGATTTGTGTTCGTGGCTGTAGACAGTTGAATGCTGTCAGACGAGCAGACACTTCTAATACCAAATCACGATTATAATATTCAGTTGTGTATTGGATCAGTGAAAAACACGGCTCTTGACAAACTGACCATTTTTCCGAATAGAAAATATCATAACGTATAATACAGCGGTTATACTACAACCGTTAAATAATCGGAGGGTCTGTGAGTGGACTAATTAGTTCGAAAACTCAATAGGTACGTTATTAATCACGAGGCATTACAATAATAACAATTTTAATATGTTATTATTCAAAATGTTGTGATATTATTAATTATTTTCATATGCAATTCAATTATATAGGCAGTTCACAATATCAATAATTATAATAGATTTTTTTTTTTTTTATATTGCATTATTATAAAGAACCTTAAATCTTTTATATGGTCGATCTGTGGCTGTTTTTAATAAGTATATTTGAAGTGTAGTCCAGGATTTCAAAAATATTTAACCTCCTGTATAAAAATTCGAAAAACACTTCATAATCGAAATAACGACATTTTACTTAGTATTAAAATTAATAAAACATAGATCCTCGAATTTAGTTTCCATTTATTTTGAATTTCTGTTATCTGGGTTCTGGGTCAATATAACATCTATAAAAAACTTTGACCGTTATCAATAAATAAATGATAATTATAATTCATAATGTTTAATTCAAAATTAATTTTAAAATCAATTACCCAAAATCGCCACAATATGGGCACAGCATCTAACTAAACTTTGTGATTATATTCAGTTAGACAAACAGATAATTTTTTGAACTTAACAAAAGGTTCGGAGCAAATAGTCGGTGGACAATTCATAAAAAAGATTTACAAATTTTATAAAAGGTGTAATATTTGTTTTAATGTGCTCTTCAATAGTGTTATTATTCGTCTTGAATGATTTGTACTATGTTTCGATAAAAATTTCCGAAACATCTCTACTCTATTTAGTGGCGATGTTTATGCTCTTTTGATATCTCCGGTGAATGGATTATTTTTCCCGAATATTCTTAAAAAAATCCCTCCCCCTCTTTTATAGTGAAAACTCAGTCAGGAGTTGGTCTCACGACGTATTATACTACCACAGCAGTGGTCTGGTTGAAAAATATATGGTTTTAACTCGATATTGCCGAGGGATTTTGTTTCGAAAACGAACTATTTACGGAAACGTGACTCACCACTTTCGGGCACCGAATATATGCCGATTACGTTTCTCTTCAACATCAAGATTAAGCACTCATCGTTTCGTATTACATAATGCTATCTCAGTATTATGCCACAGGTAAAATATTTTTTTTTTTTTTGGTGGAGAGAAAATATCATCGTGAAAAAACTATATAACACGACTCTTCACAATCATTTTGAACCTTAACAACAGTTTCCAGGCCCCTAGCAAAAAGATAAATAATGAATAATACCTTATAGCCAATAGGTATATAGTATTATTAGGAACATACAATTTTTTACTCAGATGACTTAAAAAGTCAAATTTAAAGTATTAATTATCAAAAAAATTAATTGACAATAAAAACCAATATATATATATATATATATTTTTTTTTTGTATAGAGAATTAGAGACTAATAATTTATCTAGATAAATTTATCTAGATGGATGAAATTTTTATCTTAGATAATCTTTTAGATAAAATGAAATTATTTATCTAGATAAGATAAAAGATAACTAAATAATTATCTAGATAATTTATCTAGATAAATTTATCTAGATAAGTCCCAACACTGATTACATTCAGTAAACAATCATATGTAATCTCTTTTTCCATACGCCCTTTTCATTTGTTTCGTGTCAACAACTAAACCTATACTGTTTCTAAAAAAAAATATATATATTCTATTTTGTAAATTTCTATTTCATATATAATAAATGAATTAATAAAATGAAATAAATACCATTGGAGGATGAGGCATAGCAATAAATTTAAGGTCTAAAAAAAAAAAAAAAATAGAGAGCCGATGATTTTTCCCGTAGTTTAATATTCTCTCCACACTTTTATAGTTTTCTCATTGCATATAAACCGATTAAATAGATCGGAGTATTGAATTTTCTTTTGATATAAATTGTTAATTGGTGTCAGTAGAATGTAAAAAAAAATTCTTCGAATATTTTCGTTCTTTTTGTTTTATTTCTCATTTCGGATTTGAAGAGATACAACCGTTCAGAGAAATTATTTATTCTTCAATAAGAGATACAAAAATACCGTTCGGTACGCAACTCATACAAGTCGTTTCGAGAAATACCGCAAATTGTTTCTAGTCGTGTCTGGACGATATGAATATATCATATTATTCGCATGACCACTGCATGACCTTAGATAAAAAAAAAATAGTAAAAAATGCAAACGATAATAATAATATTATTAATGATCAAAATTCCACGAAATGACCCTAGAAACGCCAATCGTTCGTCCGACCGCGATCTCGAGGTGCGTTTCATTTATTTGCTCGAAGAATTTCACATAAGTATTTCCCGACGATCGACATCGGTGCAACGTGCGAGCACAGAAATTGATCACTCCGGTCGTTGTACTGTTCGTTGAAATTACAACCACGACGTGTCGTCTCGTTCCGTTCACCGCGTATTACATTACAGTTCGGAATATTACCAGACACTGTGTGCCACGTACCACTTGGCCTCTCGAAGTACAATTTTTATTAACCGACCATCGGTCAAAGGACGTCCGACGACAATAACGGCGGTTGTAACTCGCCCAGTTCTCGGATGACGACAGTCCTTAAGGCAAATGAGCATATTGCCATGCCCTCCATAAAACAATGTACTCTAGGGTGACCACACGTCCTGTTTTATACAGGATTGTTCTTTAATTCAGCTTTGTGTCCTGTTGTTGTCCTGATAAAAAGTCTCTCAGGATGCTTTTGGTGTTGTTTTTTAATCAATATATTAATATGTTTAATATTTATACACCAGTAATATAAATATAACACACTAAATTAGGTATTGAATTTATCGAGTTCATAGGTACGATAAAATAATACTTGTAGATACGTAGGTGATCAAAACATTTACCAATATAAACGAAAAAGTTTTTAAAAAAAAAGGAAAGTATAGAAAGAAAGAATTTGAGAAAATTAAAAAAAAAATGTTTATTTTATTATTATTTATTTTAAATAACATATTGATTTTGTAACACATTTATAATAAAGGAAATAAATAACACGTGTGCATATTACTTGTAGGTATATTAAGTTATATATATATATATATTTTTTTTTTTTTTTTTTGTTATAGGGATAACTAATTAACGAAACACTCTGTAGTAAATATTTCTTTAAAAAAATCATGGAAATTATTTCAGTCCTGTTTTTTTTTTTGTAAATACGATCACCCTAATTTATTCCCGAACCGAAAAAAATCTCCTCTAAAGTGTTACGAAAGTTCTCAGCGGAAAAAAACAATGATTCGATTAGTCCCGAAATCATAATAATAATATACAATCGCTTGTTCCCGGAGTACGTATGATTCGTAAGTTTTTAGTTAAAATTAAATCGTATTGACTTCTTAAAAAATACGTGTATTGATAAAAAAAAAGATTAAAATATTTCTCCAGTATCACGGAGGAACGGGGAAATATTGCGTTTCGTAATAAATGGATATAGGTCATATCGAGGAAAAAACTTCCGTCTACCAAAAAAAAAATCATTCGAAGAACATATTAAAAAAAAAAAAAGAAAAAAATATAGCTATGTGAAAAAATTTCATTTGAAAATTAAAACAACTATTTCATGGACGTTACACCGTGTGCTATCCACCCATAGAGTCACATATTGACTAAACATATCGTGTGCTGCGTATTTTAAGCGGAAAAAATTCTTTCTGAGAGATATTCATAACCTACACGTCCCCCGCTGTCCGGAATCGAATGGACGGATTTTAATGACCGGTTTGGGTCGAAAAACATTAATTTATTTAATACGTTTAGACCCGTATTTTCATTATTATATCAACAAGCCTCGGGAACGTATGTAACACGGCAAAAACCCTATGTTTTTATATTACGAAATGCCTCGGTTAATTAAAATATACGATCATTTTTTATTGATTATTCAACAGGTAACTTTTTTGAATTCTATGACCTAAAATTTCGTAAACGTAGCGTAATAACATAATATTTTGTTTCACTCAATTTACGATTATAAAATCGGTTTAAACGTGTCTTCAAATTATCAGTGGCTTAAAATTTGCCATCTACAAGTGCATTCACGTGTTGTATGTATTCAACGATGAATAATAAAATTATAAAAAAAAAAAAAAAAAAAAATCAATATTGCCTAATTGAAGTCGATCCAACATTACTTACAAATCAATCAGAAACGATACACAGAAATAAATTATGTTATGCACGTCTTAAATAAATAAATTTAAAAAAATAACATTTACTGATTGATAAAACCTATAGATTTCACAGTAACACGTCAATGTATAGCCTATTTTACATAACCGGCAATCACGCCTGAACAGTTCATATTATTATGTTTAACTGACGTTTAATTATATTTATTTGTGTTTTTAAAACAACATAAACTAAACATAAGTATTGAAAATATTTCTGATATTTCCGAACACTTGGACGTCTTAGGGTTTTACCAATATTTACAAAACATTGCACACATTGTTTTTAGATACGTTTTTCTAACGAATTTATCTGTTTGCATAATATATTACACTTTAACGCGTATAGTAAATTATTTCAAAAAAATGAAAAATCAACTTCTTTTTTTTATCGTTCGTAAACAGCGTAAACGGCTAACAGGCTAGAAGTACCAACTTACTACTACTAAGTATCAACTGCCAGTAGACGTTTATTAGACTCGATTCCGAAAAATTCAACGTTTTCGTGACGCTCAATTCAATATTTGAGATCAAATCCATTGTTACCCACGCGTACTTACGTTTTATTCGTCGGGCTGACATCGTTGACGTTAACTGCGTTTGATGAACTCCAAAACCGATCGGCCTGTCACATTTGTCATACACAAGGTCGATTATTAACGCGGAGAATTCACGTTTTCGTAACGCACTCTCGGCAAAGTCAAACGTGCCCGCGAAAAAAACACTTACCCACTCATAGACGACACTACGTCATATCATTACACGGACGTGACTCGTTTTGTTCCGTCGTCGTCGACGTCAAAAACGCCGGGAACAGAGTGGTCGGAGAGGAGGACGAAATAAACAAATAAAAAAAAAAAGTTAAAAAACTCGGCAACGTTGTTTTTGAAATTTTTTTTGTTTTAATATTTAATATTTTATTCATTAATATACGGGGAACGAATCATAATTTTGTCTAAACGCATGGTAAAATGTACAAATCAAGTATCATAATAGTATAATTGTATTTACTCAATGTACGTTAAATAATAAAGTATTGTATATTATTATTATTACATTCGACTTAACACCTATAACAATAATCTTAGGCAGTTGTAAAAATCATCATAATATAATATGTTATCATGTTTATTATGTATTCATATAATCATAATTATTAGTGTTCATAAACGACGTAATGCATTTGTTATTTGTTGTAAACAGACGCGTATAGTAGTGCGAGTGAGTATAATGCAATATACACGCACGAACGGATAGGTTTGTCAGAAATGAATTTCGAATAATTAATAATAATAATAATCGTAATAATATTTATGTCGGTAATAATATTGTTTATGATTGGAAAAAAAAACAAAACTTAAAAACCATATCAGGTCTAATTTTTACCGTATTACGCGGACACGAAAACGAAAACCAAAAAAAAAAAATTACAATTATTTCATTATCATTACCACGATTACGAATAAAAATAAATACAATAATAATATAATAATATAATATGAATGTCTATTGTCATAATATTATCGTAGTCATCATTACATTAATTGACGTATTAATCTACAAGCTATACCAAAGACAATAATAATATAATAATAATATAAGCTGTGCGGTTTTTTTTTTCTTTTACACAATACAATATAATAATAATAATAATCATACAATTATTCGCGTCCGCTTTTGCACAATGTGTTTTTCCGTTCGTGAGACAAAATCACCGACAGAATTTCGGGTGTTTACTATATAATAATATAATTATATTACATGATAATTATTATCATAGTTTTTCCGATAATA
Organism: Therioaphis trifolii; assembly: GCA_027580255.1. Lineage (NCBI taxonomy): Eukaryota > Metazoa > Arthropoda > Insecta > Hemiptera > Aphididae > Therioaphis > Therioaphis trifolii. Next base: position 72,473,699 of record CM050405.1, read on the forward strand.
TAACGTCCGAGAAATATACAGCACACATGATAGTATTTACACGTTCTGTTGTTATATTCATATCGTTATGAATATAGAGGTTTATACATACATATTACATATATATTATATATGTGTATATTTATGATAATTAGTAATTATGATAGGTTATAAGGGACGAGGGAGTGTCATGTACGATAATATTATAATATTGAATGTAATGTAATTTATAAAGGCTAAAATTTTCGAATAAATATTTTTGTTTTTTTTTTATTATTTATTTTTTTTTTTTTTCATTAAAATTATTTCATATATTATCATGATCGACTTATCGCTAAGTTTCATAATATTAATACACTATATTTCACGCGCACAGATAGCATAAAAAGTTTTCAAATTTTTTTTTTTTTTGTTTTTCACTCATTCATTTGGGATTTTTCTAGAAATATAGTTTCCCGAAGGCGAAATCATTCGGTCGTCGTGATTTTTGTGTCGTGCTAATACATTTCGCTAAACAATGAAACAAACATAACATATATATTTACTTTTTTACTCTCACATTAATCTAACAAGAATTAAATGTATGGTGACGTAGGTGTTGATATAGGCTACATCCATCTACACTTAACCGCCACGGAAATTGTTCTAAATTTGAATAAAATTATTAGTTGGTAACATTCACAAAATCAACGAACATAATTTTTTTTTTTTTTTTTAAATCGAACATTTATATCAACTCAAACGCCGTCGTTACGATACCGTAAAAACCGTCCGGGCAATACTCGTATAGAAACCAAAATCAATCAAAGCAGAATGTCGAACACCGAAAGAGTGGCTCGTTTTGTTTTCGGTTTTTGTATTTTAACTGATTGCGGTGATTGTTGTTGTGACGCGATATGACTGTCGATATTTAGGTTCGACGGTGTAACTATTATACCGTTCTTGACGTGTAATGTTAAGTATTTAATATTATTATTATTATTTTTTATTACGATGAGGTAGAAACGTGAAAAACGAGAAATCAATCGAGATATGGATCATTACTGGAGTCTTTTCGTTTTGTAGTTTGTATTCTTTCGGTACTCGTCGGACAACGTAATAAAGAAAAAAATTAAAAACAAAAATAAATTAAAAACATAACGCAATATAATATTATGTCGTATTACGACCTAACGGCTATACATATAAGTACTACACTATCATACACGTGTGTTGTACGAGACCTGATCGTATTAATCTATAATTTATACGAGTACCTACGACGAGATATATTTTTTATTAATTTTAATTTTTTTTTACTTGCAACAGATTTTGAATGGACGGATATAGACCGACGATGAAAAATTAATCGTAATGAATATTAAAAAAAAAAAATCAGTACTCATCCACGCGCGCACGCACACACTTATGTACATAAAAACGCGCACGCGTGCGTACACACGCACTCACACACAAACACGTACACACATTTACACTCGCACAAACGCACGATAAATCTAAACGTTGTGATGACTAATTTCTACGTGGTGAAACGAAAGAATATCTCAGGAAAGGAAGAGGGAGACGAAAAAATACGAGAATAAAACCGTTTTGAAAAAAATGAAAGATGAAAAAAACCACGTACATATTCGTTAGTTGGTATTCTTTGTGGTGTGGCGAGAGAGACGACAAAGTTTCAAAAGTTAATCAAAAACGAAACACGGAGGTAAAAAAAAAAAAAATGCTCGAGACGCGTGCCCGTGAGTCGAAGAAGAACGATGGTACGCTCAAACCAGTGCGTCGTCGTTGTTACACAATAGAAATAAACATAAAAAAAAAAAAAAAATGTGTATCGAAATATAAATACATTATGTTATATCTGGTGATATTTAAAACGATAATTTTCGATGATATGACGCGGGAAAACGAGAATTCAATGTTTGATATGCGACAAAAGAGAAATGGTTACGATGTGCGAAACAATAACGAAACACACATTATATTATGATATGACGTTTTGGGAACGATTTCGATAACGCTCTGTAGCGCGAAAATGATTCGTCTTTTGGGATGGAGGTGGGGATTTCGATATGGAAACGGAAACGTCTCGCGCGCACGCGAGGAGGATATGCAATCGGTTGAAACGCGCACGCGGAACGCGAGCGGTTCGATATGGAGACGACCGCGGTAACAACGGTCGTCGTGGTCGGTGGTCGATTTTGGGAGTCAAGGAGTTTGTCTAGACGCGTCCTCGTCGCGCGCGCCGTCAGAAGACGGTCGATAAATGATAAACGATCGCCGTCGACGGGAGAAACGAACGCGAACCACAACCGAATCGTCGACAACGTAGAAAAGACATTTTTCTTTTTAAATGTTCGCTGGATCCCAAACTCGTAGCGGACCGCGGTGGTAGTTTTGGCCCCGACGGACGTGGAAGTCGAAGTTTCAGTCCCCTTGGTACCGGAGGGGGGGGGTCCGCGAAAATCCGTTCGACCCTCGATGAGACCGTAACGAGCGGTTCAAAAGCGATGACGATAATTATTGCCGGTCGCCGGTCGGGGTTAAAATTCACGGATCTGTGACCCGCCAAAAAGTATAAATGACGAGTATTTACTTTGTCCACAGTCCGTCTGTAGTTCGCGTTCAGGGGTGCAGAGGACGTGACGAGAAACGGCATGACAAACGGGCGTGATGGAACATCGTAACGGAGATAGAACAAAATAAATAAATAAATAAAAAATAAAAAATAATTTTATCGACCTTAATTTATTTATTTTTTTGATTCAAGAAAAAAAAAACTGTTAAAAATCGGCCATTTTTTTCCTAGTATGTATTAATGCTTTCATCTCACAAATTGTCCTAGATATTATATTATTATTTATAACACGTAGGTGTATTCGTAATCACTACAGCTATTGGGGATAATAATTGTATAATAGATTATAAAAGCTATATATTACTTATAAAAATGTTTGTTTGTCATAATCGTTAAAATAATTACACGAATACGAGTAGTTTTTGACGGTGACGGATTTTCTAGGGTATTTAATTTTTATTTTCTTAATGTCTTTCCATTTCATATACATTTATTTTATCCTATGATTATATTATTATAATATAGATATTTTTATAATTATTATTTTTTTTTTCATTAAGTTTATTTGTTTATTTTATTTTAGTTTTTTGTTTGTGTTTTTGTTTTTTTTTTTTTTTTTTTAGAAAATAAATGGAAATAAAAGTATACAAATACAGATGAAGTATTTTTTTAAACATAAATATAGGTAATTAAAAAAAAAAAAAAAAAAAAAATATTTTTAGGAAATCGCAACAATCCGAATGCTGCATGTGCCGGCCAGGCGAGGTACTACCGGTTTCACCCTGCTGGGCTACGGATTAGGCCATCCCTGTAAAAAAAAAACAACAAATAAATAAGTGTTTTAAATAGTGAAAAAAAAAAGATAAACAATCACACACAAAATCGATCGTACACATTATAATTACAGGTGGTTATAGTCGATTTTTCACCGTCCGTGACCAGTGAGAACATATTATATGGCAGTGATGAACAACAAGACGTATATTATAGTCGAGTGAGGCACATCGTATAAAACAAAGTATATAGGTATAATCAAAAGGCTCGTGTCAGTTTTATTTTTCATCGTTTGCATAATTCGTCGGACAAATATTTCGCTCCTTGATAAAAACCGTCTACTATCTGCCAGAAGCCCGTCCCTAGTAAAATGTTCGCAGAAATCGAAACTAGTGATTCGCTTTGGTTTCACCGTGTTGTGTCCGGATTACAAAAAAAAAAATAATAATAATAATAAAAAATAAATAAATAAACAAATAAATAAATAATATGAGTAAATGCGCCGTATCACGGAACCCGCCGACCGTTCACAAAATCGCGTGTGATCGCACATAATCGCGATCGTATAAAGGACGGTCGCGTACGATAATGAGTGTACATTATTATACTCCTTTTCAACAAGTGAGCTACATACAGTCAACGATCGAAGTCTTCATGGATCGATTTTTATTTATTTAGATTTAAGGGATGTTATTTGCGTTTTTACGTATTCGTTTGTTTGAGTTAAAGAAGGTTTTCGTTAGGTTACGTTATATTATCGTATTATATTAAGAATATACGACATACGTTGTATGTGACTACCTGACAAACGGCAACAATGCACTTTTTTGATGATCACGGCTAGGCGGTATTGGCCGATAACGGAAGATATTGGTAAACTCGACATTTACTACGATCGACCAATGGACCTAAAATGATCGACCGGTCGATCGCGATCGACTGATTCGCGACCCCTACCGATAAACGGTACACTTGCCCAGGGCACTTTGCCGCGAGTTCGCGACCGTTCGGCGTGTGTGTCAGGTGTGCGATGCGAACGGAGCAAAACGCAAAGCGAAAACAAATTAATAGAATACGTTTTTTTTTTTTTTTTTTTTCCGTAAAACTTCTAAGAGTTAGATCTATATTTTTTTGGGTGCCGCGTAAATATATCGTAATCACCACCCAGTGACTCGACGTGACACGACGATACGATCAATACCGAAACCCGAATCGTATTTAATCGGTAGCCATGAAGTATATTAGACGGCCGGCGTTTTCGGCCTCGTGGAGGTGAGCGGTACGGACGAAAGTAATAATAAACATTACTCTGAAATGATGTCGATTCAAATGACAAACGGCCGATGATTTATCACGATCGGACTATAGGCCAAAAAATAAATAAACCTAGCGTGATTAGTCTATAGACCGTTTTTTATACCAGAGTGCGATTTAAGAGGTCATTTCGAGCGCGAATCCAATTATCTCCCCTGAGTTCGTCGGCGCGAATGATACGTACATTCCGGGCAGTCTGGGAATTTCGGTATGTTCGCCTGACCACGATTTCATTTTTTAATTCGTCCGTTCAACAGTCCATTCGTACTGTCGTCATTGGGTCATCGTTATGCGGAAGAGATTTCGGACGATAAATCACTGGTGTCCCGGTCCGGGCGTTCTCACCCCTTTTGGTGTGGGGCGAGCGCGCGTTCGAAATGATATTTTCTCTCGAATCCGCCCCCGCCGCGTATCGCGTGAACGGATCAACAAATGTCTATCGGAAACGGACTCGTGCCGGACGACGGAAAACACTTCTGGACTCGTGATAATAATATACGGGTTGAAGTCACGGGCTTCAAAAAAAAAAAAAAAAACATTTCGATCGTTCACCGGACGGGTCACGTGATTACGAATCGTCGTGGTCGTCGTTGGGGTGTTTCGACGGGAGACGATCAAACGAACACGAGACCGTCGTCGTATCAAATCGTGACGCCAAACGTGTCCGCGGTCCGTCGTCTGTGCGCGCGACGGATCGAAACAGAAACGAAGGCTTACAGCATCTGAGGTACACTGGAGGTGGTTGTCAATGAAACTAATTGAGCCTCGTCTCAAAAAGAAGCTTTATTTTTTATAACACGCCCGAAGTATCAGGACAACTTTTCGATAAAATGTAAGTCTTTTAGCTGGTGAACCAAGTAAGAAACGTTTACGTTCTAAAAATCACTACGACTGACCTTTAAAAACTAGCAATAGTAGTTTGTTTAGCTGTAAAGTAAAGAAATCGTATACGATTCTAACGATTGCTATACCATATCGATATTATACATGATCTTATAATAGTACGTCAATATAAAAAAAAAAAAATGAGTCGCGATTTTTCAAAATTAATTCGATTCGATTGAAAGTTTGATAAATTTGATAATATACACGAAACAGTTAATCGCGTATATTTTATTATGTTCTTGAAATCTTTGAAATTTTGCCCGTCTGTGATCGTAATAAATAAATTTAATGTTAGATGAGAGTATGCAGTTTTTTTTTCGAGTGCACCAGCTGCGAAAGTACAAAGTTGTTCAACCGTCTGTCGACCGTAACAATCGGACGAGAATCTGATACAGTTTCATTAACGAAAAACTCGTGACCAACTGCGGCGTTCGTTTCCGGTGATCAATAAAACCATCGAAACTCGTTGGCGCCCTGCAGACACTATTAATTGCCGATACGAATCGTACTATCACGAAGTTTGCGTACACGACACAATATAATATCGACGGGTGACGAAGACGTTTTTTTTTCTTATTCAAAAAAAAAAAAAAAAAAACGGTCACGGCGTGGGTACCTAAAAACATCGCGAAGGAAATAAGTTTTGAAATTGGTGTCATTTTTATTTTTAATATTATTATCATTGTCCAGGAGTTGTGTTTTTTTCCTGTCTCTGTTCCCTCGTTCGTGTCCTCGAGTGCAACACTGTGCGTAGAGCTACTATCGATACGAGATCGACACGACTTTATCATAAAATCGCGCAATATGATTATTATTATTATTATTATGGCCGAGACGTATTTTATTTCTCACTCTTTTTATTTCCCTCTCTGTCTTTCCCCCTCCCCCACAGTATTTCTCGCTCTCTCTCTCTCTATTCGTCTCCTCTTACACCCGACGTTCGACAAGCCTGTGATATTGAAGTGTTTTTTCCACAAGAGTGGTTTCAAACGGTGTCGATGATGGTGTGACTGATATTAGTACGTATGACTGCGGCACGCGTGTCGACTTGATCGCGAACGTGTGCGTACGCCCGAAGTTCCCGACATGGTTGCCATAGCACCGTAAGACACCTCAAACTTGAATCGAGGGTTCTGGAAAGTTTTTTCTAAGCGGTTTTACATATTTTACACGTTTATTAAGAGTATAAAACCGATTTCGTGTAAAACGTGTCGAGTGTATGCACATAATTAACATCAATATTATTTAATTTTTCCACAAAACACAATACAAGTACGGCAAAAATTTTGTTTATCGTAGTTAAACCCAGTGCCGAAGCTAACAAATATGGTGACCGGGGTGACAATTCAAAACGAGCCCTTATTAACTGTGAATTTATGTAAAAACTCAAAATTGAAATTTTTTTTGCAAACCGATGTTTTATAAGTGTTTGAAAGGATGTAAGTCTTATTCTCCGATTCGATTACTGTTACTTTTGACGCTTGTTAGTAAAAACTTACCGGAGGCCTCGACAAAGTCGACGACGAAACACAAGTGAAATGTAGATAAAAATTTTCAGTTTTTAGTATATAACCATTGGTTACTGTCATATTGATCTATGTTAGCATTTGGAGTGATTATGATGTGAAAATAAATCTATTTTCGTATTACACTATATCTTTTGTTTAATCTCAACGTATCATATATCTACATATTATAGTCGCGTTCATAATTTATTATACCTTATATACATTTTTCAATATTAATGTATATTTTTATTCGTGTACGTATACAACAGAATTTAAACACTTTTACACTGCGAAACCGTACCACATATTACATCTATATAATAATATTTATCATAATATAGAGATTAAATGCGATTTCGTATAATATGGACATCAAAACCCATAATATAATTATTTTTCTACACTTTATTCATATGGACCTACCAACAACTATTGGTTTTATATGAAACTATTATTATATGATATTATTTTCGACAGTATAGCCATTCTTCATAATCAAGAACTAAATGACGTTGAGGTTTATATATTATATATTAGTGATGCGCAATGATAAGTTTTAAATTATCGATATCGATTCATTTATATCAATATCGTATCGCGATATCGAATAACAAACGATATCGATATCGATATAAGATTTATTGTTATAATTATTTATAAAACCGAAGCAATTGAATAATTATTTATTAATAGTATCATAATGTTTGTATAATTCAGGGACGGATTTTTTTTTGGAATTGTAGACATAAAAAAAGGTTTTCATAATACGTCATTGATAATATTTACCAGGGCTTAAAACCGTTTACCGGTTTTTCACGAAAACCGTTAAAAACCGTAAATTTTAAGAACCCTAAACCGTTTACCGGTTTTATTTGCAGTATGGAAAGCGGATATCGGTAACCGATTAACAAAAGTTTATAAAGTCGTATACCAAAAATCAATTATCAACATTTCTGAAAATCGTTCATTAAGCGATACCCGGTTACCGTTATAATGCGGAAAAGATTTGTTTTGTTCCAATTACCAATCATTTATTGTTATTTCAGTTTATATTTTATTCGTAGAAAAATATTTACCTGTTATATTGAACTTATAAGTGTATGATATAATTATATATTATTCACAATCACAATGCCAAAATATAGTATATACGTACACCGGGTACACGCCATGCGGATAATACCATTGATTATAAATACTAATAATCAATGGTAATACTAATATGTTTATGAATTTATGATGTACCTATATTAAAAACAATATATTTATAGCTGTGCTGATTAGTGATAATTTCATATTACTGGTATTCCCCTATTTGGCCGATTTTACTATAAGATTACTTAAAAACATAGAAAAAATGATTCTTCGTAAATGCATTTTGTCTATGTTCCGCGCGTGGGCCAGATAAAAAAACAAATGGTGCGCTGACATCCTCTTAAGAGTATATAATATACTGCAGATAGATATATCTTAGTCCGTATTATAGAGTATAAACACATTATAAATAATTCGTAATTGATGTGATAACAAAAAACATTTTGTGAAAAACGGTATTTCAACCGGTTAAAACTTAAAATCGGTAAGCGGTTATTTACATATTTCATAAACCGTTAAAAATCGGTAACCGGTAGCCACTACATTATTCTGGTGTAAGGTAACCGGTAACTGGTTAACATCACTTCTTAGAACAAGAAAACTGTTAACCGGTTATCAAAAAATTTTCGGCTCCTGCCGGAGCCGATTACCTTTAATTTCAGGAACGGTTTTAAGCCCTGATATTTACTATAAACAAAACAATTTTTACGATTTAATAATGTGATTTATAAAATTAAAACATTTAACAATACAATATTATATTGAAATAATTTATTGACGGATTTCTTATCGTTAGTATTTATCGTTATTCGACATTGATTATTTGTTAAAACTTAGAAGAACAAAAAATAGAAACTTTAATGTAGCAATATCGAAAATCTATGTATTTTCAACGAATTAGTCTCATCGATATCGTAAAATTGGTTCGATATCGATATCGAAAAACGATATTTTTGTGCATCACTAATATACATGTATAATACATATATTAAATTTAACATAAAATTCAAATTTTCATTTTGCGCCCTCCCTGAAATCGCGCCCTGGGCGTAGGCACCATTTCCCCTTTGTTTCAGCCCCCTGGTTATACCCGGCTAAAAAACTCAAAGTTATGAAACGCAGACATAAATTCACAAAGTAGGGTGTGGTCAATCGAAAAACGTCCAGGCAGCTCGTTTGAAAACGCGCGTGTCGTTTATAACGACGTGTCCGAACGGGGAAATTTCGGATCGAATTCGACGAGCGCGTGGGATCCGAGACCCTCCGACGTCGTCGTTTCCGGACGGTCGCCGCAGTCGAGCCCCACTCGTTTTGAAATAACGCGTTATAATATCCGTCTGGCTCCGATCGAACCGTCGATAGTGATGCGCCGAACGTTTTCCAAACGCAATTTAAGTTTCGTCTGTCTCTGCTGGACCCCCGTACGACCCCGTCGTATCGCACACGTCCAGCGACCTCTCGTGACGCCGACGGCGATTTATCGTCCGGAAAGCAAATCGGACGCGTTTCGTGACGCCACGGCTCCGGAGGTGCCGATCCGGTGGTGTTCACGGGATCGTTATGGGATTTCGCGAGAAGAAACGGAATAATAATAATTATAACAATAATATGATATATAAGGGATCGTCGAGTATAGCTAAAAGGCGACGCAGCCGGTCCGGATGAAAAACGTCGTTTTAGATTTGCGTCGCTTTCAATAATCGCGTATTTACGACTTTCGGGAAAAGTAACGCCTCGCCGTAGTCGCAGTAATATTTCATCACGGGCGCACAGTGCACGTATGATGGTGTTCCGCGAGACAACTCGTTCTCGACTCGACGCCACGGTTAATGCGATATCCGTCCGTACCTCGTGTTATGATCGCGCGAAACGATGATATCATTGCACGTTCACGACAGACGGCGTCGGTGTGTTTGGTCGGGTTAATGAATTTGTATTTCTTTAATAATGTACAAACACACACACACACACACACACACACACACACACACACACACACACACACACACACACACACACACACACACACACACACATGCACGTACACCCATGGTTTGCTTATTATTATTACACGAATCCGTACCTATGAGCTGTGGTTAAAGTGGAGAAAACCGAGAGATGGAATCTGCCTGTGTTTGTTCAGGGTACGATAAGGCGTCCTTTTTTGGGTTGAATCCCTAAACGGAAGAGACGTTATAATTTTAAGAACGTACCGGAGGAGGAAAATATTTGAAAACACATAATCAGGGCTCGGAACTTTATGCAATTGCATGTTTTTCAGGAACCTGCATATTCAAAATCTGATTTGATACAAATTCGTTTCATGGTTCATAGAATTGAAATACAAAAGTTTATGTTGCATATGTTTGCATAATTTACCTAAATTTATTTGATTTCGCATATTAAAAGATTTTAAGCCTATTAATGCATATTTTATGTTAGTAATTTATTATTAATCAATTTAATTTATGTTGTATCTAGTATTAATTTCAGTTTTGTTTTCACTGGCCCACTATGAAAATATAGGTATTTATCACCCCGTATCGTTAAATAAGTTGGATCTTGTAATATTAATGACAGGCCGTTTGTTGGATGGTCGATAACTGCTGGTATTTTAATATATTTTAGTTGGAAAAATACATGAGACATTTATACATTTTTACAATCAAATGAATAAATATTAAAATATTTTTTTTTTTATAATCATACTTTTAGATATACATATTTATAATAAAAATAGTCAAGAAAAAATTACGAAAAACATTATTTTGTACCTGATTGAAAAATAATTTTTTTATACATAATTTTACTTTTACATGAATATTTACAATAAAAATAGTTGCATATTATACTGCATATTTGAATTTTTTTTAGTGCATACGTATGCACATATTTCATAGTTTTTTAGTGCATAAAGTTCCGAGCCCTGCACATAATTAATACTGTCGATTGGTCAAAACTCAAAATAGTTTTAAAAATTCGAAATGAAAAAAATTTGAAATGCCGAATATAATATACTTCACGCTGAGGGTATTCTTCTATCGTTGGACGCGATAATAGTGATAAATTCAAAGACCTTTAGATGAGCCACTTTTACGATTAATGAACAAAACCAGCAGTATGGTTTTATTTTAAATTTAAATCTAAGATTAATAATAATTATAATAATATTGATTTCGGATAACGATTCTGAGCGAAACTCAAGTTATAATTTATTTTAGAGTCAATTAGTTAAGTTTCTGAAAAAATAAAAAACATTATTATAATCAATTGATGTTTTCAAGTGTCCATTTAAAACGTATCGGAATAATTACAAAAAAAAAAAAAAAAAATATATATATATATATATATATATTTATATTCAAGCCAAATTAATAATATTTGTAAAAATGCTCTAATTTACAATATTTAGACATTTTTAGTTTGTGTAGAAAAAAAAATCATTTGGTTACTATAATAATTTAAATATAACTAAGACTGATTATAAAGAAGTTTATGTACACAATTGAGATTCAAGGACGAAAATGAGAAATTGTATGATATAAAAATAAAAATAAAACTGACATTTTACGTAAAAAAAGTTGATTGATTCAGAACTCGAATTTTAAACTCGTATGAAAAAAAAAATCATGATGCTTTTCAAAATTTTATCAGGGCTATTAGTTAAGCATATGTATAAACATATTAAATGTTCAGATTTTTATTAAATATTTTAAACTTAATTGGATAACAATTTCTATAAAACTAAATATTTTCAACAGATCTAAAGTGCTTCGTACAACCCAAAAAGTATAAAAATGTTTTTATAAGTGTTTCAAAATTAGTTGAGCCATATTGATATTTGGTGAACATTTCAAAAATCTAGCACCATTAATTTTGGATTAAAAGCTTAATATGAAAAATTTATTTCATGAAAATATCGTTAATATCAAATGTAACAGTTTTTTTTTTTCAATTTATGGATAGGAATTCCGTTGAATTTGGAGAAACTATCAAGAATAGACAAAAATGATATCTTCAAAATACCAACTATATAATATTTTTTATCTACAGAGTCCCCCGAAGAATCTTTTAGAGCATTATTATAACACAAAAATGTGATAACACACATAAAAAAAACACATAATTATGAAACCAGTACATACTTCGTTTCACTTAGAATCTAAAATTGAAGTGAAAATAAGGAAAATTGTATGATACAACATACAACCTGACAAGACGATAACCGTAATAATTGGAACTTGGAAATATTAATAAATGTGGTCCGAAGTTGCAACGGCGGCGTGCATTATCTAGGTGATTTGGTATTTTAAGTGTACATCAATTAGCTGATGCAATTTTTATTATAAAACTAAGATTATTAGTTTTATCAGAAGCGTAATAGTAAAATAAGAATACATAAGATTCGATTTGAAATATTTTAGATCCAATTAATTTTTGCAAAATATTAAAAAACTATGTAACTACCTAAGTACCTAAACGGTGGTTAATTATTTTTTAATCGGTTTTTTACCGTGTAAACATAGGTTAAATATCTTTTTTAGTATTTTAAGGGAGGGTAAATTTCGTTACACTTAAATTCCAATTAAATAAACAAATATGTATGGAAAAAAAAACATTTTACACCCGGAAACGCTCCATATTTTTTTTTTTTAGGGAACTTGAGCGCCCTACGAGTTTTTACCACTTTAACCACTGCCTTGGAGTGGCATTGCCGTCTCCGTTTCTGCGGTAAGACAATTTAGTCGTAACCACTTAGTCGTTTAGAGCCACTTTGCACGGCTCCGCAAAGTAATTGAAAACCACGAACAATTTGTACTATTTTGAGTAGTTATAACGAAATTTAATACGACGAACAGCTTGAACTCTTTAAATACTAAACAAACGTTCATGTTTTCCGTAAATACCTATCATCGCATAAATTTTAAATATTCATACCAACGCGTTAGACTACTCGTACATTGGATATTTCGAACAATCGTGAAATACAGTCGATCAATAATGAATATCTAATATAAAAAATAAACATTTTCCGTTTTATACCGAATAAATCATTTGATAGATACGTTTTATCGTGTGGCGTATTGATATCATTCAAGGGCGTACCCAGATAGAGAATAGATGTTCATATCTTCTATGCAACATTTTAATTAACTCAAAAAAAATCGAATAAGATACAAATAATTCATAGTGAAATTTAATTTTAATATCATAGACGTACAACGCGTTGTTTATAATCACAGCGATTTCTGACCAATACTAGAAAACATTGGCCGCCATAGAATCTGTAGTCATATTAAATATTTTATGTTACGCTAAATAATTGTGCAACATTTAAAAAAAAAAAATACTATGAAAAATGTTTTGTATTTCGTTTCCAAATATTATCAAAGGCATTTTTTCCCAACCAAGTAAGTGTACTGTTATCCTCCAAATCAGTGTCACATAAATAAGTTTAAAGTCAATGGCTTTTTTACATTTTCACCCCCTCAACCCACCGCAAAAAAAAAAAAACAAATTTATCTGGGTGTATTTTTTTATATTAGCATCTGATCTGATTAGATTGTTCATTGTTAAAGTTTTTTTTTTTTTTTACATGATCATAGGTTTCGTACAATTTGTTGTGCATGTGCTCGTATTTTCGTCGTCGTTGAAAATGTTCAACGATGTGATCTCATAGAAGACACGCTCACAGTATGTTCATTCGTACTGACTGGTTGATAATAAAAGTTTAACAGTCTAATCCGATATAATATTTTGATTCCGACTACCGTACAAAGTGTCGACGATCAATAATTATCAGTTAATTGCACCGTAAAAGTAGCCATGGCGTGCAAATCAAACGATGTGCGGTCGGTACAAATAGTGCCCGTTTACCGTCGGAACATCGGTGATACGAGTTCTTTTATGAGACGCGAAATAATTAAGCACACAAAACGATAAAAATAAAAATAATAATAATAATAATCAAAATAATAATAGTAAAGACGACAACCGCCGTTAATCGTTAGTACATTTACGGTAAAAAAAAAAAATTCGATAAAAACACCATTTCGTACACTACTTACCTACACGAACCATTCCTCTTTATGTGCTGAGGAAATATCGCTGGAACAAAGAATAAAAAAATGAGGTTAGAATAATGTTGTGATAAAATTTGCGCTAGTGGTTTTGGGCGCGCGTGATTATTAAGCAAAGAACGACTTAAACGAATAAACAATACAACACGCACACGCGCGCGCCAGTTTATAATAGGTTAACTTAAGTTTATGCACGACGTTGGCGCGGAATTATTTCAATTATCCGGAGTCGCACGGCCGGGTAGTCGAACGCATATCGGCGATACTTTTTCCGTACACACCATCGAGTTTGTGTCGAATTAATTTTGTTTTCACGCGACGCTACTGCTGTCTCGTCACAACGAAAAAAAAAAAAAAAAAAAAAAAAGAAGAAGAAAACGTACAACAGTTGACGCTCCATTGATGACTGTCGATATCGATTAAAATTCTAAATCGAAAGAATCATGGCGATTCGTTCGATTTCTTCATAAGTTGTCCACCAAAAAAAGACAGGAGAAAAAAAAATTGACTGTTTTATACTACATTAGACGGTGATTGTGCGACGACAGTTTTCGGCGAATCATTGATTTATCGTGATTAAGATCAAAAACCTATTGCGACGTCAACAAGGTTCGTATTTTTGTTTTTTTTTTTTTTCCGTGATCGCTACGTGTTCGTTTTGTCTTCAGGAGAACCGCGCGGCTGTTTCGGCGCTCGGATACGAGTGGTTACGCCCGGTGACGGTGACTGTGCACTCGAATAAAACGTTAACGATCGAATATCGTCCTCGCGGGGCGTTTGAAAAATGCGTTACTAGAGACAGTCGGACGGACGGCCCGACGTTCATGTGCACCGCTGTATCAACAACTGACGTATACGAGAAAAAAAAATGGAACGCGATATAAAATAACGATCGAAATGTGCGCGCGAAAAAAAAAAACCCCAACCGTCCGACGGGACCATCAGTCCTTATTCGGGGCGTAGTGATCGGGAATCGGGGTGGTTTTCAGCCGATTGATAGAGATCGGAAACCGCGTATCGTAAATATTACAAATACGTCCGTCAAACGTCACGTTTATGAAAAAATCTACATTAATTCCGATCCGAGTGACGCGCGTGTCTCTGTGTTCGCGGCCCTATGGTTTTTTACGCACTGTTGCTTTTTCGAACGAGTGATGCGCGCCATGGACCCAAATCGCGAGATTTCCGACCGCGATCGTCGGAAAATCCACCTGGCTCGGATTCCATACGAATTTCCACGGGGGTAGGGTTGGGGAAAATACGAAACGTCGAAATTGCTCGGTAATACGCACACACGAAATATAATAATATATGATCACGTTTTACACATGTAAAAACATGCGTAATCATAACGATTTATAAATATGCACGCACGAATATCACGTGACACGCATTATTTCACGTTCAGATATCATTACACTTTCCGTACGGGAAAATCGGAAATAATTTAATTCTTATTAATCGCCACGTACACGATCGTATTATGTTAATGTGTCATGAATGTTATGGCGTTGAAAATTAAAACGCGATGGTGCCGTACGTAATCAAACACGCAGACTAATTATTCACGGACCACGTCCTCGTGGTTGAAAATGTACATATTTCTCAGAAAAAAAAAAGAAGAAAAATCAGGAATTTAGAAACAAGCCCCTCCAATAGTATACTCGTATTACTTTTGGAGGCGACGTAAACGATGGCATAGCCTCGAAAGCAGATCTAGAGCCGCCATCACGGAGTATACAAGTTGTCCGAGGATTAGCCTGACAAACAAACGTATTTAGTCACCATCCGAAAAAGCAGTCGACCTCTATGCCATTGAGGTATACGTCATTTTGGTTTGGTGTTTTGATCGACCGGATACGTGCGTGATTTCGACGATACGATCCGACGAGTCGACCAGACGTGTGTCTCTTTTTTAGATCACGTCACATATGTAACGACTATTGCACGTGTCTGATCGGAGCGCGTTCGAAAGCGGGTGGACTTTTTTGAAAAAACGGAAAATCAGCACGACAGAAATAGAAAATAGAAAAGTGTGTGTTTCGGACGATTTTTTTATCATAACGGCTTTTCGTACAGTTTCCCGTGATCCAATATTAGGTATACGCAATATGTAGTTTTCGAAATAGAGTCCCAAAACAATGGACCGTCTGAAAATCGGGGATAAAATTTTAATTTATGAAATAAAGTATACCAAAAGCACCATTATTCAAGAAATTTGAAATTTTCACGTCACATCAAAATCATAAATAAACGACATTCAGTAGTATATCTGAAAATGTAGAGCATTTAATTTATAATTTAACCGGTAAAAAAGGATACGCGATATCCACGAAGAATATATTATATTATAATGTATAACGAAAGAGGGCACAAATCAATCGTTTTGAATAGGTACAAATATTGTTTTGCCCACTAAATAAAATAAATGCGATAAAATTCGTTGGTGATTTGCAGGGGTCGATGGGCAAACTAGAATATCCGACGAATCCCGGTATACCCTTCGCTCTGTAGGCCTTTGTTTTATTATTCATACACCAATCACTATTACGGCGTTCTTTATTCAACATATTTTTCGTTGATATATTACGAAAATGTGTGTTTACATTTATACCTTTGACTTAAATATTGATTAAATTTATTAATAAAAAAAATGTATGTTTATGCTAAAACTCTGATAAAATCTATTTTACATAAGATTTAACGTAAGTTAAAAAAAAGTGACCTATGCTCATTGAGTCTTTTTTTAAACATTTCCCGATAACATTAATTTAGCCTATCCGTCCCGGATGAGGTTCCGAATAAAAGATGTCCTACACAAATATACGAAAAAGTAAACTTTTTGTACGATTTCCACCGAATTGACGTCAGCAAGTCATACGTCAGAAGCGATGTATTACATTTACCGTACGGGTAGGTATGCGTCATAGCTCATAATAATGTAGCCTGATTACCGGTACTCTTCAAACATTTTGTACATTTGATGTGATTCCGTAACGGCCGGGTAGTGAAATGTAAAAATATTTATTGTACGCAGTAGGTAGACGAATACGTGGCCCGACTTCCGACCGCCCGGAGAATGTGTATTCCATATAAAAAAAAAAAAAAATGTGCGTCCGCTTTACCGATACGTCCGTGTAACGTAATTTAATTATTTCGTGCCCTGCAGCTATGCCGTTTCCGTCCGTATTGTGAAAGACTCACTGCGTCATGATGATTATCATTATTATCGGTCGTGTTCGAAACGAATCGAAATTAATAATTGGGTTTTCGCGAAACTCTCGACAGACCGTTTTTGTTTCGTAATTGAATAATACCAGTTCCGGAAACGAAATCGATGTAAATTAGTCTCTCTCTTTCTCTCTCTCTTTCTCTCTCTCTTTCTCTCTCTCTCTCTCTCTCTCTCTCTCTCTCTCGTCATTACCCGAGAGGGTCGTTTTCGGCGAAGGATTAATCATCCCTTCGAGCGTCCCTTGAACCCGCGATTCTTCGTGCGCTACCCTACGCGCAGTGGTTATCTTCTTTGCTTCTTCTTCGTGAAATTCTGTTTTTATTCCTCGCACACGGCACGACCACCGACCGACAACGCGTGTTTTTACTGAAAGTTTAGCCAGATTACGTCAGGACAGGTAACCTATTTGCGTGTGAACGTCACTCCCACTAAGTTAAATTATTAACCACCGCCGACTACCGAGTCCAAAGCGCAAGAACAAAAGAACGTTACAAAATAGCAAAAACGAGTGCCGTTAAAGGTCGGAACCGATCGAGTGAGATCGGACTCGGAATCGTTTCCGATATGATCCGTAGACACTAGTCGAGTGTCTCGAGTTCACGTTCAAACGCTACGAATTATCGCTTTTAACGTCCGCCGCTGATTTCACGACGTGTCATCGCTCGAACGCCAACCGGACGAAAACCCCTCGAGAGACGCGAGAGGAGACGCGATCGCCGTGGTGCACAGTGGGATGAAATTGATTTCTAGCTTGTAAAAATTAATAACTCTCAAAATGTATGCTACAAAAAAAATGAGATAAATCAAAACTTACGCGTAAAGTTATAGGGATGCCAAATTCGAATTTTTTATCAGTTTTGTAAATCTACCCTTAATTAAGGGGTTAGTAGGATAGGGCGATTTTTTTTAAATTTCGCATTCTTATATTTTACATCAACTTATATGTCTAAAAAACTTCGAACTTAAATTTCGTAACGATTTTTTAATTAATTAATCAATTATCAATATACTCGTAATAAATCAACTATCAGATCCATATCTAGTATATCTAGTAAGTAATAAAGAGACGCATACTTATCACCGTTTCTACTCCGATAAAAATGATAAAATTATTAAATCAGGCCAAAACACGGACGATGAAGCAATAACTAATCAGCTCATAAACATTTTTTATTACAGAAAATAGACATGTCACCAACATTTTTATAATAGCTCTGCGAATTCAGATAGGCAAGTAAATGCAAATGAATACTAGTTTATTTTACATACAAGAACATTATTTTGAAAACATTATATGCCTGGTTGGGGTAACATGAAGTACCTCATTTTAATTGACAGCTTATTAAACATTTAATATATAATATTTTATTAAATTTAATTATTTGTATCTCAGAAAAAAAATGAATAATAATTATTTGAAAAATATATGTTCAAAATGAGTAAATATATTATGTATTAATTAAAATCTAGTGAGATGAAATTGACTGCAGTGATCTATAATTACAAAAACAAACGCCAGATTGTTATTTCATCAAACTAAATAGTTATTGATTTTTTGTAATTTCATATAGTTAATATTATATAAGTCATAAATATGTTACCAAAATATATTACTTATATAGTAAATATACTACAAATGTTGTAAGTAAAAATACATAAAATGATTAAATTTTTGGGAATCATTTCAAAAATTAACTTTTTGCAAGACAGACATCGATTTCATCCCACTGTGCGGTGGTAGCGAGCAAAACGAGCGCCCGGGTGCGAATGCTGAAAACCCGCGAAGATCGATTTATCGACGACGATAAATCTTACACGAACGAATCGGCCGCAAAATAATCAATACGGTATCGCGCGTGAGACCCCCCTCGTATTTATCGTTCCCGTACGGAAAACCGGGCGATTTTGATTTTTAACGTGTTTTCAAGTTTTCCTCCGTTGGTTTCGTGAAAATATATAAATTATTATGTTTACCAGCCTCCGACGGCGGCTCCCACGGACCACCCGTCCTTCCCGCCGACCGCCTCCCCGTGCGCGCACGTTGACGGACCGCCGCAGTTGGCCGCGAGCCGCACGGCATCCTGCCAAGCCTTCCACGCCATCACAACATCGTCATTACTTTTGTTTCTAGATCACCCACGTCGGTCGCCGATTACTTTATCCCGTTTATCCCGTGCCCGATATCGGACTCGGATTCGAGGTGTGCACGCGCGCGCGAGGTTCTTTTAAAAAGGAAACGACTACGGTGAAAACTCTGTACGACGGACTACGGTAACGATCGATTACCCCAATACGAGGAAAACGTGTTGAGTTAGGTTTAAACGTTTGAATGTTAAAAAAAAAATAAAAGAAAAAATTGGTTTTATTTATTGAAATCCGTTTGATCGGTGCGTGTATAATATATGACATTATAATAGTCACTGATAATAATGTATTCATTTCTATTCGTCGAATAGAAACAAACTTTACGATAAGGTAATATGAATAAGATTTACAAAATATTGATGTACTCTGATAAAAAAACGTTTAGACAGTACTTATAATCTATTAAATAACGTGTTCGTTGATCAAAAGTGATTTAGAACTTATGTGATAAAAATGTTCACTGCAATGTCCGCGATCTAACGCTTATATATATATATATATATATAACATAACTTATATGTATATATAAATTTCGGTGTACTAACAAAACGTGTGCTGAGAGTGTTTTAGTGAATTCTACCATCGATAAAATACTAGCTTTTCAAATAATAATACACATAATCACGAATCAACTACTGTTTATAATTTAGCCGTTCAGTGTGTTAGAACTGCGTCAAAAGGAAAGCCGAAGAAGACTTACATGCCAGACCAAATGAGATAATATGTAAAGAAATTCAAGACACTATTCTCGTTTTTTAAAGAACTCGTCCCGAGTCTGTCAAAATGAGAGGGAAAATGGATTGATAAAATACAGCATCCCAGGGTATTGAAAATAAATAATAAAAAAATGGTCGCCCAAACGCATTACAATGTTTTAAAATCACTCGCCCAAACGCATTATGCTAAATTGCCCAAACACATTGGAATTTTTAAAAATTCGCCCAAACGCATGACGCTCATCTTCAATACCATGTTTAGAGAAATAACATTGAACTCACTGAAATCGAGCAATTATGTCACACTCACTGATTGTCGATAACAGAAAAATATGTGAGAAAAACTATATTTTTATTGAAGTGGCGGTTTTGTACCTTACAAATATAACAATAATATCAATCATATAGCAACACCTACGCATAAAAATATAACGATAGATAAAAATTAAATTTTGTGATTTGAGTAATAAATAATAATACATAATAATTATTAGAATCTTAATATAATATTATTACATATTATGATGAATTGTTTTTTATTTTGCATAAAAAAAAAAAATGTATTTTACAAAACGCCTAGGAATTTTATAAAATACCTAGGTTATCGATAAAATAATATTGAAAATAATCTGTTTTATTTACATTGCCTAAAATGGGTCGTCAGTATACATAATGTCTTGAGATTTTTCAAAGTACCTTATTTATCCATATTGGCGGTGACATGTGATATATATCAATGCCTACATAAATATTAAACTGTACGTGAAATTTTGCCGATAGGTTTAAGAGTGTCCACTATTGGGACGTACCTAATACGCCGGTTAGGCCAATGAAATCCAAAACATTACGAGACGAGTTCGCTGATAGAGTTCTCGCTACTGACCATATCGATCCGGAGAAGATTTATCACATTTGGTTTTGTCAGTGAGACTCGGCTCACCGCTTTCTCGCATTTAGACCGGACTCAATCTACCTAAAAATTATGTTACGACACTTTTACAACAGGGTTTCTTATACATGTATTTTTAATTTCGCGAAAAAAAAGAGGATTATTACTGCTTGATGCAATGTTTTGAATCGACAAATCTTATTTGTATCAATCGTGTATTAATAATAAAAAAAAAAAAACAAAAAACACAAAAAACGACGAGAAACGACAAGTGAAAACTTATAAATCGAGATGAAGGAAAGGCCTCGTGAAGTACAGATGTATCGTGAAAATCCGTCGGTAACCAATAGCGTACGAGTGAAGTGGTGTGTGGTGGTCTGATTGTCTTTCGTCGGAATCACTGATTCGGATTGGAAATCGCATAGTTTTCACTGTCAATCAAAAAACACGTGCGAGAACGTAGTACGTAGTACGTACACACACACACATTCACAGTGCAGATATCGACAATAAAACGCCGTCGTCTTATAATTAACACTCGACGTATAATAAACGCTCACACGCACACACGGGGTGGTGGTAATTATTTGCGGACGGAATGGGCGGGTGGCGGGTACGAGCGTAATACTACTACTACTACTACTACTATTACTACTAAATATAATAATACGCGTGTGATTCGCGCGAATCGTGCGCCCACGCGGTCGAATTACGCGCGTACGAGAGCGATAACACGTGTACACACGTATATATTATTTTCGTACGTAATCACGTGGGGGTTTAATTGGCTCGTTTGACTCGAATATTAATTAACAGTGCGCGAAAGTCGTTCTGTATCTCGTTGTCGTCGTCGTCGTCGTTTAGCGTGCGGTTTATATAACGTTTAATATGTTGATAAACAGTTTTTGACGTGACTTTCAAAAAAATTATCAAAAAAAAAAAAAAAAAACGTAAGAAACCTAGCCGTACGCTCTTTTTCGAAGTGTCGCAAACATTTTAATTTTTTACACGTTTGTCAAATGAACCCGAGGTGGTTTTTTATTGAACACACGCGTAAACGCGGTGCAGGCGAACGTGCGGTGTTTCTTTAGCACCGATAACTTTGTGTTTCGATAAAATTTCAAACTATAAAACAGTTGTGATTCGGTTTTATGTTGTTTCGTCGACTACCGCATTGACGGGGAAAAAATTAAAATTAAACAGTAAAACAGTATACGATGTGTTCAATAGTCGTGATGTCTTGGAGAACTTGGTGTTTAATTTTAAAATAATTTCATTGTTTTTGTTTCGGTCCCGTTCGTTATGTTATGTTTTGTGTAAAACTGTGTTTTAAATTATACTTCCCTAAGTTTTTATTTTTTTTTATTTTTTGGTTTGTAATTGTTATTCATAATTTACAATTTATGCACAACTTGATTCGTTTAGTTATTTTTTTTTTTATCTTTTATTCGCTCCATTATTATTATAATTTTGAAATCGCATACAAAGCTACAGAGTCAACTCTCACTCGGTTACAAGCGAATTTCCAACCGTCTATGAAATTAATTTCATTAGATACAACGAAAATAATTAAAAGTTTTTTTTATTCCGCTCAATAGTAGACGAGTATTTTTAAATTTTCGTTCAGTATGCATAGAAATATCGTTGATATTCGTAAACATTTCTGGTATGCTTTTTTAGTTTTAAAGGTACACTAAACAACTTGAGTTAATTTCGTGTAAATCCTGTTTGTACCATATTTTGCCGTTATTACGGTTGTTTTGAAAATAATAGAGGAAAATTTCCAGGCTAAAGTGCAAAGAGGAAACAGTTATTAATAATACGAGTATATACGTATGAGTAGAGAGGTTGAACGTGATTTTTCGGACTGAATCTACAACCTAAAGGTGATTTTCGATGAAATTTTGTACGAAATCAATTATTACTTCTGCTTACATAGAATGGAGAAAAAAAGAAAAAAAAAGACTCAATATCGGAAAAATGTTAGCTGGCATGAGCTATGCGTATTTACCAAAGACGGTTGGCTTAAAAAGAACAAACAAACAATAAAAATCAATAAGTTTTCAAACGTCCATTAGAAAACATAAATACCGGCAAATGGATTCGGAGAAGTGACTGCTCCACAACTGTGTAACAAAAATATAGTCTTAACGTCCACGATGGTTTTCTGAAAACCAATAGGGTGTACGATATAACGCCGGTCTAAGATTTCTGAAAGTAGCCTTAAACCATTGAATCCAAGCACTGTGTAGAAATAATATCAATACAAAAAAAAAACATACCACTAAGTGCAGCAAAATATAGTAGACACGTATTCTAAGATCGTCATACCTAACGTACAAAACCGTGAAAAAAAATAACGTGTAACGAGGCAGAACTACTAAAAATGGAAATTTCAAAGGCCCGCGCGCTTTAAAAGTCACGTATATAGGCCATTGGCAACGCAAAAAATCAGAGAAAGGATTAAAAAAAAATGAAACATGAAAAAAATAAATAAATAAAGAAATAAACGATAACAGTTTTACGGTGAAAAGTATAAATGAAACGAAGATCAGATTTGATGAGATTATTATTTACTTCGTCACGATAATTCAACTGCGTATTTATTAAAACGAATTAAATTTTAATTAAAACAAATACATTTTTAGAGGGAGACCGGGGTTTGAACCCTGAATCTCCCTTAATTGCAGTCGTGCACATGGATATGATCGAAGATCACGCGGAAGATTCGTCGTGAACATTCGAGTCATAACACTTGTAATAGAGATAAATATCAATAGAATATTGCTAATTAATGATCTAAAATATAACGTAGGGCGAAATATCTGCTACAGGACTGAATCCGTTCGATCGTTTCACGTCTCGTTCTGTTTGTTCAACAGCGATCAACAAAACAGAGTTCGCTGTAAATCGTAAACATAATTCGTAAGTATAAACTTGGACCGTAGATCCGTATTCGCTTACATTTCGCGACGCGTATTATGCTTCCAGAGTTTAAGACCGGTGTCGGCCGAAGTGCCGCGCCACACGTCTCGTGACAACCCGAAAGAACGACGAAACGAGCCGATGCGTTTTTGTTTTTTCTTTTTCGCGACGACGTAAAATAACAAACGGAAAATTAAACACAAACAAAAATCACTTAACAGACGGTAAGTTTAACGGACGAGTCGTTCGCGTCCGAAGCGTGTAGAGCAGGGGTGAATTATTTAAGGGTTGGACCACTCAACGTCAGTAAATATTTTTTGGAAAACGTGATTAATATAGAAAAAATTTATTCCATCGATCTCACTGGTGTTTTAATGATTTATTTTATTTATTTCACTAAGTTATAGTTTTAGTTAATCAATTTTTTTTTCTTAAATTTAAATGCGATATTCCGTGTGCTCTGAAAACTAAAATTCCGACCACGCCTTAAACGCGTCACTGTACAGACACAAACCGAAATGCGAATTTCAAGTTAAAACAAACACATACACACACACACACACACACACGCGTATATATTTCGTGATTAGAGATGAAAAGCATCGCTCGCACGTGTGCGGACGTGTGTGTTGTACGACTACACTAGAACGCCGCGTGGTCGTTACGAAAGTTTTCTTAACTCGATTGGCCTTCGGTAGTTAAATTTAATCGAGTTTATTCAATAAAATATCGTCGTTGTTTTTGAACTGCTAAACGCACGTGCAATCGCGACTCTGTGTTTGAACGTCATTATCAAAGGCGGACGACGGCGCAGCGACGCGATTATTTCACTTCTTTCTTTTCGTTTCCCTCCGCGGACCCACACCGTCGTCGCGCGAGGCGAAAGTTTTCCACGTCTCGCAGACAAATAATCAACGGTGAACTTACGGCTAATTTACCGCGCAAACTACGGCCGGGACGTCATTCGATTACCGGCGCGTGTGCGGCCCACATTGTTCGTCGCCAGCGGGCGGCGTGAAGATATTTCGGTAGACGTCGACGTCGTAAACGCGGTCTTACGGACCAAATAGTATTGCTCGAGTTTACGAATTCGTAGTAGATTGATAATCTTTTATCCGGTAAAATGGACGACGCCCGGGGCGCTCGTTGTTATCGATTAAAGTCGATCAAAGTCGTTCGATTTTTGTTCTACTACCAGGTTATATATATATATCAGTGGCATAGCGTGGGTTTCTGCTTAGTGTATGCATTGATATAGTAAGTTAATGAAATCGTTGGGGGCTATGCCCCCACACCCCCCTATACTTTTTTTTTAAATTTAACTTTAAACATACCAAGCTTTACGTATTTATTAATATAAATGTATTATATTGCATTAGTACATAACACTTTATTATATTAAATAAATAAAAAAATAAATCACTTAAAAAATCAATTTTTTAACGTAATTTTTTGATTTTGTCGTGAAATAAGGTCATTTTGGCATGGATCTTCCTATCTTGATAATACTTTTTTCTCATCAAAATTCAGTGAACCGAAAGGCTTTAAAAACAATTTTTCATTCGCAAACTCACATATTGTATTATTTGTTTTCATTATTGTTTATTTAGTATTATTTAGTTTAAATAGTTTTTATTTAAAAACTATAGGTCACACCTTCTATATACTATCAATACGCACGTTACAACTTTTAATAATATTGTTCAATACAGCTGGAAGAATAATGCGATAAACAACGGTCGACGATAGCGTATGCGATACTGATCCCGTATACACGAGTGACGAATACACGACCGCGAGTGTTCTATCTTTTGTTATTATCGATAAGAAATATAAAAAGCTGTCGCCGAATGTCTATTATTTCTGTATGCGATCGCCAACGTGCATACTGCGTTAGTAGTACCCTAAATGTAGCGGACTGTAGCCCGGCGCAGCCGTAGTATCGCAGAATTGCGGATTAATCAATCCTAATAAACTTAGAAGAAAAACCACAAAATATTAAATCATGAACTACTATTAATCAGTACCATCATTTTTTTTTTTTTTATAAAAACATAGCATTATCAGTATCATTTTTTTTTTTTCAATTAGTAAAGCGTATGCTTTTACTGCCGATTTTAAAGGCCTGGTGTTTATTTGAAATTTCTTGGTTTATAATAATTAGGGCTGGGATTTTAATACCCTTAAAAAAACCCGAAAAATGTCCTAAAAAATATGCTTTTATGACCTAAAAACTCTAAATAATGCCCTAAAAAAAATTCTTTTATGATCTAAAAAATTTTTTATTTTTTTAATTTTAGTATAAATTACAATAAAAAGTTTTAAAAAATGCATTGTAAAAATCTATTACAAGTGTAAACTTTAAATACATAGTTTTAGTATAAATCTAAAAAAAAAGTTTTTTTACGAATTACGAGTACCTACTTATAATCTGTTACCTATATTTATTTAAAAACCATGTTGGTGTAAAATTCTTAAAATAAAATTTCAAATTCATACACTTGGTTTCCAAAAACTCAAAAAATGCTCCAAAAACTCTAAAATGCCCTAAAAAATTAAGAAAATGACCTAAAAACTAAAAAATGCAAAAAACTGCAAAATAAACTTTTTTATTCTCATTCAAATATAGTATATTTAATATATTTAATATACATAAAATAAATTTGTGACAAGACGAGCATTTCACAGTAAGCTTTGAAAAACAATGCAAAGTGCATCGAAATCCCAGCCCTAATAATGATTATTAGATGGATTTGAAACACGTAGGCATTAATTCTCACGGTAAATAAAAGTGACTTTTATACACGGGCACGTCCGTGATTCGTGCCACGGCCAATGTTTGCATATACGTTAGAGCCGTTTTGCGATAAAAATAAAAGAGTTTGAAACGAAAAAAAAGCGAAACGAATACACATTAACGCGGGTGCCAACATTTCGACGTATATGTACATCGCAAATCGTAATTGGTATATTCCAATCTATTTTATCGTGTGATTGCAGCTCTTGTCGGCCGTTTGTCGGGTCGCGTTCAACAACCGTTTCTGGCCGGCAGATCATCTCCGTGTACAAGTGTTCATATTTTTACTTTCGAACAATCGATGGGCGCGAAAAGTGTAATACGCGTTGCCGTATGTAATATGACGAACGAAAATTATGTACGTGTAACGAGCGAAAAAAAAAAACAAAAACGTTATTCTCTAAAACCAACGGTCGGACGACGACGACGAACAGTTGATGTCAATGACGGAAATGCTTTTGATAGATCGTCTCTTTATTACGTAGTTTCGTACGTAATTTATACACGATACCGATAATCTCGAGCAATACGATTCAACTGAGTACTATATATAGACGGACGATCATGTCAATATTTTCATGTGTCAAATTCACAATTCACGATCGGTTTACAAACGTAATAGAATATGACGTGTTCTAGAATGGTAGTAAAATGTTTTTTCGTAAGTTCAAAACGCTTTTGAATAAGACTTTGTAGTACGTTTCCACAGAATCTGTTCGTTTTGTAGAGAGCTTAGTCACGAAGAGATAACACCGTTTTTTAAGCGTGATTTTTTTTTCCACTCGATCTACCGCACTGTAAAAATTCCTCTATTTCTTATTTAAATTTAATAAAAAAATGTAGTTTTGGCGTTTTCTTGAAAATCAAATTAAACCCGAACGACTATCGGTTTTAGTCGATAAGGTCACGTTCAAAATATCACGACTCGCAGAATTGACCGCATTTAACTAATACGCGCATTACGATTATATACAAATATAGATATGTAATTTTAAATATAATATCATTAACATTTACCTGTCAGAGCCAGTATATTTCACTTTGCCTGGCAGTAGAGACGGACCCGTGCCGAGCTGTACCCTAGCTGTTGGCCCACAGGGTGCTGCCAGTTTCCCGACCTCCCGATTCCGTTTACGCCAATCACTGAAAAATAAAAAACAACGATTAGTTTTATCTGTGTAAAATCCACGTCGCCAAAACGCGGCTCGCACACGATTACGAATTTCACTCGTTTAACCATAATAACGCCTACGTATGTGTCGGGAACGTCTCGTTTCGCTATCGACATTTGTGTTTTGTCGACGCGATATTCGGAGAACGAAATACGTACAATGGGTTCTTAACGATTATAACAATCGATTTTTACGAACCCGTCGTGTACACACGGGTAGTCCGCGTTCTGAAAGTAAGTTTCTCGTCGGGTATCGATTCTTCACGAAACGTCGACAGTCATAAACCGAATACGAGCACAATTAGTATATTTCACTAAGATATTCCGTCACGAGTGAAACTTTACGCAGACATTTTCCGTGTACAAATGCACCCAGAGTAGAAAATGCGTACGAGAATCAAACATCGAACCCGTGTTTTGAACAAACACTGTTTAGTTTTAAAACTTCGTTCACGTGCGACGTGTTCCGATAAATTTTCAGTTTCAATTTTTATTTTCGTTGCCCGTCTTAGTAAATCATAGCGAGTTTCAACAGACGTCAAACGCGTGCAGTGTGTTTTCAGGTAAAGCGATTTGTCGACATTAGCGTCGATTATAATAATATTTTCTAGTAGTTTCAACGATGGTCGTCGGTAATTTTCTGACGACTAATTTTATTTGAGTTCAAACCGGTGGTATAAAAAAAGCTGCCACGAACTATTTCGTCGTGACTCGCAACGAGAATAATATCTGTAATGTGTTTGAAATTTGGCCCGTCGTCGTAAATAAAATCGCAGTGCAAACAAAATGACATAACACGAACGAATCGTGGTATTCGATCATTTTTTTACGCGTAATATTTTAAACGATTTTTCAGTGGAGGTATTTCAAAAGAAAAAGAAAATATTATGAAACATTAAGTTCGCAATCTTTTGACGCGTAAACGTAACGACATAATAAACTTGGTCTGAAATTGTTGATTTTAAATCTATTTCACTCTGTAGACCTAAAAGTTTTCACGTAAAACATTTTAACGCGAGAACATAACATTTGACGGCTAATGTTCACGGTGACCCCGGATCATGCACTTTACTACTTTTGACTTTAAACCATTACATTCCTTGAAATATCGGTGAAGAAAAAAATCGTCTGTTTTTTTTCTCGTAATTTAAAGCTATCATATGAAGACATACTAACGATATGAGTATAGGTTACAATATTTTCAAAAATAATTTTGTTGAGTAAATTGATGAAGCTCAGTATTATCAACACGTCGAGGGCCATAATATATATTTTTTTAATTAAGTTTTTCAATACTTATTTTCGATTAAAATTAAAATTTTCAACAGTCGACATTTCTCAAATAACAACCGAGAAAAATATTCAAATTTTGTACGGCAACAGCGGTGAATAAAACAAAAACCAAAACGTTGATTTTTTTCTATGATCCGTACCGTAGCTATTGGTACTAAACGTTTGGGATGGACAGTGATATAATTTTGTGAATCGATATCGTTCAAATTTTGTCGTACCTATCGCGATTTTGTAATTGGCACGATATCGATATGGTTTCAAAAAAATTGTTTTTATTAAAATAATAAAGAATTTATATCGAACTTAGACATTAATTATTTAACCACATTTTTGAGTTATTAATTACTAATTGTTAATTATATTAATATTTAATGTGTTTTGATTCACTAATCACTATAAAGCGGTTTACAATACGGCGACAATTTTGGAAGTTTATGTCACACCGACGACACAAGTTACACTGTGCACCAAACGGTATCAGCCGCCAAATGTTATTACATAGCAAACACGATAATATTTATCGCATCCAAAACCTATAAATGACATTTATTTCTTCAAAAATATAAATTTCGGTATCACGATTTATCGTTAAATATCGACATCGAAAATTTTTCATGATATCGATATCGTATCAAATTATCGATATCGTTGCCCATCTCTACTAAACACCGACCTCAATGAATCGTATTTGGTTATTGCCTCTCCGGAACGTTTTTTTTTTTTTTTTCGTAATATACACCCATCTCGTTGAAAGGGCTTAAATTATGATGACCTTAAAAAAGAAAAAAAAAACAACTACCAAATTTGAAAATCAAATAAAAGATTTGCGTTTCCGGAAATAAAAAAAAAACGTCCTAAAACCGTTTTGAAATTCGCACCGGAAACATATTTAGTTTTATGCGTCGCTCGCGGTTGAATCACGGCGCTATAATTATTGTCGTCCGATCATCGCGAGACACACCTTAAAACGACGACGAAGACGGAACAAGTGAAATCTCGTGTTGCCGTTAGTGGTCGAGCGACGCGAAATAACTCTTTTCCTCATGCGTGCACAGCCACGTCGCGTCGTCGACGTCGACTTCGGTCGATCCACGGACGAGGACGACGGGAAAAACGGTCCGGAGACACGTCTCTTTGGTCCCGGGGCCGGGGCGGCGCTTGCGCATTGTTCGCGATCGGAAGGCGTCGCCCGACGTGCCGGAAACGAGTCGGTCGACCCGCGAAAGACCCGGCGCGCACTCATTAACATCACAATGATAACGCAACGCGCACGACGCGTCTGTCGTCGAAAAACACCGTGACTTACGCTCACACGTTTCGAACGTTTTCGCGCGATTCGACGAACTTTTAGATTCTGAGTGATGCGAAGGACCTTATGGTTTTACAATGATATTTATTTTTTTTTTTTTTCTGTAATATAATTTTAAATATTTGACAAAAAGTTCTGAAAATTTAATATGACC
The DNA here is from genome assembly GCA_027580255.1 of Therioaphis trifolii. Taxonomy (NCBI): domain Eukaryota; kingdom Metazoa; phylum Arthropoda; class Insecta; order Hemiptera; family Aphididae; genus Therioaphis; species Therioaphis trifolii. The sequence continues at coordinate 72,504,540 of CM050405.1, forward strand.
TTACTCATATACCTACCTAATTATCCTAACAAAATTTCAAAAATCGTGAGTCAGGATTTTTTTTTATACACACTTTAATAAATTATTATAACTCGCCAAAAATTATACAAATAACCGTAAAATACGTAAACAGTATTTAAATAATAATATATTATATAGCACTGAAGTTTCGCCCAGCAACTTTTTAGATTCGAAATTGAACTGAGATGGTACTTTAAAGAAGTCATTTTTCCAAAATCTCCATAGTTTTCCAGTAATTAAGAATAACGATCGAAAAACTGAGTAAAATCGGTAAAAATCCGCCGTAAAGGAGATTTTAACTGTTCAGATTTTAGGTATTTAGTCATAAATAGAAAAGTATTGAAGCTAGAAACTTGAAAATTTTATCCAATATCAAATACATACTTTTTTATATTGGACAACATGTTCAGAACAATTATAGCACTTTTGACTTAAATATAGAACTTTTAATATACCAAATTGTTTGAAAGTTTTTATGTAATATAATTTCAAATATTTGACAAAAAGTACTGAAAATTTAATAAGACCTTACTCATATACCTACCTAATTGTCCTAACGAAAATTCAAAAATCGTGACTCAGGATTTTTTTTATACACACTTTAATAACTTATTATACGATTTTTTACCGATATTGTCTGATTTCTTTAAAGTTTATTTCTAATGAAATATTGAGTATACAATACTTATACACTGAAGCTTTGCTCAGAATCGTTTTATACTAAAGAAGTGAGTCATCATTTCTTTAAAACATAATACATTCATCACCAATATCTCACTTACCAGGTTTTTTTTCTTTTTTTTTTTTTAAAAATCTGTGAAAATCGTCCGAAGGCGATTTTTTACCATCGAGGATTTTTAAAATGATTAAATCAAATCAATTTTTTGGAATATCATTATTTTACAATTTATCGATATTTATTTATTCGTTCGGACTTTTGAAAAATCGCTTTAGAACGTTCTTAAAGACCTAATTTTCGAAAAGTACTGCTAAAAAGGTGGTATTGGCCGTTTGAGAATCGGCACTAGTTAAAATACGTGTTTGCGATTTTCACCATTGTATCCAGCCTACATTACTACTTGAATTACGCACTTTTAAAACAAAAAAAATGCGTATTGAATTCTATACATAAGCCAACAGCTCGATTCGATCAAAAAGTGGCATTGGCCTTTATAGCCCCGGGACACGGAATTCAAATGTTTTATATAAAAGAAAAATGAAAATGTATATTTGTTCAATGATAATTATTACAATATATAAATTATTTATCTTTTATAAATGAGATTTCCTTCGTGTAGCATAGGTTCAGAAACTGTGCCCACGACCCTGAGAGAAACATTTTGCTCCAGAACACAAAAGCATAAAATTGTCTCGTTCCTAATACCTGACATTACGGCCAGACGATATTTTCCGTGTGGTTTGTAAATACAACTACAGTAAAACCTCTCTATAACGGACCCTATGTTAAACGGAATCCTCTTTATAACGAAAAATTTCAATAGTCGCGATAGGTTAACATTTTTTTTTCTACCTCTTCTCTATGACGGAAAACTGTTTTTAAAACGGAAAAATTCGTTGGTGCCAAGTGGTTCCGTTACAGAGAGGTTTTACTGTGTTTTCAACGCACGCGATGCATTCCGTATTATACGTGAGTTTTATTTATGGCACGGACGATATTATTTACCGTCGTGTCATATAGACATTCCGGATTTTCACCCTACCCACACCCCTCTCAGACGGTGGTGATCGTGCCACGTGGTATATTCTAAAGGACGTGAATTGTTCGTTTTCCATGGAGCCGATATGATTTACGTGGCCAACTCCAGGGGCCGAGGGTACAAAACCGCGTTGTGCGGCCGTGGAATTTTCTTCCGGCGAGTCGCGAGAACGCTTGGAAACGGGTAACGCGCGTTCACGACGTAACATTAATAAAATACTTAAAGTGCGACATTCCATCGTAGTTGGGCACATACAGGTCGTGGGAGGACCGTCTGATAAGTGATCTCAAGAACCTCGATCAGATGTCGCGATAAGCGGGTACGGTCTGAGTAGTGTCATAAAAAATAACTGATTTGCCACTGACGAAAAATGTATTCGGATAGCGACGTCCCGACAACGTCGTTACTTCGAGACACGGCAGTGGAGTCGCTTTATCCGAAATAAATGTCCACCCAGAGAGATCGAATACGCTAGTCAATAAAGAACACGTCATAGTACGCACTTATGTGGCCTGATATTGATTCAAGTCGAATGTAAAATTGTATGAATGTTATGACATTATACGGAATATAATGGAAAATATTTCTGACTTATTTGAAACAGTACACAGACACGACTAGGCATTTGACAGTAACTAATTTGTACCCGAGTATTTTTAAATCGGCTAAGATAGTATCGAAAAATGAATTATCCACTCAAAGGTGTAGGAAGATCATAAAACAATGCGAGGGCCTATAAATATGTTTAACATCACTAAAATATGATTACATAGGTATGTCAAATTTTTCTGAAGTGACGTGTCGAAAATCATATCTTTTTTTCTTCATTCGATTTTGAAAAACGTTATGAAAATATTACAAGGAAAAATGTATTTCATGTATCGACATACAAATTTTTTTTAAAAAGTATTAATATAAAGTATTTTCATAAAATATTAAAAACGCAATAGCATTACACAGGTTAGTTTTTATTAATTTTCTTTATGTGTTTTCTGAAATAAAATAAAAACATTTACGGCAGCGTTTTCCCGGTCATCAGTATTTATTGAACTTAATATGCAGATATCAATATCATAAAATATCTACAATCATATTTCATTTAGATTTAAGGATACTAAATATTTTTAAGAAATATATCATTTAATTTTATCAAATACATCTACGTTATCCAAAAAGTAATAATACTGTGATATTGTCGTTTTTCAAGGAAAATAAATATAACAAAAATAATTCAATTGTTTGCATGCTCTACATTTTTTTCGCGTGCCCTGAATATACCATCATATTATGTACATTATACATTAGGTTGTACATAATTCATTATTTTGCGTACTTTAACATTATTTTTTATTTAAAATAATGCGTAAATTCAAAAGTATATTTGAAAAACAAAATCATAATTTGCGATTCTTTTACACACAAGTTATTGAGTAGAGTAATTAAAAAAAAAAATTACTCTAAGAATATTGTTGTCATAATAAAAATAATGAATTCACTAAATATATTTTAAAATCGAGGAAAAAAAAATACGTAATCAACAGTGAAAAGAATAATAGTATAACTAATTTTAAATTACTTTATTATCATATTTTCGATGTACATTAAATAATTGTGTTTGATACTAAAAAAACTTTGACAATTTTCATTTCGAGTAAATGAATGTATAATAAGTTACGAGTAGATAGTTTTAAATTATTTTAATACGTCTTTAGTTATTCAGTTATAGTATGTATTCGCTAAGGTATTCAAATTTCAATGTTTAGGCTATGAATAATATGCCATATATATTATATTGTTTTAGATAAAAGACAACTATGGCGATTTAAATTTATAAATAATGAAAAGCGCACAAACCTTTTATTTGGTATTTAGATAATATGCGTGATCGATTGAAATGAATTAGACAATAAAATACGTTACCACAGTGTATTTTATTCCATAATAATAACAAAACAATATAACATGTGACACCTGCGTAAATCATAATGGAAATATGATGTTGTATATCGATTTAGGTACAGCATGTTGGTATTCATTATTATTTTCCGAAATAAAGTAGTCGGTGAATGATGCATTTTTGTGCGCGCGCGCGCGTGGTGATTATCCCTCCAAAGCTTTTCTATCCCGGGTAACAACACCCTTCTGTCCCTCGAAGCGCACCGAGTATTAATAACTTCACGCATGCGATCCTGCGACGGGTACCCGACACGTCGATCCTGTGTCTAGATTTGCGTTTATCATCACGTTCACATGGAGTAAAGGGTTTAATTTACAACGTCACTTTGTACTCGGACCGGGCGCCTGGCAAAAGCGATCTAAATTAGCAGATCCCTACATCCAAACACACCCAAACACACACACACACACACACACACACACACACACACACACACACACACACACACACACACACACACACACACACACACACACACACACACACACACACACACACACACACACACACACACAAACACACACACACACACACACACGTGCACGTGCACGCTAAGCACACACAAACACTAACGTAGACACTGTACACATACAAACAGGTGTGTTTGAATACCCCGTATATTCGTGTTTGTTCACGCGTCGATATTTCGCACCATTAATGACGATAGTAATAATAATAATAATAGCAATAATAGTGTCGAAGCAACATTAATAGTAGTGCATCGTATTCGTCATCGTAGTATCGTGTTGGATATTGTACACACGAACATTGTTATTATGCAGGTTGGCCCCACCATCGCCGTCTTTCCGGTTTCGATCAACGGTGTGGCAATCGTACAGCGGAGCGCAACCCTCGCCGCGTGTGCACCCCCGATTTCATCAGCATCCCTCAGATCAAACAGGAAACATAAATAAACACACACACACACACCATTCAACCGTACGTACACGCGTACAATGTGTAGGCTCCCCGTGAATAAAGTCATCAATAAGACCATGTCACACCGTAACGGTGGTGTGAGCAGTGGCAGTTACGAACATTTGGCTAGACGTTCAGAGAACCGATTAAAAATACGAGGTGACGACACGTTAACATGTAGTGATGAAGAAATTAAATTCAAGACCGTGTAGAGACGCGTGCACCACGCACGCACACAAACGCACAGAGGTAGCATGATTCAACATTTTATCACACACCAGAGATGGATTATTGAACCATATACCCATCACTCTTTGTTTCCAACGAATAAATCACGATTAAATTCTTTTGCCCATTACGAACACAGTTTATTTTGTCTCGAACGCTTATTAATTTAAAAAAAAAAAGTAATATTCGAAAAATGTCTATTCAACGCAACAATTCAATAATATTATCATCGATATTTTACCAATCGTGTGCTTGTTTTTTTTTTTTTTTTTATTATTAAATATAAATGTGGAGTATACAATTAAATATATAAAAAAAAAAAATAGACAACAATTTACTAATCGAATTAAAATGTTACGATTGACGTATTACTTCTAAATTTTTTTGATAAGATATTTAATATTAATATTTAACTCGAGTCCTACAAATTGAAACATAGATTTAATATATTCACACTGTTTTACTGCTAAACTCATTGAAGATAATAATCGACCAACTACAATTCGCATCACAGTTTAAAAAAAAAAATGGGTGGTTACAAATTATTATTTTATTTGTTCAACGATGGTGATTCATTTACTTAAAAAAAAAAAATAGGAGTTCGTGTGAACCTTGTTCGAACAACGACCTCAAGTTATAAACAAAACCGTTTTCTATTTTATTGGAACGTACAGACCGAGTACACTCGTTTTTTCAATTTAATAATATTTATCACTAATTATTATTGTGTATCTATAATGATGTTCTGCGTTTTTGTGATCACAATCCGGTCACGTGACTAGAGATTTTCGAACGTCTTTCAAATTAATTTCCTTTGGCCTTGCGATTAAAGGTAGTCATTAATCATTGCTGTTACAAAATAAGACCAGGGATTAATAACGTCGAAACCTACGTGGAAATAAGATGTTTTCCTTCGCGTTTCTTTGATAAAATTAATAATCTTAAAATTATATTGTCTTATCAAATTGATTTGGTAAAAAAAACACTGATAATAGTAAAAATAATTATTGAAATAAAAATATTTAAATAAAGAATGTCCTTCTTATTTTATTCATATCTAAAATGAACTAATATGTGTACCGTAGCTAGTATCAATGTTTGATTTGTCATGAAAAAAAAAAAATAATAATAAATATATACGTTTTTATAAATAAAAGAAAAACATTTAATTTTCTACCAGAAAATAACAGAGGTGCTAGATAATATTATAAATACATATATAAATTGTATTCCACTATTATTTCATCGCCAAAATTAATGTGCGTTTGTGTCTCTAATCGACTCTAACACCGCATGATAGTGTGTATAAGATACTCATATTTTTCAGAACATCACTGGACGAGATTATTCATATCGAATCACACGAGTTGTTCACAAATATAGTCACGAGCGTACGTAAAGACCACGTCGATATGTAAAACAAGATATACTATAATTAAAAAAAATGTATTTTTCTGAAAAAAATACGTTTTTATCGTTATACCAATATAGTTTGGAAATATAGAAATCATCTAAGTTCCTACTCACGAAGTATTGTAACGATAAATATAATTTTGGAATCGTCTTGATAATCTCCGCTTCTTTGAGTTTATAACGCTGGATTGTTTTCAACAATATCGGTCTGATAGTATGAAAATGTAATAATTACGTATTTAATGGATTTAGATACAGAAAAACAAATGCACCCGGAAGTATTGGAAATGATTTTGCCTCCAGACGTCAACATAAAAAGCATAAAAACAATAAAAACAGAGTCAGATATTAGTAGTGAAAATGAAGTTTCCACGTCGTCGAGTGAATAAATTCAACAGAAACGTGACTTATAATTTAAATTTTATGATATCTGAAAAATAATATTATTCTACTATAAATAACATGATATAAATAATCAAATGAAGTTAAGAAAATCGATTTTTAATTAGTATTTATATTTTGGCCGGGTTTTTATGATAATATCCCATTGTGCGACGGCCGGTCACTGCGGCGAGCGAATCTCTTTCGCCGAACACGGCACGCGCCGCACATTAAACGTCCGACGGCAAACGATACATAAAACCCCCCGTCGAAACGTATTTTTTTTTCCAAGTCACTCGCGTGTCGTCTTTTCCCGGAACAGGACAATGCGGTGAGCGGAGGAAGCGAGTGGAGAAACGACAAACCGTGAAAAACTACATTTCCGCGTAGTCGTATAGTGGGTACCTAAGTGAACGAAAAAAAAAAAAAAAACCGCGTACGCCAACGAATGCAACACGGACGGCGTGAAGTCGAGAGGAGACGTTTTTATTAGCACTGTTAAAAAGCAAAAAACACGTTTGGCGCGCACAAAACGTGTTTTAACGGCCGTCTACTCGGTGTCTGTTTGTATTGTCACGAACGAGGGCGATGAAATGCTTTCCGAACACGCGAATAAGCAAACGGTACGGTATTCAAATCGTTTAGATACGGTAGCAACAACGGTAATAATAATAATAATAACAATAACTACGATAGTAAAGATAAAAACGACGGCGACGACAACGGTGTGACGTCACGAGTTCTTTTTCGAACATTTGTTTCGGACGATTTCACAATCGCTTTTGCCGCGATCTCCACGCGTGACCACTGCAAAAGTCGCGTTGTCGAAAAACCTGTCGTGCACGTCGTCTCGGATCGGCCACCGGACGCCGTACGTTTTAAGGAGCTCGGGGAAATTGAGCACCTCCGAAATTCAAATTAGCACCCCCGAATTTGTTTGAGTTGGTCGAAAATGTATATAAATATTTTTATTTCGGTACCTATAGATTTTTAATTGTTTTTTTTTTTTTGAATCCCATAAGAAATTTGCAAGGAAGAATCGCGTTTGAGTATAATTTGATTAAGGTGGGAGTTGAGTAAATTTCAATGATCGATGTCATATCTTTGTCTAAATAATTTTCATTAAAAAAAAAAAAAAAAAAAAATGAAGGAAATCGGCCTGATAGAACGGCCAGATGGACTGATTTTAGTTTTCATACATTTTTTTAATATGTAAAATACGTATTGTATTGGATCTCACGGGTGGGTTAGGTCCCCCTTACGGCATTTGTTGTTTTAGCTCAAAATGTGAGTACTGATGGATGCGGTTTTATGCTCAACTTTTAAGTATTTTGTATAAATAATACATTTTAATCAATAAATAATTACACGAATCGTTATCGTTTGTCTCTATTACGATCGGTTAACAGATTTTATAGACAAATATTCTTAATGGTGTATACCAGTGGTTTTCAAACTTTTTTTGACCACGGCACACTTCACCCTTCACAAAATGTCCATGGCACACTACCTCTAATTTTAATACAATGAAATCTCTGAATTCCGGACACTCTCGGTAGCCGGAATATTGTCCGTTATTTAGAGGTGTCCGCTGTTCAGAGGGAAAAACAAAGCAAGAGAATATGTTCCGATCCACATAAAAACGTCCGCTATTCAGAGGTGTCCGTTAAGGGAGTTTTCACTTAATTCTAAAAAATTACGTTACCTACCGATACATTTTGTTAGGGTACAATTATCATGTAACATAACTTATCTCAGTGGCTTTCTAATGCAAACCTTCGATTTATCACTATACGCATAAATATTGCGGGTTCACGACAGTCGAACGCGTCCATTTTCTTACATTTACACTTATTCAATTGGATCGGTCATTTATGTAAAAAAAATAAAAATGTTCAAAACACCGCGGCACACCAAGCGAATGCTCGCGCCACACCAGTGTGCCACGGCACCCAGTTTGAAAACCACTGGTGTATACATTAGACGGTGATATTTTTATAAGCCGATAATCGTCAGCGTGTGTACAATAACAAATTACGACAACTGCGGTCATAATATATGTTTATGAACATCCTAAGTTCGAAGCGTTCAAAGAAGTACTTAGTAAACAGGTGCCTACATTAAAAACGTGGAAGGAGGTGTGATAACATAGGCCCCGCAGCTCCGTTCGCAATACGTTTTCATATCCCGCCTCCCAAAATCAAATAATTCTGAGAACGCCACTGCGTATTGCGCGTTTAAATGTGTTTTGATAACAGTGTTGTGCTCATTACTCGCTTTCACCGCGGCCAAATCCAGCCTTTTTTTTTTTTTGCACTCAAACTCGGTGTTTTTTCATAGCGATTTCGTCGCAGCGTTCGAAACAATTTCATGACTTTTTCGCGACTCGTACTGTCTCGAGACCTGGTACGGTCGGTAAAGGATATTTTAGCACGTGGATTCGAAAACGTGTGGCGATCGAGTCTTGTGACGTGCGAACTAAAGGGAAAAACAGATTCGTCGTTCACTCGAGTACGTCACTTTTAAATTAACAACAACCGCTGACTCACTTTGCTGACGGAGTTTCCTGAAAAACCACGTGCGCGCGACTGTACACACACCAGCTAGACTAATACGCACCAGCGACGCGACGAGCGTGTAACGGTGGCGGCGTGGCTTTTATTCACGCGGCGTTAAACACTGCGGTGCGGTGTGGCGGACCTTTATGGAAATTTCGATATCGAAATCCCGTCACTTTCGTCTCCAGAAATAACTCGTTGTCACATAACTCGCTCCTTCAAAACCAATAACACCGTCGTACTCGAAAAGCATTCATTGTGAACGGCTTGCGGTGGCCGCGGCTTGTCTAGTCTAGTCGTCGTTCGTTAATAACGACTTTGACGTCGATTTTAAATAATATTACAATCCAACAGAACACTCGTGCGGCTCGTGTGTAAAACGTGACGTCGTAACACCTGAAAACGCTCGCGTGTTTCCGTCAAGAGGACGCGACTTCGCACTTCTCGTGCAGTTAACCCCTTTGGCGTGACCACGCTTTCCGAACGAAGTCTCTGTCACGGTGAAAAAATATCGACTGTTTTTTTCCGACAAGAGACTGTTGATCATTACGCCCTAAGGGCTCTCGTCGGAAATTGTCGACCAATCTTCTGACGTTCCTCGAAGTTTTGTCTTCGATTCGCTTTGTTCACTACTAATAACCGTCTATATTTGTGTCGACGACTATTCACATTTTTTTCGAACGCCATCAAACTCCTCTCAATATTTCATTCGATTTCTAATTAACAATGTGCTGCGGTAGAAGTCGATTCTAAAAGTTGTGTTATCAATGTCATACATTTTCGTGTTATCCGTAGAGAGCCTAACTCGAAAACGATCCTCCACCATATTATGTTAACGTTCACTGGGTACTCAATGGTTTTCACATAAATAATTTTACACACTAGATCAGGGGTCTCCAAACTATGGCCCGCGCGCTGAATACGTTTTTAGCGAACAAGTTTTTACCGGCTCGCAGCACTCATAGGATGGTAAATAAAATATAGATGATATCTAAAGATATATTGTGTAATTTAAAAAGCCGTTATCGCGGGCACGTATCATAATTTATGAGCTGAACTAGACGACGGACGTTGCCTTTCCTTTTAATAATTATTATTAATTAAACGAATAAATATGTAAATATATTTATAAAAAAATGAATTAATTAAACGACGATAATTTGATTCGCGAACCATTGACGAATTTTTATTTATAAAACGTCGGTAACGGCGTTTGCGCTGGTCGGAAATTAGCAACATAGACGAGCGATACGACCAAGTTATTACATAACACGTTTGTACAGTTACATATGACTAAGTTTGCAGTGCATTTATTATAAATATTATTCTTTACCTTTTAATTTAAAATTCACCGGTCCGTCATGTCAGGAAGAGGGTTGAAAAGGAAAACTTGGCCCGCTAAGACCATTTGATATTTTTTGTGGCCCTTGAATAAAAAGTTTGGCGTCTCCTGCACTAGATACGAGTAATATAGGTTTTACATGTTCAACACTTCAAGTCGAGCACATAGAAATAATACTATGTACATTTTTTTTACACATGTTTATATCGTAACCCGTGTTGCGCATGAGTTCCAATGGCTGTGTATTTATTTATCAAAATATCTCAATACGCGTTCTCGTACGTCCACGTGTATCGGAGATTACAGATTACACCATCAGAATAGCGAAATTCGTATTTTACAGTGAGTTCCCAGGTACGACTTCCGTCTCCATCGAAACCACCAAAAAAGTGTGTGTTTAACCATTTGTTTAGAGCTTAATTTATCAGGGTTTTTTTCTAAAACCTTCTTTGTTTATAAAAAATGATCGATATGACATTGTATCACTAGCTGATTAGTTAATTTAATTAAGTTATTTTATTTGGTAATTTTATATTATTATTATTATTATTATTATTAGTCTAGTACAGATATTATTTCAAAAAGATTACTAATTTTGACCAAGGAAAGAGAATAATGATTTAAATTTTTTTTTTTTTTTTAATTGTTAATCTAAGAACTGTATAATCAATTTATTGGTTATTCTAAAATATAATACAATTTCACTTCAAAGATTTTAATATTCTCATACTCCCCCTAAAAAAATATTGAAAATACGTCATTGGAGGTAGATTCCTCTGTAACATTCGTTTAATTTTTTTTATCGGATCCGTGATCAAACACGAATCCAATTTAAACCACTCATAACCTTAATAATCGTATCCTTTCTACCGTGTAAACTTGGCAATCCGATAATTTTGATTTGAAACTACTATCGCTGACTGCGCAAGCACACGGCTCGTATGGGCACAAAAGGCTGTTCTGTTTTATAAGTTCTTTTATTTCGATAGATTTTTGTTTACGTACGATTCAAAGATCTTACGATTATTTTTACACTCCTCATACACACAAACTGTCAATTTTACACCCGATTCTCTGCCGGTGTACGAAACGTTTGCAGACGATTTTTATCTCTCTCTATTTGTCATGCTCTACGACGTGTTTTTGTGTTTATTTTCGTATAGCAATGGAATATTCGTAAACAACATGCAATTTTATATAAAACTTAATTTCGTGAATTCTACAACTGTCAAATAAAACAAATAAGAGTTAATCACGTTATCACGCGTCACGTAGCATATAACGCACGCGCTTACGCGGCGTCCGAAACGCGGACTGGTTCCGTTTTTTTTTTTTTTTTTTTGGAAAACAAAAACAAATCGAAAAAAAAAGCCCAAAACCGGTATCGCTATTATTCGAAACTAGGTACTCACTTTGGAAATTGTTTGACGTGTCGTGCATCGAGTTGTTGTGCCTGGAAATTGGGAGCGCGTCGCTCGTCGTCCGGTAGCAGATGCAGTAAACGGTCAGCACGATGACGCACACGCCCAGTATGGAGACCACGATGAGCGAGGCGACCACGAGTATGGTGAAGTTGACGCCCATCAACGTGAACGACGACACACCTGCTGGGGCGAAGAGCGAAAAAAAAAAGAACTAGGTCAGTAACAGTAACGATGACGATATCGTCGTCGGCATGGCACGTCCGGACGGTGTTTTCGGAGCACGAGATTCACTCGTTTAACGTAACACGCTTAACGTGTTACAAAACAATAGGCTTGATTCCAAATAATAATAAAAAAAAACAAAACAAAAATCATGATCGTTTTTAAATAGCCACGACTAGGCAGGTGTGGCGAAATCCCCAATGTCGGATCCGAAATACTAAGTATTATTTTCAATACGATATCATAACCCGAAAAATAAAAAATATAAAAAAATAAAAAATCCTGACGTATTTCGTCCCATGAGTATTCTCCGGTACTCAGAAAAAACTATTTTTTTTTTTTTTTTTTGGGGGGGGGTATTGATAAGCAACTTTTAATATTGACGAACGTTTCGTGTAGGTAGTATTATCATTGGTGTATAATTATTTTAAATTTGAAACGATAAGTCATTTTTTTGGGGAAACGATTCTGAGCGAAACTCAAGTAACAGTTTTAGTGTCGACTAGTTGAGTTTTAGAATAAGTTAATTGATGCGATTTTCACGTTTCAAGTCAAAAAGCACTGGAACAATACAATAACAAAACGTGTCGGTTTAATACGAGTAACGTCCGTAATACGAATACTCTATTTCGCCGTATTTTGACACGTCTAGATTGAATAAAAAAACTCATTAAGTCAATCAATTACACTATAAATATGTAAATATAACCGAGGTTATAAAGAAGCTTGTATGAAAACGTTTTCTTGGTGTTTTTTTTCCATATGGAATAATTCTAAATGATCGAGGAGTCGAAAATTTGACCCATGAGCTGCGGAATGCCTTTAATGTCTCGTTTTCGCCGGACTCCACGAACGCTCAACATTCAACAGCTCAACAGAGCGTGAGTTTCGACCTGGGAGGGGGACGCTTGTAAATTAAACTCGTGATTTACCAGGACATGCGTGCAAGACGGGTAATATTATCAACCCACACGCTGAGTAGTTAATATTTGGGGGAGATGAATACAGAAGCGACTTATCGACGACGTATAAATAAAATTAATCGTGAACTACGACATATCGATATGACGTATATAATAAAGATTATACATATTTTAAATTCTCGGGTTAATAAACAAAACGAATCGTATCCGACACAAAGTTGATAAACGACGAAATGTGGAAATATAAAGAGGTGGGGGAACTATGAAAAATTCCGTAGTTAATATGAAGTCATGAAGTAGCCATGCATAATTGCCAAAAAAATATCACGTAATTACTTTATACAAAATTTTAAAACTGTTTTATTAAAATGACAAATTAAACATAACAATCGAATGAGAAATTGTAATCGTTCATATACGAGGTCTGTTCAAAAAGTACAGGGACAAATGTCATTGCGGCTAATGTACACATGATAACATTTTAAATTATACATATATTTATTTCACGCGCATATTAGTAAATATTTTAAACAAAACCCAAAGTCACTGTCTACTGTCGTTTTAATATTACACGTGGTTCAAATTCAGTCAGTTTGTTCCTTGCGCCCTTTTCGACATGTCCGAAATTAACGAACAACGTGTGCGTCGAGTTTTCCATGAAACTCGGTAAAAATGCAACGGGAACGTACGCAATGATTAAAATAATAATTGCTATTTGGGACAATTTCTTAAGTCACTCCAGGACTTTCGAGTGGTTTAGACATTTCGTCGACACTCAACTGAAGATGATTCTCGCTCTGAAAGACCGTCAACAACCAGAAACGATGACGTTGTGGCGAAAATTAACGAAAAAGTGCGTATATATATACAGTAGAAGCCGCTTATTAGAAACACGGATAATTGATACAATCGCGTTATTGAAACAAAATGTCCCGGAACGAACCGGCCGTATATTAGAACATAGAAAATAAATCGGATTATTGAAACATCACATCGGTTATTTGAAACAAAATTTAGGCCCAATTTTAGAAGCTTTTAGGCAATTGTAGAAGCTCTAAAATGTCCTCAAAAGTGTCGTCCAGTATCGTACGGATGAAATAGGTTTTGAACAGCATTATTCGTATGAAAATATGGTCATGGAGTTACTCGACGTAAAAAAAACAAACTGAGATAGATAAATATTTTAAATAATATAGAAAAATATATACGTTTGAACATACTTTTTTTAAATATACAATATACATACATAGATAAATACATATATTATACATACATAGTTAAATATACATTAATACATATATTTTTCGCGTGTTTTTCATTTTTTTTTTTCATAGTACAAATCAAACCAATCGCTCATTAGAAACAATCGGATAATTGACACATTTCACCTTGGTCCCAAAGTGTTTCTAATAAACGGCTTCCACTATATATATATATATATATATATATATATATATATACTTTATTCTTGCATAACCTTTATTGGTACGTCATAACACTGATTTGCTATCGGCATGAGAAAATATTGGTTTTGTATAGAAAATCATAAAAAATTAACGAATGAATACATAGAAAAATAAATACTCAGTCAAGTAGATACAGTTTTTGACACTCTGATAGTAAATCGTCCACTATTTTAATAATATTTGTGAACGATTGCCTTTAAAATAGTTTTTTTTTATTTCCCTCGAGTCTGTCTCGTATATGATTTGTTATTTTAATAAGTTATAATTATTATTTTTATTACTTATTACATCGGGTACGTAATACGTGTTTTGAGATTTTGCCACACCTATTTTCGGCTATTCAAAAACTACCAGAACAAGCCACGTTGGGTGACTAACCGGCCGTCGGTCGTTTCCGGTCACGGAGACACAAACGTGTCGTAATAAACGATTTCCGGACAGCGGTGGCAGGGGAAAAACCGTTTATAACGGAGACGCGTCGGCGTGTCGGTGGACATGACAAACGATACTATGCAGACCGGGCCGCCGCCGCCGAGTGAAGGGTTTTCGAGTGCACAAAATAATATCACGATAACGGTCTCGTACGTCGTCGGTGCACGAATCACGTCCCGCGGCGACAATCGTGGCTTCTACTCGCGCGTGCAGAGCCGAATTAATGACGAAGTACGATGAGCGATGACCCGCTGAAGCGCTGAGCAAGCACAACGTATACGGCGACGTACTTAGAAAATTTGGAAACAAATACGTCTATCGAGGTATCGAATGAAAGCGAAAAAAAAAGGTCGAAAAGGTAATTTTATACGAAGAGGAATTGAATAATTCAAAAGGAGTAATGATATTACGCCTTAAACAGAGACCATTTGTGTCGACGTCCCGACCGCCCTGTGATCCACGATCCGGCTCTGCGCGCGCTCGGTGATTATTTATCAATTATTATCATACAGGTGTGATCGCTATAAATTAGGGATGGGTCGAACATTAGTTTTTTCGAACTCGAACTACCATTTTTTCTCGAACTCCGAACTGTTCGAATTTTTTTAAGATTTGAGGTGTTCGAGAGTTCAAAGAGTTCGAGAACCCATCCCTACTATAAATAATAATTTCAACACATTACACACCAGACACGAGAGCGGCCGGTTCGAGACGTGAGCACTTATATTCGCGAAATCGTTTGAAAACATCGACGATATTTCACGAATCGAGCGGCAATGATAAATCTAAAAACTTTATGTCGCTGTACGACCCTTGGTGTCGAATATTATTCGATATGAATGCTTAAACGGTTTGAATTTGTGACGGAATAACGATTTTTATGACGCGATATACCGTTTTATTCTTGTTTTCCTCATTAATTACCGATTCGAGCCGTTTATGTTTCTACGTTGTTTTGCGTTCGAGTAAGACGTATGGAAATCATACAATAGAACAATGCGAATCGCATAGAAAAAAAAAAATAAAAAATGTGTACGAATCCGATTAACGGTAATAAAGATCGATATAATATTGATCAGCTCGTCGATTAATAACATATTATTTTAATATTACTACACCGATTTGTTTGAACTCGTTAACTGTTCGAAGGAAACGTCTTTATTTCCCCCACCCCCATGACGTTGTTTACAACCACGCCGTCGATTTATTCATTCCCGAAAAAATCGTTTCAAAATCAAAACTCGTAGTGCTCAGGCCCGACTCGTGAAATCGAAATCACTAACCGGCATCGGACGCGTGTTCTGTCGGATCAACGAACAACACGAGTCGCGTCTAGCCGATTCCGCGTCTGGAGCGTAACCTGTATAAACCGTTTAATATGTACATATTATATAATATATATTTAATATAACTACGAACTCGAATCAAATATAACTCAAGCCTGACTAGAAAAAAAAAACGCGGTGTAACAACTTAACGAAACTTTCGTCTCGGTTATGATAATATAATACAATCGTGTAGTCACTATCGTGTATGGGTGTGTGTGTATAGTATAAAATATCGTTTTGTATCCGTCCGACGGAAACGACGGTCGATCGTCCGTCCGTCACGTCACCGTCGTCGCGATGACCGGTCAATGGAAAAAACGAGGAAACCCCAATGGGGAATGTTTTTTTGCCCGACGACGATTACGACGCCGCCGCGCCGACGGATTTTTTTTCGCCGCGACGACGACGGCGTCACGACGATTTTCGAACGCACACGCGCCGGCCGTGTGCCGTGCGACGTGTGAGCCGTTCTGCGTACCTTGACAAGTCGGTGTGGTCGCCTCGTCCGTACCGTCGGGACAGTGGTTGATGTTGTCGCACACCAGGTCGTTGGAGATGCAGTGAGACAGCGTTTGACATTTGAACTCTCTGCAATTGTGGACTGGAACAGTAATAAAAAAAAAAAAAAAAAAAACAAAAAAAAACGCGTTTTTCATCGGAACTCGACGTCGAGGCGTGTGATTCGCTTTTCAAAACGTTTGCGGAGAGTGTTCCGCGAATGCCGTCTACCGCTCGGTCTGAATATTATTATTATTATTATTATTTATTTACTTTGTTCTTTATTTTTTTTTCGCTGACCTTAAGCGTTTTATGTTTATTTTTTTTTTAATTTATTTTTCTTACTCGTAAGATATCGTTCGTGATCGATATTTTAACGTTCGCGAAATCATCTACCCACAACAGACGGAACGGTTTATACGATCCTTACGAGTACAACCGTTCAGGAGGACATACTTTACGAATCGATTATTTATGAAAGGAATCAAGTTCAAAAAGTTAAAATTTCGTAATAATAACTGTTTTCTCATAAAAACGTACTTGGAAAAAATTATATAAAGTACTTTTTTCATTTCTATGCACTGTAATTATTTAAATTTGTGAATACCAATTTCCAAAATAATTTTTTAACTAGCCGTATTTCTTTCAGTTGAAAAAAATCGAACCTTTTCATTGAAAATTTAGTTATTTAACTCTTTTCACGAATAAAATTCATAAACGTAATTGTGTGCATTAGAACGATGTGAATTAATATTTTTTATTAATAGATAGATGGATTGACATCCATTCTATCAATACCCATAAATTATTATGACATTTAAAATATATTGATTATCAATAAAAAACTTTTTTCCTGAATCCAATTTGATTTTATTGAATAAAATCTTAACCACCATTACAGAATTTACAGAAATATGTATCATACGTATTTTGCTATTTTCAAAAGTAAACAGAGTCTGTATTTACTTTATTATTTATATTAAAAATATATTTATATCTATCTATATCTATATTTATTAAAAATAGTGATTTTCCAAAAAAACATCTTTAACTCATCAGTTAACACCTTTCATAAATAAACAAATCATATAACGTACTTCACGCCAGTCAACCTGTTTTTACGAATTTCGCATCGTCAAATTATTGTTGTTTATTTACGACTCGAAAACATAGAATTTTCACGGCTCTTGAATCGAAAAAAATAAATAATTTTGAGGATCAGTGCATGACGTCACGCTGATCCCAGATTACATACATTCGCTATTTTTTTTTCACCAAAAAAGAACGACTGGCGTGACACTTGTGACACTCTACTCTACGCTGACGAGTCACTTTAAATATTTTTTTACAATAACACTATTGTGTCTTGTACAGGAATACAATTCATTATTAGCCGTGTTGATATTCTCGTGATCTAAGTGCTGAAGGTCTACGCATATTAGGTGCGATGGAAAAAAAAGGGGAATTCGGGTTCTTTTATTTTTATTATTATTATTATTATTATTATTATTATAATTATTTTTTACGTTCGCATCAAGGATCATGTGTAGCCAGTGCGTGAAATAGAAAGTTCGAATTAAACTGTAAAAAGCGTCACGGGACTGGAAAGCCTGAGATTTAGACGTACACCCTCGACACAGGGTTGCGGACGTGGCGGACGTGTTGTTACGGTGTGATACTATAATAGTGGTGGTAGTGTCAGAGATGATGACGGTGGTTATGATGGTAAAATATTGTATGTGTATACGCCTTTAACAGTGTGAGTGTGTGTGTGTATGTGTGCTAGCGTGCTAGCGTGCCGTGCATGCGTGCGTGCGTGCGTACGTATGCGTGTGGGTACGTATGTGTGTGTGTGTGTGTGTGTGTGTGTGTGTGTGTGTGTGTGTGTGTGTGTGTTTATGTGTTTGTGAGTGCGTACGTGTGTGTGTCTGTGATTGTAAGTACGTGTGTATGATTATAAGCATGTGTGTGTGTGTGTGTGTCTGTGCTTGTAAGTACGTGTGTATGATTATAAGCATGTGTGTGTGTGTGTGTGTGTGTGTGTGTGTGTGCGCGAGTGGAATAATGACGTGATGAAAATGCGACGCGACAAAAGGATATCGGCGTATACAGTATTATACACGTATATATGATACGTTGTTCAAGCGGGGTGACGAGTGGCGCGGTGAGCTTAGGGGTTGGTAAAAAATTACTTACAAGTATCTTTGAAGGCGGTTATAATTAATCTAAACCCGTTGACACGCGTGCCCCACGAGTCCGTCACGTATTTGAGCGTGACAAAATTCGTACGCGTAAATATCACGCCGACGGATTCTTTCGTACTGCTGCACGTGATGTCGGCCTGTAAAAAAAAAAAAAATACATCAAAATTAGAAATCTGACGGTATTCGTGTCACACTCTCCGTAACACTGCGGCGACGCCGTTGTGTATGAGATGTGATTATCGTTGAAGGTGTTTTATTGTAGTACAAAACGTTACAGCTACGACTAGAGGAGGGGTATGAGTGATCGACGGCGTCTCGTGGTCCGACGATAGTAGTGTAGTGTTGTGAAAAAATGTAATAAAAATGCAAGACTGCGTGTACTCATACAGTAGAAATCCGTTTATGAAAATTCTTAATTTGAAGTTATTATCACGCTAGATCTCTAGAATTATGTCAATTTTGTATTGATGCTCTGATAAACAAACGAGGCTATGAGACGGTCTTACGGTGACCGCTGGGTCAGCGGAATTTATCCACTCGCACGGTCACGTGGGCCCCGATTTCACACGAATTCATTGGAATTAAACTACAGGGTGTACTAACATTCTATTCCAGTCTACAGGATACTACTAAACGATATCGCCGGACTTAGTAAAATGTTCTCATGAATTCGCTCCGAATAATATTTTCAATCCCAGATTTTTCATACCGATCAGAGACCTTCCATCGATGTTTATCCGGTATAAAGTCTGAGATAAACAAACGAAATTCGTAAACGCGATATTTTTTTTGTTTTGCGCGTTGACCGCAGTAAGGTAGAAAAAAATTACAACACTGTACACGCCTGTTGAGTTGAAAATGGTTTTATTTTATTACTCGACGTTTATTCTATCGATATTTTGTTTTCTTAACGATCTAACACGTTGTTCTAGTCGCGTAGTCTCCGGATAAACGTTCAAATAATCGAAATAAAATTTACATTTTTGAGAAGTCCTTAACGTCAAAATTTTGTATGACGTTATACTGACCGACCGAATAGGATAATGGCGGGTTGTGACTCGATATATTTCGCCTGGGACCCGATCTCTTGACTAAAACCCTCGTATCATAATGATAATGATGACTAGACATAATATCACCACTCTTCATAATCGTTTTTTCATTTCTACATGATGGTGCACGTTTGATGATAACACGTTCTCATTCGTCGGATCACATCACCGGATGATATTAAATCGATCGATAAACGAGTAAAAAAAAACCAAAATCAATTTCTTTTATAAAACAAAGTATCGTTTTGCAATTCAAACCGTACACGGAAAAAATGCCAAGGTAACCCAAAAGAGTTATTTTTTCAAATTTTCGTTCAAACGGGATCGGAAGAGTTTTTGACTTGGAAATCTTGCCTCGCGTCTCGTCGGAATTCGGTTTTATTTTCCGCAGAAATTGAATTCGCACTGGGGCGGTCGAAAGTGCGCTCTCCAATATACCATTCGACTGAAGTACACGTTTCAGACGTCTATCAGGACCCTCGATAACTCCTGGCAGCAAAAGTACGCCCCCGATCGTGACAGAAAGTTTAATGTGATCTCGCGGTCTTATTGACGAATGGTAACACGGATTTCGCGCGAGTCTGTCGGAAAGCCCCGAGTCGAACTTTCTAATTCGGCTGCATGTTATTCGCACGTCGAATAGGGAACATTATTTTTACGATCGTGGAATCGGTCACGAAAATAATCGACTCGATGACAAACTACTCGTATAATAATACAAACGATACAACACAATTCGGTAACATTTTTAAAAGAACCGTTCGAAAGAGTGACCGACAATACAACTCGACTGAGTCGATTTTTACTGGACAACGATTTTTGTTTTTTGATTTTAGGCTTTTAGATACTCATTTGTGGAATTATTATACCAAAAAATAACCAGCAGTGCTAAGGAAATTTTCGTTTTATCGAAAATTATTCGAAATAATCGCGTAAACATTTGATTTAAAGAAAATCTACCAGTTGTGAATTAACTATGAATTCGCGATCCGGATTTATCTGAGTGGTTCGTCGTCTGTGAATTAAATCACGATTTTATTTAGTTTTATATTACTAGTCAATCGTGGTATGGCCTTTGAACAAACTCCTCTACTACGTTTAAATGTTTTTTACGTATCACTCGGGTTTTTTTCTTCTTTTTTACGTGAAACGTTTCGGATTTTGGTGGCATTCGTATCAGAGACATATAGTGATGTTGTGCAACTGTTATCGTGTTTTAACGAGTGTTATCGTAATTCATATACACTCGTGAGTCGTGAGGTGACTATCACGACGTAAAGATCGAGACCGTTACGTTTGATTTCAGAGTAACATAACATTATAATATACCATGGTGATTATTTTCAATATTATGCTTTCACGATTGGCGGGAGTTCAAAGTCGTAAATAGGCGTCGTCGACAGTAGTCGGCAGTTGATCCTCGGTCGGTTCTGTCGGCGCGGAAAACCATACACCAACATCATTCGTACGATTTGATAGTGGCGTTGACACCAATATATAGGTACCGTAGTTGTAACACCTGTTAAGCGCATGTAGGCGGGTGTGATAAGATTAAAAGTGAAACACACTAGGTTAGATCCACTCGATGGGAAGAAAAAAAACGAGGGGCACTTGCTCGACCTATTGTGGTTAGGCGGATGGGTACTTGCTTTGAAGGTATGCTTGTTACGCTTTGCAATACTTCGAATAAACTGACTTCGGAGGCACTACCGGATTCAATGACAAACTTGGCGTTCGCGACACATGAGCGATTTCGTCACGGTTTCGTGAAAACGGAAGGTCAGAGGTTCCCAACCTTTTTTTTACTCGCGGCACCCTTAGTCGTGTTCTAAAAATCCAGAGGCACCCTAGGCCCTATGATCTATACTCTATAGCATCCTGGTCGGAAATCTCTGCTCTATAGACTACTTCGGTTTTATTAATCAGTGCATAAGACGTATAAACAAAAGTAGTAGTACCTATTGTCGATACGTCATGTTTAATGAAAATTGAAATAAGATAAAGTCACAAGTATTTCACAATCAAACCGGTTATGAAACATTCTATTAAAATAGATTGAACATCGTAATATTTCTACAAAATATATGAAACGCGACAGGTTTTATATTCTAGTCTGTTTTATTACTCACAGACTTATGCAATATTTGTCGTACAATAGTTTTTTTCTTTAAAAATACATTTCAAATAATTTCTCGGTAACCTGGTTGGGAATCTATGGCTTAGGTATTAGTGGACATTTTTATTCTAGGCTGGAAAATCCGGCCCCGGAAACAAGAGGATCTTCTTCGTCTCACAGCCCCGACGCCGTCGATACCACAACCGTATCGCGTGTAACAATATCGTTTTATATTCCCATACGCATATATCCTACGATATATATAAATATATGTACAAATGTGTATTATGCACGTTCACCGTATAAGTGCGACTCATACGCAATGCACATAACTTAAGTACTCTCGAAGCGCATTTGTGTGCTTGTTAGTGTGCGTGCGTGCGTACGAGTGGGCGTGCGCGCGCGTGTGTGTGGGTGTATGTGTGTGCGTGTGTCTTCGTGTGCGCCTGTACTTTTAAGCTGGGACACGCGATATGACTTATTCAACGCGAAAGACCGAATTATTATGTTTTTTTTTCTTTCTTTATATTTACAATTCATAAGTCTGCGGCGGTGACGATCAAACGCCGTCGAAACACCATTGTGGTGTGTTATATACAATGTATATATATATATAAACGTATATATGTACGTTTAAGTCGTGCAGCCACTACACTATATGTATCGGTCGTACGCGTTTCACGCCGTACGCACGCGCAGCCGAGTCGCGCTCGAAACGAAGCGCAAGCGCGGGGGTTAGAAAACGCGTCGTCGTGCACGAAACCCTAAAACGGTGATATTATCGTCGTGCGTTCTATACCAACGCTCTTGTCGTGGTGTTTGTTTTGATCGATAATTTATTGTTTAATTTATTCCCTTGTTTTTTCACACGAAATACCACTGCAGCGGTCGTGACACGGGTCGGGCGGAAACTTCCCGTCGAACGGACCGAACTTTTTTTTTTTATTTACTTTTTTTTTTTATTCGTGTGTTTTTCGTACGCCACGTGTCGTCATCTCGCGCCTGACCTTCTGTCGACCCCCCCCAAAAAAAAACACTAGTCACGCGTTTTATCGACCGCGTGAAGAGATCACGAAAGACGAGAGAACCGACTAATCGGTACTCTCTGTCGGAAATCATTGCCGTGTCGGGGGGCTACGAGCTGAATCACCTGTCCCACCTGATGAACGACCACCACCACCAGGTGGAAACCTACCTAAAACAATAAACAGTCTAAGAGCCGGAGTAGCAAAGACAAGAGTC
Source organism: Therioaphis trifolii (assembly GCA_027580255.1). Classification (NCBI taxonomy): domain Eukaryota; kingdom Metazoa; phylum Arthropoda; class Insecta; order Hemiptera; family Aphididae; genus Therioaphis; species Therioaphis trifolii. The sequence goes on from CM050405.1 coordinate 72,527,983, forward strand.
CATATGGTGAAATGGGGATACCGAGAAGGATCTGACACAATATGTGAATGCGGCGAGAGCCAATCTGATGAAACCTAATGAAATGCTCGCTTGATCCACCAGGATGCACAACTGACGACTTGGCGCAAGGGCGACCCTGACCCTATTTTTAGGGGGGGGGGTGACTTTTAGACTTGTAATGTTGAGGAATAAAAAATAAACAAAAATAATTTAACTATAATATTTAGGATTAAAAATAAATAAAAATTATTTCAAATGAAGCACAAACTGATTAAAATTATTATTCTATAAAACAAATTCTTTGAATCGTTTGTGTTCTGAAAATCTATCTATTATTTTGCACGCATCTAGTGTACTACGTGAACTGTGAAGACGTATTCGTGTACTACAGTCATATCATTACTATTTCGTGTTTAACGAACAAAAAATTATCGAACGTTCAGTATCAGATAACGTGTACCTAAAAGTATCTACCGTTATAAAATCTATACGATACGAGCTGGTCAAATTCCAAGCGCTTCTGTCAATATATTACACACCTATATCATAATCTATGACTTTAAATAATTTCGTAATTTTTTTCTAATCATTATTATAATACAATACAGATAATGTAAAAAAAGGCAAAAAAAAAATAAAAATTGAAAAGGCCCAGGGGGGTCGATCGTCCCATCGCCCCTCCCCCCCCAGAAATACGTTCTTGATTTGGCGTTAGCCAACGAAAATGCTATATCAATAGCCACTCAGTAGATGAAGCGAAATATTTAACACATTTACATTCAATGAATGTAAAAATATGACATATTTTTACCTATTTTAAAGACAGTTTTAACGTAGGTATATTCAAACTCACATTCATATTCATACTGTTATTTTCAATGTTATTGATTATTTAATAAACTCAGCACTGGACACGATAAGCAGAAGATCGCCGTATTTTTTTTTTTTTTTACAAATCCGCATAGTTTATTCATCGCTCTATCCGTACGTTTACTCGTGTTCGTGTACTTGCGCGTATCACACGCAAAAATATTTTAGTATTAACATCGGCAACGATAATAATTCGGGCCATCTCACGTGACAAGTCTATTACAGCATCACCGCGGATCCGGGCGAGGACTTATTGTTACTATTGCGCCGATGCGGGAATCCGACGGTCGGAGAACGGTATTCTCGTGAGTTTCGAGTGTTGTCAACAGTGACACCGATTCCGTGGTTTTCGCACCGGTAAGTAGTCGCAAAAAGTAATCGTCGGTCGACCGCTTAAAAATACTCGTAGTGATGGCACTCCGGTGACGACCGTACGCCACCGCGCACGCGTGTTGTGTGTTTCGTTCGCGTTTAGTGTCGCGGTCGCCGGATGACGATCACTGGTAGACGACGAAAGAGCGCCTATTGTTCAAAAGCGTTTGCGGTGAGGTTTTCACAGCCTCGGTTCTCTGATCCAAATCGCGATCTACCTTACCGCCCTCCGCCGATTTGTAAAGAATACATTGAATATGTTTTATTATAACACGGTGTCTGTTTCAACGAGAAATACGAGGCGTGTTAAAGGGCTCCGTGGCGAGAACGAGGGAGGAGTGGTTCCAAACACTTATACGCACGCCGTTAGAGTATTATGATCAACGTCATATATATACGTACAATACTCAATACATATACGTACACAAGTATATGCTCACACTTTTTCACGTGGACTGTATTCTCACGTAAGTGTGTGTGTGTGTGTGTGTGTGTGTGTGTGTGTGTGTGTGTGTGTGTGTGTGTGTGTGTGTGTGTGTGTGTGTGTGTGTGTGTGTGTGTGTGTGTGTGTGTTTGTGTGTGTGTGTGTGTGTGTGTGTGTGTGTGTGTGTGTGTGTGTGTGTGTGTGTGTGTGTGTGTGTGTGTGTGTGTGTGTGTGTGTGTGTGTCTGTGTGTCTGTTTTGTCTGAATCGACTCGAATTTCAAAACGAAACCACAAAACTCGGATTAAACGTAGGCATGGGTAACCGTTGCAGAAAAATAACGTTCGATTTTGAACTTCAAACACGGTGAGTGACTTGAAAACTTGACGGTTTTCTTTTCTTTTTATTTTTTTCACCTCGTTATAAAACTTTGAAACCGAATCAAAACGTCGACATAACGTAGTTGTATAAACATGATCAAAAGAACACGACCTCGATGGAACGCGTGTCGAACGTGTCCTGCGTTTCCTGCAACTCGCGTCTACTCCCATTGCTTCTTATCGTCCGGACGAGAGGCTACAGAGTGCGTCCCGAAATAACGGATTTTCAACTTACCGAGTCCTAAAAAAAACATGGTTTTTTTTTCACGTTGCAGATTTCACGTAGCGTTCCGGAAAAATCGTTTTTCTTAAACGCGTGTTACGGCATAATACACACGTATTTACCTCGTTCATTTAGCATTTACCCCGTATACACCACGAAAAGGCAAATTGATTTATCGTTTGAAAATTGTCTCGTCATTTTCTATTCTAAGGAATGTTATTAATTTTTTTTTTTTTCGTTAAATATGATTTTCATTCACTGAATGTGTGATCTTATTAAGTAGGATTTTAATTTTGAATTGAAATCGTTTAAAACTTCAGAAAAAAAAATATACATACGCGAATCAGATGTATGAAATGAAGAGTTAGATGTTTTTATATGAAGCTTTCGCCACGTGTTTGTAGTTCGTTCACTACGTACTACAACTACCGTTATAATAATATTACACAAAGCGCAAAATTTGTTTGACTCTGTAATCGTTTATAAAAGTAACAGAAATAAAAACTTGGTTCTAAAATTTATTTTAATTCTTTATATAAAATGTTGCTATAATAACACGTCTAAATAACGTCTAAAAAAATAATCGGTCATTATCTATCATTTTAATTATCTTTTTTGTTATTCTCATTCTCATTTATCGTAATGCATAAAATGTATTTAATTTTATGTCAAATATTTATTTGAATGTAACTCTCTGCTCCATCACAAGCTACAGCCGTATAGATAATATACACTTTACATTATTTGTATGTATTCATAAGGTAAATAAATTTTAAAAAAATTAAAAAATAAAGTAACATAATGCGTATTGTACTGAAATTACGGTAAAAAAAAAAAAATAATAACAATAAAAATTATTTCTGACGCACTTGGGTTTCATGGAAAAACGATTTTAGAAATCGAACGCACTCGGGCGACACCCGTCCGTCCGGGTCGCCAGTAAATCTCGAAGTGGACGGCATGACGTTCATACCCGTTTTTCCAGACAGTCTCGCGGAAAAAATAAAAAAACGTGTACAGAAGCGACGCTCGTGCCTCGGCGCTCCGGAGGACTCGCTTACGGACTCGGGGCTCGGCTGACGGTCGTCGCCGCGCCGGGCCGCGCCGGTGCGACAGTGTACGTGAACTCGATACGGTCGCGGCGGCATCGGGACCCGTTCCTATTTATTCGCTTTCTCTCCGCCTCGTCCGCTCCGCCGCCGCTTGCCGACCACCCGTCGTCGTCGGTCCCGCGAAACTTTACTAATTAAAACAATATTATCGTATTACCTCGCGACCGCCCGCCACGGCCAACGTATCAATAGAGCCCGGCGGGAGGTGCGGCCGTCGCCCCGTAAAACGTCTATTCGGTCCGACCGATATCACGCAATTATTGTTATTTTTATTAAGTAACCCCGTTTTGAGTTGTATTTTTTATTTCATTTTCAAACACAAATATTCACGTATTTATCCATGTATAAAATGTTCTTATTTATACGTACATTTGTCCATATTGTTTTTATGTCGAATACAATTTTTAATTTTTAAAAACAATTTTTTTTTCACTCCATAATTTTCGCATATTTTAAAGATTTTACTGTATATTATAATATGGCATATTTTGATGATTTTTAATGCATATTATTTGGCATATTCTGATGCTTTTTAGTGCATACAAATCCGCATACCAAACGCTAGCACACCATTATTACACGAGACTTTATGCCGTGTCCGACGATTAAATCTCACGTCCAGAGGACATCGTGGGTACGACGCCATTGTACTTGCACATAAGATGAGTCGAGTGCGAAGAATGCGTGTTACAGGCGATCGACCGTCTGTCGGTGATTTATCAATTCGACATTTTGATCTATAATTAAATCATTTCAAAACGTTCTAGTGGTTATCGTCGCATTTGAACTCTTGCCGTAAACACTAAAACACGTGTTTAGTGTCTCGTTAGTGAAATATTTCCGATATAACCGTTGGACCGGGTAGGCCCATGACTCGCGCGTTGCCCGGTCGAGTCCGAGTCTACAAATCTATAGATTATACATTTTATCTAATTAGTACTTGAGGTAGATTTTTCCCCCATTTTCAATGGTGTTTCCTAGTGTATGGAAAAATTATTAAAAATTTTGTGATAACCGTGCAATATGCTGTTAACGATTTTTTTTTTTTTTTTTAATTTATTTTTGATACTCAGTCATACATTCTGAAACAATGGTGCTAGAAACTTGAAGTATTCACCAAATATCAATGTAACTCTTATACGCACTTTATTTACTAGCTTAATTATAAGTGGACTAAGCTATATTTACATTTTCAAATCAATGGATTGCAATATTTATTTATTTTTTTTTTTTTATTCGAAACTTGAAAATAACATCAACTGTTTAACATGAGGTTTTTCATTTTTCGAAAACTTAGCCGGGTTATCGTAAAATTATTACTCGCGTTTCAGTCATAATCGTTTTCCGAAAGCAATTTAATTGTTTATCGTTGATTTCAAATTTAAAATATTATCTTACTACGCGTATCGTTCGTCGGTCGTAAAATTGGCTGATCTAAGATTCTCTACAGCCAAAACCGTTATTTCGTACAAGGGCCATAGGGACGAAGAACAAACGACCTTCCACAATCATTACCGTACCAGATTTTTTTTTTTAATTCTGACCTTTCTCTAATAGCCATGATATCGGCACCTACACGGGACACGGTTGATAAATAACGCGGAGAAATCGTCTCGAGACGGACTTCCGTTTTACGCGTTTTTCCGACTATACCGAAGTGTTCGCGGGAACCTGTAATGCGGGTGTGTAATTCTAGTCGACGAACTTTTTCGTTAGGAAATTTCTTACGTATTTTTTTTTTCGGTCACCCGTACTACTTCGCAACACAAAAGTTTCAACCTCATACATTATAAATTACATTGCGAAAAGAGCAGTACGATATACGACCGTCGGTTACACCGCTGATTATTATCACCTGCTACGCGAACGCCAATAACAATAACAATATCAATTATAAAGACTACGGTTACCGCGAACGACTGCGTTACGTCGTATTATAATCTCGACTGTTCTCGCCTCTCCAGCCCTTGTCTACCTTGTCTACCATCACGATGCCGCAGACGTGACTTCTCGCAGATGGTATATAATATTATATACACTGTAATAACATGCGTGACTGGGGAAGCCACTGCGAGCGTTTGCATACGGCCCGTGTTTATTCAGCGCTGCGGCGTAATACACACACACACACACACATACAGGGTGTCCCCTTAGAAGCTTTGTCGAACGCGATGACTTTTGTACTGTTCGCTACTTCTACTTAATCTTCTTTTACAATAATCAATACCCGAAGTATTTCGCTTTGATTTGAACGTATTAAGACGATTTTTTTAAAAAAATTTTAAAATTTTTGAATCCAGAATTCAAAATTTTAAATCGCGTTCTACGGTGTTTAGAAGAAAAACCAATACGGCCGTGTAATAAACCAGCTTTTTGGAAAAATGTTGGTGATGACACATACGATTGATTTTGCGACATGTGTTTATTATTGTTTGTCAATCTGTTTGAAAATTAATCATGATCAATAATTAATATTACACCAGTGATTTGGATTTATTTCTCCGTGAAATATTCGATAAGAAATTACTGTTGATAGAGATTACTATCGAAATTATCAAAAAATTTCGAAAATTGACGAATGAACCTCGTAGGCATACTAAGCATCAACGTCTTTCGAAAAATCGGCTACACAAAAGGCTATTTCGTTTCGTCCGTAAAACCGTAAAACAAAATTTTGGAATTTAGACCACCGCCGCGGCGTTCGCGATACGTAACACAACGGTCATAGCGCAGTAAAACAGTATTAAAAAAAAAAAAAAAAAACAAAAGTGAAACCGAAAAACACAAAACGGAACGAAATTAGGCGCCGTTTGTCGAATCACCCTGTATGCGTCATAATATTGTTATGATAACGCGGGGCGGTCTACGCGCCGCGTCTCTCGCATGCTAATGGAACGCAAATACGGTCGCGGTCTAGTCCCGTAACGCCGCCGCCGAGATTATTAGATTTTATTTATTTTAGCTTTTCTCGGCTGCACGACGCCGTCCTTTGCCACCGACCGCCGCGGGAGACACGCGGGCGCAGCTGGGAGCTACGACCACGCTCCGCGAGCGTACCGTAGTCGCGAATGGATGGTATGACCGCCTACGCCACGCGCACCGGGCGTCGGCGGCGGTCCGTCTCGTTTCTCCGCGGGGTATAGGACGAAATTTAGGGGAGCTTCAAGGGGCTAAGTGCCTGAAAAGTTTAAATTTGATGTCTTAGCCCCCCCCCTCCTACTAGCTTTCTTTGTAAATTATTGTAAAATATTTAACTTATTATGATAAACAACCGTATAAACAACATAGTTGATGGTTTTTCAACTAAACAACGATTTATTGTATTGAAGTAATTCAGTTCTGAGCACTCATATATCTGTATTTGGTTTTTTTAAATTAATTTTATTTATATTATTAACTATAATCATATTAATTATATTATATTATTGATGAAGTTAATTGGTTTATTTTCGTTAGATTTATTTTATAATATATGTATGGTAAAATTATCATGTATAAACAGTTGATTGTTATTTTTTTTAACTATCGTGTTTTTAAAATACTTTTCCGAGACAAGTAGTTAGCAAACTACTGTCCCACAACGAGTTATAGCCGCCCGTTTATTTTTTGCTATATCGTCTCTTATCGTCACAAGGAGACGATGTAAACACCCAACTTATTGTACTTCAGGTCTGTATTAAAAAATTACGAGGCAAAGAATTACAAATCTGTAAGACTTTTTAATCGATGTCATAAAAATTGTAATAGCTTCTCAAAAATAAGTACACTAAAGTTTAAATATTTTTTTTTTCTTAACTCTAACGAAATAAATTTGTATAAAATGTTTAAATAAATAAACGTGATTCAAAAAAAAAAAATAATAATAATAATGAAAAAATAAATAAAGACGTTGTATAACCCCTGTCGAGAATCTAAAGTCCTTCAGACGTTTTAAAACGTTTTTTTATAATTATTTTAACGAGTTTTATAAAACATTAATATTTGTCGAACAAGCGATGAACAAGTTATATAATATATATATACATTCCAATAAACGTAATTTGCGTTCATCTAGTTAAATTATTTTAGGCGTAAATGTAAACGTGACATCTATAAAGCTTACATAATGGACGTTTTGCAGTTAATGTCGTTATAAAATTAAATCTCATTTGACGCAAAATCGAAAATTGCTTTACGGTTCGACTAGATTAATGTGCACTATGCGTTCGACATAATAACCGTCAGCACGGTGACAATGGTAAAACATAAACATTCTGATCGAATGACTATTAATCGTACGTAATGTACGCGGTATTTTGTCAACAACAATAAATACGTAATACGCGATACTATCATTACGGTTGTATAACGTACGAAACGCAGGTATCCGAAATAATTAAATAAAAACCATTAGAAGAAGATAAAAAAAAAAGGGACTTTTTTTTACGTGTGTCATTCCCGGGGTCCCGGGGTCAGAACCGTTTCTGGCGTTAAGGGGTAGACGGTCATGTTTTTTTTTTTTTTTTATGGACCTTTGAAATGTACGAAATAGAGTACACGTTAAATTAGAAAACGGTTAGTGCCATCGAGCTTACTTTTTATAATAATTAATTGGTCTACCCTATCGGTGAGACTTTTTCCAATGAAATGCAAATTAATTCATTTCAAAATCCGTAATGCTCATGGTTTTATATCAAAAAAAAAAAAAAAAAAATATTACATGAATATCTTGTGGACTTTTCTACGACCACTGGAACAAAAACACAGGACATAACTAACGAGCGTTTAGAGTCGAACCCGGTTAACCCGGTGTTATCTGAATTTCATTGAAACAAATGAAAAATTAAAAAATATACATTTCGAGATTCGTCGATCGCAACAGTGGCCCCGTCATCACCGATGCGTGACGAAAGGTAAAATATCGTAAGCGTTCATTACAGGTAAGAAAATAGACCGGCTTTTCACCTATCTCGCAAAACGATACGTACAGCACGTGAACCATTGTCACGTGACGACACTTTACGAGCGTAACACTGTTATAACGCGAGAGGATCGAACGCAGTCTGTATGCGACTAATTATTTCACGACACGGTACGAGCTAAATGTAAATAGAATCGTTTCAGTAAAATTCGTAATATTTTTGGAATTATTATTCATCACACTCGCATTCGAGGTAAAAAAAAAAAAACGTCTTAGTTACGTTGGAGTACTTCATCACTTTTTTTTGAAAAACGTTGCGGGCAATTATGTTATCAAAATCATATTAATAAAATGTTAACTGTAGTGATACAAGGCTTTATTTTTTACTATTATTATTATTATTAATAGATATGATATCTTATAACGCGTGTTTTTACATTCTAAGTCAACAAAGTTTATACATATTTAGTAGTACCTTTTTGTTGGCGAATTTGCCGTTTCGAATTTATAACATTTCACTATTCATTGTTTATAAATCAATTTATTTTCATTTTTAATTTTTTTTTTAAACCGTACGACAATTAAATTACAATTTAGTATGTCATTCAATTTACAAACGTGCATAATCGAATAAAATGTATTTGCAAAGCGAAAAGCAACGTAATAATATTATGTAAATTGATTAAAATTAAAAGACAAAATGAGTTTAGTCCATTATATTCATATTTATTGCTTTATATAAGGTTAATCTAAAAGACTGAAAAAAATACGCAATTGTATACGATTAACTTGTGTTGATATTTAAGAAGAAAAAAAATATGAATAATTTAAAGTAAAAAACTGAAATGAAAACTATATTACTCGAATAAAAACGCATTTAATTCATCCAATTAAAATCATTTTTCAAAAAATAAACTAACATTTTCAGAACATTTCAAAATATCAAAACTATTACCCTCTGCCTAGTTACCGCAGTAATGTGATTACTTATGATTATCAAAAGTTTTTCCGTAATAATTAACTAAAGACAAAATGTTGTTTTGTTTCAATTAATATTTTATATTTTATATTAAGACCGAGTTCGCTGTTCGTGCGAGTGTTCGTTAGTTTATGTGATACTGACACAACAGTATACGAATTAATGTCATTTACGTTAAAACTTACCGAGTAAATAATTCAATTTGTATAATTGTCTCGTTTAAGTTTATTTATTGTTTGTTTATAACAATCGCTGCGAACTATACAGCTATTTCGTAAACATTTCATAATATTAACTTATCGTACTTGGACATGATATTTTGACCGTTAAAACATTGACCATCGTATACGAATCGTTGTGTCTTAATCTTCGTAAAAAATAAGAAAAGAATAAACATTTACTATTTAAACGTATCGTGTGTCCGAGCTTTATTCAAATAATAAAACTAGGATTCATCAGTGTACATGTAAAACAAAAAAAAATAAAATAAAATATACAAACAAAATGTGTTGTCGAAATAAATGTTTACAACGCATTTATCTGCCGTAGGTTTTTTGAAAATGCCATCAATATTATTGTCTCGAATCGTAAAAACAAATTCAAAATCTCAATATCAGAATGTTATGTTTTATACAACTCATGTGAGAAATCAGTACCGGAAACGATTTTATTACGTATGGGGGGGGGGAATTAAAAAAAAATATCGAGAACAGACCGATGATAATACAGTGTTATTACGGAATTCCACACAGATACAAACTGTGCAGGACAAAACTTTATTCATAATATTCGTACCGTCGACCTCGATTTGTAACGGCAATGACTACGTTCAAATAAAATAATAGAAACGAATCGATCGTTTTCAGCGGCAGTCGTGAAAACGATTAAAAACCGAACGCCGTCCGCGTGCGATTGAAAAACATTACCACGTACAGTAGTCATTGATAATATTTGTCGCGTTAAAACACGCGTTGTGATATAACGTTTGACAATCACGGACGTATACTATACGCGTACCAATCACGATTACGAAGTGCGTACGAACAGATGAGTGACGACGATTGACATCGTCAAAATACCATGCGTTTCGTAACGCGTGAAACGTCGATCGACACACGTTAGTATTCGTGACGTCATAATACGAGGCGAAACGGCAGGATCGACGTGCGATGTGGGGGCGTTGATCCGTAGTTTTTCTTAGTTTCGACGAAAACAAAAAAACAGCGAAACGTGCACGATGCCGGTTAGGGGTTATCAAGGTGTTGGTTTTCGTAGTGGCTGTCGCCGGGTGAAGAGAGAAATCTCACAGAGGTACCTGGTTCCTGGGTGTAAGAGGAAACTCCGAGCAGGTGACAACCATGTTGTCAAGGTGTACATTGCACCTGATAACATCGTTATTGTCGACAAACTCGACCGTTTTTGCGTTTCGTGTCGTTTGATCCGATGCACAGTGGTCTAAAATTGAAAAAAGTGGCCAAAAATGTTTATTTGTAACAATTACATTTCAAAAATTTTGTTTTAAAAATGTATTAAACACTCCTTTTAGAATTATATGTTATAAAAATATTTTTTAAATATTCATTTTTACTCACACCAAATTGGTATTTATGATGAAAAATGTTTCTTTTTTATTTAAAAATTTCATAAATTTTATACTATTTATAAGTTAATTTCAAACGACTCATTGTTAAAATTAATCTTATATTTGGATATATTATATTGTATATATATATGCTGTCAAATATTTATTTTTATAAATAAGACATTAAACTATATACACGACTTTGTAAGACGTTGATCTCAATTAATTACAAATAGACTATTTATAAGTATTTCGGACTTTTACGATTTTAAGTTATTTAGTCAACGTATGTCACGCTTATATTTATACATACAATAAAACTAGATAATACACCGAAACCATTTATGTTTAGATTAGTTGCTCATATCTACTCTATTTCCGATAAGAAATTATTGAATTAGACATGTATATGAAATCGAAGATATCACGAGAGGACATAAACTCAGATATTTTTCATCGTCTTTTGTTATCTTTAGATCCATTAATCAGCAGTACTCAGGGAGTAAAAACGAAAAGGCGAAAATTACATCAGTCAGTGAAAAATCTACTTATTATCGATGTCCGCGACAGTGAAACAGAAAGTGAATCAGAGGAGCAAAGCTGCAGCAGTGAAATTGAATAAAATTAAAAAATTATACTTATTGTATGTATGCATATATTTATAAATAACTTGTTTTATGAATAAAATATATAACATACTTAGTTTGTGTATATTAAATCACTTAAATATTTTTGGCCACCTTTTTTCAATTTTAAACCATTGTGCGCCGTCGCGTGAGAACACGGTGAATCTCGGCGGGACTCGGACAGAGGCCCCGGCGGCGATCTCGTCGGCGACTGCGGCGGTACGCAGCGTCACAGGGGTCGCGCGCGACGAAGGGGTAGCGAGACGGGGATGCGGCCGGGAGAGGCGTGGCAGGGGAGACCGGGCGGAAAACGACCGCCGAAAGAAAAAACCGACGGGAGAAAAAAACGAGAACAAAGAAAACGAAAACCAAAGAAAAGACGCGTGGGGCGGACGGACGGTCCCGGGTGGGGTAGGACGCCTCGCGAGTCTGCCGTGGCCGGAGTGGAAAACGGTAGGTATTGTTCCTACGGGAAACTGATCCCGCGTGTTCCCGTGCGGACGGAAAACGGCTGTAAGTCGGCGAACGAAACGGCCCCGCATGAATAATGCATCGACGCGTGCCGCCCGAAAGAGCGTGTCGAGTCGGCCCGGTCGCGGCGCGTTCTTACGGGTCGCCCCACGCGGCGATTCTTCGACCGTGTGCCACGGGTCAGGATGGATAGGTCGGTGGCGCGCGTACCGTTATGAATTCGACTTTCGCCGCCCCCGGCCGCGAAAGTTTTCTGTCGAATCGCCGGCGTGATCGGAGGTTTGCGAAAAAAAAAAGAAAAAACCACCGTATAGCTATTATAAATAGGCTATCGGCGGTCAGTGTTGGGACTTATCTAGATAAATTTATCTAGATAAATTATCTAGATAATTATTTAGTTATCTTTTATCTTATCTAGATAAATAATTTCATTTTATCTAAAAGATTATCTAAGATAAAAATTTCATCCATCTAGATAAATTTATCTAGATAAATTATTAGTCTCTAATTCTCTATAAAAAAAAAAAAAATTCATATTGGTTTTTATTGTCAATTAATTTTTTTGATAATTAATACTTTAAATTTGACTTTTTAAGTCATCTTAGTAAAAAATTGTATGTTCCTAATAATACTATATACCTATTGGCTATAAGGTATTATTCATTATTTATCTTTTTGCTAGGGGCCTGGAACTTGGTAGGTGCTCAAATATAGAGTAAACCTACAGTTCATTGTTATGTTCAACCGTCGTTATCGTCAACCGTCGTCAACATTAAATTAATGAAACGACGGATATAAATATTATAATATAATAAATTATATTATATGTATTTTACCTAATAAAAATATTGTATATCTACTTATAACAATTTAAATACATACTAAAACTGTTGTTAAGGTTCAAAATGATTGTGAAGAGTCGTGTTATATAGTTTTTTCACGATAATATTTTCTCCCCACCAAAAAAAAAAAAAAAATATTTTACCTGTGGCATAATACTGAGCTAGGACCATAGACAAAAATATCTCTCCCTAAAATTTAGTGCTAGTGGCGTCACCTAAGAAGTGCCTAAGAAGTGAAGGGTAGTTTTATACTTACGTCTCAACATTATGCCCTACGCCCCTACCCTAGAAAATATTGAAATGATGACTCTGCTTTAAAGTAGGAATTAAAAAAAATTATCTATTTTTTTATCTAGATAAAAAGTATTTATCTTTTATCTTTATCTAGATAAATTTTGATTTAGTTATCTTTTATCTTTATCTAGATAGTTTTTCGTCATAGTATCTTTATCTTTATCTAGATAAAAAAGTACTTATCTAATCCCAACACTGTCGGCGGTGTCCGGTCGCTCCGCCGCCGCCACGTTGATATCGTCGTTACGCGTCGTCCTAGACTCGGAAGTGTTAAGTCGTCTCGAGCTATCGGTGGGAAGCGAATAATTATTATGATCGAAAGATCAGAATGCGTGGAGAAAAAATCCTCTTTCGTAATGTCGACGATTATGAGCGGGCGTTCTTCAAATAAAAATCTGAGCACACCAAAATAACTATTGTTGTCAAGTAAATCAAAAAAATGTGGTCGTGTCCAAAAAAACATTGTTGCCGCTATATGGCTATAAGCGGAGCTCGTGAGTTCAAGTTCTAAAAAATGCCTAAATAAGTATGCACTCGTGCACAAAAAGCTGGAAAAATATACATTGAAATATGCCTTTAAAAGTTTAGAAATATGCATTTATATGCGTTAAAAATCTAAAAATATGTAGATTAAAAAATAAAAACACTATAGTAAATTTCGGAATAATAAAAAATTTTCGAAACATTGTTAAACTGAACGAACGTCCGTACACATATGTTACAATAAAGACTGAAATATAGTCTAGAATAAACCACAGTATGAATGTATGAAGAAGATAGGTCAAATAAGAGTAAAGACTATTTCATATAACATGTTTTCCACTAATTGCTTAATGGGCTACGTACATATGTCCTATTATTATACGTTCGTATACGTACGTTTGTACTCAATTTATCTGCTCTATACGTTTTATTTTTCATAATTTGTTGTTGCGAAAACTCCCATATACTGTGTAAAAATATAAATTATTGCATTTCGATCAAATTTTGGTGACACTATGGAAAATAAAATAGAAAAACGCTTAAATATGCCAAATAGTTAAAAAACCTTAGCTTACGACTTAGCAAGATTGATATGCAAATGCATGAACTCACGAGCCCTGGCTATAAGTTTGAAAATGCTTGTTTAAAAATTTCAAATCGAATCAATATGTTAGTTATATGTTTAAAAACAAGCTCTTTTTTTAATCATGTTTTCATACGTGTGTTTGATTGATCGACTGGAAAAATTTCAAAGACTCTAAGGGAATTTTCAGATGGGTACATTATGTTGATTTTTCTTCATTTGTAATGCACATTTGTTTTTTAATGATGATTTGAATATATTTTATGAAAACAGTTGGTTATTGGACATTACATTTGATATTTTAATGGCTACAAGTGAAAAAAAATATTTAATAAATATACTCGTTTTCATAAAAAAAAACCACAACTCATTGGGATTTTCAACGATACATTTTTTTTTTTCGTGTGAGAAACCCAAGTTTAGTTCAATTTATACGAAAACCATAACAGAACAGTTTGAGTTGTGCAAGGTTTTATTAAACCGAAGAAACAAATAAAAGGATTTAAACTTCAAGTTAAGTGGAATAAATTTGGGGTTTACCAATAACACGGACTGGCGTACATTTATAGATAACACGTGGCCTCTTTTTTGGGTTTCGAAAAACAATAAAAGACACGATAACACACGATAACAAACCGTACGTTGTAGTGTTTCAGTGACGGCAGAAATAATATGCTAGGAGATTCATGCGTAAAGAATAACGAAGTATTATCTTCATGTTGCCAGCGGTGACTAATTGAATTACGTTCGGTGAATTAATAATAAGAAATTAAACATTTAAAAGAAAACATGTAAAGGCGATAATGACAATAATTAGGTGCCCAAAACCTTCACAGAAATCGTTTTTGTACTTGGTTAACTGTTCCTAATAGGAGATTTATTTTTTATTTTTAGTACCAAAACAGAGTAATGTATTGAGCAATCTCTCTCTCTCTCTCTCTCCCTCTCTCTCTCTCTCTCTCTCTCTCTCTCTCTCTCTCTCTCTGTCTCTCTCTCTCTCTCTCTCTCTCTCTCTCTCTCTCTCTCTCTCTCTCTCTCTCTCTCTCTCTCTCTCTCTCTCTATTATAGAATATATTTATATGTAATCTATTGTACTGCGTTTGAAACAATATGTTACAAACAAAAAGTTAACATTTGCCAATACGACAATATAATGTTTACAAGCCGTTGCGCCATAACGTTTGTTTGAACCAGAGTGTTGTGCAAACGAATTTTGGTGTATTTTTCGGTTTTGAGACCTTGGCATTTCATTAATGTTCAACTACGTTCACGTACGCGCCCACATGCTCGCACGCGCGCACACGTGTACTTATAAAATTAAAAAAGTAATAATAAGAAAACAACCCCCTCACCCGCTGACCACCCGCTCGTTCCGTGCGTATAACGTGTCTACGTCACCCTTCCTTTTTTCCCTCCCAGGCACCGCATGCACCGCCGAGTCTGTGTCTCGAGCGCAGAATATCGAATCCCCGTCGTTCATGAGCGAACGAAAAAAGTAATAATAATAGAGAATTTCCAAAAAAAAAAAAAAATGTTAATAATAATAATAACAATGAATAAATAAATGAAAAAGCACCCTCGAGTCGACTTGCTCTGCTCACGAGGCTCTGTCGATGACGACGAAAATGCAAAACGCATCACACGACATGACGCGCATTTTATAAAGTAGGCCTTAGACGACCAATAATACAAACAATACTTTTCATATTGACAATAATATTGATCGTGTAATGTGGGCATTGATGGATTGACAGTCCGTGTTGAAAAATGATTGATTAAAATCCGGATTTTCAGTTATTTTTTTATCAATACTTGATTTTTGTCAATAGTATTGATCGTATGAGGATGATCATCAATATTTATATCAATACTCAGTCTATTTCTAGTCACGAAGGTGTACAGTTGTGTATAGTTGCTGGTGAAATAATGGCAGAAAATTTCAAATCTTCAAAATTTCTTTCTGTGGCTAAGTACCTTAGAGTCATTGCTAACTTTTCCTTAACAGTTACACATTCTCTCATATCTGTATCTTTCCGTTTTAAAAATGCTTCAACCATATCTGAAAGCTTTTTAAATGTACCTTCCACCATACGAATGAAATTCTTGAAATCTTCGACATCGTTTAAGCTGATTTCTTTCAACATCACAAGACGAAAACATTACTGTCTTTTCTTTAACTGTTCTTTCATTCAGGATTTGCGTTTCCTCTGATGCCAGTAAACTCCAAGCGCTAATTACAATGGCTAAACAAGCTTTTGTATGATTGTTCATTTTAATCGAATCAATAAAATTATTGAATATAAACCTTTCTATTTTATAAAAAAATACAAAAAAGAAACCATACAGATACACTGATAATTGTATAAATACATTGATGAGAAAACATAATAGGTACAAAATCATTCAGTATTAATGAAAATATTGTCAATAATATTGATAGTGTGAATTCAACTGATGATTGAACAAGCATTGACAATAATATTGACGATTCTGATTTTGTCAATATTATTGGCCGTCTAAGGCCTGCTTATGAACGTCGAACACAGCAATAATTGTTATGACTAATGCCGATTACTCGGCGTGGCCGGTCGGCAGTGGACTGTTGTTTTAGAAAACAAATACACACACACACACACACGTACTAACACTGCCCGCACGATGTATACATTGTCCAGGCACCGATCTTGCCTACACGATGTCCGAAAACCGGAAACGGACCGGAAACGATGTCCCGTCCTTGTAAACGATTTCGAGTGGTCGAACACTGGTACACAACACAATACGCATACATAATATTTTAATAACGTCTCGCACGTGCCACGACGCATTTAATTGTGTGCACGCGGAACTCGGTTTTTGCGAGAGTTTTATTCACCCCCCCCCCCACACACACACACACACACACACACACACCCGTGACATCCGCGTTTATTACGATTCGTTCGCTCGTACGTTCGCAAAGTGGCCCGACGACGGTCTTGTCGTTATCAAAATAAAATTGATTTCTCACTATTACCGTCGGCTCCGGTGGGAGATGTGTGCTGAGGCTTTGCACGATGTGGATTTCGCCCCTCCCCTAATTTTGCCGGATTAGATCACGTCAAATCCGTCCGGTCTGAAAATTGATTTTGCATAATTAGAACGAAGGTGAAAAACGGCTGTTGTTTATTCCGTTATACGTTTTCCGTTTTCCCGCTCACTCGTATCCCGTCACGCCGACGAGCGGACGCAATGTGGGAATCCATAATAAGAATAACAATGGTTTCAACGACGCTCTCGATTCACGGATATCTCGCGGTCCGAATCACCGAGGATTCGGCGCACTCGTGAAACGTCGGGCTTTCCCTCCATCCGATGTGTTCGCGTCGAGTCGGCCGCATGGTCACTACGGTGTTACCCCGCTCCGGAAACAGACGTCGGAACGACACCCCCGGCGACAATCGGTGACGGGATTCTCGTCCCTGGGGCGACGAGTCTCGGACCCGGCGTCTCGGCCATGAGTCAAAACGCACCGCGAAGTCGTCAAAAGCAAGACCGCGTGTTATTACATAATAATATAATATTACGTGTCGTAACGGTTATAAGTACGTCGCGACATCAAACGATGTACGCGCAATTTACGTATAACATCGTGCTCGATGGTAATAATTTATATTATTAGTATTATGATAATTATTATTACAACGACGTCTTCGCTGCGTGTTCCGGGTGCTGCTCTGTGCCCGGGACGTTAATTATCGCGAAATAACGCCCGTTTATGGATCCGACCCGAGGGACCGCCGCCGCCGCGCGTACTCGCGTATAATAATAATTATTATTATTATGAGTGTCGTGTGATTTTGAATGAATATTCCTCGAGACGGGAATCGCTCACGCCGAACCCGCGGCTGGTTGGAGTCGTCGTCACATTTCGTCCGAAATATCGCTGTGACCAGATGTATTATTATACTCATTTGATTTTGGATATATCTCCACTGGGAAACGATTGTCCGTAGGTAGCACAGAATTTCGGAGAGGAGGGTTCGCATGTGAAATATGTATCCCGCAAAGAAAAAATCAAACATACCAAAATGCTTAACAAAAACTGTTCGATATAATATATTTTACTTTTTGTCACCGCGACTCATGTATGTATTATTTAAAACCAATTGTGTTTTCGGGGGAAGGTGGTTGAACTCTGAACCCCCCGGCTATAGAATGGGATATTTATCAGTATAATATTATTATGTACGTTCGATTAAAACAAACTCGATCGTATTTATTTCACTGGTTATTTTTATTATTAATGACGAAACTAACGTTAACTAATTGATCGCATTTAGTATTATCGTCATCAACGACAGTTACAGCCAAATTATTATCATCACAGAAAAATCAATCTATTGCATTGATTAATAATTTATAATAATGTATTTATTTTACTTAAAAAACGTAGTTCACCGTTTAATAGAAGTTCAAATAACATTTTGTCCAATATCTGAATAACAGGAAACGTACATTTTGGGTACGTAAAGACCGTACAATAATACGCAGTTAATAGTTTTGCTATAAATACATACATACCCAATCTATTTTATGAGAATATGATTCGCATATCGATATATAATCATACGTATAAAATATAATACTCTGTCTAGCCTAAGAATGCATCGGGCGGCGGACGAAAACCGGTCGAAACACGCGCCTTAACATAAACATTTTTCATATAATAAAAATAGATCGAGGCTCTCCTATAGTAAGTCATTAAAATAAATAAATATTTTTCAAATATTACATGAAAAATATTACATAAGTAGTATTGAAATTTGCGCCCCTCTTAGAACTCTTAGAATCGCGCCCCTGGCCCATGCCCTCTTGCCCTGCTCTGAATACGGCCCTGGATTACCCTTAAAATATAGCGATCTTCTTCGAAAAAGGAGAGCTTTATTGCAAGAAACATAAATCGGACATAATCTTATAGACATCCAAAAATATCTGTATACATCTCAACAGACATACGAACGAAATCAAAACACACATATAATATTCGAGTACACGAACAAACTAGCTCACGATGATTCTACACTTGCAATTCAACGTCGTACTGTGCATGCGTTTAGTAAAATAATCAAACTTCATTTTTATAAAAAACAAACAATAATAATAATAATTTTTACCATTTTTCCCCAGTCGTTATTAAAAAAAAAAAAGGTTGTAAAAATCACTCGTTAGCTCTTTTGATCTCTCATTAAGTACCTACATGAAATCATGAGTAGTGTTTTTCTAGAAACGAAATAAACAATCAAAATACTAGATATGACACCTGGATGGAAAATCGTAAAAAAAATTGATTCTATAAAACTACGGTTGAGTTTTTTACACGGAAAAATAAATCAAACACACAAATACCGCACAATATCGACCAGGGGATATTTAGAATTTTTTTTTTTTTAGGGGGGTGGGTATTTTCTCCTACTGAAATTCCTCAATTCAGCCTATTAAACCGAACTCAAAGGCATAATCGTTGCGATCAAAATCGTCAGACAAATTACACGAATAACTTGATCATTGCTACTAATAATTATTTATACAATTATATTGACTTTTTACGATTTACATCTGATAGGACATAAAAAGCTGACTTCATAAACAATTCCTGGATTTCCGGGGGGGGGGACTGAAAAATAAATACGCCCCAGATATCGCCATCAAACAATCGCGTACGTTACGTACAGAACGCGCACGGAACGTTATGCCAAACGTGACGTAGTATCGCTCGAATAAATCTGTAAGTCGTCTTTAAACGTTGGAATTTTATGCAGAACGGTACGGTCTCGTTTTTTTCATCTCGTCGTTTAGACGAGATTAAAAGCGCGGCGTGGCGGCTCGAGTCGAGTTTTGAAACTTTTGCGCCGAAGGACACGGACTCGCACAGGCCTCGGGCTCCGAAATGTTTTCGAATCTCGCCGAGGGCCGGGATGAGACTAAGAGAAAGAGAGAGAGAGAGAAAGAGAGAGAGAGAGAGAGAGAGAGAGAAAGAGATAGAGATAGAGAGAGAGAGCAGTGGCGGCGGCGGCGGCCTTCGACTTTTCGCGAGCGAAATTCTTTCGGCGATACACGTGGCCGTCCGCGCGCGCGTGACAAACTATTCAACGCCGAAGCGTGTCGGTCGGGATGTACGATATGAGGAGGATACCGACGATTCATCGTGTATAATACGTCGGAGCCCCACAGGTCAAGTTGGCCGACGCGTTCGATCAATCCGAGCGGCCGAGGTGACTGTCCGGGCGACGTGCACTACCCCCGGCTTTACGTTCCGGACGAAAACTTTTAAACTAATAAAGTCACCGATAAAAAGCTCAACGGACGAAAAATGAAAAAATAAAAAATAAAACCCCCGTATAGTTTTACAACGCGACCGAACTAATTTGACCATAGAAAAAATAGAAAACAAAAAACAAAACAGACAAAAAAGAAACTAAATAAAAAGCGCAGCAGCAGTTTATTCTTTTTGTGAAATTTATTTTCTAATTAAACGTATTCAGCTTTGTTACGTTCTAATTATATTTCCGTCCGTTTCTGTTAGTGTACACGTATATTACGCGCATAATCTCGACAGCCGCCTGACGCCGTGGTCACGAGGAGAGACAGATGACGACGGACGGATCGGGTGGAAAAAAAAACTTTACGCGTGACCACGTTGGCTACGTACTGCCGTAGGGACTTGCTTCTCGAGGTTTCGGTGGGTCCGGTAAACACTTCATGGTCGGACTGTTACCGTACACGTGGTATACGCCACAGAGTTTTAAAACCGCTATGTTGGTCCGTGGATCTCTGAGGAGTCTGCAGACGTAGATATACCCGATGATCCATGCGATGGATCATGGTGTTGTTTTTTTCATTAAAAAAAAACTATTTGATTTTTAGATGCAATTTATTCGAGAATGATAAACTTCCGAAATTGATCGTTTTTTTTTTTTTTTTTTGAAGGACGACATACCAATAATTCGTGTTTTTTCTATCTTGAAATCCGTGACCTTGTTCGTAAAATATGATAATAAATGAATACGGTTCGTATGATAATACGCGATTTTATTTGATCGTTGTTAAACAGTAAAATCGCCAACAGATTGCTTTTGATTTTACGGTCTATCACTCCGCTTGTCACACATCGATTTGAAGTGGTTTCCGATACAAAAAAAAAAAAAAAACGCTAAGAACCACTGTTTTAGACAACAAAGCCACTCGGCTCGCTGACTTTCGACGAAATAAGCCATTTTACATCCGTATAACTACACGCAGAACGCACAAGGTGACGTATTTTTTATATCGTTGACGTGAAATCCGTAGAGATATTATAAATTTAGTATGAATATAAGTTCGTATTATTATCATGATTATTATTATTGATGTTATTAAAGTTTCACACGCGAAGTAGAGATTTAAAGACACTCGAATGCGTTATCCAGGCCATAAATTCGCCGATTTCGACGGATAATCTAACAACAGTAATAATAATAATAATAATAATAAATGGTAATATTGTAATAAAACCTACGGTGAAAGTTTAAAAATCATTTTAAATCGAGTGGATGAAAAAATGATTTATTCCAACAAAGTTTACTTACGAATCGTTTTTACGGTCGCGAGGCCGCGTGTATCATAATATAATATTTTTGTAAAAACGCGCGCAAGCAGAGTGCACTATTTTGTGGAACCCTTCGGCCGCCGACGACGACAACGAATCCGCGCGCGCCCGAAACGCGAATTCACCGACCAAAATAATTCACCGCTAGTATAATACGCCGTCTGGTCACAACGCGAAATGAACAAAATAATAATAATAATAATACTAATAAGCTGTTTGGCGTTTATTACTTCGATTTTATTCATAGGACCTTTTATTTTTATATATAATCTCATCGGCAAATAAACGTAAATGTATGATCAGTAATTTACTTTTTATGCCTCTGGCGATTTGGCTGTCGTGGTGAGTGGAGACAATTACAAACGTATTGTGTTTTAACTGCAGAACACTCCGAACTGTGTTTACCTACGTCATTTAGTTACTTAGTACTAACCAGAGAGATACAGAGGTTTTGAGTTATTCGGTCGATTCGTACGCCAAAATCAATAAGAATAAAAAGTAATAATTATTAAAATAAAATGCGATTATTTTATTTTTCATCTTTTTTTACATATTAATCGAAACAATACACGCGATGAAAATGCGGACATACTTTAATCTGCATCCACTACTGATGATTACTCGTCGACAATACAATCGATTCGATTTATAAAATGTACGGTTGAATGGATGTCTAATCCGACCGGGTAATATAATTTGGTGACCTAAACGTCTAGCGAGAGTTTGGAAATCATACGTCGCAGTTCTACACGTACTCAACAGGTTACAACTAATCAAAATTAACTGTAAATACAATTTGGAAAAAGTTTTAAACAGTAACGCTACTATAAAAACATTGTGTATTTTCGCACGCGTCGGTCATTCGCGTGTAGCAATATTAGGCCCAGTGACGGACGTGACACAAAACATTTGTCCGTGTTAGTGTGTGACTTGGATAATTAACTCGAAAGTTTAGCGCAAGTATGAATTCGAAATAGTTGCATGAATAGTTGGCTCGGCTTGTCACGTCGTATTTAACATAATCAAGTACGAGTGCAGTGCATAAGTGCTTTGGTTCAGAGCGCTAAAAGCGTGTCAGGTTCGAGGGTCTGAGAGTGCGATTCACGGACGGAATATAATAATATATAAACGCAAATAAGCGTATTTGAATGGGAATAAAGAAAAAATTAAATTATAAATACTCCTCGGGTCGAAAATCTTTTATTTTTCCCGCCATTTGTGCAACAACTTTTCTAATTTTAAACGTATCGTAAACCAATAATCTATATCGATGGTCCCCAATCTTTTTGATACAATTACCTATTAATTGGATTAAAAAAACATTAGAATATACGTGTGCTGAAAATTTTAATCTAAAAACCATAAAAATTAACCACATTAATTGATATAATAGGTAATTATTAATAATAAAACGATGTGTTTTATTAGATCATTTGTGGTAATCCTCAAATCTATTGACATCATTAATTTATATATTGCAATATAAAAATCGTAGAGCACGCGACTGATATAGGGTTAACAATAATACATAATATAATAAAGTCTTTACAATAAAAATAACAAATTATCCGCAGGCCGATAAATTTTGATCCATTGTAACTGTCGTATGGTAATTTCAGGTGATAATAACTGAAGAATTAAAAAATTATAAAATCAAATAGGGAAATTTTACTGAAAATAGGAAAGAAATCATCACACGTTTAAAGAAATGTATGACGATATTATGAAACGGACTGACTAACACTGATGACTCCTTTACCTAAATGTATAGTATTCGCGTAGCAGTGAAAAAATCAAGGTTAATGCATTCACATTATGAGATCTGATAATATATTGTATAATTAAAATAGAAAATAATATATGAAATAAGTTATTTTTTAGTCATATGCATTTAATTATCTTGAAATAAAAAAAAATTATAATGTCGATTTTAGTGAAAACCAAGAAAAAGTCATGTTATACAATGTTTAATGACTTATCAAAATAAAAAAATCAATTTTTGACTCGATCATTTTATGACAAAATGAATCTACTCAGGTTTTAATACGAATTTTCTGTTCAATAACCTCGTTAATAAAAATAAAGTTTTTTCTTTTAAATTTTTTATTTTAAACTCAGACATTTCTAGCCTAAGGCTATCTATATCTAGAGATATTTGACAATATACTTACAAAATTAAAGTTTTGAAAAATTAGTAATTTAGGGTATAAAAAGACTTTCTTTAGAATTAAAATCTATTTCCATAATAATTGTTTTATGCAATCGGATGTTTGGATCAAATGGCATCATTTATGCTATAAAATTGTATGTTTTTCGTTCTAAAATGCAAATGAAATTTGGTGTCTCTAAGCAATTTCAATGATATAACGACGAAAATGAAAAACAGAAAAACTAAAAACCTATAAATACGTCGATGATAAATATTAGTTGTGCATATATTAGAATTCGATATTTATTTTTACGACAGCACGACTATTATTAAGAAGTAACTAGGGGAGTTGGATTGCTATTTCTTTCTCGACACAAACAATATTAGAGGAGAAACGTGAATTCTTGAACTTCGTCAGCCATGTACTTAAAATCGATCGTCCTCTCCCCCGTGATCATTCTTGTGTATCGTCACGTCTGCATTTAAATTATCTAGCCGACCGTAGGCGCACAACTGATTTGACTTTTACTCGTAATTATTCACCGTATGACAAAATCGATTCTCTTAAACTTTTGTCTCGAATTCCCTTTGAAGTACCTCCCCGTCTCACTCGCAATTCCATCCCTTTCCACTTCCAGTCGCCTCACTCTGATCATGACACAAAAATCAACCGTTCCATCACCGTACGGTACAAGTCCGCTGGGACTCGTTCTTTTCTCGTTCTCGTCTGGTTGTTTTCACCAACTTACTTTGTATACCGTTCATATATTCATACGCGACAATGACATTGTATTACTATTGTTTTTACTAGTTCAAAGCCAGCAAGACGCTCGGTTTTATCAAATACATACAAAGGTTTGCGAATAATAAAAAAAACCATTAAACTTCTCCGAATACGTAATGTCATTTTCTATCAAACGTTTATGTATCATTATTTGATTCGGGTAAAAAACAGCTCGATCATTGCTCTCTGAAAAGTCAAATCACGTTTCGTATACGGACCGAGAGAGTTTGTAGCCGACGACGAAGCCGACGGAAACACGCACTTGAAACTAAGAAAAGCAAATAAATGAACCGACGATTCGTTCGCGGGTACGCCTTTCAGCCACCGTACGTTGTACGGGTCTTGGGAAATATCATTGTGGTTTTCGTCCGTGGAGGCAAACGAGCCGATCGAGCGGACGCTCACGTGGTAGTTATGTAAAGCTAAATAATAATAATAATAATAATAATACAGTGGTCGCCGGTTATAGTGATTGCATTCGTTCGAGAGTACTTTGGTCACTAAAACCGGAAATCACTATAAGCGGCGACTCGATTATTAATAAAATTATTAACTATATTTATGTATTAATATTTTTTATTTATTTTATTTACTGTTATTTTAATATTTTTATTTAAATTTTTTAAACACTTTATAAACAACATTAAATTGACTTTGCAACATGTTCCTTGTGTGAAACTGAGGCAGCAATTTCGTCATCATTCATCACATGATAAACTGTGAAGTCCTTATCGACGTCCGGCCGCCCATTGAAAGTTTCTGTGTATATTTGGAGCCCTGATAAGTCAGTACTGGTGATAAAAAGAGGCGATATTATTGTAAATCATATTATTTATATTTTATATTTCTGATTATTATTTCTGATCACAATAACCTAAAACGTGAACACTGTAAGCGACAAAAAATGCACTTATAACGGCGATTTGTCCCGTTCCTGGCATTTTTTATCACTATAAGTCTATAAGCGGCTGATTCTTATAACCAGTGAACACTATAAGCGGCGACCACTGTAATTATTATCATAATAACGATACGGTGAGTCGTAGCAGACGAAAGACACGACGACGACGGCGACGAGGCGCACAGACACGCACGCACTCGCGTCGTCTCTCGGTCTGCCACGACCGAAAGCAGCCTCCGCCGCCGTTTTAGAGATTTCGTAAGGGACGGGCCTGCGATGGAGGCGGTGGTAGTGGCGGCGGCGGCTGAGACATCGATTTTCCTCCGCTCTCCTTCGGTCGCCGTGCGCGGTTACCGTATATACGGGTATAATATAGCCCTGCACGTACGTATCATATTATTATAGGTACGTCTGCCGCGTCCCGTACGCCGCCGGGGTCGACGTTTTATTGATGTCGTCTCGTCGTTATCGTAGTCACCGTGTGTATGAAATCGTTATTATTACGATGTCACTGTTTACGGCGATACCCGTCAGCGGAAGCCTAGGTGCCGTGTTTTTCGGTCGCCGACCCGCGGACGACCCAGTGGTGTTTTTCCGAATGTATAGGCAGGGTGTCTCGTCTGGGCGATTTGAACGGTGAAACGACTTTTTATATTTTATTTTTTTTTTCACCGACTATAAGTAAGTATTAGCAAGTATAAGTAAGTGTCAAATAAAACCTGTTTAAATATTTTTTTTTTTTTTTTACTTCCGAAAACCGATTTTGAAAATCAAAAATGTTTTCCTGCAGTATGAGAAAAAAAAACCAAAATAACCTATTTGTAAACCAGATTTATAGAAAGATTCCGATGGCAAAATACCCTATTATCGTTTTAGTCACTTTTACTCAATATTATTATTCAAACTTTTTCAAACGGTGCATTCGATAAAACACCACGTTCAATAATACAAATTTAATTAGATACCTACACCGATTTATTTTCCATCGAATATTAAATAATTGGAAGTAGTTTTTGGAAAATATTCTTGACATTTTCAGAAAATGTTACAAACATGTAAGAAAATAAACGTATAAACATTTTACAGAATTTTGAACACTGACATTTTTCTAAATATCAAATTCACAAAATTCTTATTTTGATTATTTTATAATACTATAAAATTAAACTTAAAATTTAATTTTGATAATCAAATTGAAATAAAAAATCGTTTATAGTTATAGCGTAGTACCAAATATTGTATACTCGGAAAAAATATTGAATAGAACAAAAATTGTCAAAAATCATCCTAAAATACCTTCCATATTATTATTATTATTATTGTAACTATAACTGTTCTGCGTACCAGTACTACACGAGTATCTGGTATATTAGGCCTTAGGCCTCCGAAAATTTATAAAAAATATCTTAAAAGCGATTGTGATAGCAATTTTAAATTTTTTAAGTATTTTAATCGGTTATTTTTATAAGTAAATTATCTCATGTAAATCTATTCGACTTTATTGATAATTATACAGTTGTAAAGCCAAGTAGTGTTCCAGTTACTTCACAAAAACTCGTCAAAATCATGAAAAAAATTGTTGTTAAAATTTCCGTTACACACTGAGTTTGTGACGAATACAATGTTTTACGAATTACGCTATCAATTAGCAAGTGTAACATTATAAAATATCATAATTATTAACGGCTACGTATCATGAAAAGATGAAAAGCACACCAACTACATGGTGATTTCGTACAGATTTTTCAATCAAAATCTGAAATCAAAAGTACATTTTTAATGTTCGATTAAATATTCTTATTTTATTGGTTAAAAATACAGTGGTCGTCGCTTATAGTGTTCACTGGCTATGAGAGTCAGCGGCGTATAGACTTATAGTGATAAAAATTGCTGTGATAGATATTGCTGCATCAGTTTCACATAAGGAACATGTTGCAAAGTCAATTTAATGTTGTTTATAAAGTGTTTAAAAAATTTAAATTTAAATATTAAAATTACAGTAACTGAAATAAATAAAAAATAATTATACATAAATATGATTTTAATTTTTAATTATTTTCAGGTTATTTTCTATCTGTTTTTCGAGTCACCGCTTATAGTGATCAATGTACTTTGAATGTGATCACTATAAGCGGTGACCACTGTATAACAAAATTGTTTTGAATAATAATCAATATGAATGAACGGTAATTTGTGCTGTTTTTTATGTAATTAAATTTACTTTTATTTCATATGTATTCGTGAATTACTTTTTAGAATCGTAAAAATGAAAATAATCTAGTTCTAAAAGTGTCCTTTAAAAACAATATATATTAAAAGTTAATAAAAAGTTATGTCGGATACAGAGCAGATTTTATCTGTGTCGGTAATTCAATCTGTTTTCGTAATTAGTTTCGGTCTTCTCCGTGGGACTATTGAGACTAGCTCGTTTGCTGAGAAAACACATGTTTCTCGTTCTAAAATGTCTCGTTCGGACATAGGCCCCTCTAATCTCGATCCCGTTAAAACCGTTTACTGCCTTTGGTAACCTTTAAAACGTTATCACGCGTATGCCAACGAGTACACAGAGTGACTCTACGGTGTAAAAAGTAACGACACTTCCATTCCGACGCTTATATTAGATTTGTTTTGTTTTACGCCGCTCGTACGACAGTGTTTTTTGTCAATTTATCGACGTGTTACGTATATATATATACATGTTATACGTTATTAAGTGCGTGAAATGTCGCGTCGTACACGTATATACACGGCCGAGTCGGGCAAATGAACGTAACGTGATCGTTGTTCTTTCGTATTTAATTTCCGAGCGTACCAAGAGTTTTTTATATCAGCCGTTTCATTCGACTTATTTAGGCGCATCTGAATTTCGGAAAGCACAGTCGGTTTCGTTTTTATTGCGAAAACGTTAAGTTTATGTTTTTTGTAAACGACGGAAAATAATTATCAAATTTAAAAATGTTATTTCCTCTTCAGATCGTAGATCTATCTACGCGATCGCTTTCATTTAGAATATATATTATAGATATTTTTCATTCGCACACATGTAAAACGTACAGTACATGATATCAAAGTATTCTCAATTATTATTAGAGACAACCAATGATAATTGGTTGTCTCTAAAGTATGGCGACTGAAAAAATAAAAAAAATAACTCCAAGTGTCCGTGATTACGATTTTCGTAAATTTAAAAGTTAATTTGTTTCTCGTTTTATTAAACAGAGTTTCCTATGACGATTAAAGAATGTACCATTTCAATATTGAATCATATACAGTGAAAACTGTCTAAAGCGGAATCGCATGGGACCAACAAAAAATTCCGCTTTAAGCAGTTTTCCGCTTTATTCAATAAAACGGAAAAATTCCGGATTATTCAATTCAAATAAATAAGAAATAAATACCAAAGATTAGTTTTCAATTTATTGTTTTAAATACATAATATAATTCTATTTTGATTTTTAAGAGTATCGTAAACCTGAGTTTTTCCACAGTTAAATATATTTTGTAATTGTCTTACTGAATGTCCTTTTGTACTCATATCGATCAGTTGATATTTTTCATTTAATGAAAGACACTTATATTTTGGCATTTTAATATTTAATACGATGAACGGAAGATAAAATAAAATTAAAAGTGTACGTACGACTGTTGGTGTAAGACTGTTTCACAGTTACAAAGAAGACATTTCATATCGTTTAAGATGCGATAATATGCATTGTATGTACATATAATGTACATATGAACAATTTTATCTTCTTTATCTATCACTATTTAACGATGTACATTGTACATACGCAATACGCATATCGGCATATCTATATTTTATACCTTATTTTTGGTTTAGGTTTGACACGCGCGTGTCATTTTTCCGGTTTATGCAAGGTTTTTACTTGCATGGGACTTACAAAATCGTTCCGTTTCCGCGTTTTGAAGGTTCCGTTTTATTGAGGTTGAGCGTCTACGTAAAACTATAGGTACGTGCCGGGACCATAGAAAAATTCCGTATTGGATAGTTTTCCGTTTTATTCAGGGTCCGCTTTAGACAGTTTTCACTGTATAACGAATATATGTTTTTTAATGTTCTTTCAATCGTAGAATTGAAATTGTTTTAATAAAAATAGGTATAAATATTCTATTCTCGGTCTATTAGGGTTGTTATTATTTCCTAAGTTCCTAATTTTATGAAACGGCGACCGTTGTATATGAGAACATATTATTACGAAATATAATGATTTATCGGAAAAGGGCGATGTTTTGATTTGTAATAACGGATATTCGATATTCGATAGTTTCAAAGCATTCAAGTTTAGGGCACCGCCGGGCATAATAACAAAACGTTTTGCGAAGTATCTCTAATTTTTACGCCATCCCTGTGAAATTTAAAAATTTCAATGTCAAAATTAAAATCACAAAAAACACAATAGTGTCTAACAAAAAAATTTGACAAACATACCTAATAACTTATTTTATCATAGTGTTACGTAAAAATAAAAATAAAAAATAAAACGTACGCGACGCACAAGGTTAAATCGTATTATGCAAATATCGGCGGGACACCTTGTGTATATAAACACGCCGTTTCATTAGAAGCGGAGAGTAAATTGTTTTTGAGAAAAACGATGTAGAAAAAACAACGTATTTTTTGCTCGCGCTAGCTATAATAACGTTGTTATTATTGCGCCACGCCAGCGTTCGCGCGTTCGCGTACGTGCGAGAGATAAAACAATTTCAAAAGGACACACTGAACAACGGGTTTTTTCGCGATCGCTAAAAGTTTGTTGTCTCTTTGGTGCCCGTGGGTTTAGTTTGTGTAACGCGAATACGCCGTCTAGGTGTACACCTTCCATTTATAAAGATAAACAATATTTCCGACGGCAAAAAACGCGATTGATACGCTCGGAAATTAATTATTAAAATTAATGACATGAACTGAAAGTCGGCTTACAGCTGTTCTGTACACGCATATATACGTATATAATATATAGCTGAGAATAATAATAAGGGAACGGATTTGAATACAAATTTCATTTTTTTCTGAATGTCCGAAAACATTGCTTTCCAAGCACAAAGTTCATTTCATACATCATGTTATAACTTTTATTTTGTATTTTTTCGCATTTTTATGTTTTGAAGTCATTTTTATATATGGATAGATAATAATTGATAAAAATGTATGAACATTCTAAAAAAATAAAAATAAATATTTATTATGATACGAATTCACGAAATTATTCTTGAGAAGTGTAGAAACACGTATATACGTACATACAAATTACACCATATTACTACCCGCAATTAGGTAAAGATAAGATAAACTACATATCTAGATTGTAATTTTGTAGTGCACCGTTGAGTTGGACAGAAGATAATTGAGAAGACAAGAGAAGGCTGTATTGTATTTAAATATTTTTATACGATAAATTTTTCATAATAATGTGCTTTTTAATAAGTTTTAAATTCAAAATCGTGTTTTTATTGATTTTAAATATATTTTTTAAATTTTATTGGGGAGTTTTTTAGAGCTATTTTATATTAAATCATTTTTTTTAAGGCATTAGGTCGTAATTATTAGGACATTTTTCTTATTTTTTATGACATTTAAGTCCGTTCCCTAATAATAATTTATCTGATTCGTTATGAATTACAACGAAATAAAAAAAAAAAAAAAAACAAGAAAAATCTGTCGACTACGGCATTATTGCACGCCATTACAGACGTACGTATATGGATTGTGAAAAGGTTTGCGGATCAAATACTTTTCTGTGGAAAGCCACAAGTAGATTTTTCTGAAACCCCACCGCTACGAGCGAGGAGATCTGGTGTAACGAAAACCATTTGAATACGCGGAAGATTTCAGCGATTATTCGCGTTCACGTCCGACGAGATCGGGAAAAACCACTCGGTTGGATCCGATCAAAACATATTTCACATCACCACACGACAATACGACGACGACGACAACGACGACGAAGTTACGCATTCAACAATAATGCAAAAAAAAAAAAAAAGAAAAAAAAGTCACTTCGAATAGCTCAGCCCACAAATACGTAATATTATTCACGGCACAGTTTGTTGTACACCGACATGTCGCTTTATACTTTTAGCGAAACTCTGATTTTTTTTCCCCCGTCCCTTCGTCGTTGCGTACGAAGATTCTGCGTAGGAAATCTTTAGGCAGATATATACGAATATAGTATGTAATATTCATACATTTATATATATTATATTTGAATGTACGAATGTAATACGACGGAAATCACGGGATCCAGTTTTCATGGTCTGCTTAGCGGGCACAATGACATGAAAAAGATTCGGTACACTCTAATATTAAGAACGTTTGGTCGCTTGTAACCGATCAAAAATACAAATAAACAATTTTGAAAAAAAAAAATCCCCGTGTCGTTTTAGAATAATTTTTGACATCGATTCGCGTGATTAATGTGCATTACGAGAAACCAGTGGAGAACACCGGTTCGCCATTAAAACTATCTATATACCGAATTCGTAAAACCATATTTCATATTTTATAAATGTAACTCGAGGGACTGCTGAGGTACCACCGGAAGTCAATATTTATGCAGGAAGTTCATAATGTGTTATACGCATTTGGTATTCAAATATCGGGATAGAAAAAACAAAAACCGATAAATAAAATATGATTTTTAAATCAGACTGTGTAATTGAATACGGCCTCGGACATTAAATTTATGCGCTCGAAATTTTTAGAAATACGGGTAAACGCAATACGTGTACTATAACAATACATCAAAATATACATTCAGATATACCTAAAAGTTTATTTTCAAAATTTTTATTTGTTTTACCGAAATGTGTATTTTTTTGTTGAAATTATTAAAAACATTAAAAAAAAAAACTTGCCGGTTTATTAGCACAAAATACGCAGGAAAATGAATAAATATTTATGGAAATACCAATACAATTATTGGAAAAAATTTAGAAAATGTGTTAAAAATATTAAGACACCACAAAACGAATAATGGGTTTTAAACCCGAGTAGTTCCTATTATTTTTTAAACAATATATAAATGCATGGATCGAGTCTCAAGTTTAAAATGAAACCAATAAAATAAATGACGAATAAATCTGATATCCTTAAAAATTTAGGTCGCAAAAGCATACGTATAATATTTAAGTACCAGTAAGGCCGATCTCCGATCTCCGAAATTTGCTTTTTTTAAATATTTAACGGAAAAGTTTAGCGCTGTCTGCTCGTTTTAAATATTTAATAGAAACAACAATTTTTTTAAATTTGAAAAGTCCTAAATTAAAAAAAATCGTGGCCGGGCTATTTTCGATTTCATAAAAAGAATACGAAAAAAATATTAAATAATTTATTAAGTTACGCCTCTACATAATATGTAAATTAGGTTCTATCTGCTTTTTAAAATAAAAGAGCGGCTGTTCATTAGATGCGCTTAGAAAGTGTGTATTAAAGAAGTGGGCGTAACTAAAAATTATAGAAATTAAATTAAAATGAAATACTACTATTTATTATTGGTACTTACTGCTTACTATTTAAATGCAGGCATCTTGAACATTCGACAATACATCGATACACAAACATTGGGCAGCGTTCCGACTTTTTTGCGAAGCTTCACTTAAAATGTCGGTCGTAGCCTTGGAATTCCCGAATGCATTCACGCGCACAACACCCGTTGTTTTTGTTTCTGTACGGGTTGGGGAAACCTGATCATCATAACCATAATAGCATAACCATCGGCCGTCGGACACGCTGGAAGTCAGGGAGAATCGAATTGTAGGTTACCAGAACCCAGAACGTCGCGTTGTCATCACCGCGGTCCCAAGAAAGGTTTTCCATTAGCAACGAATAAAGATATTATGAACTATCACGTCGCGCGACGGTGATATGGAAGGGGAAGTTTGGGCGGCCACGTCTAGCCGCCACGCCGTCCGTTGCCACTCCGTCACCCTTTTAGATTCTAGGTGAAGCGAAGGATCTTATGGTTTAACAATGATGTTTATTTATTTTTTTTTTTTTCTGTAAACACTTTTTCGTATAGAAATTCTTGTCCAAAAGTTTCGTCCAGCAACTTTTAAGATTCAAAATTGAACTGAGATGGTACTTTAGAGAGGTCATATTTCCAAAATCTCCATAGTTTTTCCAGTAATCAAGAATAACGATCGAAAAACTGAGTAAAATCGGTAAAATCCGCCGTAAACGAGAATTTCACTGTTCAGATTTTAGGTATTTAGTCATAAATCGAAAAGTATTGAAGCTAGAAACTTGAAAATTTTATCCAATATCTAATACATACTTTTTTATATTGAACAACATTTTCAGAACAATTATAGCACTTTTGACTTAAATATAGAACTTTTAATTTACCAAATTGTTTGAAAGTTTTTATGTAATATAATTTTAAATATTTGACAAAAAGTTCTGAAAATTTAATATGACCTTACTCATATACCTACCTAATTATCCTAACAAAAGTTCAAAAATCGTTAGTCAGGATTTATTTTTATACACACTTTAATAAATTATTATAACTCACCAAAAATTATGCAAATAACCGTAAAATACGTAAACAGTATTTAAATAATAATATATTATATAACACTGAAGCTTTGCTCAGAATCGTTTTATACTAAAGAAATGAGTCATCATTTCTTTAAAACTTAATACATTCATCACCAATATCTTGTCCGAGTACCGAAGGGACGAAGGACGAACTTGTACCACCATCATCTCACTTACCAGCTTTTTATATATTCGACTTGAGAGAATCAAAATTGGGTAAAAATATAATGTAATAAATGTAAAAAAATTTTATTATTTTTATTATTGATCTCCATAAAGTAATAGACAGGTGATGAATGCAACTAAAATTATTTAAAATATATACTTAAAATATTATATTAGTACCAGGAAGGCCGATCTCCGATCGCACTTGAATAGTTTTTTATCAATTTTTAGAAAAATTGTTTAACTATAAAAAACAGTAAACTAAGGCTACTTTGAATGTATTTTGTTGAACCTGACCCTACTAAGTTTAAAACAAAACTAAACAATTTTGAATAGACAATTATTGTCTAGACTAATTAAACGAAACTAAAATCTCTTAATAATTATTTTTATTTTGAAGAATAAATTTTTTTTTAACCTTAAATGTAGATTATATTTATGTAAAAATGTAATCTTTTTAAAAATAAAAATCGTTTACTTTCAAGATTCGTTTTTAAAATTTTGAAAAATATTTAAATAATTAACAGCTAATTATTTCCTTCAAATATTTTTCTTGTCAGCGGCCAGAAAGCACGTATTTTCGGGCTGCGAAAAAGAATGCCCCAGGGGAGAATTCATGAAGTTAATTATTTTTACCATGAAATCGCGAATTCCCCAATGCAGATAGTGATAAACTGAAAGTTCAAAGCTTAAAGAATTTATTGGTACTTTCCGAATATGAGGTATACGTGGGAAATTTCGTGTAATTAAACGAAGAAAATTTTACAATTTATGATTTTAAAATAGATTTTTTTCCATGAAATAATTTGTAAACTGCATTTAATAAAAAATATTAATATTTACTTGATAAGTATATACACGGAAGTTTGAATTTGAGTTTTGAATTTGTTCTTTTTGCAGAAGTACTGTTCAATAAAATGTTTCATAAAATAAAATTATTATTTTTAAATGGGTATTATTTTTTTTATCACTCAACGACTGGCCGTCGGACACGCTGGGGGTCCGATGCAGGGAGAATCTGGGGGTCCGATGCAGGGAGAACGCTACATGCAGGGAGAATCGAATTGTAGGTTACCAGAACCCAGAACGTCGCGTTGTCATCATCGCGGTCCCAAGAAAGGTTTTCCATTAAGAAACGTAAAAAGATATGAACTATCACGTCGCACGACGGTGATATGGAAGGGGAAGTTTGGGCGGCCACGTCTAGCCGCCGTCCGTTGCCGTACCGCGAACCTCACCCACAGATAATTTTACTGTATAAAGATTTTTTATGAAAACTCATAGAAATGAAATTTTCTTGAAATTTTGACCAAGTCAAGTTTGACTCAGGATTCCTGAGGTCGAAAACTATTTATATATGAAATATAAGAAAAATCGTTAGAGCCGTTTTCGAGATGGCATGACTGGAAATAGGTACATGCAATTCCTTGCTCGTTTTATAGTATAAGATTAAAAACGAATAATAATAATGACTTCTAATCGATTAACAAACTTCTTTCTTTTTATTTGACAGTTTTATTACTCGAGTGCATTTATAATTTGAATTCAAATTTCCCCTATTCCCTCCGATCTATCGATTCTTTAAACTCGAACTCGAGTCTTTCCTTGACGTACCCGTCTCCACGAGAAAACCGTTTGTGATTTTGACAATATTATCGTCTTCACCGGCTCTACGCTTGTTCTTAGTTGACAGCTTTTTTTTTTTTCATTTATTTCTTCTCTAAGCTATTTTTATTCTTGATCTCGAGCTTTTCCTGAACTCTCGCACTATTCCTGATTTTCAAATATCACGTAAACACGCGACGAATATCCGCGGATCGTGATAATTGTTGACCGCATCGCGCTGAAATGCCTCTGATAAAAATTAATACGAATAAACGCATACATTGTTTTCGGCACACAACGCAAACTCGAGCCGTTATATCACAGTCGTCGTACGGCGGCGAATAGGACTGTACTCGTAACCACGTCGTGCATACGTGCTTGCGTGCGTGCGTGCTGCGCGAAAACACACGTTCTAGCGAAAAATTATCAAAAAAAAAAAAAAAAAATTTTAAATCTCGCCTAACCGCGTGTGTACGCTCACCCCTCGCCATGGAAATTAGTCGCAGTGGCCAAACATAAAAATACAGTGGTTGCCGCTTATTGGATTCACTTTGGGACCTGACAATTTGAGTCCATTAACGGAATGAGTCGATAAGGCGAACGACCCCCCCCCAAAAAAAAAAAAAAAAAAAAAAAAAAATTAAAATGCTTCAAATCAAAAACTTATTTACTTAAAATATATTTATTGAGATTCAAGGTATGCATTAAAATAAAAATCTAGCTATACGCAATTAAAAATAAAATATCATATATGTGTAAATAAGTAAAAATAAGTAAAAAGCTATATTATGTAAAGGCAAATATTATATTGTTTAATAAAAATCCATCTAGGGTTGATATCACTTATCCCAAATAATATCTCTGTTCGGTAACGAATTCGATAGTTTGGACTTCTTCGTCGATATTTATCCATTCATTGTAAAGTTTAGTTGACAGGTCAGTTGTTGGCCTTTCAAGTAAAATACCGGCATCGACTTATATCGCATATTTTACATCACGTTTGTTCAATACATTAAATTGTACATGTTTTCTTTATCTAATTTTCAAATGACCCTATAAACTGGCGTGCGAATCAAATAGACGAATTTTCGTGTGTTTAAATGGCGAATACTGTAATAATGATAATAATAATAATAATAATAACACGTTATTTATCGATTAAAATATTACACACACTCGCGGCGGTGGTCCGAGAAAAAGTAAGGTGCACGTGTGCGTTTGTGTGTGTGTGCACGGGGTCAGAGGTCTCGTACGGAGGGTGGCACCGGGGCGGTGGGCCATGGGGTCGTGGCACGTTTTGCGGAAATGCCCGGTCGCATTAAGGGTACGCGCTTTTCCCGCGGGTTTTTAATGCACCGTGAAAAATGTATTAAACCACAAGGGTGGGGGCAACTTAAAGTCACTGTAGACGGTCGATTTACAGAACTTAAAAATCCGAGTGGGCCGGAGAACATAAAAAGCAAAACGAAAAAAAAGGTCGATTCGGTTTAAAATTTTGACGGCGTTTATTTTTTGTATTTTTACTGAACATCGTATCGGTTTTGGCGCGGGCCCGTTGAAAATTTTTCTCGGGCCGCCAGTTGCCCAGCCCCGTAATATTATAATTAGGGTTCTACAATTTATTTTCTTGAAATATTTCGTGAAATATTTCATGAAAGTTTAATGAAATATTTCGTTTTCACGAAAAATAAAAATGTTCCCAAAATAAATAAAAAAAAGGGTTGTTTTCCAATTAATACATATTAGAGCTGTTCAGCTGTATTATGTAATAAAGATGAGAAAACACGTTTTGATTAGGTAGTATATCTATTCTATTCTATGAAAACATTGAAAACATAAATAATTTTTAAGCACAAAGTGCCCAATGCGTATGTTTTAGATTCTGAGTGAAGCGAAGGATCTTATGGTTTTACAATGATGTTTATTTTTTTTTTATTTTTTTTTTCTTCTGTAAACACTTTTTCGTATAAAAATCCTTGTCCAAAAGTTTCGTCCAGCAACTTTTTAGATTCGAAATTGAACTGAGATGGTACTTTAGAGAGGTCATTTTTCCAAAATCTCCATAGTTTTTCCAGTAATCAAGAATAACGATCGAAAAACTAAGTAAAAACGGTAAAATCGGTAAAAATCCGCCGTAAACGAGATTTTCACTGTTCAGATTTTAGGTATTTAGTCATAAATCAAAAAGTATTGAAGCTAGAAACTTGAAAATTTTATCCAATATCAAATACATACTTTTTCATATTGGACAACATTTTCAGAACAATTATAGCACTTTTGACTTAAATATAGAAATTTACCAAATGGTTTAAAAGTTTTTATGTAATATAATTTTAAATATTTGACTAAAAGTTCTGAAAATTTAATATGACCTTACTCATATACCTACCTAATTATCCTAACAAAAGTTCAAAAATCGTTAGTCAGGATTTTTTTTTATACACACTTTAATAAATTATTATACGAGTTTTTTCGATATTGTCTGATTTCTTTTAAGTTTATTTCTAATGAGTTATAATGGTTATAACAATTGAAGTTTAAATGAGTTATATCTAATTGAATATTTTATTACAAAAATTACAAAAAAACTCACCAAAAATTATACAAATAACCGTAAAATACGTAAACAGTATTTAAATAATAATATATTATATTACACTGAAGCTTTGCTCAGAATCGTTTTATACTAAAGAAATGAGTCATCATTTCTTTAAAACTTAATACATTCATCACCAATATCTTGTTTTTTATATTACTTTTAGTTCTATAGTGTTTAATTTTTTACTAAATTTATAATGTATAAATAAAGGTGATACTTAAATATAGCCTGAACCAAATTATATACTCTTATACAGTTATACTTATACATAAAACATACTTACTATTCATTTTTAATCCTTGCATTTGTGAATGTTATCTATACATTTATTTTTTACAAAACAATATTATTTATCTATTACAGATTTTACTTTTTTTTTTCTAAAAATTATTTATGAAATGATATTATCTCTAAATAAGTACAAAAAATACAATATTAGACAGGTATCTAATTTGTAACTAGACACTTAAGATTTCTTTTGCAAATTACAATTTACAACACAAGACAAGAAAAAATAAATAAATAATCATTACGAAATAACGAACTATTATCAAGTAAATAAAATTCTTCTAGCTCCAAAAATCATTAATAGTTACAACCATGGTCTTAGAAGATATCTTGTGAGACCGTGGTTACAACCTAAAATGTATAAAACTCAATATGTTTTATTATTTGGTATCTGGTATGGAGCCTTCACAATACGCCGTGTCGCATAGATTTTTATAAATTCAGTGCGTAGGTACAAAATAATGATTAGTTTATATTATGGTCAAACTGTAAGTCTAAAATCAAGGAATGATAGAATCTGATTGATAAAATTTCACTAATACATATCATATTATTATTTACCAACATCATGTCATGTATTTAAAAAAAAATTTATATTTCATAATTTCATTGAAATATTTCAAGATGAGTGAAATTTTCAATTTTGAAATATTTCAAATTAAGAACCCTAATTATAATATTCACGAGCGCGCTGCGGATTGCGTGGATCGTACGACTCGTGCGGCGATCATCTACGCGTGTCGACGACGACATGATTAAATGCGTGCCAATGGTCGGACGACAGTACCGTCGCAATGATTACAATAATAGTATTATTGTCTCGCGCGTATCTACTATTGACGGACCGTCGTCGACCCCAACGAGACATGTTGATTTTTTTTTTTTTTTACCAACCCGTTTCGTCGTCGTCGTTATCGATTAACCAAACTTGGGTTAGCAACACTCGCTGATAGGCGTGCGTATTTCTGCTAGTCAAGACTTTTTTTGAGAAAGCTTATGGACGAATCTATCGATTGTTCTTGATTTATTTATGATATGACATTAATTTTAGAGTACCTGACTTCCATTCTCGATCACATTATCCTTTTTCCGTCCCCATCTGCACCATTAATTATTCATATAACAGACCTATTTTCAGAATAATGCGCATTGCAAACGAGAACAGCCCCACCTTCGCTTTTGTACAACTCCTTAAATTATATACTTTAATTCGTGTGTTTGTGTCTACGAAAATTGTTCTTTGAGCCACGGCGTGTTTTGTAAAATACAAAAATAAAATAAATAAAATTATTGCGTGTCCACTATTGACGGACCGTCGACCAACGAGACATTTTGATTTTTTTTTTTTTTTAACGGTCCCGTTTCGTCGTCGTCGTTTATCGTACGAGTACGCCGCACGGCGCCGGTATCGCGAATCACGATTCGTGATTATAACCACGCTCGGATGGGCGTTTTGAACCGCAGTGTGATTTCCCCCAACCCCCTTTTTCCCAGGTGTGCGAGGTTTCCGACTGACCGTTTGAAAATTTCACCAGCCCCTGGTATACTTTACGTGACCCACGTGCCAAATACCATGTACGTTATTCAGTTTTTATTTTATCCCGTAAATCGTACTCGGCGTCGATGTAAAAAGTAAGAGCAGTTTTGAAACTAAAAGACGTCACAATAAACAATATGCCCGATCGTAGTCTGAGACCACGGGTGATGGATCTACGATCCACAGCACTAGAAATCACAAAAATCGTAATATTTTTTTGTTTACTCGATTGATATCGAGATACCGCGATATTTGTTTAATTGATTTTCATTTAACAAAAAATAATAATAATAAAATAACGACAAGTACCTATTTACGATTTCCCCCGACCAACTGATGAAATCACAAAAGTAAGTGGTGTCACCCCACACCCGCGCCCCAACCACCTCTTTCAAATTATGCGCCTGGTTTTAAACAATGTTCGCTCGTGTTGCTGGGAAAAAATCCAGTTGAAAACGCCTCGTCGGAGAATATTCGAGTTTGATATTTGTCCCCTGTCAATGCGTTTCGCGCATTTCACAAAAGCTTTAGTCGCTTTTGACCTTTGAATTCTTCACAAAACTTTACTACGAGTGAAATATCGCCGGCACGGCTCTTATTAAATTTCAAACTTACGAAGTAAATCGTTTCGAAATATTAAAAAGTCAAATAAAACCATGATATTATTATCGCGCGACGTCCACCGGGCACAGCCGTAACGGCATATTATAGATAAGAACACACGCCCGCAATAAGTTTTATTTTCACCGAACTCGAGTGCGATCTCAACGAGAGTTAACGCTTTATAATAATAATTATATTATACGAACTGATTACGGGCACACATAATTGAAAGCCGGCGGGTTCGAACCGAACGGAGAAGAAATCTCGTTTGCTGTTCAGTGATAATTCGATTTTCGTTTAATGCCGTTTTATTAATTTTATCTCTAGTATGATATTCTCACTTACGCAGTACGAAATTCTTCTGTGTGCGGAATTCCACCCCGGCCGAGAACACCTCCGCGATGAATAAACACTTAATCCTGCGCTAGAACATACGTTTACACGCCGGACGAACGCGTAATGCGATTTTCAGTATAGAAGACAGTTTTATACTTATCGACACAACCGATGCAATTCCGACAGCGGTACTTAATCGACAAAAAGATGGTTTTTCTCGTGAAAATATCTTATCAGACGTACACGTCTGGAACAACATCCGTATCGACTGTGCTCTCTCTTTAAAAAGTATACGTCCACATGACGGCTCTGCTCCCGAATGCTTTTTCCACGTGGTTTTTAAATTTCGAAAAAAATCTAACCGCGACGTGTTCATTTGAATGTTCAGTACAGTACTGTATGACACGGCCCGTGCATGCACATTACAACGGCATAATATACCACCGGGTCGAAACCGTCCGACTCGCAGTCTTGGGTAAAATACTTTTAAAAAGTATTTGGAATAAATACTCGAATACTCTTGAAAAATAGTATTCCGAATATGTATTCGAATACATCATAAAAATAGTATTCTGAATTAAGTATTTAGAATACTATAAAACTATTCTAAATACTTTTAAAATATTTTTTGTTTTAGATATCAATAAAATAATTGCTTTTGTAAAATAATATCCAATATTTAAATATATTGTTTGTAAATTAAAATTAAAATTATAATATACCTAACTATGACAATTGATGATTTACAATGTTATATTATAGCAATTATCTGCTATTATTATCTTTTATGAATAATATTAATTATTAAACTATATTATCAAAATCAATAATTTTTGAATTTTTCATTAGAATAGACACAATTAAAAACAAAACATACTATAAATTAGGAATGTAAAAAGTATTTATTTAAATAAAATTGAAAATACTTTCAAACTACATTTTAAACATTTTGTTACATTTAAGCATCAACGCATGCTCGAAGTTATCATCCGTCATTTTCCCTCTTTTTTTAGTCAATACGGCACTACCAACACTAAAGACACGCTCTACAGCTGCACTGCTCGGCAGTGGTGTATTGAACTTTACAAACACTTTTTTTACTGTTGGAGTTTCAATTAAAGAATCTAAACTTTTAGTTGGACTTTTGGTTAAAAAATATGATATTTCCTGTTCTAAAGGTAGATTTATTTTATTAGTACTGTTAAAGTATTCTGAATATAGTATTTAGAATACTTTCAAGTGTATTCTGAATACAAGCTAAAAATACTGTTAGGAAAAATATTTTAAAAGTATTCTGAATACCTTAATAATATTCCGAATACAGTATTTGAAATACATTATTCGGAATACTTTCCCAAGACTGCCGACTCGTATCACGACAAGATCAGTTGTCGAAAAGACACCTTCTCACTACGAATATGCCGTACGTGACGTTCAAGGTCTACAAAGCTCACGACTTGGCCAGTGACGGTATTTTTGTATTTCAGATAATACGGTAATGACGATCGCATAACGGGGCTACTAAGTCCATACGTTTGCCCGTCAATTACACACAACTTATCTGCATATAACTATAATATCGATTTATGGACATACCTACGAATCGATACGATGTCACTTGTTCCGTAGTCACCGGACGCAATACAGTGAATATCTGTATTTCCGCGTTACGCGCGATATCTTTTTTCGTTACTATTTACAACCTTCGTTAAATATATTATACATGTATATTTATTACTTTTATTATTATTATTATTATTATTATTATTATTTATAAAGTTAATATGATAATAAAAAATATTATTCTTTTTGAAAACGCGCGTGTGGTGATTGTGCGAGTTCACCTCGTCCACCACCGACACAACGTCTCATGAATCAGTAGGCACCAGTGGCGCCAATCCCTATATCTAGGTTTTGCAGTTACAATACCTGTTACGGGTGGGTGGGTGTGTGTGGTAAGGCTGCGAAACACACTAGGTTAGATCCACTCGATGGGAGGAAAAAAAAAACGATGGGAAGCTGCTCGACCCATTGTGGTTAGGTGGATGGGTACTTGCTTTGATGGTATGCTTATAACGCTTTGCCTCTAAAAACTGACTTCGGCGCCACTGGTAGGCACCACACTTTGAAATGTGATATCATCACACTCGTCCGTTGTGAGACCGTGTGCTTGGATCCGGCGTTAAGGAACAAGTATTGATGACAAGTGGTCCAGTTCTCTGGGGACCATTTGAAAAATATTCAAACTAAACAGTTTTCGAGTTTGTCCGAGTGACGTCCGCGAAAGTCTTCCGAACGAATAAAGTTATCACGTAAACCGCCATGTGAGAATCAAGTGTACTGAGTAGAGTCAAGGTGCAACGTCTTTGCTCGTTTAAAATAATTTTAAATTCTCTAAATGATATCTCTCGTCGACTATACAGGTTTGACAGAAGTGATTTGAACGTTTTCAAAAAAAAAAAAAAAAAAACAAATTGCTAATAACAAAACTAATAAAGTCATAATATAATAACATAGAAACCGTCATCGAAAACAAATAAAACACCTTTTAAATTCAGGTGAAAAACGTTTTCACGAAAATTCCTTTTCTGTTCGTGAATATTGAGTTTTTAACCCGTCATTGCTCGCGTGTGAGAATTTCCCTCACATTATTATTCAGTTGGTGATCACTGGCTTGTTTGTCGTTATATTTTTCCCAAATTCATAGTACCTTATGACGAAATATTTAAAAATAGATTTATCAGTTGACGGGTACATAATCGTTCCTATAAGGAAACCTATTACGAAATCAGCTATAATCGTGTTTTGTAGGCGACGCACGAGTAACAGCATTTGAATTTCGCGTTCGTTTTTACTTGTTTTTATTTTTTATTCGATATTTTATTTTAAGCGGGTTATTTTTATTTATTTTTTTTTTTTTCAAAAGTATGAGTGAGGCAATTATTATTTCGTTGTTAAATGAAGATGTAAAATCACTAAATATTTTTGGAGTGATGATAGTGAAAATGTCTGGAGAACGAAATATTTAGGGAAACTACGGGAGCGACGAAATCACCGAAAACACACATTAGCCCTATGCAGTATGTGCAATGGAAACAACGAAAATTTAGGTTTCAATGATTAGTTTCTATATGTTTATAAAAATAATATATGCAGACT
This sequence comes from Therioaphis trifolii, assembly GCA_027580255.1. Lineage (NCBI taxonomy): Eukaryota > Metazoa > Arthropoda > Insecta > Hemiptera > Aphididae > Therioaphis > Therioaphis trifolii. Next base: position 72,572,435 of record CM050405.1, read on the forward strand.
TTTAATTGTTTATATTCTCATTATGATTATACTGGGAAAAAGTTTATAAAATTTCATTTTTCTAATAATTTTCTAAATAATTATTTTCATTTTTTTTTTTTGTTTTGTCAATATATTAATAAAGAACATTCAAAATCGGTTTATTTTATGATTTATCGATTATTTGTTCTTAGAACATTACATTTATGATAAAATATACTAGGTGAGCGAATATCTCCGCTCGCGCGAGCAACGGCGTTCAAATCGGAAGAAAACGACGGAGAAAAGTGCGTCGCGTTAAACACGGTCGTGTCGTAAAGCGAAAATTCTCGTAAGACGGCCGCAGCAGCACGCTTATCCGAGGAAATTTCCGTGTAAAATACGCGCGGGCGACGTGGTTTTTTCGTTTTCGTTTTTCGTTTTTTCTCACGAATAAAAATTGTATTGAAACGTACACGCCGCGCGTTATGAAATGCGGTGAAAACGAAAAAAGATTTAAAAAAAAAAAAAAAAGACGCGGCCGTCTCACTTTCCAATCGATAACCGTTTGCATTGTGCTCCGATATAAATAATTTCAGCGTCATAGTAGTAGTAGTAGTAGTAGTAGTAGTAGTAGGTAACGTAGTGGTTTTCGTTACACGCAAGCGCACCACCACCAGCACGCGTGCGGTGCATTACGGCCGGCGTGTGTGGAAGGTGTGTGTCGTACGCAAGCGACGCACAAAGGCGCGTGGGAACGGAGAGGTGTCTGAAAGGCGTGCGGGTTTAGAGCTCTTTTTTTCAACTCCTACTACTCCTCCTCCTCTTCTTCTTCTTCTTTTTCTTCTTCTTCTGCTTCTTGTCCTTCTTTTCCATACCCTCCGCGCCGCCGGTGAAAATGTCGGTCGTCTCGGGGTCGTCCGTAATGCGGTTTGTCGTAAACAAAATCTCGTTTTTATCAGTTTTTCCTAGGCCATAATATCAGACCGAGCGGTGCTGAAAACGGCGTCGGCGTTGTGGTCGTTGATGTCGGCGGCGGCGGTGGTGGTGTTGGTGGTGGTGGTGGAGGTAGTGGCGGTTGAGGTGGTGGAGGTATAGGCGGTTGAGGTGGTGGAGGTGGTTTCGACCCCATCGCTCGAAGATAGCCGTTTGTACGCGCGGGCCGTGCGGGGTCGACGGGGACGGGATATCGGATAAAAAATGCTCTCCGCTTTCTCTGCGCCGTGTCGGGCCGCGTGCAGGTTCTCGGCGGCCGGTGCGCGCCGCGGCGTAACGCTATAATATATAATATAATAATATATTACGTTTGTGTACAGGATGTCCCCGAAAAAGATTTGAAATATGCAATCACTTTTGTCCTATTCGATATTTTTCGGCTTTTTTTTTTTTCAAATCAATACCATATTACTGCGCTATAGCTGTAATATTCAAAAAAATTTTCAAAATTTTGAATCTTAAATTTCAATTTTATTTAATAGCTTTATAGAAAAATAAAAAAAAAATTATGATGATACGTATTTTTTTAACCTGATTTTTAAACAAAATGTACGCGCCTGAAATTCTATTTAAATGTTCACCCGCTAATTTTTTACGATTTTTCATAATTACCCGAAAACTTTAACGACAATGCAAAATCAGTTATAATAATACATTTTCTTTTGACGACAATTTTTTTTATAATAATATGATTATGTCGTTACTTTTCATTCTTAATAAGTTATTAAAGGCAGTAGCCAGATTTAGGCGATAATTCGAGTAGCTGAAAATCGCGATCCCAAAAATAATGATTAACCAAATATTATATTCTGGAAGGAAAATTCCAACGAAAAGACACAAGGCACAAAGCATACAAATTAAGTCCGTAGAGAGAAAAAATCAAAAAACAAAAAAAAAAAAAATCGACCGAGCAAACATAGATATTACATCACCGGTTTCTTTTGATCACTTTTATTTTAATTTTGAAAACAAAAACCGATTTAACATAGGTATATATTGGGTTTTGTATGGGTACATCGATACTGACTGTACTGCCTCGTACCTGTACGCAATCGTGACTGGAGACCGACAGAAATAACGGGTGTAATTTCGAATTAGGCCACAAAACATTTCACTTTTAGAAATTTAAATAATAAACTCACTCAAGGCTATGCAAGAATAATCACACTATATCCCCTAGTTAACTTAAAATCGACCCTCCAAATGAAATCGTCCATTTCACTACTAACCGGCCACTGATCACTTATGCCTGCCCAATCTGGACAGCAGTTTCCTCTTCGAAAAATCCAATTCCTTGAAAACAAATTTCTTAGAATATTATGTCTCAAAGCACCGTGGTTCGTGAGGAATAGACAAGTCTACAACGACACCGGAATCCCTCTTCTCCGAAACTGGATAAAAACACGATTTCAAAATTTTCGCGCAAAACACGGCGATGGCGCACGGTTTTACAATCTGGGAATCAAAACGAAAAATTGACGCTTAAAACCACGTCTACAGCAAGATCTTCTTACACCAGGCCAAAGCGAAGACGCAGTTCAATCATAATTTATCACTACAAATACTGACTTTAAAATGTATGCGTTTATCATGATATTCACAATATCTTATACTAATTATAACACGAAATAGAATCTTGTGATTTGTAATGTTAAAACCGACTTGTAATAGCGCGTATTATGCAGAGACATGTTAATCTTAAAAAATATTTCAAAAAAATAAATAATAAAAACTATTAGAAATTTAAAATTAAATCGAATAATGTGTACAGATGTACTTATTATTGTAACTCGTTGAGTTTACACGATTCACGACACGAATTGTAAATAAAGTTCATATTCGACCGAATTCACAAACAATTTTCAATAGGATTTACTTCGATGACAATAATAATTAGAAATTAACGACATTTTACTATACATCCGTGTATATTATTGGCCGACATATTACTGTTATACGTCCGTGCGACGGTACCTACGGATTTATTAAAACAATAATATTATGTTTCTTCTGTCGGTTCGATATTTGAACCGACTACGTTTCTTTTCGGTAACCGCTAAAACCGAACGTTCCGATCTGATACGCGGGGTCTCCGCGAACGGTCGAACCCCGATTTTCCGCATTTTTACGACAGATAAACATACAACGTACCCCGATCGACCGTATTGAACGTGATATCGTTACACGGCGATAACGTTGCTATTCGAGTGGAAACGTAACAATCGAAACAGATAATCCCGCTCTGGTGAACGGGGTAGCGAATACTGTGTCCTCAAGCCGATTTGTACGGTCATACTTTTATTTCTTGATTTCTTTGTTTTTTAATCGTCACGAGACGTCGACGCGTGGCCGTCATTTCATAGCGTTTGAATGTTTTCGTGCAGTCGAGAACCACTGCGCTGGTGACGTTCACCTACGTCGACCGTATCGCGATAACAACAAAAATATATTTATTTATATATATAATATAGTTTTAACATTTACTGAAATACACTAAAAAAAAAATAAAATAAAAAATACCCCTATTTCAACTTTCAACCCCTCTGAAACACGGAAAAATGTTGACCAATCCAGTCCAAATTTCGTAAATATTATTTATTTGGTATACATAACAATTCGAAAAGGTAGGTACTGTGAACAAAATATTCAAGTTGAAAAATAAAGACCACCCTAATATATATACAGTTATTATTATACAGTGGACTCTCGGTTATCCACGTTTCGGATTATCCGCTGTCTTCCGCGGAATCGTCTACATACCTATATGTGTACAAAAAATACAAGTGGTATCTTTCCATTATAAATCATTATAAATAATATGAAGAATTAGATGCGACTCTCTTACAGTGGATAAATCAAGAAAGAAAGCGAGGGAACTCTTGTTTCAGGACCTATTTGTTTCCGTAAACGCAAAACAGTTTTTTGAAATGTTCGATTTAGTAGGGCTATTTGACGCGTCATCAGGACGGTTGACAAGGTTTACAAAACGTCACGGAAAAAGAGAAGTTGTAATTCACGGCGATAAATTATGTGGCGATGAACAGGCAGCGGAAGATTTCAAAATTAAATTTGAACAATTTGTTCAAAAACAGAAAATATCTTACGAATAATTGTATAGCGCTGATAAGTCGGGGCTGTTCTGGAAATGTTTGCCGATACGAACACTTGCATTTGAAAGCGAGCGGCACAAAAATTGTTTTGCACATAAATAATGTATAATTTTTATTAATTTTTCATTTTTACGTACATTTGTGTATCTTTTTTAATAATATGTAACATAATCATAATAATGTTCAATTTCAATTTCCAATTTATTTTTTATAGTAAAATTTAAATTTGCGGATTATCCACGGAATTCGTTTATCCTATAGTATATAGTATATACGTCCTGCCAACCTATTCCAAGGATAATCGATAGTACGCTGTATATATAAATATACACAGTGGAACCTCCCATAACGGACACCTCTAAATAGCGGATATTTTTACGGGGAAGCGGACGTTTTCACCTCGTTTATTTTAATTTATTTTAACGTAAAATTTGTTCAAAACCGTTTTGATAAAGAAATTTACTAAAACCTAATCCGGAGAGCGAAAAATACCCTTTACGCGACACGTGTTCAACTTTTTTTTAGTTCGCTTTACCGCCGCAGCGGCCTTTTCAGCGTACTACGGTTAGAGAACATGTGCTACATTATATTATGACACGTCAAGTGGCTATTTTATATTAAAATATTATGATATCGTGACGTTCGACGAGTTCTTTATCGATTTCGATCATGTGCGTAAAATCGAAAAGAAAAAAAATTGCACTCGACGAAGGGATAAAAGTAAAAGCGAAATCAATGCCACGCGCGTTCATTAAAATTGCAACGGTTTCAACAGGTCGCGCGAGCGCTCGACGAAATATCGCACTTGTTTTCGATGTGCCGATTATCATAGATTAACGTGTCGTCCGCCGAGCCCGCAAAGTTCACAAGTTCGAGAGAGGCAAAAAAAAAAAAAAAAAAAAAAAAAAAGGACAGGCCCGGCCTACACACATCAAGTTTTGTTCACGTTCACCCTTCGGCCGTGTTATAACAACGATTCCGGTGCTCGGCGTCGGTATCCGTCAAAAACTTTCCAGCTCGGTGTGACCTCAGAAAAATCGGTGTTGCTCCAGTTATAAAATCACGTACCCACCTACCCATAACATCGTTGGTTTCGTGTACCAGCGGTTTCCAAAGTCAATCGGCCATGAAACCCATAAAAAATTAATCTTGTCCAGCGGGACCCCGATTTCAATTCAACCCCGATTTTTCAACTATTCACTGCAAAATGTACAGTGCAAATACTCCCAATAATCGAGAATAGTTGAAACTATTGTGCTGTGACGCATGTTTACCATGACTAAGGTGACCTTACGTCCCGTTTTGAACGGGACAGTCCCGTTGTCCCCTGGGAAATCTTCGGGACGCTAAAATGTCCCGTTTTCAAAAAGTAGATAAAAAAAATAATGAAAATAAATATTCTTTGATGAAATATCGTTTTTAGAAAAATATACAAGTATTTAATTTTGTAATTATTACACGAAAACATTTTGTTTATAATAAGTCAATTACCTAGTAAGTGTAACAAGTTAATTTAATTTTTTTGTCCTTTGAAAACATCATAAGTACCACAGAAATTTGCTAGTTATATTATTAATTAAATTAAAAATATGTGTTTGTAACAAATAATTATGATTTTTTTTTTTTTTTTTGTCCCGTTTTGATTAAAAAAATATATGGTCACTTTAACCATGACTGTCAAAGTCAACATGAAACCATTTGCAATTTTCGCATGATAACATAACTATGAAATACTTTTGGTTAAAAAAATAATAATTAATTTAGAAAATGTATATTATTTCGGACATTTAATTGAGTTTAATTATATAATTTATCGTGCGGAAGTAATGCCAACGCAGTTCCCGCACGGTCCTCGAAAACCTCAAAATCGAAAAAAAAAAAAAAATTATACATTTTATAATTTATTTTATGATATTTCCAAAATGCAGAAAAAACGGTATTTAAAAAAATAAAAAACTTTGAAAAATCACAGTCATGATTAATATCACAGTTATGACGTGTGTATATATGGTCTGACCTGTGGAATCTTTGTGGTTTTCACGTAAACCCTTGGGTTTCGTGGAAAACACTTTGGGGACCACTGACCTATATCTACAATTCGTTTACGCTTCGTTCTACACGCTCACGGATAAGTCGGTTTATATAAAAAAACAAATTATTATGGTAACAATAACTGCGATAATAGTGTTTAAGCTGAACGAAAGCTTATTCGCCTTTAATTAATTCAATATGCAAATCATTAATTAAACCGTGAAACTAATTTGGGTTCTGGGTGAAGCGAAGTAAATAACTAAAAAATCATACTTGATCTGAGTACACGTACGACTATATACATAACTGTGTAACACAGAAATACATTTTAGTGAATTCGTTGATTTTTGCAATCAATGTATTACTTAGACGTTTTTTTTCTACATTTGATCATATAATATAATTCTGATGATTTCACAACTGTTTTCTGCTCAGTGCATAGCCATGGCTTTGTTTCTGTTCCGAACTCACGATATTTCTCTAAAAACCGAGAAATTATTCATTATCACTGTTTAGTTTTTACTGATCATTCGCTTACCCGCCCGAAATGATGTGTTGCTGGCAGTGGCACCGAAGTCAGTTTTTAGCAAAGTATTATGAGCATACACTCAAAGCAAGTGACCATCCACCTAACCACAAAATATCGAGCAACTGCTCATCATTTTTTTTCCTCCCATCGTGTGGATCTAACCCAGTTTCGAAACCTTGCAACATCCACCCAACTACCCTTAACATGTATTTAAACTGCAACACCTAGATATAGGGACCGGCGCCACTGGCTGCCGGAGTAAAATTTCGAACTCGTGTTGCACACCATTGCTCCGGCCGATACACGAACAGAGGTGAAACGTCGTCGTCGGGTCGAGTACGATGATAATAATAATAATAATAATATATGTAATAGTGCGTTTTAGGATATCGCTCACGTATGATAGTTACAATATTATGCGATGTCGATGTCGATAAAAAATATCAGTAAAATCGTAAACTCCAGCTTTCCCCGCATATCAAACATCGGCAAAAGAACTCTTCAGACACAGACCGATCGCCTTTTAGAAATACCAAAAACAATTAAAAACAACAACGACCCACAGCAATCGACCACGTACACCACACTCTCTGGAAGAAGCGCAGTTTGGAACAGAGTAAAGCGAAGCAAAGCAAAGATGTCGATGTAATCTTACGGGATTTCGTCGGGGCGCCGACGACGTGCGGGAGTTTGAGTGTGGAAATCGAGAGATCGATAGTGACGATCGGTTGTAAATGAGCACACGCCATATTACACCGTGACGTCACGCCGAGGATAGTAATAATACTCCAGTGACGAGACGTATCGTTGACATGATTTATATACATTTTCACCGTTTTCGTTCTACGCGTGATATAAACTTTGAAAAACCTAGTCCTCTATCGACTGTGCGTGTTAATTTTAATGCGTTATGTCCCCCCCCTCGAGCTCTTTGCCCCGAACACACACATACACACGCACACACACACACGCCGTGTTAACTGTTTACATATTGTTGTAATTTATTTCTGATTAATCGGAAAAAGCGCGCAAGGCACACGATCGGGGGTCGTTCACCTCGCACGCACCGTCGACTCACAAATATCATACCCCATGTTCGGTGAGTGCGTGTTTGTAGTATAATTATTATTATTCATACCTTGTTTGTGTACTTTGTACGTAATTTTTGTTATTATTATTAAAATTATTATTATTATTATTATTAATACCACCGACGGAGACGATCCGAGATTACGCTCGGCGAACGCCTTATGTCATAATCGCGCAGTGTGTTTAGTGTGTTATACGAGTCATCGTATCGTGGCACACGTCCGTGAAGTTGGCCCCCCCACTTCATCCTATTACCTTCAAACTTTTACCACATTTTAGCAACTAATTTGCAACTTTTTGCAACCTGCATGAAAAAATTTGCAACCTCATATTTACGGCGGAATCGATTTTACAAAATTGGGGGGGCCAAATTCACGCAGCCCCCCCACTTTGTCCTATCCACCTCAAACTTTTACCATATTTTAGCAACTAATTTGCAACTTTTTGCAACCTGCATGAAAAAATTTGCAACCTCATATTTAAGGCTGAATCGATTTTACAAAGTGGTGGGGCCAAATTCACGCAGCCCCCCCCACTTTGTCCTATCCATCTCAAACTTTTACCATATTTTAGCAACTAATTTGCAACTTTTTGCAACCTGCATGAAAAAATTTGCAACCTCATATTTACGGCGGAATCGATTTTACAAAGTGATGGGTGTCTTAGTCCAAAATTTACGCAGTTCCCGCACTTAACAATTTTTACAAAATTGTCATTACTGGTTTTTATAGTTTATAACAGAGTCAATAGGTTGCTTAACCTGAACCAAGTCTGTTTCTGAAAATTTAGTATATAAATTATTTTTAAACAAGTTTAAACAGTTTGAGGATCCCATACAATAGAGCTATATTCAACGATTGGGCGTACAAGTGCACAATAGATGGATTTGAAAGAGCTGGTGAATTTAAATTCACCAGATATTCTTTTAATGAAACCCAAAACCTTGAGAGCTTTGCAAGTAATTTTATCGATGTGGGCACGAGGAGAAAGAGAGGAAGTAAATGTAAAACCAAGATCACAAATGCTAGAATCAACGGGAATTAAACAAGAGCCATTCAAAACGTAGGAGTAAGCGATAGGAGAGCGACTTCTGGTGAATATCATTGACCGGCATTTATTAACATTTAATGTAAGGCCAAGAGTTTCTGCCCAGGCAGAGAATCTATTAAGATCATCCTGGAGTTTGAGACAATCATCGACCGAGTAGATCTTAAGGAAAAACTTCATGTCATCAGCAAAACAGAGTAGTTGGCTGTGTTTAAGGGAGGTACAAGCACTGTTAACGAACAAAGAGAAAAGAAGGGGTGATAGATGTCCACCTTGGGGGACACCAGAGGTAGATAAAAATATATCAGATTTTGTATTGAACATATTAACCCATTGCAGGCCCTGATTTACGCAAGTGCAGATGGAGCACTTGCACTTGGCCCCCAATTTCTGGGGGCCCCCGGCCTCCGTAAGTTGTAGAAAAATTTTTTTAAAATTAATTCCACAAAAATGTATTTTGTAAAATTTAACAACTGTCAAACTGCCACCTGTCAATGTTCAGAGTTCAGTATATTTTTATCATTAAATTGTCCGTTGAATTTTGATTTTCGGTTATTTTTGTCATTCCACACGACCACACCACAGTGCTAATCAGTGACCATCAAAAATATTAAAATAATAATAATAGAAAATTATTTTATTATCAACATTCCCCCCCCCCTCTATGTAGATTTTTTCCAGAACATTTTTTTGACTTGGGGGGGGGGCAAACAAAAAATTGTGCACTTGGCCCAAATTTTATTAAATCAGGCCCTGACCCATTGCGATCTATTTAATAAAAATGAATTAAACCAAGATAGGATAGGATCGCCAAAACCAGAAGCACGAAGTATAGAGATAAGAACCTCATGATTAACTGAATCAAACGCCTTAGCAAAGTCGGTATACACAACATCAACTTGAGATCCTTCTTTAAAAGAACTGTGTATGTAATTGGAAAAGTTAAGGTTACAAGTAACCGTAGATCTGCCTGGGCGAAAACCGTGCTGTTCGTTGGCTAAAATCATGTTAGCCGAAGGCTGGATTGAGTCTAGGACTAAGGATTATAATTAATAATTCTTCTTATATATTCTTTTACAAATTTTAATACATATTGTCATACTTAAAATAATTGATACTATTTTAATGTTGATACTTCAATACTGTATGTATACATTTATGATGTTTATATACTACTTTTTTATGTAAACTTCTAAATGAGGTTTACTTTAGTATCTGCCTGTTTTGATATAAAACCACATAAACCTTATCAAACCACGTCTCATTAAAAATGCAATACCGACAAAATATTCAATAGGTAAATACTAAATTCAGTGTTCAAATTAAAAATGTTAATAATAAATTATCGTCTCGCAGGACGATACGCGACGGTAGTCGAGGAGCCGGATTTGCGCGACGGCACGATTCAAATGCGCCAACAACAAATATAAATAATATTTTAATTTTTTTTTGCCTTCTATTGGGAACATTTTCAGCGCAGCGTATTTTGTACCGCAGTGAGCTATCTATAGTATTTATAATCAATCGAGTAATCAATGCTATACAAAATAACAGTGAATTATTATTTTTAGATTTTATATTTAGACGATCTGAATTAATCCCGTGTCAATTCATGTTTCTATAATTGATTTTCCATCAAAGTACTCATTCTCCTGATGACATTTAATAGCGTACGTTCTAGTGTTTAGTTGTTTCTAGAGTTAGTTAATCTGCCAAATATTATCAGAAAGATTATTCAATAAATTGTGCATTGCTGAATTATGGACAAGAAGGTAAGATTATGAAAATATATTTTATGTTAGTCATGTTAGAGTGCAGGGAAGATTAACGAGAGTTAATTTAAGGAGGGTATTTGAGGGTATGAGAGAGTAGATGAAGTATATAAACCTTTTAGAATAGTATTTGTAAAAAATGAGTCATTTGAAAAAATTAAATAAAAATAATTATACAGAATGTTATACATGTATACATTTAGTTAATTTATATTTACTATATCTGTATAGTAATTAATACATACTATTATACCGTATACATTTATTTATTTAATTATGGAAAGATTATTTAATTTTATAAATTCCTAGTATTGTTTATAAGACTAATAGTGAGTTGTATATTTATAATGAGTGTGTGGTGACTGTATTTATTTTATTTTTTAAATAATTATATTTTTATTATGTATTTCAAGGAGTTTAACGTTATATATATATATTATTCTATAATGTTTTATACATTATTTTTACCACGTGTCCATTTGTAATAATTTATAAAATTTTATTTTTTTTTTAATTGACGTTGTATTCACAAACTACTATTGTAAGGTAATTATGGTTATTTCCTTCAAATATAAAATTAATCGTAAAATATAGTCAAATTTTAACAGAATAAAAAATATAATTCGTAATAAAAGTGATGTAAAATAGATTTTATCTACCTATCTATTAATATATTGTTGTACATACTGCATTGTGTCTATATATTTTCAATAAATTGAATCTTTATCACGCTGTAAAACTATAGTAATGTCTTATTAAGGTGCGTCCACATAGTATGCAAACATGACACGCAGCTCACGCGCTTGAATCATGTGTGATGTTTGCAAACATCACACACTGCACACACGTTCACCGTACACATAGTATTTAGTGTATTTGATTTTCGTGTTGTACGTGAATGAAGTAAGTTGCGTAAACACTGAACACAGTTGGATTTTCGTATTCGTCCAGAGTGGTTATAGGTATTTTGTTAAAAAATTAGTGATACGGATGATAAATTAATGATTGCTTGTGCCGCGTACCTAGTTATGAATAGTGTAGTTAAAAAAAAAACAAAAACATAAATTTAAAAAAAAATTGTCGATTTTGGGTTTGTTGGATTTTTGACGCTCTCGGCGATAGGAATTTAACACCGAATTCATTTTTTTCTTTAGTACATCACCATTAGTTTCAAAAACAGAAGCGATTGCATCCCATGCATCCTTCTTTTTATTATTTAATTTATAGAATTTGTCCTTAGGATCCCACAAAACGGGATATTTTTCATATTCATTGATTAATTGTAATATTTGGTCGTCAGTAAATTCCATTTTAAATTATGTGATTTGAAAAAACTCTACTATAATTTATAACCTACACCAGGAGTCTTCAACCCGCGGCCCACGGGCCGCATGTGGCCCATTTTATCATTATTTGCGGCCCGCGATCACATTTGAAAAATAATATGCATATTTTCTATTTCGATAAAATTAAAACGGCCATGAGCCATCGATATTGAAAAAATTAGGAAAAGTGCGATAAAACAAATTAAATTACCTACTCACATGTTATAAATGTTGGTTGTTTTAATGAGGTCCGTCTCCCTGGCACCCGTAAATCATCCTATCGACTCCGGACCGATGCCATTTTTTTGTACCCGATTTGTATCCATTTGTATCCCTTTTAAAAAAATTTGTATCCCCTTCACTTTTCCGGAAAACCGTTTTTTAAATACGGGTGCTGGGGAGACGTCTCCCTGGCACCCGCAACCATTTAAAATCGTCCTATCGACTCCGGACCGATGCCATTTTTTTGTACCCGATTTGTATCCATTTGTATCCCTTTTAAAAAAATTTGTATCCCCTTCACTTTTCCGGAAAACCGTTTTTTAAATACGGGTTCTGGGGAGACGTCTCCCTGGCACCCGCAACCATTTAAAATCGTCCTATCGACTTCGGACCGATGCCATTTTTTGTGCCCGATTTGAATCCTTTTTCTTTATTTTATTAAGGCGTAAAATGGAATCATCTTTCTTGCAGTGTCGCATCATTCACCCTAAGAGCTTTTGGAAAAATTCGAAAGAATATCATCGATATGACGACACATTATAATAATTATACTGAATGCTTTATACGATTTCCCTGTCATTTGTTGAGTGTAGCATTATTTCCTATATGTTTTTTTGGGTACATATTTTCTTTGGCTTTTTTTTACTTTTAAATGTTCTCCATTATTAAATTAACGAAAAAATGACACCTGTTAAAACTATTATGATAAAATAAAGCATAAGTACGGGATATATTTTGATACTGAGGACAGTTGTTACTAGAGTTATTACACTATTATTTTAGTCACGTTAGTATTTCGAAAACAATGTCGAAAATCAAAAAATTATCTCTTCAAAATACACTCCCAGGAAAATTTGTCCTCAAAAAAGTGATACACCTAATAATTTTGAACAAGATTTCTAAATTTGTATGAGAAAAAGTGTTCACAGACAAAAAGAAAAAACAGTAACATTGTAAAACCCATACATTCCTCACTTCTCTCAGGATTTTATTACTTGCTTAATAGTAACAACTATTAGATATACGTATAATTATTATATCAGTATACCCGTCGGAATTATGATAATATAATATCAATATAACTATTTATAAAGATAAGACCAAAATAATGGTGATGAGACGTGTGTGAGTGTTTTCCGCTACAATTATTGCCAAAAATAGAAACGGATGTTTACAACAAACGGTAGCGACTTCCCGATTACAATGCGATAAGATGGTTTAAATTAAACGTATTATTAAAATAATGTATAATATTTAGAACTTACATTATTAATACATAATATTATTTAATCTACCTAAACTTAGTGTAAAAAAGTGTCTTTTTTTTTCTATAATCAAATAATAGTTCTAGTGCAGCGATAGGTATAACGGCAATAAAAATAAACATCCGCTATTAACACATTGACGACGGTGGCCGGTGGGTGTAACCGGTGATACCCAGAAACTTTTCATTAATAGACGATGGAAAGCAGCCGTAGCCGTGCCGACCGTATATTTCTTCATTTGACTTATCTTCCTTAGTGTATAAACAGATGACCGGATTTGACCAGCCGGCGTGTTTGCCGTCCGGTCGAAATACCCACTAGGATCCACCGGCCGGCAATTTTAGTATTATTAATATAAATATTATTTAGAAACCCGATAAAGTTATTAAAATATTTTTCGATCTCAGTACATTTTGTTTGTACGATAAATTTTAAACTTATTCATTGATACATTTTAAAGATGCTCTACCTTGCACACCAAATATAATATGGAATGGTTTTAAAATTAGACTAATATTATAAACTACAGTGGTGACTGATTACTAGACACTCAAACACAAATTTCAACTTATTACTTTTTTAATTAGAAAAAAACTCTAGCTATGCATTGTGGTATCACCAACGTGTTAATACGGGTGTGTTTAATAACAAATAATGTTAATGAAATACCTATGAAAAATATACAGTAAGTTGATGTTATGACTCATTTGTTTAAAATTAAGCTACCCATAATTATACGTAAATCTAAAAGTTTTTACTGTTAAAGCAACTAGCAAGTAACAACTTGCTATTCTAGATTCTGAGTGAAGCCAGGAATGTATGATTGCAAAAACCGTACATTCCTAAGCCTATGAACACTTTTTCTTTCAGTAATCTTGTACAAAAGTATTAAGCTTTTTTGAGGACAAATTTTCCTGGGAGTGTACTTTGAAGAGATCATTTTTTGATTTTCGACATTGTTTTCGAAATACTAACGTGACTAAAATAATAGTGTAATAACTCTGGTAACAACCGTCCTCAGTATCAAAATATATCCCGTACTTATGCTTTATTTTATCATAATAGTTTTAACAGGTGTCATTTTATCGTTAATTTAATAATGGAGAACATTTAAAAAATAAAAAAAAGCCAAAGAAAATATGTACCCAAAAAAACATATAGGAAATAATGCTACACTCAACAAATGGCAGGAAAATCGTATAAAGCGTTCCGTATAATAATTATAATGTGCCGTTAAATCGATAATATTCTTTCGAATTTGTCCAAAAGCTCTTAGGGTGAATGATGCGACACTGCAAGGAAGATGATTCCATTTTACGCCTTAATAAAATAAAGAAAAAGGATTCAAATCGGGTACAAAAATATGGCATTGGTCCGAAGTCGGTAGGACGATTTTAAATGGTTGCGGGTGCCAGGGAGACGTCTCCCCAACACCCGTATTTAAAAAACGGTTTTCCGGAAAAGTGAAGGGGATACAAATTTTTTTAAAAGGGATACAAATGGATACAAATCGGGTACAAAAAAATGACATCGGTCCGAAGTCGATAGGACGATTTTAAATGGTTGCGGGTGCCAGGGAGACGTCTCCCCAGCACCCGTATTTAAAAAACGGTTTTCCGGAAAAGTGAAGGGGATACAAATTTTTTTAAAAGGGATACAAATGGATACAAATCGGGTACAAAAAAATGGCATCGGTCCGGAGTCGATAGGACGATTTTAAATGGTTGCGGGTGCCAGGGAGACGTCTCCCCAGCACCCGTATTTAAAAAACGGTTTTCCGGAAAAGTGAAGGGGATACAAATTTTTTTAAAAGGGATACAAATGGATACAAATCGGGTACAAAAAAATGGCATCGGTCCGGAGTCGATAGGACGATTTTAAATGGTTGCGGGTGCCAGGGAGACGTCTCCCCAGCACCCGTATTTAAAAAACGGTTTTCCGGAAAAGTGAAGGGGATACAAATTTTTTTAAAAGGGATACAAATGGATACAAATCGGGTACAAAAAAACGGCATCGGTCCGAAGTCGATAGGATGATTTACGGGTGCCAGGGAGACGGACCTGTTTTAATGGTATTAATTATAGTTTATAATTTAAAATTTAATCATGAAAATTGTAATAAATTGTATAACTGAATTTTATTATAAAACACATGTTTTTACTGCGAATGCGGCCCGCGAGATTTGTATAAAATAATGTGTGGCCCTCTCCATAATATGGTTGAAAAACCCCGGCCTATAACACTGTACATGTACACTGACAAAGTGACAATGATCATTCTATTTTTGTCGCGTTCCGACTTTAATTCAAACAGTTAATACATCAAAATCATGAAAAACCCCGTCCAGTAGTAGTCATAATTTTCTTTGATGTACCGACAATCCGGCAAACACGAAATACACACGTATGCGCTGTATGTGATGTGTGCAAACTCGTCCACACTATCACCGTTTTTAATGAATGCTGTGCGTGTGCTGCGTGTCGTGTTTGCATACAATGTGGACGCGCCTTTAGTAGGGTTAGGATGTTATGCACTTAATAATGTATAAATATGTATGCATTTAAACACTAAAAAAAACTAAATATGCATTAAAAAATAAAGAAATACGGACAAAAATTATGCAATAAATATAGAGAAAAATGTATTTATAAAAGCATATAAATAAATTGAGTACCTACTTATTTTGAGCTCATTATATAAATTATTATTTATTATATTTTGTCTTTTTATAATTTATAAGTGTTTTTTAATCTAGTGACATTAAACATACATAAAAAATAATTTTTTAAGAGTTGTACGATACTTAGTTTTATATGTTTCACTGTGTGTATGCGTCTATTTGAAGCTAATAAGTCGTGAATTTTCGTGAATACAAACGTATAAAAAATAAATACCTAATTAAATGAATTCATATTTTATCCTTTTATTTATAATTTATATTAATTTAAGTACCTAGGTTACTTTCAGCTTGCTAAATGTGGATTTTAAATACGATTTTTGTTAATAGGCTAAAAATACCAGAGGTCGTAAACCTTTGATGGATTCTGATCATGTGTATAAAATATTAGACGATAACAAAATTAATATTTTTGAAGAAGGTGTATTGAAACCATATACAAATAAAGTATGGACGACCATTTGTCAGCAGCTAGATAATAGAGTTAATCCAAAAACTTTATACATTTCTGTATTTCAAGATCGCCACAGTTACCAATCTAAATTAAAAAAAGCATTAAATATTTTAACACCAACTATAGATTCTATTGAAAACAGTGAGAATTCAGAGCATACAACTGATAGTGATGAGAATGATGAGTTTAATGAAGGAGAAAATAAAAAAAACCAATTTGATTTATCGATTCCATATGAAAAATATCTTGAATTTGAACCAATAGCTGTTTCTTATAAACGAGGAAATAAATTTCGTACTTATAACGTGTTAAAACAAAATACATGGGCTGATATTATTAATGACGCATTATTGGATAAGTATAAGCTTCCTTGTAATTTCATTTATAAAAGGTCTAAAGTAAGTTCTGACAAAAGTCGTAGTACATATTTCATTAAGTTTTATGCTACATGTAAAGATAAAGGCTGTAAGTTATTTGGATGGGCTGAAAAGCAACCTCAACCAGGACAACCTCTATTTCTTAGTATTCTAGCAGAAGATACACGGGGCCAAGAACTACAACATGTAACTAAAAGGCCTCTGAAAGGAACCAAACGTGAAAAAATTGGTGAACAGATTTCAACCGATTTAGCATGTAATTGGAGACGAAATAATGTATCTCAAATGGAATTCGGACAAATATCCCCGCCAAATTTATATAAAAATAACGTTTTACGTAAGACAAAACAACAGTTTAAAGATAAATGTTTGGGAATTACTGAAACATGCCCAATTAGATCATTAATCGAATTTAAAAATAATTCACAGTTTTCTGGATATATTCATTCGATAGGTATTGACCCCGTATTGGTGCATTATTGGAGCACACATCAGCTTATTATATTCAAAGACTTAAATAAATCTTATTGTAGGTTATCAATTGATGCGACTGGTGGTTTAGTAAAAAAAATTAAACGGTCATCTTTAAATTTGCTATCGAGTCATATATTTTTATACGAAGCTGTTGTGAATACGGATTATGGTCAAATTCCCGTCAGTCAAATGATTTCCGAAAGGCAAGACACACTTACGATATTTGATTGGCTTGCTCGGTGGTTAAAATCTGGAGTTAAAATCCCAAACGAAACGGTGTGTGATTTCTCCACAGCTCTATTAGGAGCTATAACAAGGGCATTTTGTAATGGTTGTACTTTAAGATCATATTCAGAAAAATGTTTTAGAATACTTAAGGGGCACGAAGAGCAATTACCTCAATGCTACGTTCGTATAGACGTTGCTCATATGATTAAAATATTTTGTCGAAACAAACATTTATCGGGTATTAAAAATAAACAGCTAAAACAATTTTATATTAGAGGAATAAGATTATTAATTACATGTTGTGATATAAATGAATTTGAAGAAATACTTATTTCACTTTTGACAATAATGATGAGTGAAACAAATGGGTACGATGAAGACATGAACATTACTCCATCAGAAGAAAGTAAGAATAAAATTATGAAACTAATAAAAGGCATAACACTTGAAGATATTAAAGATGAAGAAATAGAGTATAGCATTAACGAAAATGATCAAGATGGACATTTTGATGAAGAAGAGGAAATATGTGGAGGAATCAATGAATTTTTAAGAAATATAGAAGTTGTGAGCAGCAAAAACTCAATGATAATAGGAAAAAGTTTATCAGGTTATTGGGCGCCCGAACTCGTAAAAGACGTTTTGCGAATTTGCAAAGATTTTCCACTATGGACAAGCGTCATGAAAAACATATTTAATTCCATTTATAATATCCCATCTTCAGCTTCTGTAGAAAGTGATTTTGGTGAGTTAAAAAGGAATATATTACGTGGTGAGATACAGCCATTGACAGTCGACAGGTTTGTAATAAAACATCTAAAAGCTATAGAGAGTAACACTAAACTCTTCAGAAGCAAACAACTAAGATATAATATGACGACCGAAGATAAAAAATGTATACTTGAAAATAAAGAAAATAATATAAATTTAGTAACACCAGAAAGTGTAAAAAGAAAGTCATTGTTGGAATTTGAAAACTTAAACACATCAAGTGATTCTGAAATCTCGGACGGTACAAATGAAATTCATGCATATGACAATTGGCGTGGTTTGGGAAAAAGTAATGAAATTGGAGTAAATCTTAAAGAAAAAATTGTCATAAAGAAAAAAGCAAGATTGACCAAGTATATGGATCCTGTACCAGAAATTGAACACATAACTAAAAAGTCTACGAGATCAAATTTAAATAGTTTACTTATTAACGGAAATATAACCACTTCACTGCAAGTATCAAAACAAAGGTATTTACTACACAACACGTGCCCATTCGATTCTGTTGCAGCCATAATAACGATGGCTTATATTGACAATTTAAGATATAAACGATTTATAGATTCTAACTCAAATGATTTACTGAAATTTTGTAAGGATTTGGCTGTAAATGGAAGTTCAAAAATAATGTATTTGAAACGACTTCATATTTTGAAAAATATTTTTAACCAGACTGACGGAGTTACTAATGTAAAGCTTATAGACACAAGATGTAATATAACTTACATTATTTCAAAACTTTTAAATGATGTTCCATCGGCCGTTGAAGAGTTAAGATGCTCAAATAATAAGTGCAACAACGCTAGAAAACTTTTATCTAGCCCTACAATTATTTTAAAATTTTATGAAGGCTTCAAAAGTTTAAATACAGCGTTATATGAATATATAAAACCAATAAATTACAGTTGTACTGAAAATAATTGTAATGGGACACTTAAATCTACACGGATCATTCAAGACCATTTATTTATTGAAACAGACGTGTACGCAAACTCACGTCAGTTCTCATTAAACGAATTTCCTGATGAGTTATGTCTAAACGATGATAGGTAATAATTATAAGAAACATATTTAATTAATTATTCAAAACAACAATCCTAATTCCATTTATTGATTTATAGATTTGTTTTTTCTGGGATCGTTTCACATGGTTTTGATCATTATGTAGCCTTCATAAAAAGAATACAAGGAAATTGGGAAATACATAATGATCTCCTTAAGAAAATCATCGTTTTAAAACAAGCAGATAAGAAAGTAAACCCTCATTTAGTAGTGTACATAAAAAAGTAGCAGGATAAATTTGTAAAAGAATATATAAAAATAATTATTAGTTATAAGACATATATATGTATATATATATATATATATATTCATATGGTTAAATATAATACATTCAAAGCACACTATTTCAGTATAACACTTAATTATGTTTAAAAATTATTTATGTACTAAATTTTCAGACTTGGTTCAGGGTTAGCAACCAATTCAAATATGACAAAATGAGTGTATATTATTAAAGAGACATAAGTTATAATATTAATGCCCTATATAGAACCTAAAAAAATCATCATTCAAAAATAACTAAATAATCTAAAGAAAAAAAGGATATGTGTCTAATTTTATTTTTTTTTCTTAACACAAATGCTTTACACATTTAAGATCACATATAATTTATTAACAAATGCATAATCATAAAAAAACGCCCTAATCTTACCCGCGTTAAAATGTTGTCACATTGATTGCATTTAATCAAATCATAACATTTTCATCAAAATATTTTTTTTAAATGAATATTTAATATCACGTGAAAAATAATTTTTCCTTTAAGTGTACTTTTTGATACTTCCAAAAAATAAAATGAAAATACGTAATAGTCCTAGCTTCAATTATTATTAATTAATAAAACCTATGCATTTAGTGTACACCCAAATTGGTTAAGTTAGATAATAATAAACATATATGACACATTTTGAAAAGAAGATAAAATGCTAGTCTAAAAGTAGCTGACGTGTTATAATTATTGTGAAGATATTAAATAAGGTAAGTACCGATTTGAATATCTAATAGTAGGTCAATATTTAATGACGTAAAATAATTATTTTAATATTTTCGTGTATTTACCTTTAATATATATATATATATATATATATATACATATTATAATAGTATAATAAATGGGAATATTTTCCATACAGTGCGCACTGTCATAGGATATTCAAATTAAAATTATATATTATTAACTGATATAATTAATATTCTTTGGTATACAAATATTTTATGTCCGAAGAATGTATGATTAGACTCGTGGATTTGACTCTGTTATAAACTATAAAAACCAGTTATGACAATTTTGTAAAAATTGTTAAGTGCGGGAACTGCGTAAATTTTGGACTAAGACACCCATCACTTTGTAAAATCGATTCCGCCGTAAATATGAGGTTGCAAATTTTTTCATGCAGGTTGCAAAAAGTTGCAAATTAGTTGCTAAAATATGGTAAAAGTTTGAGGCGGATAGGACAAAGTGGGGGGGGGCTGCGTGAATTTGGCCCCACCACTTTGTAAAATCGATTCAGCCTTAAATATGAGGTTGCAAATTTTTTCATGCAGGTTGCAAAAAGTTGCAAATTAGTTGCTAAAATATGGTAAAAGTTTGAGGCGAATAGGACAAAGTGGGGGGGCTGCGTGAATTTGGCCCCACCACTTTGTAAAATCGATTCAGCCGTAAATATGAGGTTGCAAATTTTTTCATGCAGGTTGCAAAAAGTTGCAAATTAGTTGCTAAAATATGGTAAAAGTTTGAGGTGGATAGGACAAAGTGGGGGGGCTGCGTGAATTTGGCCCCCCCAATTTTGTAAAATCGATTCCGCCGTAAATATGAGGTTGCAAATTTTTTCATGCAGGTTGCAAAAAGTTGCAAATTAGTTGCTAAAATGTGGTAAAAGTTTGAAGGTAATAGGATGAAGTGGGGGGGCCAACTTCACGGACGTTCGTGGCACGCGTGAAACGTTCGAACGTGAAACGATCGGGCGCAAAACAAATATTTATCATAATATACCACGCCGTCGCGTCGTCGTGTTTTCGTCAGTTTTTGAAAAGCACGGTCGGACGACGCGACGATACGTGTGTGATCTACTCGTCTAATTCCGAATCGAATTCTGACGCGAATTCTGAAAACGCATTTTGTTTTTTAACATTTCGCATGATTGTTACGAATAAACATCGTACAGAATTATTGGTTATCAGTTTAAACATCGCATAAACTACTCAAATCAGAATCTAATCGATTCGACAAAAAAAATTGTGTATAAATCTGGGAATAAATCCTAGTAATAATATAAACAAAACGGTAAACGCGTGGAATTTCGTATAGAAAGCGAATCGAATACGTCTTCTGATTTCGCATTGATATCAGAATATAATAATAAAATAATCACTAAATAATAACAATAATAATAATCACTATATAATCACTAAAGTTTACTCGTTTCGACGATTCGTTTCTGCCGTCGCGTCGTTTTGAAAGTCTCAAGTACAATTTAAAGTGAAAAAGGCTCTCGTTCGTTGACCTTGCGGCTGACAGGTTATACGACTGGAATTTACTTGAGTTGACGAATTTATGAAAAACATCCACCTTCGGTAGACGGGATAATCCATTAAAAAAGAATATAACTTACGGCTGACTTATAAACACGACAATAAACGAGTATATTGATGACGCATCAAAAACAATATTTGCGATAAATAACCTCGATAAGTACGTACTTTTATAAAATCGTTTTTTTTTTTTTTTTTAATTTTGTGATTTACCTAAATTTTACATTTACATCTGTAAGACGCGAGCTAGTAGGCACTAAACTGACGAGGGTAGGGAAGGAGTCAGAGTTTCTTATCCTTGCTTATTTAAATCCATCACTGATTGTACGAGTGTGAAACGATGACTATTATGAAACATGGAAAATGAAATAAAAACACGGTATAATATCACCAGGATGACATTGTCAAAGCGTTATAAAACTAATATTATTACTACGATGAAACGTTTTTCAGTGAATGTCAATTAAAAAAAAAAAAAACAAAAAAACCAAAAAATATATGAAAATCGTCTAGTATTTAAAACGTACCTCTAGTGCACCTTTTGGGTTCACGGGCCGGATAAAATATTCCTAATCACTTAAATTCAACCAATTCTAAACATAGCTGTTGTGCATTACATGTGTACGTAAATGCATTTGCGCGCGCGCGCGCGCACACACACACACACACACACACACACACACACACACACACACACACACACACACATACACACACACACACATACACACACACACATCGCGTGTTATTATATACACTTGTGATGTGTGCATGCACCGTAACGCACAAAGCTGCAACTACACACGAGGCTCTTTCTTTGTTCTGATTCGACGGCGCAGAGATCAAAGTCAGATTTACGCGGAACAATGTAGTAGCTACACTTTGTATATATGCAGCGGCGTGAAGTCAGGTGGACCTTAAATTAATGCGCCGACGGTGTAGAATATAGTTTAATACGCTTGTAATACGCCGAAGACAATAATAATAACAGCACATCGTGTTGATGCGACGAGCGTATAAAAAGGGCGTACGTAAATACTAAAAAAAAAAAAATAAACAATAATAATAAATAAATAAATGTAAACAAAATATAATAATAATCATTACAAACGATGTTCGTTGTTGTTGTGATCAATATTGTGGACGATTATTATATTTGTACATTGTCATTACCCACTTATCGTAATGACGTTTTCAAAAGGCCTTATTATTTTATTATTATTATTATTATTATTTTTTTTTTTTTTTTTATACACCCTGCGATCGGGACACACGATGATGACGACTTTATTGTTGCGTCGGTCGTGAAAAAATAAAAGGTATACTCGGTGTATATAGAAATATATTATTATAGGGACTCGTACTTTTATATTATTATGATGTCGTTTTTTTATGTCGTCTGCGTGCGAAATCGTGACGTGAAAAAAAGTGATCAGTCGACGGCGTTCACGCGAATACGTTGGAACCGTTTCGTTCTTCATTTTCGTTGATAAAAAAACAAAAAAACAAAAACAAAAACAAAACAATTTTGAATATCGTAAATATCCGGAAAAAATTAAACACCAGTTGCGTTTACATATACTTTTATTGGTATTCAAAAAAAAAAAAAAACACTATCGGTGGAATTTACGAGTTTTTTGTTGGGTACAAAACTATGCCGATGGAATTCACACATGAAAAAAGGTAAAATCGGTTAAATTCACAATCGCTCGAAAAAAAACGATGACGGAGAGATATTATGGCCGCAGTACATGGACCAGTTATTCTGACTCACGGGTCAATAATACGTTTCCAGAACTCCATAAACCGATCGTCCGCGGGCTGGTGACTCTCGACTCACGTCTTATGTGCGGCTCATCGAAGCTCTACGGCCATATTTCGATTTTCATATTTGTCATACGACGACTTTGTGTCGTCGATATCAATCGATATCATTATGAACGGCTGAGAGACGTGACGAAAACCAAAGAAAAATCACGTAAATCGTGTTATTGTGACCATTCCATCATAATGTGTATGCGCAAGTGTGATACACGAGTATAGGATTTTTTCTTATGTTCACACACACACACACACACAACCAGTTGCGTACGAAGGATTTTAGTTCGGCTACGATTTTTACTGTAAGTTGATATAGATCCGTGAGGGTTTAACTCCTCACAACCACCAAATCTATAATTGAACTAGTTAATAACACAAACATAAATACACAAAATATTTCTTCCCGATTCCTATTTTTACATATTTCTTAACTGTTAATGTGTCGTACGTCATTTAATAACTATAATAATCTAACAAAATAAAGTGTCGGATTATAAAATATATATAACAAAACTAAACGATATGCATATTATTGTAGTGTTAAATGTAAAAAACGACAACATTTTTACAATCACCTATATATTTTACGCTTGAAATAAACAGTTTTTGAAAAACAGGTTAAAACAAAAATCATAGATTCAGTCTTAAATTCAATCTACGAATAGAATAGAAACATTTTTCAAACGAGAATGAACTTTTTCACAAGCCTCGAACCCTACCCCTGCGCACGCCACTGCACGCGACACGCACGCACGGACGCGTTGCAGACACTGGCCCCTTCTAGATTTTCCGACGCGTTGGCGTGGCAACCGTACTCCTTGAGCACGAGGCTTAATAACAATACGAGCACACGGGATCGGTGGCCCACACAAACGTACAGTGGCGGCTCGTGATGTTCAAAATGGGTGGTGCGCAATTATTGGAAATGTATATTAATAAAATTAAATAAAATTAGTCACGTCCAAGTCAATATTAAAATATTTACTGTAATAAAAAGATAATAATTAAACACAATTTTAGAAAATAATAGGTTTACTTAAATACATAATATATCATATAACCAGGTGTAAATTTTATCTACTGTTAGAACAAGCAACAGTGTCGTAACTAAAAACAATTTTAAAAAATAAACGAAAAAATTACATATTTTTATATATGAAGTCAAGTAATCGTTTTTTAGTATTGGCAAACAGTTCTATAACTTTATTATTGAAATAGCGCATACAAATTAAATTTGTGACTCATCGACTAAACGTATTTCACATGGACTCTCGGTGTGCAGCCCGAGCTGCACACCAGTTGGTGCGTATTTATTACGTAACTCATCTAAATTTTAGGAGTGATGTTTTCGAACTCAAGCGTTTCACGTTTATAAAACTAACAATTTTGTATTATGGAATAAATATAGTTCAATAGATATTGTAATTAAATTAAAATACATTTTAGCTATTTTTATCTTTAAGAATATATGTGGTGTGTGCACACCTGCACACCTAGGCACGAGCCGCCACTGCAAACGTATAATAACGTTCACTCGCGATTTCATTAATATTACTATTCCATACTTTTCCACGGGGCATATTCTACGATAATAATATCTGGGTAATACGGTTGTTGTCAATATCGTTGTTATTATTATAATGAGCGCACGAGCGTGTGTGTGTGCGTGTGTAACTTTTAGTAGTACACTATATTATGTTGTTATGAACCCCTGAATATTCGTATAGCATTGTTTACTGATTTTAATGGATAGCAGGAACGGTGTGTTGGCCGACGACGAGTCAACGGAATCCGCCGACTAAAGGATTCCGTCCGGTCCGGCGTCCGGGCAAACACACTAATAAGGAGAAGTCAGTCATGGTCGTAAGCATTATACAGTCGTAATGGTTGTCCCTGACTCAGACGCTCCGTATAGTTTTTGTACTTTAGTAATTAATAACTACAAGTATTTAAAAATAAATCAATAATAATTAATCGCCCGTTAATATTTATTTTGCGTGAGCCGAGATTCACACAACAATAATATTATGTACCTACGAAAATAAACAAACCAGTGGCGCCAAAGATCATGTTAAAGTCAAGCAGAGGCCTGACCTCTTTTTTTAAATAATGTGGCGGAAAGCTTCATTTTATTTACATCAAGACTTTAAGTATGAGTAAACGTATATTAGAGTACATTGTTGTATCATTGATTAGAGAACACATTATTCAAAAATCAATGATTGAATAACATATTGATATATTACAAACTAAGGTGTTTAAAGCAAATAAAGTATCAATTATAATAATACGGAACTGTAAGTACAAGACTAGCAAAATATTATTTACCAACCATGTTAAAGTTGAACTATAAAGCTGTTTTCTGAACTATCGGAATATTTTTGTCAATCTTTATTTCCATACTTTATAGATTTTAATAAATATAGTTATTATAGAATCCAAAAGGTTCGTTTTGTAACATAATACTTTGCTTTGTAGACATATCTGTGTACTAATGCATGTAAAAATATAAGTAGGTACTACGCATACCGAATGTTAATATAAAATGTGTACTACATACATGATTGATATACAATGCGTCAACGAGTTATACTTATTGAAAATTGCAATAGATACTCTGATAAAAATTATTATTCAGTTACCTTTTTATTATTTTTTATACATACTTATATATATATATAATATATGGGTATAATAAAATTATTGTATTATATAATCCTTTCTCTATTTGAAAATTTCTGTTTACGCTAATAGAGGCCGTGAAGTTTTAAAATTGCCCTACCGCATTTTAAAAACTTCGGCGCCACTGAAACAATCTATACGATAGCAAAAACACGATACGCGATACGTATTATTAATATAATAATAATAATAATTATTATTATTATTATTATTATTATTATCATTGTTCAAGCGCGCACATTGTGAACACCACTGTTGCGTCGGTAGCAGCAGTGACCACTAATCATAGCTATACGCATTAAAATACGTCTCGTTAATCAAAACTTTCGCGTGAAAAATCGATGATTTCGATTCCGCAAAAGTCTATTTTCGCAAAAACTTTGTACCTAAACTTTCGAAATTTCTCACAATAAAGTTTTAACGCTCACAGGAACTATTGGCCATCATTACGGCACGGCGCGGTATACGTTATATTATCATTACGTGTATGATATATAATATATACGTTTATGAATTCCACGAAAACGAACTCGTTTTCCAAATCGTCGGGACGTGTGTATAACGATATATACCAAGGGTGGCCAGCATGACTATGTACGCGAGCCACATGTATTAATAAGACTACATCAAGAGCCAAATTCTTAAAAACTGTTCGGTAAAATTGATATCAATTTTTGGAATGACGTATTCATGTGAATCACTTTAATCAACAATGAAAATAATCAAGTCAAAATATCGTTCAAATTTGACTGATGATCATCTCATAGAAATGCTAGGAATTGCTCTTATATCAAATCAACGAGATCTTAAGAAGCTTACTAAAAAAGTAGAACCAAAAAAAAAATACCACGAAAACAAATTTAACTTAATGTTTAATTTTTTAATTTATTATTCATATAATTTTTGTTTTTTTTTTTTGTTTATTAAACTGTATACTATAATAGCCTTATACAATAAAAACATTTTTGTTTTTTTTTTTTATAAATGTACACAAAAAAATTAAAATATTTTGGTTTTTGTAAATAAGACCGCGAGCCGCATACGACTATGACGAGAGCCGCATGTGGCTAGCGAGCCGCAATTTGGCCGCCACTTGATATATACACTCAAAGGTTCGTTTTTAATGGGCGGGAATCGTTCGCCGTGGCAGACAAACCCCGTGTCCCAGAAACACCGAATTGTTCGCGTCCGATGTTCCACGATGATTTCGAGACGTTCTGGATTTCGAAAGGCTCGCCGGCGTCGTAGACGAGCGTCGGTCAACGGTCACCGTCGTTTTTATTCGGTCGGACTCGCACACGAGCCCCGACGAAAAACCGTGCCCGGCACGCCGAGATAATATTATGCGACGCGACGTTATGCATACGCACAGATGGAAAACCCGTTTTGTGATACTGAAAGCCATAGGTACTACTCGCAAACAAATCGACTCGGAGATTACAATATACTCGAAAGTTTTATGAAAATCACCAGTTGCCGTAGAACCGCTTTAAACTCGCTACGAATTAGAGATGTGAAATTAACGCAATTTTTTATTTTATTATTTTTTTTTTTTGTAATTTACCGAGGAAAATTTACAGTACGTTCTGTAAATTTAGTAAATTTTGATAATTTTTGTATGTCACATCAGGGTCACCCCGAGGAACTCCACACTTCCTCTTTTTCGTGAACTTTTAATTATTGTAACCCTTTTTATTATTATTATTCACTCAGTAAATTTTACTGGATAGCAGGGTGTTCATGGTGTTATAAATTAAAAATAATACGACTTTGTATAAACACACTGTAGTGTACTTTACTATTATTGAGTTTTGTTTGTATTTTAAATTTGTTTATATAAATAAAAATATTAAAAATGTACCTATAAAACAAAAATAGTAAATCAATCAAATCATAATCATAAGATACCTTGACATAACATCAAAAAAAGAAAAAAAAAGCAAAATAAATTCTAGTAATTTAGTTTTATTTGTCTTTTTCTCCAGTTTTAAATAGAACGTTTGACGTTTTTATGTTTCATAGTATC
Source organism: Therioaphis trifolii (assembly GCA_027580255.1). NCBI lineage: Eukaryota > Metazoa > Arthropoda > Insecta > Hemiptera > Aphididae > Therioaphis > Therioaphis trifolii. The sequence continues at coordinate 72,600,883 of CM050405.1, forward strand.
AACTATTCCATTCTACTGATATGCCATGCATATTAAACTCATTAAGACGTTTAATTTAAGGTGTCACGTGATAATTTTTTCGGTTAAAAAAATATTTATAATTATTAAAAATAATCGATAAATTTACCAAACTTACATCTCAACTACGGATCGCCGAACACGGACGTTATTCGTAACGAGTTCTATGAAATCAAAAAACAAAACAAAACAAAACGAAACAAAAATCGCTTTCGCCCGCCGCGCCGTCAATAATTATGACAATATCATACTATCGCGTATTAAAATATGTTGAGATCGGCGACGATAAACGCCGTTTTTCATTTTGATATGCGTTTTGTTTTACATCGTTGACAAATGCGTATTTTTCTTCGTCAGTAGCGAAACGTATTACACTGTTTCGGTAACACGGTAGAAACCGCAGTGCCAGCAATCGTTCGCTCCGATCCGTTTGAGACGTATTTTGACAAAAACCACGTGTTCTCTGCGAACGCGAATGTCGTGGGCGAACACAACACGTTCGAGTCGAAACCGTTACGGCCCACGCTTTGGTCTCGACCTTTACGTTACAACTTCGGTGGATCGGGTCTCGACGAATCCGTCTCGACGGGTGTCGACGACAATCTACCGTGTAATGAGAGGGTCGGGATTTTATTCCCGCGATCGTGAAATATAAACCGGTGACGGAAGCGCGATGATTTGACATGTTATCTTGGGAGAGTGAGAGACGCGTGTCTCTCGATAACGACTCTGTCACATGAAACGTAACGTTTCGGCGGCGGGTCCAATTACTCTGCAGTGCACTCGACCAGCGGACGGGAAACCCGTTTTCGCAAACACCGCGACGAGAAGACGGAAATGTCGAACGAAAAGCCAACGGATTAAGTCGATTATTTTTTTTTTTTATTATTATTATTTTGCCGTCTCGAAGCGAAATCGTAAAAAGATCTTATTAAAACGCTGTTTTCGACGCGTGGTCGTTTGTCACGGATCGTCGTCCGAGAGCGTCCGCGGCACGGTGGACTTATCGGTGAAAATCGAAGTCCGCTGAAAAACCCTTCGCCGCCCTAGAGCCGTGCGATATTCGTTTTGTCCCTCGCGAAAAATACACGTCTCGGTCAGAGAAACTATTAGGCATCGGGAAAACGACTACAAGGATTATTTATTTTAATAGAACGGTGTTTTTATTTTTTTTATATTATTTATTGTCGAGCATTCGATATCAACCCGTCGAATACACGTGTAGCTTGACGACTTGATCATTTGTCCGGACGATTTTTTACAGATCTGAAATTTTAGAAACGTGTTCAACGGTGTGAATCATGAAAAGTGTATACGAATCAATAATAACGATTTACTGTTTTGCGGCGTACCAATCCGTAGTTGAAAAAAAAAAAAGAAAAAAAGTACGTATCTTATGTTTGAAAAAACCGTGCGCATACTACGACGACGTGACCTCGTACACGTATTTAAAGATGGAGCGGCTTTTTTGTTTTTTTTTTTATTTGTTTTTTTTATTATTATTATTATTATTTCTCTCGACACATTTAGTGCCCGATGTCGTAATGAAAAAAAAACGAAAGCGAATTTATACTATCGTCCGACGCGGTGGAAAAGTTTTGTTTTCTCGTCGTGTAACCAAACGTTTGCGCGGGCGATCGATAAACAGCTCGGCCACGACCGTCTAGGGCTCTGGAAATAATAACGATGTAGAATAATAACGGTTTTTACTACACCGACGTTCGTGTTACGTCCACGCGACCGGCGTGGTTTCCGTGTTCGGCGAGAGGGGAGGTACCGGGTGTACTCTATTATTCAGTGAAATCCAAAAAAAACTCGGGAAATTACCTCGTATGGTACGATTTCAAGTAAAGTTATTTCGTTACAGTGGCGTATTCCCAAACCTCAACTGAGCGTGGCCGTCAGTGGTGTATGTGGGACTTCGGTTCGGTTAGGGTTTCCACTATGAGTCGATAATAAACCCGTCGAGGCTTCGTCCCCCTGGCATCTCCCTCACTCTATAAATAAACTTGTAAATAACCATATTTACCATAAATCCAAAACATAAAAAAAAAAAAAAAAAAAAACTAAACAATATTCAAACAGTTTTAAAAGTTAAACAATAATAAATTTTTGATTATAATATATTTTATGCTTATATATTACAAACGATTTTCAAACAATATGTTAAAACGAAATTATAGATTCAGTCTTAAATATAATCTACGATTAGAATAGACAAAATGTTTGGGAAGAGAACAAATTTCGGGGGAGGCGATTACAAATGTGGAACCCTACCCTTGCGTACGCCACCGATGGCCGTTGAACGTTCTGATGCGCACCACCCGTCGTCAGTGATCGTAAGAATATTATATGAGCATGAAACATTGTGATCAGAGATCTTGTACGGTGTACGTTGCGGCGAAGAATCGACACCGTACCAAGACTAATCACCCGACCGTGTACGAAATATAATATATTTTACATTACGCACGACTATTATGCCGCCACAACGCGTAGTGTTCGCGAAACGACGATTGGCCCGCTGTGACCAGTGTTGGGAATAGATAACTAATAATTTATCTAGATAAAGATAAAAATTAGTAAATTTTTATCTAGATAAATTTGAGATAATTTCATGTTTGATGAATCACATAGAAATATTAGTTGATGACGATTTCAAATGGATGACAGTAATAATTAAATGTGTTTTATTTGTTTTTTTTTGTTTTTTTTTTTTTTACTTCTGGCCTGCTTAATATTCGAGTACTTTACATCGGCTCTCGAGTGACTTTAAGGTTTCCGTTTCTGCTATACGAGCGTTCGCGTCGTATAAAATCATATTACAACGTCCGGCAGAGTATGATTTTCACGTGAATATCTGTGATAATCGACCACGTCCCGATGCGGACGAATCGAATAGTGGGAGGATAAATCGTGAGCATTTCATTTTCAATGACGCAAATATAATATTCGTGCGACCAAAATTATCCGTGTAATTCGCTGCTTCTTTCATAACCCATTCACCATTTAATATCGAAATGTTGTATTTTTCGTTTTTTCTACTCTCATATTGGTATTTACTGAATTTCTATTTCTAACCTAACCTACGTATATCTGGGCCATGTCCGTAAATTATTAAACAAACAAATAAATAAATATTTAAATAAATAACTGATTCCACGAACGAATCGTTACCGCGCAGGGTTTTCCGATCAGATATGCATATTATATTAAACGGTCTCCCGAACGCGACATTAACTCGCGAACGAGATAAAACGTAGCAAATCAACTTATTTTCGAGTTAACGTCGTGCGTACACAGTGCCGGTTTAGATGAAAATCCGGGTTCCAGATAAAGGGCTGAAAAAAACGTTTCAGTTACTTATTTTTCATTTCGAAATCTCGGTTTAAAGTGAAATAGTATTATTCGGAAAAACAAACGAACATTTTATTTTCTGTACTGCGCGAAAAAATTTGGAATCACGGCGATGTTTTCTGGAGATCGTCGTAAGTCATTGTCGTCGTTTAACGAATCGGTAATAACGATCTTTACGTGGAACGGGGAAACGCTATTTGCGTTCGGCAGACGAAATACGATACGATTCGAAATATTGGTACCTATACGTTCATTCGCGTTCACGATAATCTTGCTGAAATTGAGCTTTCTAAGTCATCAGCAATAATAACTGTGTAACGTCAATACCCAAGAGTTAGTACAACACGCATAAATAAAGTAAGTATAATTTTACGTAATTATACTAGCATAACGATGATAAAACATGGTTTCCCAAAAATCTTCGTGTACCGATAACATAAACGTATCTGAGTTAAAGACATAAACGTATGAGCTGAATATAATCGTATTTTTTTTTTTTTTTTTTTTTTTTTTTTTTTTTTACTAATGAGATATTGGCTAATAAAAACAGAATAAACAATAAAAAGTTTCGAAATTGACTCTCTGTAACAATAGCAAACATCATGTATCTCAAACATTTGACTTGTGAAAAAACTTTTTTTCTATCCAACATAACATTTTTTTTTAATTTAAAATTTCATTTTACGGTTTAACAAAAAAAATAAAATTGGCGTTTTTGGAATCTAACCGTTGGAAAAATGTTGAAGTTTAAAAATCATGATTAAGATACATACGTTTATTTTCATTGATTTTTCAAAGTAAAAAGTGTTTTCTAGATGTCAATAATAATAACTATAAAAAATGTCAAATTTCAAATTTAATGAAAAATTAAATAGAAATCGCATGTTTAATTTTAATTGAATATATTATTTTGTCTAATTCACGCCATTTGTATCAAAAAAAAAAAAAAAAAAATTAGAATACATACATGAATGACGTAACTTTGATAGGACATTTTAACACTAACATTTTTCTAAAGATATCACTTACAAAACAGTATTTCGTTTTTTTTTTTATTGTTTTTTTTTTTTAATGTACATTGAAACGTTGAATTTTAAAATTCTGGGCTCTGAAAATGAAAATGCTGCAATGCGTTTTTTCAGTAGCACAGTATTATAACAATACGAAAAAAAAATTAAATTAATACAATATTAGTTATACCACGAGTCAGATCTAAGTGATACTCTTAAAATACAAACAAACACACACACACACACACATAAAATATATATATATATATATGTATATATATATATATATATATAAACATAAGTCATAATGTAATACCGACGGAATGTGGGTCGTTGCCTGACAATCTGGACAATTTGTCAATCAAGTCGGTTTAACATTTCACGGTAGACGGCGTTTCGCTAATTTTTATTTCGATTCAACAAAACGCGAACGTTATTAGAAAACCACTCGCAACTAATGAAAACTGCAGTGAAACGATTTTTTCACACAGTTAATTAAATTACGCCCCGTACGTCGCGTTTGCGCGTTACACAATGTTAATTGACAGTGAGCGCGTGCACAAGTTGCATCGCGATTTAAAAATAATATTTTTCGTGAAATTCAATTACACGGCGTTCCCGCGGGAGAATCGTCGGAAAAGCTCTTATCGAGTGATTAAAATTAACGAGTTAATGTATTCAAGTGTTTTCATTCATTACCCGATGATAATAATATTATATTCAACTTTATTGCCGGCGGCGGCGTACGTTCGACAGCAGTTCGTAGTACGAACACAACGTCTCGACACGGTGTAAACGTACAATGTTATTAATTTTCTCGTATTATCTGCAATCATTAGATTCTCGACGATTTATAGTTGTTCGAATACAATTTGATTGTTCAACAGTTTAACCTACCTTTGTATAAAGAAAAAAAAAATGAGTGTCATGTGTGACCCTCGGAAGATGTGAAAACGGTAGGTATATGTGAGCTTAGGAATATAGATTCAATATGTAGAATTTGAAGTAAATATTCTTAATTTAAAAGACATGCTTTCATAATATTTGTAGGTTAGGTTTAAAATGTTAAAGAATTAAATTTGTTTAAATTTTATTTTCCGGACACAAAGTGATATTCAATTCAATTATATATTTTGAATAATATGAAAGTAATAGTTGACTGAAATCATAAATAGGAATGGAAATTTATGTTCTCAGTTAAAGCAAAAATGAAAATGTATCAAATAACATTTATTAGAAAAAAAAATTTATATATATATAAACAATGAACATGTAGAAACATGTCAAACGAGCGTTACGCGAAAAAGGTAACGCTCGAAAATTTCACTGCCCAAACGGAAAGGACTGAACGCCGTATAAGATGTTTTCACATCAAAAACTCACTGGCTCCGTGTCGTATAAGCTGTTTCACTGTCCAGTGTCCACTAATAGGTATGCAGTTGACGCACGTAATAATTACTACGATTTATACAAGCGGTTCTCGCTCTTTTCGAGTTCACGATCCCCTATAATGTGACCTCTAATGTTTTTATCGATAATCCTGATCTTTTATCAATTGTAATTTTCAACAATGATTATTATTATGATATTCACTAAAACACCTTACAAGTTATTCATTATTAATATTATATAATAAATATCATTAGTTATTTTATATATTCGTGACCCTAAAAAGATTTGTTGGCGACCCCCAGTTTGAGAATCACTGAATTTCATACGATTTCGGGAATATATATGTATAGATAGATAGATACATAGATTATATTTATAGTCGGTATTAAAAGGATAATAATTATTAGTTGGAATAGTACGTTTAAGGCCGGTTCTTACAATGTCTGGTTAAAGTTAACGGACACTAGCTTAACCTACGGAATTCTGCCGGTAAACATCCCACTAACCGTCGGTTAACCGTTAACAGGCACTTAACCGAACATTGTAAGAACCGGCCTTAGTATTTTAAATGTGCAACATAATGAGTTTAAAATTTTAAATGAAAAGTAATTTCAACATTTAATCAACGAAAAAAAAAATACATAAATTTCACAAAGTTATTTTAAGAACAATTAATATTCTAATCAATTCCTAAGAATTATCTCACAATTTACGTGTCAAGCGCTTGGTCGTGCGGCGATTCGCATCTATTGTAAACAACGATTATATTATTCATGGGAAACGCGTTCGATCCAATATCGTCGTGTACGGGTTGTTTAATACATTTTCAGGTACTATAATATGTATTATACATATATTATGATTTATGGACGCACGCTAATGTTTGATGTGGTCACGCCGCGCCGCTTCGCCGTCCAAAAGTTCGTCTACTTTGTAACGTAAAAGTCGTGTTTTCTGTTGTTCATAACTGCGAATTGTATGGTAATAATTAGTAAAACTGTTTTATTTTTTTTTTTCCAAAAACAATGACAAAAAAAAAACGGTTCCAAACCGTATTTTCGATGCGTTAACGCACGAAACGATCGCCCGGCGAGAAAATTAATGTAAAAAAGAAATCGAATTTTTCCGATAAGAAAACAACACGTTGACGTTCGATAGGTCTTGTGATGTACGCGACACGAAACCGCGTCGACTCGTTCAAAGATTCCGTACGTTTAAACGCGCGTTTTATAAATAGTGATAATAGTAATTATTATTAAACTTTATCAACGAAACCCCGCCACGCGCCCATCGTAAATAGCGCGTACATTTTCTTTTGATGTGACGTTTGTAGTATTTAATTTGTATTGTTCCCCGGACAAAGTTTAACGCTTTTTTTTTTTTTTTTTTTGATCAAGCGTTCGTATAGTTTTAGAATTTTAATGGACACGGACGTCGTAGCGCTCTTTTGAAACAAGCAAAACGATTTTCCAGTGAAAGTACGCAGACTTTGAGTTGCACTACACGAAACGGGCAATTTTTGAAAACGCGCCGCGAAGAGGCCCGACCGCCGGCCACGTGCGATAACTTTGAAACCACCACTAACAGCGCACGGTTCACGAGAAAATCGAGGTTTTCCTCGGCGGACGTCCGTAGCGAAAAAGAAAAAAACCACTCGAATCACGATCGAAAACCATTATTACAAACTATATTTGTACGTTCGTTGCAGTCGACGATACAATGCCGTTTGTCAATAATAATTATAACGATATTAATCGCTGGTGTGGTATCCGTCCGATCGGGTCACGATAAGTGATCGAATCGATTGGAATACGATCGGTGGTTGATTTCCGGTCAGTTTGTTCGCTATTTTTATAAAATGAAACGGTGTACGAAATCGTGTCGAAAAAATTGGCGAGTGAGTCGATATCGAAAAACGAACATGAGAAATCGTGTTTTATTACGTGGAGAAATTATAGCGCTATGCGCATAATGTTAACTGCCGCCAAAAACGCACCATACGATGTTTTAAATGCTTCATTACTGATATTTTCATGGTTCATAATTTATAACAGAGATCAGTAATTCTCTGGGTAGACCCCTGTTTTAGGTACCACACATGCCCGGCGTTACTTTATTGTGTGTGTGTGTGTGTGTGTGTGTGTGTGTGTGTGTGTGTGTGTGTGTGTGTGTGTGTGTGTGTGTGTGTGTGTGTGTGTGTGTGTGTGTGTGTGTGTATGTGTGTGTGTGTGTGTAAAACCGTCGGCAGACAAAAGCCGTCCGGCCGGAAATGAACGATGACCACAAGGGGGCGGAAGCAATTTGTGTTTGAAGTGCTTTCTCTGAAACGCGTTTTACTCGCGTGGAGTAATCAAAACAATAATAACATTAATGACAACCTGACGTCTTCGATGTTTCCCGTAGCTTTTTGGATCGATTTCAGGGAAAACTTAATAGTATGCATATATTGTAATACCGTCCGAGCACAATAACGACGGTTGGCCGTAGGCATACAGATTCATCGATTTATTTTCATCGATATTCATGCTATTTTTTTTCCTTTTTATTTCTTTCTCGTCTGGGCTTCGAAACCGACCGGACATTCCACGTCTCCTGTGCACTTGTTACGCGGCAATAATCACGAGTCCAGTCAATTAAACTCTACGCAATACAATGTCTTTATCTATCACACACACACACACACACACACACACACACACACACACACACACACACACACATACACTAAGTCTATCTATGCTCTATTGTTGCCGGAAATTGCGGAAAAGTAGACGTTATTAAACGTCGTAACGACGGCTCGCACAAAGGATATACCGACGTATTTCTTTTACTACACTTTTTCTACGACGACGGGCGATTCACGGAAATGAGCGTTCTCGAGTTTACTTTTATGCCGTCCACCATGCTGCTCATAATGAGGTTATGTGTGTGTATAAGAAAGAGAGTAAGAGGGAGAGATAGAAAAAGAGTGTGTGAGATAGAGCAAGACACCCCATCTGTAATGTAAGCATCTCACGTGAAATAAACTCGATTTTTACTGCAGTCTGCAATACCTATTTCATAAGCCAATTTGATTCTGTAAGGGTAATAAATCATCTTAAGCGATTCACTTTAAACTCACTCAACACAAAATGTCCATTTGATTTCAACGCACTGGTTTTTGTGAGTAAATATATATTTATATAAAATACAAAATCACGAATCTTTTAATAATTATTATCACTTACGTTAACACTATATTATTTGTATGTTTCCTATACAAATTAGACCTTGTGACCATACATATTGCTATAATATACAGGATTGTTCTTTATCTCAGTTTTGTGTCCTATTATATTGATTTATTATTATTTTTAATTATTATTATCTTTTTTTTTATTTTATCAAACGTGATGTGTTATTTTTATAATTTTTTTCATCAGAATGGAAATAATATTACATTTTATTAAAGATAAATTAAAAAAATAAAACAAGTATTTTCAAAGTTCTATTTGTAAAAATCGTGAAATATTTTACGAACCTCCGTCAATTACGTGATTATGCGTCATTAATATATGGTGAAAATTTCAAGTTTCCAGCAACATTACTTTTGGATTTGTGAATGAACAAGTAAAATAGATGTAGTGAAAGTGTCGTTCACGACAGATTTTACCGTTTCATTCGGTTTTTGGGCAGTTTTTCCACATGCCTGGAAAAACTATCGAAAGAAACGAAAAACGAACCCTCAAAGTACCATCTACACGTGACTATATTTGATCTGAAAAACGTACGTATGAATTTTTCGGAAAAAATCAAGTGCATCACTGTAGCCATATCACTGACATACGCACGGTGGTTTTCACTCGAAAAGAAGCGTGTGGCGTGTTTTATCGACTCCGAGATAATTTAAAAAAAAAAAAAAAAAAAACAAGAGAGATAAAGAGAGAAGAACAAAGACGAAAATCACACTCGCTTTTACGTACGTCCCTAGATCGTCCGGTTGAAAAATCAGAAAAACAATTTCGAGTTTTCGATTCAAATTCGAATACAAAGAAAAAAAAATGTCGTTCAAAGTTCGTCGGACTGAAAATACCGAGTGTTTACTAGTTTTATCCGCGTTGCCGACACGACTGTTCGGTGCTTAACGGCGGTTTTTTGTTCCCCTCCCCGTCGCCGTGTCCCTAATCCTCGTTCGACCCACTCGGATTCTTTTCACTGTATCTCCGCGCCGCGTGGCCGTTTCGCGTTTTCGTTTCGACAGTCCCGCGTCGGCGCCCCGCACACGGTGTTCGGCACGCTGCACGCGCACGCGAACGAAACGTAGACGAAACGCGCGTACGTTGTTTTCGCCACGACGACGGAGACCGAATCGATACGGCGCATTTTACCGACGCTCGCAGTTCGACGTTTGTGCGCCACGGCTGCGTCGATTCCCGCGACAGATGCCGAGTCTGGTACTGGAGGTGTTGAATCCAGACGTTTTTTTTCCCCCCCGGCTAGGCGCTCGGGCACTACGCGAAAAGGAATCGATAGAATCCGAAATACGCGACAACTCCGCTCGACAATTTATTTTGTAATCTTAAAAATTATTTGTACCGACTCGGTAATTTAGCCGAGACCGCCACTATTGAATATCGAGCTGTAAAATCGATTCGAATACAGAGACATTGTGCGAGAAAGCTTAAGTATAGCGTGTATACGACTTACGTTAAAATGGTAATTGAAGGATACGATAAAATATATCACACATTTCGTAGAACTCGTGTAAAAAATAAAAATAAAATGTGTAAACGTCGATTTCTTATTTTTTTTTTTTCGCAAAATAAGAATATGATATTTAATACAAAAGAGAATAAGATTTTTTTTTTATACAACTCAAAAATAAATAAAAACATTGTAAACGATATACTATATACGAGGTGTGTAAATAAAGTGATGAGATTGATTTTATATAATATTTTTATTGAACTAAAATAACTATTTTACATTATCCCCTTCAAAGTAATTACCCTGGGAGACCACACAACGCTGGAGTTGATGTTTCCATTGTCCGTAACAGTTCTGGAACTCAATTACTGGAATTGCTTTCAGTTGGTCAGTCACAGACATTTTAATTTTTTCATGTGTCCCAAAATCTAGTCCTTTGAGGTGAATTTTTATTTTTGAAAAGAGTTTTTTGAAAGGGCTAAAGTCTGGTGAATAGAGGGGTTGAGGCTCCACAGGAATATTTTTGGTTGCCGAAAATTGGTTAATTGAAATGGCTGTGTGACAAGGTGCATTGTCATTATGCAGCACCCAGGTGGTTTTGATGTTTCGTTCCGCCCAAATCACCCTTTTTTTGAAATCTTTCAAGAACTTGTTATAAAATTGTTGGTTGGCTGTTTGGCCTTGAGGTACAAACTTCTCGTGGACTATTCCTTGGCTATCAAAAAAGCAAATAAGAATCGTATTGATCGTTTTTTGAAGTTGAAGGTCTTCCACTTCGAGGTTCATCTCCAATCAACTCTCTGCCTTATAAAAATGCTTTGAACCACCTAAAAACCTGGGACCTTGAAAGCACATTTTTTCCAAAAGCTTGTTGAAGCTTTTGAAAAGTTTCGGTCACACGGTACCAAAATTAGACACAAAATCGGATACCACATTGTTGCTCAAAATTATTATCACCTATTATTAGAACGTACTAAAAAAAAACCAGTTTACAAAAATAATCACCACAGACCAACACGTGACACTATATGAAGTTCGAACTCGTACTGAAGGTACATTACATGTTTATCTGCAAAACTTTTCAAACGGAAAGCTATTAATGCTGCCTGATAAATAGCTACATTATTATTCTTATTATTTATTTACACACCTCGTATATATATAAAAAATTTTTGGAGGGGGGATAACCTTCCCCGAATCATACTTGAACCATTATTTTTTGATTCTATGATTGAATGCAACACTGGTCTACAGAATAAAACAATGACTGGTGCCATACCTACTGGACGGCAAACTGCGGTCCGCACGACAAGCAATATTCATCCCGTGCCACAAACGGCCGACACGAAAAGTCTGGGCGATAGGGAATTTTATGCGGACGACCACGTGGGCGACGACGTGCAGACGGCGTGAACCGGTGGAAAACGCGTTAGCGTTTCGTCACCACTCGAAACCTACGGTGTGAGGACGACTGACGACCGTTTACAAAACTCCGGCCGTTTTCCGAACCGTTTTTTATCGGAGCTTTTAAAAACGTGCTCTCCCTTCGTCGGGATCGATATTCCGCGGCGGCGGCGGCGGTGCATTTATCGTTTTTGATTTCCATTCATACACGATAAAAACGTGAAACGGTCACCGGAGTCCGAGTATTATTTCGTTGTCGCGCCCAATACGAATCGTAATTCATATCGTCGTATATCACAGTACTTCCCGTTTTTCCGACCTCGGGGTCACCACCCCTAAAACGGGTCGTGACATTTTTTCGGCGAGTCGTATGCGGGTAATGAAAATCAAATTACGATTTCGGTCGAGTTCAAATCGACCGAAAACGTCGGTCGCAATCACGACGAAAGTGTTTTGTACAATAGACGGACGACGATTAAAATACGTAATATGTGTTCTGCTCGTGAACATTATCATAGTGAGTTTGGAAACATTATGATCTGTTTGAAAACAAATTAGATCAATCAAGGTTGTCGCACAGTGACAAACTGTCAGTCCGTGCCAAAAAGTAACAAAAAAAACACGAGTTCCAAATCTAACGTCGAACGCATAAACAAATCTGTAGACCAGGGGTCGGCAAGTGATTTCTACTGGAGTCCGGAAAACCAAAATAATTCGTAAACGAGGTCCGTAGAGAACAAAATTAATTTTATTACATTTTTCAATAGTTATTACTAAAATGTTAAAATTACATGAAGAGTTAACATGCCTTGTGATGTTATATACCAGGGGCGGCCAAACGGTCGATCCCGATCGAGTTTTCAAGGCTCAAGGTGAGAATCCGTTAACTTTGTTCTCTACTTGTTTATAAAAAAAATTGTTTTACAAAACGATGTCTTTTTTAATAATCACGACAGAAATTGAAATAACGTACTTATTAAACTATCAAAGAAATATATGTCGACGGTCCAGATCACTGCCTTCCGCGATTTGGACCGTGGTCCGCCAGTTGCCGACCGTTGCTGTAGACGATAATCAAAAGTAAATATTTAAGTGACCTACTCGATTTATACTTTACGACGGATAGATTTAAAAACAAAAAATTTTTTTTTTTTTTTTTGGTGAGGAGGATTTCCAATAGCTGGGATAGAGTAAAATAGTGAGTAGCTCAAAGAAAAAATACAATATTATATGCCGTAAAGGAAACGGCTTTCGAAACGGTAATAAAGCTCGTCGTGAGTTATCTCTCTAAGTAAAAAAAAATAAATAAATAAATAAAAAATAATGAATTTCCACTCGGGTACCTACGTCGAGTTCACACGGTCTCCCAGAGGACCGACCGTCGACCTAACCGTAACACTGACCCTGGCCAACGTGTTTTGCGATGCGGTGCGGCCGTCCAATGTCGTGTCAGAGGCGGCGGTGGAGGCGTCGAGTGAGTATATCATCGTTATCGCGCTGGCGGCTGACGCGAACGACTGCGCGGAAATTTAAGGGCAACCGTCACGCCACGGTCACGGTGTTAATTACGCGCGCGTGCAACAATCGTGTTTCGGAATGACCGCAGTCTCGGTTAGGTAACCTAACCTAAACGTCACGCCGGAAAACAGGTACTCAACGACAACCTTAGATCATATACTGTGGATAGAGCTATGAGCAGACGTGATGTTCCCATCATTTTTTATGAGGGTATACTATGATGAACGAGGCCAAAATAGGGATATTCAAAAAATAACAGTATTCTTAGGTTCTTAAAAATCTAAGTACATAAACCATATTCCTAAGGCTGACTTGACGTTCGTTTTTAAAGACCGAACAAAGTTTTGGTACTTCATAGGAAAAAAATAATACGGGTAATTACAATGACATCTACGTATCCAAATGAAATATTTTTATTTAGCTTCCTACGAGTTTTCCGCGAAAAATTAATGCTATTTGTGCCTAAATAGTATTAGATGGTCATCGGACATGATAAAAATCCTAACACAAATTAATTATCTAACAAAAACTGAAATGACGTCACTATCGCCGACAGATCGGTAAATTACCACTATGATTTTATTTGTCATACGAGCTCCTATAACATCAAATAGTATCTATTATAATATTATACTACAACAGTTTAAAACTATTAGGTAAAAAATAAACCAAAATGATAAAACAAAAAAAAAAAGTATTTTTTTCTTTATTTAACAATTTGTTTGAGAGTATACGTATCATAGCCGAGCATTTTTATTAAAAGTCTGATACAGTACTGGCTATAAGCATAAAACGTGAAGCCAACATCTATTGTTATGTCAAAAGAGCAAGTCACTTCTGCGCACGCGCGATTGCTCAGATGTAGATAATACATAATAGTACTATAATAGTTGGATTGTTGATTACCTAGAATCTAGATTATAAACAGTGTTCAAAATGATAGGATATTACCTCCAAAAAAAAAAAAAAAAAGAAGGGAGCGCATGTGCAGTAATAACTACTAGCCCTATTGATATGTTGGCCGCACATTCGTTACACAAACGGTATAGCCGTGGCCCTATCCATAGTATATGATCTAAGACGACAACAATGATAAAGATGAAAATATTGATGATGATAACATTAATAATGATAACATATCGTTATATCAGCCCGTACGAGCGGATAGGCCTACTTGGTAACCGGCATTTTTTCAGTTTTTTGAGTTTACAAGCTGCTAGTTGGCTATATTTTAGAAGCGGACTAGTTGGCCAGTGCGATTGTAAGTATACGAGTACGATTAGCGGCCTATACAGTACGCAGTCACAAATCATAAGCACACCGTTATAATCGTAGATAAAGGACGATTTTCAGTTATTATAACTTATGAGTTGATGGATGACTTTTATAAATCCGTTCTGAAAATTGATTAATTCCCAATCGAGTGATAGCAGGCGTTCTGCGCGACGAGCTATTACCTACAAAAACGATTTCGTATCGAAAATCAACTAGTATTCCAAAACTCCCCCACCCACACCGATTTTGGGACACAAACAATAAATGTATTAAAATGTCTATAATATTAGGTAATGTGCTGTGATTTTGAAAAATCAAATAAACGACTTTCTTGGATTTGTTTTGATATCACGATATTACGTGTAAATAATTTTACGTGGATATGTAGTTGGCAATTTTTGAGCCGGAATTTTTTATTATTTTTTTTTTTTAATGCCAAAAACGGCCTATTCGTCCACGTCACCCCGTGAAGCGACGTCGTTTACGATGAATGAGTCCAGCGATCGCGTCGTTCTCCACGCGCACGCTGTATAATGATTATCAATGAGTCGGCTGGAAAATGATTTCACATCGAGACGGCGGCGGCGGCGTGCTGCAGTATGTAAAAAATGTAATCAATGCGTCTCTCGAGCGAGGGTCGAATCGGTATGTAAACGATTCCGATCATGTGCGTGGCGCGAGGGGACAGAAAAATCGACGAAAACGAAAGCACGGCGCGAGCGGACGAAAGGTAACGAGCGAAATATAATTTATAAATAATAAAAGACAAAAACAACACGTTAAAAGTGTGGGGTCGTGATCCAAAGAGCCTTTCATCTGATCTTCGCCTCGCGTCCCGCGAACCTTTGTTTTATACTCAACGCGTCCATACTCTGTAACATTTTCGGTCGCCCGTCCGCATTTCATTCTGAACGGCATAATTACATACAGGTTTTGAAAAAAAAATCGTCCACCCTCCCGAGGCCCGACTAGTATAGTGTTTTGTATTATTATGAACACGATGTCCATAACTATGGACGTTTGATATTTTACTGATGTATTTTAATTTTGATATAACATTACCCCAACGTCCATTTAAACGGATATTAATAAATATGCGTTATAATAGAAGTTAGAGTGTTTATTAAAAGTTATGAAACATACGTTTTTCCCTCCAAAATATCTCAAGTTTAAGGATATATTTACAAATTTACGACATGAAAAAAAAAATTGGTGGGCATTAGAAGGCCTTAGTCTAAAGAAAATGTCCACTGCAGTGGACATCGGGCCTATAATAATACAAAGTTTAAAAATTAACTTTTGGGGCGCTTACGCCTTTATCATAATTGCCCATCATAATGGAGGCTACGCGGTACAGTCGTTTCTTAAGGCGACTATATACGTATTATTATTTTGATATAGGTAAAGTAGTTGATTTTTTAAATGACGTTTCCGGTATGGTTTGAAAAAAATAAATAAATAAATAACGGGTGAACCGTTGGAAAATTAAAAAAGAAAAAAACCGATTGAACAGTCAATGTAAAAAAAAGTTTATCAAAAGTATATTTTCTCGGACTTATAATATTATATAGTTCTACGAAACTTTCTTGTCACAGTGAGACACGGACCGTAAAAGCTAATCGATATAACCCCGTATACCCGTATTCTGTCAGTAGCAAACGTATTTGTCGAACGGCTTAATAATATTATTGTCGTCGGTTACACGGGATCAAAGTCATATAATACCGATAATGTATTTCAGAAATATAATACGTAATATAATTTCAATGCTGTGCGCGATCCATTGAAAGCACATCATTGAGAAATTCGAAAAATTAGATTAATTTTTAACAAAAAAAAAAACAATATTTAACGACCCCGTGACGATATGATAACATTCAGGGAGGTCATTTGAGGGTAGGCAATTACAAATGTTTTTCTACCCGAGTCGGCTAATGATGTTTTACAATTCAACATTTTCAACAAACACCTTTTTTTTTATTTTTTTTTTTTTTTAACTATCGTAAAGGTATTAAAAATTTAATATTGTGTAGATGCTTTAACAAACTAATTTGTTTTGATTTTTGCCGATGACACTTAACATGTAAGAATATTTGTTTTGACTTAGAAACTGACGTTTGTTATAAGGTTAAACGATTTTCTATTTTTTGTTTTTAATTTAATACCGTCATCATTTTAAGTCGAAAACATGAAATAGGTACACTACGGCGTTGTGTAGGTATAATATTATTATGATCTAATGATATTAAGTCGGCTAACCTAAACGTGTTCGGTAGATGACCGGTTCGTAAGTGTTTAAAAACACAATTATTACTGTTTGCGATTAGTCTTTTGTTTTTATTCTCGCGGATTCTCACGATTATATTGTAGTGCGCCGCAGACTACCAAAACCGGAAACGGCGTCACCGAATCCTGCACATTACGACCCGAACAGATCGACCGCGACGGAACATGGTTTTTTGTCGGTAAAAAAGGGGTTTAAATCGATTAAAAAAATTTAAAAAAAGAAAAAACAACACGTCAAACTCGATTTTCTTACCTTGTGCGCGCCGACGGCGTGCGCTCCGTCGAATATGAACAGGTGATCGTTGCAGTCCAACTGCAAACGGTCAAAGTGTATCATGAACCGCTGCAGGATGGAGTGTGTCTGGAACGTGGTCACGCAGTCCAGGTTCCGTTCGTTCTGCGAGTCCAGCACCGCGCCTTCGATCTTCCGGTAGACTTGTTGCAGAAAATGCGTTTTGCATATGACTTGCATTTCGTCTGGAACACGCGAAACAAAAAAAAAACGATTAGTCTCGTGATTTAAAGCACTTGAAATATGCCGGGCTCGAACTCGCGGGTAACGCGAAAACGACTTGCGAAAAACGATTTGGATCCATAGGATTAGAGAACATGACGGGCGGGAGGGAGGAGAGCAGAGTTCGTGTTTCTCTCCACTCGTAAATAAAAAAAAAACTTCTTTAAATAAAATATCATACGGTAATGAGTGCGTGAGCTCAGTGGATAAAAACATCGTTTTATCGTCACGAAAAATCGTCAAACAAGATCGATCGGTGATTCGGTAACGTTCAAAATGTGAACGAAAAACACTTCGTATCAGATTTTTGGTGGCGTCACACCATTCGAGGGATTTCCGTGAAACGTCTCGGGCCGAGTGAGTCGTCGTTGTCGAGTGCTCGTTTCGCTCACGTCAGTCGATTCGGGTCGGTGTTTTTCGATCGACAAACTCAGTTTGTAACGGCGAGAAGTCGCCCCATCGAGTTCGGAAATAATTGTCAAACGCAATAACGCGATAATACGAACACGCAATAATCGAGTGGTTTATTGCACACAAAGGAAACAGACAAAACGAGTGGAAAACATTTCGACATGATTTTTGTACAAACACGAATATTACAAACGAACGGCAGGTACGCGTAGAATACCAAACGGGCCCGAACAGAGTACAATTTTAGTCGAAACATTTTAATTTGCTCACATTTTATCGTATGTTATACTTCGGGGCGTTGGTATTCAAGAGGTTTTTTTTTTTATTTTCGTGTTGTAAAGCACTTGTTTCTTTTTGGAGGTACGACTCGAGTGTCTCTGACTCAATCACCACTCGTGTCTTTTATTTATTTTTCGTGATTTCTATAAATACGGTCTTGGCCAACGCGATAATACAAAAATTAATTTTCATGCACTAGCTTCATTCCGCATTCGGGGAACCCAATGAATTATCAGGAATGTTATTGACGACGAGGGTAGACCAATGAGTATAACTTAAACCCAAACGCCGTGAAATAACTCGAAATAACTCGAGAGAAAAAACGCCATTCCGTGATATTTATTATTGATACGTTGATATTGTAACGATCTATAGAAACTAAAACACATTTGCGTCGTGCCTAATTATTTTCGCTAAAAATTGTATACTTTTATCAAATTTTGATATCGTTTGAATGTGTTCGAAATCAAAATGTTTTTTTTTCATTGAATGTAAAATTATTTCAGTGGTTTTCAACCTTGAGAGCAGCCTTCCGAGGTTACATTATGACCGAGCGTCGAGCTGCTACAAAAACAAAACGCTCGTGTTTCGGCGGTCAAACTTCCGACGGCTTTAGGCCAAATTAGAACTGCTATGCATCCCCAAATATCCCCCCTCTATATCAAATAATATAGTTAAAAATTGCGAAGTGAGAGTCACTCATTCCGTATAGATTTAAATGAAAAAATAACACATTTGGCGGTGGCGGTGAGGTCAGCGTCGTGAGTATGATTCCGAAACCGGTTCGTGATCGCAATGGCGATCGCAAAGGGCCCCACACACTACGATGGAACCCGACGGTTTTTATTTGTGTCGAGTCTTGATTTTAAACACGACGGGTTTACCGGTTGTCGTTTAAAATCGTTATGCGGAGGACTTTCCGATAAAACCCGACGTGTTTTACCGTAAAACACGACCCGATTTTGTAACGTGTGTGCAAGTGTGCTGCAACTGACGATGCAGCTCGATAAAAACCGACGTGTTTTGTCGTAGTGTGTGGGGCCTTTAATGGCGCAATGGATCGCGCCGGTTCGGGTCAGGGGGTCTATTCTTGAAATCATTCGGATCGGATCCGTATACGTAAACCGTAGTTTCCACACGGATTTCCACATGATCCAAAAAATACGAATTCTTGAAATTTTCCCGTGTACGGATGGGTTCGGTTATGTGGAAAAGTTCCGATCGATTCATCCGAATGGAGGTATGGCATTCGGAAACGTATTTCAGTACACATAAAAACACATTATCATGTTACTATCCTTTTGTTGTCGTTAATTAAACCACATTAATTAATATATGATTACTATAACTGCGTATTAACTATAAAAATAATTTTTTTTTTTTTTTTCATTAATTGTGTACAGCAAATTAAAATATAGGAAAGTAACAAAATAATTGATAAAACAAATCAATAACCGTGGTTTTTGACAATATTTTAGCTGATGTTAGTAAATAATACATTTTTTTTCCGAATAATATTGTACCTACCTTAGGTATCTTGTAATGTTTATAAAGTTTAAAGTTTCGACATTAAACATTGAGACAGATATATAATATATTAACACAAGTTAAATTGGATAATTAACTGTACCATAGTTAAAAATATTGTTGCTAAACCAAAAATTACCGAGAGAAAGTACGTAGGTAATAAATGACTTGCGATAAATATACCGCCATTAATTAAAATCACCGAACTCTACACGGAGAGTTGTCGAGTGTAGAGTTAAAAATAAAATATATTATACTAAGACTCAATCAATGAGATTGTATATTTTAGTAGTGTTACCAACCTAATTCGTACGATATTATAATAAACCATTCGGACAAATTTCCGTGTATGTGGAAAGTTTTTCGTATACGGATGGTTTTATTTCAAGAATACTATTTTTCGTCCGTACACGGAAATCTGTCGTGTGGACTGTTCGTATACGGATCCGATCCGAATGGTTTCAAGAATAGACCCCCAGCACCGGACGGTCTGTGTGAAACGCGTGAAAATCAACCGTAAAGTCACTGGCACGAACCGTTTATCGCCCGATAATCACGACAATCACGGCATATTATCGCGTGCGCGATTAATTTCCCGGAGCCCACCGACCGAGTCGATGGCGAGAACCCTCGACGGACGACTCCGGGGCAACGCGCCGTTCGCCGGGTCTAATTGAAATTCCGATTACTAGACATCGCGTAGACTTACGGCGCACAAAGGCCGGATCGGTCGCCGCCCGACCCCGGGGTCGTTTGACGAAATCCGAACCGAACGTGAAATCACAACAATAACCTATACCGCTGGCGGCGGCCGAACACGCGAAGCGCGCCTCGGCACAAATACTTGACACCCTCCTAATCGTTCAAAGTGCAGACCGTTCCGGATTTCAGACGTCCCGCTCCCATATGACGATATTATTAATTTGTGTGATGAGCGTTTGATTTCAATCGGGATTTCGTATCGTCACTCCGATAAAAGTTTATTTCGACCAAAACTTTCGAAACTCACGACCGCGTTACGTTTCGGAGAACGTCCAACTCGTGTTCGGACCAGTAGTCGGACCTGCAATGTTCGGACCAAAACTGCAGAAACTTTCGAGCAAACTATACCGAACAGACTTAAAAACGGAAGAAAGCCAGATCGTTCTTCCCCCGACGGTATTCGTAAAATATAAAAGTGATTAGTATATGTTTGATTTCAGTAAAAAATATTCACGTTTTATCGTTATCAGTCACAATCCATTTAATTATCTAATTTTATATATTACCCCGTGAATTTTATGCGATAAAATATTCGAAATATATAATTTTTATCTAAATACGTCCTCACATTTATAGAGATTCAATTGATCGATTATTTTTTATACATTATTTAAGTATACGAGTTTGACGTAAAAACAATAATTTGTTGGATTTCGTTTTGTGTTGTAGGGAATAATTTAAGCAACGTCACCTTTGATTACCGGGTCTTAGAATTGATAAATAAACATTTTTTATTATTTTCTAAAATAAAAAAATTATCCTAAAGACAGTCGAATATTTTGGAAACTTTTTTCGCCTCAAAAGAGTGTTGCGATTGATTGGCAAACACTTGGGATTTCACGTACCGATAATTTTGGAACAGTTACTAATAAACTAAAAACGATAAAATGAACATCTCGTTCACGGCACATTTTACCGTTGTTATCTGTAAGTACTATAAGTGGGTTCGTGAAAACGTCGATCTACTCGAAATTGAATTATGTCCTTCACTTGTATGACGAGCTTAATAGAAATACACAATTTGCGTTGTATGTGCATCGAGATAAATAGTCACGTGACGGAGAGATTTTTTTACAGGAAAATAAAACCTCAATGGTTACAAACAAGTGTTGTCGGTCAGCGGTCATTTTTTTGAACTTATTGTTTAATCAGACGCTACGACTGCGTTCAAAATCGTTTGTATTGCGTTATTGCATATTAACGTATTGCAATCGAAACGACACGAGGAAGACACCACAATGGTTTATTCGTATAATGTTTCCGAAACAAAAAGCATACACACACACACGCACACGCACGCACAAGTTTCAATAGAACTCGCACTACACGTTTGTGTGTGTGTGTGTGTGTGTGTGAGTGGATGAATCATTGTCGGACGTCGCATCATAAACATCAAGAATCTCGGGCGACGAGGGTAAAAAAATCGCACAAACACAATTGCCACGCGAACCTTCACCACTCCATACGGACCGACATGCACACGCACACACGTATACAATAAAACTAATAAGTACGCTGGCTGGTGTGGTGGGTACAACACACGGCGTGAAATGATTTAATGACGACAGTGTGGCGGTGGTGGTCGGCGTGCGGAAAGGAACGAGAGTAAAGGCACGGTACACAAAGAGTGGGTTGAGGAGGGGGTGAAAAATAAAAAATAAAACAAATTCAAATACCGCGTTGTTTATGCGCCGGGGGTAGTAAATTTCGAATTCATTCGAACGCCCCCCCCCCTTACCGGGCGCCGAAAACTCGTTTGAATTACGAAAAAACGCGCGCGCGCGTATACGAATAGTAATCTCGCGCGATCCCGGCGGCGTAACCCGGCACGGCCGTAACTCGGTTATTTATCGTTTTAGATTCTGAGTGAAGCGAAAGATCTTATGGTTTTACAATGATGTTTATTTTTTTTTTTTCTGTAAACACTTTTTCGTATAGAAATCCTCGTCCAAAAGTTTCGTCCAGCAACTTCTTAGATTCGAAATTGAACTGAGATGGTACTTTAGAGAGGTCATTTTTCCAAAACCTCCATAGTTTTTCCAGTAATCAAGAATAACGATCGAAAAACTGAGTAAAAACGGTAAAATCGGTAAAAATCCGTCGTAAACGAGATTTTCACTGTTCATATTTTAGGTATTTAGTCATAAATCGATAAGTATTGAAGCTAGAAACTTGAAAATTTTATCCGATATCAAATACATACTTTTTTATATTGGACAACATTTTCAGAACAATTATAGCACTTTTGACTTAAATATAGAACTTTTAATTTACCAAATTGTTTGAAAGTTTTTATGTAAAATGGTTTTAAATATTTGACAAAAAGTTCTGAAAATGTAATTTGACCTTACTCATATACTTACCTAATTCAATACCGTCTTATCGATTGAGAAAAAAAATAGATTCATTTTTCTTTAAACGTCTTTGGTATTTCAATCGTATGGACTATAATAAACGTACAATTTCAAAATATTTAAAACCCGACTTTCACTAATAATGGTAAGATTACGCGATTGATATCAAGCAGGATTCACAATGATTTGAGTTTTTTCAAGTATGTTTTTTATTACATTTATTTCTAAATCGTAGAAAATAACGAGTTTTTTTTTTTTTTTGATTATTGTTATTTTAACTCGCGCTTAATTTACCGTTATCGTTATGTACCAAATTGTATAATAACTTTTAGGGATACTGTTAATCATTACAGATAATTTACATTGTAAACGAATCACATAAAATGATGTAGTATGAAAGTTTAGACGTTTCATCCGTGGCTAAAACTAAAATAGGGTAGCACGAGCCGACTGTTTCGTATTCACTCCTCGCATGAAAACGTCTCGGCTTTCCGAACGTTTACGCTGTATGAGTTTCGATTCGATTCGAATGGTGACGTGAAAAATTATTCTCAAACACAACGTTTCGTAACCGGTAGAGTTTTACCGATACGAATAGAGAACAAGACACAGTACTAAGTACACAGTAACATGTCGTCGAATAACGCTAAAATCGCCGTGAGGTTTATTCTCGCCGTCATTCCGTGCCGTGTTACACGTCCGCATGGCCCACGGGGTCGGCGCTCGTGACCGAAGTCGTTTTAAACTCGCCGTATTCGTCGTTCGATTCGATTTTCGTGTTTTCGCACAGTCACATAAAACGTGTATCGTGCCAGCTCCGATGAATAGCAATGACACCGATTCGTAAGAAATGTATGTCGATGTGTTGTAGTCAAATGAGCTCGGAGTATTGGATGTTGAAATAAATTCGAGTCGTAGTCAAAATAATAATTCCGAGTGCCAAATATATTTTGTTGAAAATATTCCGAGTACAATTAATTTATAATTGTGAAATATAGTGACGCGAAGGTACTCGTCACTCGAATTTGTAACACTGTCTGAAGAGGCCCTGTTCGGGACCTGTTTATATTATGCCTAACTTCCCCCTTGGGTGTTATTCTTTGTGTGTAAAATGGCAAGTTCGGGTTCATAATAATAAACCATAAACCATATTTGGCGGCCTCTACGACCCACGCTAGGTTATGCTTCAGTAAACCCGTTACGCTTTAATATTAAATTTTAGCATTTACTTAATTAATTAATTAATAATTAATAAGTCTGTGAAAAGATATTTCAAAATAGAACTGCGCATTAGTGTATCTAAATGTTTAATATCGATCACACGAAATGCGTGCATGCCCATATTCGGTCATATGCGTATTGTCTTAGTCGGTGTTTTTCCAATCGTTCTCTAAGTTGCACATTTTTTGAGGTCAGTCGCTAGTTTTTAATTCAAATAACTCCCCCGTATTTAATGTTGCTAGTAGGCATATTTTCGGTATGTTTGTGTAAGAGTGTACGTGAACACATCGTAACATATCATACGTGAGCACATACGCACGTGTTTTTTATATTCCATACGTAGTATATTGTCCGTGTTTCCGGTGGCCGAGGGTAAAATATAACGAGTCGACGCGATTCACTATACGTACGAATTATTGAAAAGTGTAATTATAATTATTCGTGTCTTCTCTCGGTACATTCGGTACGAACACACGCCGATGTACCTAATAACGTTTAAATGAAACACGTTTGAATGAAAGACGGCCGACTTTGTCAGCGTGCGTTTTTGTATACGAGTTAAAAATGATACTTTAGTCACTGTAGGTACTGCACATTCGAGACGGCGTCGAGCGACTGAGGAAAACCATTACAACGATTAATTGTTTTTACGAAAAAAACGAAATCATTTCACTGCTCTCACGAGGTGTCGATGAGAGTTCTAAATCAGCGAAAATTCGTCCGTCGACGGACCGCCGTTGTTTTTGTCACAATCGATTAATTTTCACAGCGTTTTTCCTTTCCGCGAACCGTCGAAGATTTTCGCACCGAAAATTTACTTTTTATGAATCCGAAATCATACGCGTACCGGTACTCACGAGTCGATCCAAACGGAAAAGAGACCAGACGTCCCGTCAAAAACGGGATTGTCCCTTTTTTATCATCATGTCCCGTTGTCCGGACAAACTTCAAACGGGACGCTTTTTGTCCCGTTTTTATAAGATGTTCCCGTATTAATCCCGTTATTTCCATAAAATTATATTAATTTTATGAAAAAAAAATATCGATGTACGAAACAAACATCCTAAACATGCCTAAATTAAAAACTCTGTTCCTTTTTTTTATGAGAATCTGATGAAACAGGGAGAGTTCTGTGTTCCGAGTATAAATCTATTTTCTCAATCGAATATGGCGGGATATCAGACATCAAACAGCACCTGCCTAAACGGAAACATGTGTTGGCCGTGTATAGCAATTCTAATAAATGAACATCATTATTGATCAATCAAGATAAATTTGGGCTATCGGATGAGAGCAAACGTATTAAGCCGGTCCCGAACGACTCGTGAACTCGGCGAATGTTCGCGGTAATCACTATATACTTGACGAGTCGTGTAGGAGACGTATAATCGTAAAGCACAACGATTATTTCCATTTGCCGAGTGACTCGTGGTTTCCCATGGGTTGTCGGTAAAGTCGACGCGAGTCAAAGGAATTAAAAATAATTGTTTATAAATCATAGTAGCTGCCAGTAAATAATCGGTGAAAACACAAGCGTTATACACGAGTCGTTTAGGAACGTCATAATTGTCGATTCGAGATAATTGGCGAGCATCTGCGATTACGATGCTAGCCGAGTACACGAGTCATGTGGGACCAGCTTTACGGCCGATGAAGGTATGTTTGCTTTTCATACTTGCAAGCATAGGTATTCATTCGTTTCGATGTATGGATTGTACGTCCTCACTTATAGAGAAAATGCGTGATCAACATTTTCTTGCGCTCGAACGCGCGAAATGTGAATTTATCATATCAAAAGTCGTGCCGCTTTTGCAATGGAGCAAGTTTTTTGAAACGTTAAAAAATAATAAATTTGCAACCCTTATGAAAGATAAATCAAATCACGAAAATCTAAAACTCGTTTTTTTGCGGTGGGGGGGGCTAACAAGTGTCCCGTTTTTTTTTTTTTTTTTTTTTTAATATGGTCACCCTCCCGTAGATAATTACTTTACCCGAGAATAAAAACGTCTTCCGACCGTCCACAGCTGTTTTATCGACGACGAGAAACGTTTCGGCGCGTTTTGTTCGCGGCAAACGATATTTCGTGAACGCGACGACGCGACGGTTGTTATAGTTTTTTCCATCCCGTGTTCAGTGCCCGCCGCATTACGCTTCACGCTGTACACCGAAGAACACGGTATCCCTCTATGTGTTCGTGTTTTATATTGATTACTAGCCGAAAGTGTAACTGCTTCGAGCTACACCCACTCGGCGGGCGCGGGATGCCGGCGGGGAGAGGACACCGGAATTTAATGTCTATAAGGACCACATTCACCACGCCGTTTTATATCGGTGATTTATGGCTTATAAAGTTATATCGTTATAACAACACCACCCGTTCTCCTCGTAAAAAATCGTAAACTGCACGCCACGGGCACGCCGCGTCGGCAGATTTAATAATTAATGTTAAATAATTTATATTATTTAACGTTTTAATTTATTTGCATTTATAAACTCGAAAACGTTATGTAAATAACGAGTGTAATAATAAAAATATAATATCGATCGAGAGTCGAAAGGCGTGCGTATATTTCCATATCGGTCATCGACGAATGGAAACGGCACCGAATGCCGCGTAAACTTTGCGTCTCGAGAGTAACGCGAGCTTATCGACCCATTTAACGCGTCGCTATAAATAAATATTTACGTGATTCGAATGTATCGGGGGAAACGCGAGCGCTCGCGATATTCCGAGAGAACTAAATATCGCGACCGCGTGCAAAAACATCACGTATTCGTGACGAAATACGTGAGTAAACATCGAAAACTTTTCGAGCTTTATTCGGAATATTTCGAAACGTTCCGAAACACTCGACGGATCCGGTGCAGATTTCAACAATCGAGTACAATGATTATTGTACGCGTGTGTTTTACGCATAAACCGCAATACCTCGACGGAAATCGCCGATCGGCGTGACGATTCGAAATTCGAACGAAAAGTCGAAAATATTTTATTTTTTCTCCGGCTAAACGAACGACAGACGAGTGAGATCGTGAGTGAGAGTTATTTTTTTTTTCTCTCGCCATCAGTCCGGAATACATCACGTAGAAAAATATATTCAACCTTGCGCCCGTGTAAGTCCGGCCGACGAAGAACGGAGTGGTCAAAAGTTTTGCCGTCACGGCACGACGGACGTACAGGGTGTCTCGCAGGACGACGCACGGGTCGGACAATTTTTCACTTGTCGCGTACAGTTCAAAAAAAAAAACACCGACAAAACCGTATTTTTATGGGGGGGGGGAACTCCCGTGTTTCTTCCTCTCGGCATTTGAAAAGTTTTACGTTCCATCAGACAATTATCCGTGTACTATAATGTTCTAAGAGAGAATCCAAAAAAAAAAAAAAAAAAAACAGCGTATTTAGAGATCGTCTCGTGAAATACGGCACGCGTGTCGAAACCGTCGTGTTTATAATTTACGTGTTTCGTATGGCGTGTACGACGAGGACACACGCGGCAGAGCGGACGAGACCCGCGGCGCGAAATCGATCACGATCACGGGGACGTCGATAATCTCACCAGTGCGGAGCGCCTTCGAAGCCGGTAGTCGATTTTCGCGTTTAGGATTTTATCGTAGTGTTGGATTAACGAAAACGCGTGACTCGATCCGATCGGGGTCGGGTTTAGCGGTCGCGGAAAGGGTGAAAAAGATGTATAGAAAGAGACAGAGAACAAAAATAATATCGAATTACGACGAGCCCTCGGAATGGAAACGTCAAACTCGCTTACTTACGCTTTTAAAAGTGCACGCCACAATGGGTATCAATCGATGAAACGCTTGTAATGTCCGCGCATAAAGCCGCGAGGATCGGTCGGCTGTTATCTAATTACGGCGGTAATTCAAAGGTAATGACATTACGGGGCAGTAATTTAATTTTTTCCCTCTTTCTCACTCACTCTCTCTCTCTCTCTCTCTCTCTCTCTCTCTCTCTCTCTCTCTCTCTCTCTCTCTCTCTCTCCGTGATAGACGCAACACCGTCGTTTTGTTCACGAGACATTAACACGGTCATCGCGGTGGTTTCGACGAATAACTTTTACAACTCGAATAGTTTTAATCAAAACAAACTATTCACGTATTCGTACGTGCACTATATATAGTTCGATCATTACGAGTGTCATGTCCATAGCCGTCCCAAGGGAGGGGCGAATGGGGCAAGTGCCCCAGGGCATTCAAAGTACTATGACTTTAGGGAGCGTCAATGCATCATAAAAATTGATGAAATAAAATTTAAATTAAAAAAAAAAAAATTGATGTTTCATATTACAATTCTTTTTTTATACTGTAATATCAAAAGCGAGTACGTATTAAATTGTTTGTGTGCTATCAAATATAAAATGATATAAACAATGAGTAAGACTACTGTGTTACATACCTACAATAATGTATTATAAACATAAATATTACCAAAGGATAGATGTAGGTACTGTATAGCCTATAAAGGTATGATTTATACGTGAACTAAAACTGAAACTACGTATTGTTTCGAGAAAATAGTAATTTTTTTCTATAAATATGCAGCAATAATAATGAAATCGGTGTCAACTTCAAAAAAGTCATAAAAAAAAATAAATAAATAAGATAAAAATAATATTTAATAAGCAGAGGAACCTTTAATTAACATGTATTTAATATATTTAAGGAATGAGGTTTTATATTTTTTGGAGGAGGGGAGCGTCGTATTATATTGTTACCTCAGGGCGATACTGGTGGTTAGGACGGCACTGGTCATGTCGTCGTATCAAGGGTCACGACACGACTTTTCGTGTAAAAACGTGTTGACTATAAAATATACCAGCGATGCACGTAACACGATTGTATAAAATTGTTTGATATTTGCATTACCACGTTTTTTGAAACGACAATGTTCGATTTCATTATTGAGTTTTACTCTTGTAGACAAAGTCACATAACAATTAAAAGAAATACAAATGGACTGAGAAAACGCGAGAAGAACACAAAAATAAAATTCGTATTTACCCAAATTAATTATTCGAGTTGTTAAAATTAGTATAATAATTCATATACAATATTACAGTTTCATAATCCGTATCGTAAAATTAAATCGTACATTTATTAAAGGGAATCAATTTGTTTTTTTTATTGATCTTTTGATATTTCTAATAAACAGTAGAACAAGTCTTTATCGAGCCTTAGAGAAATTATGAGTTTTGAATTCTCTCCTTCGACATTGTCGTTGAAAAAATAATACAAAATATATATATCACTGAAGATACGTAGGAGTTTTAAAATAAATATTCGAAGAAAATTATAGCTAAGAGCCAATTTTACACAATTTTTAAAGAATGAAACCGAATCGTAAGAAAAGTTCAAATGTTTTTTTTTTTTTTTTTAAGTCCCACTGTATATTATTTATTATACGAAGTATCGACGAATATCAAAATGTGTAAAAATCTAAATTTTTTCGGGGAGAGTTGAGCTTGATGATTCGAGTTTGGAGAGACAATACTTTAAATGCTATTGAACCTTTGCTTTTTACCTTTGCAACTCAAAACCAAATCTTCAGGATTAAAATTGCTGGATAAACGTAAGTTGTAAGAATCCACGCGACAGAACAAACCAAAAAAAAACTTGAACGTCGTGCCAGTAAAACGCCAGAGTCGGCAACGCTTCCAACTCGCAGATCTACGTCTGACAGTCATTTCCCGGATAATCTTTACGTCGCTAACAGTGTGACGAGAAATAACAACATTGCAGTTAACCTGCTACGGATCGACTATGTGTGTGTGTGTGTGTAAGTGTGTGTGTGTGTGTGTGTGTGTGTGTGTGTGTGTGTGTGTGTGTGTGTGTGTGTGTGTGTGTGTGTGTGTGTGTGTGTGTGTGTGTGTGTGTGTGTACGGTTATGGTATACGTGCTACGGTTCGATCAGGAACAGAAAGTATTATTGTTAAGGCCTCGACGGAGTTCACTTCCTCCTTCCGACGTCAACTGTGTTTCGCAAAACGTTTTCCGATATTTCGCGAACGGTTTCCAACGAGTTTTAAAAATTCGCAATCTTTTATTCCGGGCTCGCCACGAACTCCGGAACGTCGTCCGGAATCAGAATAGACTTTCACGACGCGATCGTATGCCGATGACGTTGAGTCCCCGCAAAATTTGATTTTTAAAACGTCGTTCGAATTGCATTTTCTTTGCACTCGCACACGTACGTTGTGCACACAATTGGATTTGTCATTGTCTTCAAAACGAAAATTGCGAATGCAAAATAACAGTAGGAAATAAAACGCATGCATTGCATTTCAAAGTCGTGTTCAAATCATCAATTCTAAATGGCCGTGTTACTTTTAGAATTACACCGTTTATGTTCCGCATGACGGATTTACGATAAATTTAGTTTCACGTTTCTAGGATAATTATTTTTTGGAATACAATCGAGATAAGAATAATTATACCATCGTAAATATCGTAATTTTATTTTTCAATTGTTCTAGGAACCAATTTTAACATGAAGTATTACAACGATACAATTGACCCTTTTATGGGTTCCGTTGTACACGACATGATTGATACCGACTTAATCAAATGGAAACGAAAACGACGAAAACGTTTTGAGAAAAAATAATTGAAATTTAGTACGTTATTTGCATAGCGTGTGTATACTGTATACGCCAAAGAAAATAGATCAATAAAACGACAGTGAAAACAATTGAATAAAACAAAAAAAAAAAAACATAAATACATGAATTTTATTTAAATTTGATCATAATTCGTTGTTACTTAAGTGGGTAATAAAAAAGTACGTATGTCGGACCATGGAATATTTATCGCTTCTCGTACAAGATAATCGTGATATGCGTATTGAATTTCAAAGAAACGATAGATCATTTCATCAAGTAGTTAAATGATTCTAAGGAAAGCTCCTTTGAGAAAAATATGCGGTTTTAATATTTTTTCTATTTTTAGTCTAATTTTCAATAGGTTTTTTTTTTTAACTTGTTCATATTTTCCTTGTTTGACAAATAAGATATATTTTTTTTTTACCAAAATACTGTATACTCGTATGTATCCGAAAACGCATAATGTTTGGATAGCCAAATAATATTTAAATAATTAGTATATACACATATTGATGCCGCGTCGGCGTTTATAAAATACTAATAAAAATAGTAAGAGGCGCCTTCACGACAATGAGGTAGGCAACATACAATGACGCACTACCTCAGCGCATTCAAATAAAACAATTTATAATTTTAACTGTTGGTGGCAGTTATTTTATTACAAGAACATGGTATATATATATATACATATGTATATAGTATAATAAATAATCAACAATTCACAAAGGTAGCCTGTTTGGCTCAACAAAAAACAAGTGAAATGGTAACACTATGCGAGTAAAATAGGAACAATAATAATGTAAATAAAAAAGGTGTGAAATTCAATATAACAATAATTAAGTGCCTATGTCGGCCAATGCAAATACTATACTATAATTAAGTATACAAATCAAATAGTCGGCCCGTCGGCCGGATGCTATAATAATAATTCGGGCGGTGCACCACCTACCTTATGAGGTTATGACGTCTTGTGGTGCCGGGATCTGTATACCTAATAATAAATACGATAAAAAGTACAGTTGTGATCCTGCACACACACAAGAACGTCGCTAACTTCAACACGACGAACAATTCACAATACTCCTGCTGCAGCCGGACAACACAATACAAGAACCACGGTCATTTACAACACAAAACGATCTCTGGTAAGCGGATTGACCAACCTAAGTTGCGAAAATAATTAATGAAGGGCAAATATGATGCACTGCGTTACCAGTAGACCGATTCACAATACAAGAAAGGACGAAACCCGTGGTATGACAAAAATGGCTGCAGGCGGCAGGAACGACTTGACAAAACGTAGAGAACCGTTGAATTTGATCGATACCGAACGAGAGACGGAGCGAAAGAGAGCGAGCCAGCAGCTTGTCGAACGGACGAGCGAACGGAAAAACTAAAATGAGAATAGGCTTTCAGTGTCACCACACTAAACAATACCAATGGAAAAACTCAAAACTTTGTGACACACTGAAAGCATGATTACACGAAACACGACTTTGAAACGTTTTTGACAATAACGAATATAACATACACTGATAATGGTTCCACAGCTGCTGGCCGGTCGCTCACAAAGGCCTGATAAGCCTCCGCCGACAAAGGCTGCAACTGTGGAACGCACCGTTACACAACGTTGCGTGTATACGAACACAAATGACTTGATACAAACTGAAAACACATACTATAATGAACATAAACACATATTTTTTAAGTTCAAAGTTGATGTGTAAACTGCAGTCTATTTCATAAAAACCGTATAGTAATTTACTTAAACACTCATAAGAAAAAATCCTCGATCACGTTTTTTGAATATCGTGAGTTTTAACGATTATGGCCCAATTGCATTTTCAGAACTTTTAATCAAATATTAAAAACAGTATTTGAGATAAATTTTACAAAAAAAAAGGTAATTTTTTTGAAACTTTCGTTAAGTATGTAACATTATGTTAAATAATACACGGTGAACGGTCATCAAGCTTTTAGCAACGTTGGTTTTTGAGTCATGACTAAATAACTGACATCAATGGAAAACCGATAAATCTTTCGCTTCACTCAAAATCCAATAACTATCTTTGATGTTATTTCACAATTGTCTATACGGCCGCAAGGTACCGATCAAAAAGATTTTAGTTCAAAAGCATTATATCTCGTCGTTCGATCCTTCGAGATAATTCATCACGAACGAAACACATGGAATGATTGAAATAGTGCCCCGACAAAATATCGCCGGTAAAATATCGCGTGACCAAAATATCGCAACTAAAATATCGCGAAACCATTATATCGTAAAGAAATAATACAGCCGTACATTATTATCGCATCTGTACATTGCATTTGACTTTGTCTTATCTCATCGTATCTTTTAGCTAGCAATGCATTCAAAACTCAAGTATACTGGTTTATCATTTTATAATTTCTATTTAGTAATACTTTGTACTGTCACTGTGGCTGGAGTATCACACTTTTATACATTTTTACAGAGTTTTATAGAGTTTTTTTTTTTTATTTATTTAAATTTTAAATGGAATTGAATTTTTTCGTTGAATATATACTTCCATTAATTTATTAATATACATATATTTTTTTTTATATATTAATATAACGATATTATCTATATATGCTTAAAAGTTAAAATACATTATTTATTTATAATTAAATTACTGCTATATTTCATGCTGGCGATATTTATTCGATGCGATACAATGGTTTCGCGATATTTTAGATGTGATATTTTGTTCACGCGATATTTTACCGGCAATATTTTGTCGGTGATTCGATTGAAATATAAGAATGTTGTACGATCTGCGAGATGGATCAATTATTATACGCATGTCGAGTGATGAGTTATGATTTTGTGGAAACGTTTCAAAACTGATAATTTATTTTTCGTCGATAACTCCGGTGTAGGCATGGGTACTGAAAACCGGCGATCGGAATAATTTCACAAAACAATAACACGTAATATTTGAATAGGTGGTTGAAATTTAAAAGCGTCCGTCCGGTCCGTTCGTCCGTCGGACGTGATATTAATGTATTATTGGCATTAATTATTACGAGCGCGTGATAAATGTATAGAACTATATCGTTTAGCGATATTAATACCTCCGAGCAATAATACCGTTCGGCAGTTTAATCGGTTCTCGAAACGGCCTAACGATAATGATTACTCGGGTCTATTATATAATATAATACCGTGCTAATACTAGTAGGCCGTATTCAAATGTAATTTTTACACCTCGTCACGCATTCGCGTTTTGCGCTTTATCCACGTACGATTTTAAAAAAACCACTAACAGACATGTATTTGACATGGGAAAAAAATTGATTTTTTCATTATTTTTATCTATGTTAATTAGTTTGCGTTTTTAAGTTTTCTACCGGTTTTCTGAGTTCTCCACAGTTACTTATCCGTATTATGACAATTATTGGAAAATATTTTCTTTTTCTTTTTAATTTTATTATTTGATTTGAAAAACAGTCTTCGAATATCAGTATTTCGAATTTAGAGTGATACAGAGAAGAGACATTTGAAATTAATCTAAAAAAAAAATAAATAAATAAATACTGCACCTACTGCGCACACTATAATATGTAGAAATATTATATACTTCGTGAAATCGTATTTCGATGATTAAAAATTGAAAATAAAAAAAAGTAAATTTCCAGCGACACAGACTGACAAAAAGTTAATTCGAATTCAGCGATTGCCGACATCACACTAGACATTGATCGACGACGAAAAAATGTACGATCCCGGCCGTCGCGATAGTATTATTATTATGCCACAGTGTTTCTTCCAATGGCCGCAGTCAATATTGTCTGTACTCGTTCACGGCTAACGTTCGATACGATTTTCCAAACTAATGAAAAACATTAGAATTTAATTTTATACTACGTGGGGGTGCTCGTCAAGTGCTCGTCTTTCGTCGGTTCATATAGTTTTGTTACGCGGTGCCCAAAGGAAGAACGAGTACCGTGGTAATGGTTTTATGAATAAGACAGACATGTCGACGGTAATGTTGACTTTAGCACTTTTATGAAAACACTTTACGAAAACATAATAATGTTGCGCACAATCATTAATGCCACGGCGTGTACACGTGTCACGACACTATTCGGTCTCGACTCCGAACGGCTTCGCACTGACCGCTGGACACGTCTGCTCTAGGCCTCGGTCCGGACCCGGTTCGGTTTACGATCAAGTTCCGCATCTGTGGTGCCTCGAGTTTCGGTATAGCTATTGATCGTAGAATTTTGACTTTGCCGTTTACGGATTTCGGCGTGATGGGCTTTCCACCGTTTCGGCGGTTGATAGTACGAAAATATATACTAAATAATTCGACGACAGTACGTCGATCGATTGCGTAGGCGAGTTTGAAGCCTGACACGTGCAGTAACACGTTATTATGTTTATAAAAAGTCGGAATAAACATATCTGAGCAAAGCCTATGCGGTTTTGTCTTTCAAACGTTTTCGGATCATCGCAACGCAGTGTCGCGATGTTTCACTTGCTCGTAAATCCATGGTTTATAATATTATAATTACAGACGTTCGACGTACGCTCATTAGGACGAAATGATCGTATGCACATCAGGCGCTTCCCCAAGGGGGGAAGAGGCGTTCATAACGATTTTGAATGCATAAAATTACTATTAAATCAACAAAATTTTAATGATCGTAATTTTAATTTATTGTTATACCTGAGTAGAAAAAACTAAATCTCCACAAAGGTAATAAATTAAAAGATAATAACTGCTAATTAGTCATAAGTTGTTTGCTTTTACATAATTGATTGCTATTTATTTCATGATGTTTATATTAAATACTTGGTTGAGGAGCCAAATGGGGCAAACCAGATTGACTGGACTGGCATTAATGCATGTGCATAGAAATAAAGAAGTAGACATAAATAATATAATTGACCGGTTTGCAAAAAACAAACGAAAAATAGATTTTATTGTATAACTGTACTTATTTATTATTATTATTATTATGTACAATATAATTATAATATTTCATTGTACAATTGTATTTATTTATTATTATTATTATTATTATTAATACGTAGGTATAGTAAAATATCGACTTAAAAATAGGTTCAACCCCTCCCCCACCACCCTCTTGAAAACTGCCTACGCACTGAGTCGAAAAAATCACCCGATATAATATACGTATGTATAAACAGGGTGATTTTTCAGCATATTCACCACTCTTTTAACCTCGTTTCGTTATGCGTTTTTCCCATGCGATTGAAATTTTCTCACGTACAGTTTATTAGAACAATATATTTGTACAAGACGCCAGCCTTTTTTAGCATCAACGTCAAATATTATGTTCCGAAATTTTCACTAGTCATTATATTATAATGTATAAGTATGCAATAATAAAACAGAAATGAAAACAACTCGTCTATAGTAGCTATCAAAAATACATTCTCAGGTAACTGGGCAAATTTCATATGCTCGATTCTTCCCTCCCTCGATGAGCAAGAAAACCCGTCAATGCACCATATGACGCGTGATCTACGTGAACATCCCTGACCTTCATGTGTCGTCCACATATACAACTCAGCTTATCAATTCATCGATTTTTCAAAACATCAAGTTTGATATTTCCGATTTCCAATGAAATCGATTTATCCTGTACGTTATGATTTTGTACTCCCGAATGAGTATCCGTGCGATAGTACGATCAGACATTATGTTTTCTTATCGAGAAAAACCGAGAAAAACTCGGTTTTTTTTTCACACACTTTACGACGAAAAATATCTCACGAAGTAACGGACCGTCGACCGTAACTACGATGCGGGTATATCAGCCATTAATCGTATTAGTAATACCACAGTGATTCTGCGTTGGAAACGTGACCCACGCACACACACACATACATACACACACACACACAAACACACACACACACACACACACACACACACACACACACACACACACACACACACACATTACGGTCGCAGGCCGATTGGTTTGATTCCAGAACCACGTGTTTTCTCCCCTGTATTCATATAGACCGTGCTCGTCTGTGACAATTATCGTGTGCACAAAGACGCGGGTGGGCAAAGTATTGGTAAGTGCGACCCGCGTCGCGTTTATAATAATTCGAAACGTCGCCGTCAAATCAAATGTACACATCAAAAACGATTAAATCATCACCACGTGCTCGCGTTCCCGTGACGTGTAATACAAAAATTGGCGGCACGTTCGCGGATCGGCCGCGCTCGGAACTTTGCCAAAACCGTAAAAACACGAGCGTGTTCAGTACGTGGGGTGACGGTAAATGCATGTCGTTTCGACAAATCGGAATGTCGGGCCGAGCTCGCGGAACGTTCTCGGCGGCACACCGGAGTCGCGTGCGCGCGTTCAAACGACGTTTGTCTGCTTTTTGTAAACCATACCGGGCGGGTCCTGGATTCCGCGAAAACGTCTAAAAGACAACTCGTCAGCTCACGAAAATACCACTCACCCGGCCACGGTCTACCCATAGACCAAACGTCATCACGTTCGCGCGCGAAATAACCACTCGACCGGCAACGGCGTGCCTTCAAAATTCCGAATTTCATGATTCCGAGTGATCTTTGATTTCAAATATGATAATTATACAGTACTAATAATATCCAGTCCACACGACAATTTAAAAAAAATATATTTCCGAGTGAAACGAATAAAATGCGTATGTGATTAATACTGATATGAGTATCACGTTTTTTATTTCAAGTGCGATTATTTTAGGGAAACGAAGTAAAAACGTATACAGGCTAAAAACGTTGAAATATGCACGAAATTAAACATTTGTCATTGAGATATCGAAATCAACACGAGTTTACGTATTTACCGAATTTCACGTAAAATTGTTGCACCGGTAAATATGCCGACATATTTTTATCACCAGTAAATGTCACGTCGAGGCGAATCGCGACCCCGTCGTCCGCCGCTGTTGTAGCGGTCTATCGGAGCTCCGTTCGCCGTGTACGCGCGAGTTTCCCGTTTTGAAAAAACAAAAAAACGCTTTTAGAATTAGGGCGGCGTGCGGGCGACGTACTTACGTATACGTTTCCGGGAACGATAAGTTCGGGCGAAAACACTGTACGCTGTACCCCACAGGAAAACGGGCGGGGGGGGCAGTGTGTAGAACTAACCGATCGAACTCGGGAGCGACGCGGCGGCGCTGCGATGATGTAGTGCTTACGCGGACGATTCGATCCCGGGGGACGACGACTTTGAAAAAGGTCGCGCACTCGTCACGGGTACTCATCCGCCGTATACCCCGGGACGTGCCCTGACCTCCGGCGCTAAGTAATAACGCCGCGTCGTGCGTACATCACACAAGCGTATGACGTACACAGATTTTGGACCCCCCCTCCCACTGTGTACCTATTTCTTTTTATTCTCTCATTGCCTCTCGCTGTCTCCGTGTCGACGCCGACGGTCGTCAAGAATAACTTTTAAAAGCAAACCGTCATCGCCGCCGCCGCCGTAGCCGATATTCCGGTCCGTCGATACGGATCGGTATACCGGTCGGACACACTCGCGCACATTACACAACGCACACAGTTGATTAAGTCCTATATTGTTATCTATATGTTTTTCGAAAATTATCGCATAAGATTATTGAAATTCATATGGGGATAATTATTGATGAACCGATCGCCGTACGAATGACGTGTGTGAATTATTATTTTTTTGTCACGTACGCGAATCGTCGTGAATAATTACATTATTGTTGTATTTCGAGTGTTTGCGTGAGTGTTTATTACCTATTATATTGTGCGTGTGAATTAATTTTAATCATTTTTTTATACAGGCTTTAGGTAGCAGCTGGCCAGTCTACACGCCGCTAAAATTGTGAGTTTTTATTTAATTTTATTTATTTATTTATTTAATTTATTTATTTATTTATTTATTTATTTATTGTTGTGACAAACAGGCAATAATTGTTAAATTATTATTATTTTTATTATATTATTATTATACTATTATTATTATTATACTTGTGTTGCTGTGTATTTTATTATTGTGTTTTAGATTATTTATTTTTACTATACAGCAACACCAGTTACCACATATTGTTTTACCATTTTTCGTAGTTTTAGCTACCCCTTTTTTCCTATAGTATTAAGTTCAGACATAGGCGTAATCGAGGGGGGGGCAATTGCCCCCAAGGCGTTTAACTGGGGGGCAAAGGTATTATTTTGCCCCCTCTACCATCAGTTTTAATTCAATTTTTTAAGTGATAGTAACATACCAAATGTGCGCTTTTTTAATTGTTTGTTCATGATGATACTAATGATAATATACAATGATGTAAAAAAAAATATTTTGTAGCGTGACGTTTGTACGTCTAAGTAATTTAGTAATAAGTAATAACTAAAACTATTATAAAATAATATTAGTATTTATAGGTTATACCTTTTTCATATAAATACTCAATATTATAATAATAATTATGGCCCGTATTATCAATAGAAGACTGTACAGGGCTAGCGCGTAAATTGAGCATTAAAATGTATAAGTGGAATTACAAATTAGAAAGTAAAGCTACATTTTTCCAGCCCTTCAAAATAAATATGATGCACACAGTTCTCAAATTCGATAAGTGTAGGCTTTGGAGTTTTTCGTTATATCATTGAAATTTCGGTTAAAAATAAATACTGCCCCCCTAGAATTTCTCCCAGGTTACATCACTGAGTACACGCACACGCACGCGCGTATACACACATACATACCCTACCGCACACTAGCACTCACAGGACTTGCTCGGCGAACCTGTCCACCTTCTGTTGAGTGCATTACACTTTACACACACACACACACACACACACACACACACACACACACACACACACACACACACACACACACACACACACACACACACACTAGTGCAGCCGATCGAGCCGTAAAGCTACGCTCCCGGCCCAAACACTTGGTGTATTTTTTACTTTTACTCCGTCAAACTCAGTCCGCCCGAACGGGCATGTCGTGTCTCCAGAATCCAATAAGGACCTGCGACCATCGCCTCGCGAGAGTCCTCTCGTCGAGAAATTTGCATGTCCCGCCTTCGCCGCCTCCGCGACGTCCTGCTGTTTGCGCGTTTTGTGTACACACTAAGAAAATATATTCGTCCGGTCCTCGTACAAACACACTATAGGGAGACGCCGACGCCGCGTGAATACCAATACCGTTTCGTAAACGCATTACCGTGACCCGTTCACGTGAAAGCAATATTCAAGTGCACGATTTTACTCTGTACGCCATTCGACGCGTTAATGTGGTATATCCGTTGATTATTCAGCTTTTGTTTTTATTTTTATTTTTTCGTAGTGCGGCGAACGAGTTATGCGAAAAATTCGATTATTTATCAAGTGTTTATCGCAGACACTTAGTATGGCCGAGGGTGCGAACGAAAAGGATCGTTCACTCGCGACTGACGATAACATTTTTATCGCCCACACCAAAAACTTTGTGACGTTATATAACTGTGATCAGTATAAGTTGATGTAATTATTTAAAAAAGAAAAAAAAAATAATAATAATAATAATGATAAATACCAAAATGGCATATAAATTTAAGAGTAGAACTGATTTCGATAATGATTTGTTATTTTCTTTCGCTCTACACCAAAGTATCGATGAGAAACTTTCGTAAAGTAATTGTTTGTGGTCGGATATTATGGTATCCATCCGTTCCGCGGTACGCGTCGATAAACACATAATAGTTGATAGGTAATTAAGAACGGTTTTGAAGGGTTTCACCGTCGGTATAAGCTATGATTTAATCCCCGAATAATTTACGCGATTTCCAAAACAAATTTATTCCAAACTGTTTCACGGATCGTTTAGGATATATCGTTTAATGTCCAGAGTGAAACTGTACACGACTGCCGGACACCGTGACCTACGATATTTCGACCGTTTACGACTAGATCGTGTGATAGAGACTGAAATTTCACCATCTGTCCACGGTGGAAAACAATGCGTTTCTCAGAAATGTACAAAAAATTCGAATAAAAAACGTCGGCATAAAAGTTAAACTTTTTCACCCGTCTACATCATTAGTCCTTCCACGTCGTAAAATTATTTCTCAAAAGCAAATTTGAATTTGGGTTTATTTGTTCGGCAGTATGTCGTTGGTGAAAAAATGAGGTGGGTTTTTTTTTTTGTATTTTTTATTATCCATTTTTATTTTACCAAGCATTGAATTATCGTATTTATTGTTTTATCGACTTAACTTCGGAGAAAAAAATATTGTTTTTACTCTTGTTTGTTTTTAGCTTCAAATATTATTTCGAACGGAAAACCAAATAATTTTCTAAACCAACACTCTTTAAACACACGTTGGAGTTTTTTTAAACACTTAATAATATTTGGAATTCGATTTTCATAATAAAATAATTGGTACGCGTAAATATGACGGGAAATCGAAATTCGTCAAGTGTTCCGGCTTCGAACTATTTGAATATCCTTCATAACTAAAATCTTTGTCCCTCAGTGGCTGTTTTTTATTGATGACTTTCTCCGATCCATGGCCGTTTACAATAGCTTTTTCGACCGAAGAATTTATTTTTATTTTTTTTAAATCAAATACGCGAAGCGATTGACTTTTAACACGACGAGCGTAACTGTCGGTCACTGCTGTAGGTGACTCAAGTAGTTCCGTACAAATCAGACTCGCGCTTTTACACGCCTTTGCCACGAGTGAATCGACGAATCGTGGAAAACGACAAGTATGACGAAAAGACACGGCCGATCGATCTCTGGTCACCGCGAGGACCGTTATCGTTCGTCCGGTGAAACGTGCTCGATCACGAGATACTGGGCGGTTCTATTTTCGTCCGAATTTGACTTTCCTCTCTTTGACCACGTCTTCTTTCCACCCATATATGATAAAAAAAATTTCATTTTTCGTCCAGTAACAATTACGCTTTTATCGCCCACGACTTTACGTTCAAAATTCTGAGAACCCCGTCACTATATTAGTTTTTAAAGCCATCGTGCATACGCGAAGAGAACCATGAAGAGATGGCTTCTATTTCTCTCCAAAAACGTAAATCATATTTGCGTTTGTATTCATTGAAACGGAAAGTAAAAAAATTTTAAAAATATAAAAAATTAAAAATGAAAAAAAATAAATGCAATAAATATCACATATGACATGGTTAAACAAATTTCAAGTTTGAAAATGTATTCAATCGCATAATAATTAAAACAAATAGATTTAATGAATTCGTACCGTTCTCTATTGTATTTTCGCGTTATATTTTTGACTATTTTTATCTGGGAATAACTTAGCGTCACATTTTCTCGAGACACATCACCAACGGATAGAATCATAATTTTTGTTTGTAGATACAAAATTATTACTATAATTATTATAAACGACCATTCGTCCACCTCGTTTACTTTTTAAGAATGCTGTTGTTTAAAAAAAAAAAATCAATTGTAATAAAAATCTTAAACCATTTACACGTGAATGCGAACGACGTTCTTAAGTCATATGTGTATGACTATCGTATATAAATAACGCGTGTATCATATGTTATATGAGATGTGACTCGCACGATTATACTCAATCACATCGGCATGAAAGACAATCTATTGTCAGCTAATGAAAATATCAGAGTCCGTAAACATAAGAACTCGTGTTACGTATGAATATTAATGACGCGGTTCCCGAAAATTCCGAACGAGAAGCCGTGGGCGAAAATAGCGTACCTAATAGTTAAAAACGGGCGAAAAGAAGAATCTACTGAATCGCATTTGGGCGAACCGAGGAAATTCAAATTCGGTAAAAAAAAAAGATTTCCGCCCCGCGATACTACTACCGGTCGTGCGTTTTCGGAACGCCGTACACGGGGGCAAAATATCCTAGTGGCCTAGTGACGGACCGTGGAGGCGATTCGATTTCCCAGAAGGGAGGGGGAAGGGGCGCTCACATGGCATACCCCGTGACATTATACGTAAGACGTGCGCTACCCGGGTTTAGTCATTATCGAGTTTACGTCACCGTGCAATTATCACTTATGACAATTTATTGAAATATCTCGCGTGATGTCACACTGGAAAACGGAAAAAATTCTCTCTCTCTCTCTCTCTCTCTCTCTCTCTCTCTCTCCATTTCACTTTTCGTCCGTCTGTCGTCTCTCGGTCGTCCCCGTGGTGGCTGGTCACGCGCGTCAAGCGGCACATATTTATACGCGTACGCGTGTATCGCCCGACTCGCGTCTCGCGTTCACCCGGCATTCTTTAGGGTCCAAATTTCATATTATCATATTATTATTATTATTTTTTTTTTATTATTATTATTTCGCGTCTCGCTCGGAACGTGTTCACTTGACGTTGACGGGGAGGAGGGAGGACGAAAAAAACAAAACGAAAAGTTTTATTCGAGCGGGCGCACGTCTACAAAAGATTGTAGTGCCTGCACACGGTACTCATATAGTAACGCGATACGTGTGCGTCGTACGAGTCGTTTTGTGCACACGTCTGAATGATTCATTTCCGTCGACGTGAAATTCGCCCGCGTGCATTTCGCGTCGTTTATCGCGCGACGTACGTGGACGCGCGGCTGCAGGCCACCTCCTCGTGTACACGACACTTCCGTCGTAGTTGTTATTTACGTGAATTTACGAACGAAAAATTAATAGACGAAGTGGTATGAGATGCACTAAAATAATTACGTTTTATTATACTTCTACGTCGAACCGAACGTTTTCGCCAAAATACCCTAGATTAAAACGCACCCCTCCCCCCATTGCATTGGGTGGAGTTTTTTTAAATTGTATTCCGTGGAAAAAAAATAGAAATGTTCTCGTTTAAACATTTTCAACGTAAAATCGCCGTCTTGATTTATTGTATTTATGGAAAATTCATGAAATTACCGTAATTTAATTAATATGTAAATTATCGTACATAGGCGCGTCTTCTAATTCAGAACAGACATAATAATATGGTTAAAATAAACATTCTATTTCAACAATTAACATTATTTTACTACTAAGATATGTTCTTATTACAATTCACAAAAGAACATTTGTTAGATTTTACAACAAAATCACAACACCAGGACATTTGAAAATGATACGTATGACGTTAAAAATTATGAATATAATATGTATTTTAATTGTATTGACTGATGGAAATCAATTTTAGCGGTTCTTCAAAGAGAGGTGGTTTTCACTTAAATCAAGAAGGGTTGAACAGTAAATTGAAAATCTTAAAGAGGTGACAATTTTCAGATAAAGGCATATAGAATATTCAGTGGCGCTAAGACCCGCTTTATATTATGAACCTATGAGCTTATCCATCTGTGGATATTCCCTTTCAAAAATCCAATTTTCGTCCCCAGTTAGAAGATGATGATTAAACACTGCTTTTTTGGAAACATCAAAGTTTACTTAACCCTAACATCGGTGGATTTTTTACGCACCCACTTCACGGGTGTCAATTTATACTGATTCCACGTTGAGATACGTGTTTACTTAATGCACTCCAATAACCAAACATTTTGGGTGATTAACAATTGCATTCGCTTAGTTTCAGTTAGGACTGATAAATAAACGCAAATTATTTGAAATAATGAAGCTTCACGAGGATACTGAGATCGTTTAACAAAATCATACAAAACGTTTTGTTTGAACTTCAAACAGGTACCTAGATGGCCGTGATAACCGACAGCGGGGAATGGAGCGTGAGCGTTTAAAAAGACTCATTTCGATATATTCCAAAAACTACATTCGAAATCACCTAAATGTTTTCATCGATTTGCGCTAGTCACACTTTGCGACGACTTCTTGAAAATTTCCCAAACGCGAACGCGTTGAAACGTCTTTGTCTGAGCACAGACGATTTCGCATGGTTTATTACACTAAGAAAAAAAAAAATTGTGACACGGTGACGCGGTGAACAATTATTTACGTTTTTACAATAGGTCTTCGCGTGTGAGAAAAAAAAATTTAAGCGTGTGAGCGTACGCACACAAAAAAGAACGTTACGGGTACGCACGTGTCATGTCGTGTGTAATGTTCCACCGGCAGATCGGGTGGGGGCGGGGGTGAAATATTATTCATCGATTTTTTTTTTTTATTTGTATTTCGTATTTTTTTGTATTTTTTTTTTTTTTTTTTTTTTTTTGTTATTCTCCACCTACGCGCAAGGGAGCTATGGCGATCG
Source organism: Therioaphis trifolii (assembly GCA_027580255.1). NCBI lineage: Eukaryota > Metazoa > Arthropoda > Insecta > Hemiptera > Aphididae > Therioaphis > Therioaphis trifolii. Next base: position 72,645,695 of record CM050405.1, read on the forward strand.
GAACGCAAACAAAACCGGCGTTTTTCATAGCGTCTCCGTGGCGAGCAGGGAACGCGCCGCCGACGATAACGGCTTTGCCTCGTTGTTACTGTTGTTGTAGTCATTACGGCCGTCCGTCGACCGAAACTCGACCGGTCCCGTACGGGCCCGCCGCCGCGCGCAGGTGCGATCGATAGGACGTAATAATAATTATTATTGTTCGGCGTTCGAAATGTTATGGCGTTCCCGTGTTATATTATTCGTACGCGATAAGCGCGTGAACGGTCGAAACCCCGGCGTGGGTGTATACGCACGCGGGTGGATATACGCACACGCGGGTGGGCGGTCGCACGGTCAAAACGGCATGGAAATTTAACGATTCACGGGGGCGCCGAGAATTATTTAATACACGCGCCGAACAATACCTACCCTTAGTGCATGCGCTTGCGCGCGTTTAGTGCGGGAGATGTAAATGTATTGTTTTGTGTGTGTGTGTGTGTGTGTGTGTGTGTGTGTGTGTGTGTGTGTGTGTGTGTGTGTGTGTGTGTGTGTGTGTATGTGTGTGTTATTTTTTTACCCGCTCTGCGACCGCAAAACACGCGAAACGATTACACGTGGGACACGTCATATTATAATATACAATGTGTGTTCCTCGCCGGCCACCCGCGCACTCGTAGTTATAATTATTATTATTATTATTATGAAATATGGGCGACGGGGTAAATGTTTGTAAAAAACAGCTCTACTACCCCGTGCATCACCATACCGTTAGGCGCGTTTCATACGTACACGAGTATAAACCCGACTGGAAAAAATGGAGTTGAATAAAAAGAAAAAAAAAACCGTTCTTTTTTCCGTTGAAAGTGCAGCGGTGAAGAAGAATTCGCGAGAGAAAAAAAAACAGAACTTATGCTATTATCCGGGGTTTCACGTTGTTGATTTTTGTTATTCAATATGATGTTTTCAAGTATCTCGCTCTCGACGACTGTCGATAATTTCGGGAACGGATTTCTCGTGGAGACGCGACGACGGGGTTCGGGTATCGCAATCCATACGTGCGTTATGGAGGCGGCGATGCGTGGAATTTCCGAACTTTTCTCTCGGCACCTCCACCGCCGCCGTCGCTGTGGAGTGGGGGGGGGGCGTTCGTCGCAAGTAGACACTCGTCGCGGTGAAATCGATAAGCGCCCTGCAACGACTTCGTGTGACCGCTCGACGAGATCCCAACGAGAACGACACGAGCCGTCGTCGGAGGACGCGCGGTATGATTTTTCACGAGTTCGATATCGGCCGAACGATAAAAATGCGTTTCCTCGTAGCCGTCTACTCGCGGAAATTCCCGGTGTTGGGAATATTTCCGGAAATTTCCTCGGGGAAATTCCCAAAAATATATACCCGGGAATTTGCCCATCACTAGTCAGACTCCTACCTTATCTAATTTACTGTAAAACGAAGTCGTTGAAGCTCTTTGACTATAGTTATCATTAAAAAAAATATACATAAATATAATATCTATGAACCTAAAACCTAAGTGTATACTATAACTACTGTACATGTTGTTTGTTTAATGTTAAAAATGCCTGAGATACAGTTCCTTAGTAACTTAAAAGACATAATAATTTATTGCAGGGGCGTCATTTCAGTAATTTCTAGAGTTGGGCATAAATTTCTATCGGCCCATGTAGTTAATTAAAAATTACATAGCCACTCGTTATTGCAAATATAATTATGTCCTCAAAAAATGTTTTAATACATATTCATACAAAAAAATTTGAAAAATAATAACTTCTTGTATCATCACAAATATTATTAAATAAATTAAAAACTATATTTCATACTTAAATATTAAATAAATATTAAATGTTTCATATGTATTTAAACTTTTTATGAGTAGTATGTTTTCATTTTTTGATGTGCAATAGTCGAAATAAAAATTTTAACAAAACAAATAATAAAATAATAATGTATAAAGTTGATAAACATACAAAATAAACAACATCTATTTTGGCATATAAAAATCAATTGCATTTGCAATAGTTGAAAATAAAAATGAAAAAATCTAAATATTTTAAATGTTTGTAAAAAGTAATTAACATATTATTAAAGTATTAATTCCTGTGTTTAAAATTTGAATGTAATTAACTGATTTACATTTTACATAGGTATAATAATTACCTAACTCATGTATACAATATAAATTATTATTAGGCTTTTAAGGGATATCTACGATTTTTCACAATTGCAAATATATCAACAGCTTCTTGTAAATTAATTTCTACTGCTTCGTCGCTTTCAACTGCTTAAACGTCCATCGTCACTATGAGTTTTTAAATAAGTTTTTATTCGTTTAAGAGAAAAAAAAAATCATTCATTTGAAGCAGTCGATATAAGAAGGGTCATAATAATTGATTAAAGTTTTAAAGTTTCTGAAAAAGAATTGGGATTTTTTTATAGAAATGTTGAAATAGAACAAAGGTCATGAACTCCAACTCCATGATCATTATTTTTATTTGGTAACAGTAACTTTTTAGCAATTAAGAATTCAGATTCAAGATTTATTAAACTAATATTTAAATACTGATAATTTTTTTAAAAAGCTTCAAGACTGGGACTTTCAAAATTGAAATATTCAAGACTAGTTAAATAAAAGATATTATATGCTAAAATAACTTGATTGTTTGTTTCATTAAATCTTTTATCAAGTTCAGCAATAAATCAATAAAATAAAGTATGGTATTATTAATGCATGTCAATATTTCAAAATACAACAAACAATATCAGAGAAATTATTGTTTAAGCCAATTTATCATAATGTTAATAAATATTTATTTGTTAAAATATTTATATTTTGTGTCAAGTATAGTTAAAAAAAAATCGATACACTCAATCTATAATCTTTTTGAAATATTACCTGTCAATTGATAAATATAACAAGGATTTTAATTCACTTTTTGTGATTGTGTTATTTCTCATTGAACTCTTAATAATAGAATTAACAAAATAATCTTCCAGTTTTTTTATTTATGTGTAATGTTCTGGTTTGTTTTCCATTAATGAATATGTTATTGTTTTTAACAATCAATTTTCATTTATCAAGAATGCCATTCCAAAATGAATCACGGCCAATATGCCCTGAGGTCCGTAATTTCATTAGAGCCGGCCCATGTGAACGAGGCAGCTGGCTCAAAGTTACTTTGAAATCTATGGTAGGACAAATGCATAACCCTGCCCCCCCCCAATGACGACCATGGTTTATTGGTTTAATTATGTATGATTTGTGGCCGCGTAAAGAAATTCGGAAAAGCTTCACGTGTACACGAGGGACATTGCGTGAGGACCAATATCACTTTTTTGAATCCATTATTTATTAAATAGCATGCGAAATGACAGGATTGGCCGAAACTGACGTTAACCAAACATTTAAAAAGCTAACATAACAAAACGTTACCGAACACCTTTCATTGTCTACACATTTTTGGATGTTATTCGATTCTTTTTTTTTTTTAACCATCAATGGATATAACATTAACCTTTTTTTATAGTCTGAATCGTAAAATAAAATTGTTTTACCCATTTGATGAACGGAAAATACTTAGAAATTGAGTTGTCAAAAATATATTATTTACGCGTTACATTTAACAAATACTTGAACACAATGCGATACTCGCCTTAATACATATTTTAGTATCAGTCACTTTGTAGTGAAATCTAAAGGTGTCATTTTAATGACATACGAGCGTATAAATAATTCATTCGGTTTGCGATTTAAGGTTTAATAGCATATAAAATATTTTAAATATTGTTTCCGAGCAAAACAGATATGTAAAGGAACTTCATACATCGAATGTTTTGCCGAATTTACATTTATTTATTTTTTAATTTCGCTAAAATTGATTGCAGCGTGGTGATGAATATTCAATTCAATAACTGTTCTACCGTTATTATTTAAAATACGAGACCACTAAAAATAGTATGCAAATCATTAAATTGGAAAAATAGCTTTGTGGTAATTAATAATACCACTGCTACAGGTATTATGTTATAGCTCCGAATGAATAATTTCGACCATCATTAATTTAAAACAGGGTACGAAATAACCAAACAACAAGTAATGAATTGCATCGTAGGATATATTTGTTTTTTGACAATACTAATTGTTTAACTGACATTTAAATGATAACTCGATTATATAATTACTGAAATCGATTACTAATGAACAAATAGATTAATGACTACGTTGTATCGTACATAGATCAATTATTGTGAATGGGATATAGTTAAATTTCGATACTATCTGCATACTATGATTTATTAGAAAGTACGGTATGGTGAAGTCAATCAGCTTCGTTTAAGTTTATCATCATATTATTAATATCTTTTAGTGAAAAAGTAAAACAAAAGAACGATTCAAAAGTATGTTTATTATTGTCAACTATTTGGCGTGTTATATTTCGTTAGATAATATACATAAAAAAAAAAAAATAAATAAATAAAAACGAATAGTAGACGGAAAACGTACATCGAATTATGTCGTAAAGACATAGAAAAAGAGGTAGTTAACAAATAGCCGTTGCTGAAGTAAAAGTAATTTATTGTCATAGATTACAATTGGATTCGGAACTAATTACTATTGTGAACTTAAATACGCACGGTGAGAAATAAAAAACACGTGGCTACAAACGTTTTTGTGATGTTCTTTTATTTATTTAGAAATCAACATAATCAAATGTACGTACACGGTATACGAAATATTTCGAACGTTTCGTATTAATTGAAAAATCGAATTCACTGCGATATTCACCGCTAGAACTATACTAATTCAGGATTTTCAATGATGTATTTTTCAGTAGTTACAGACGTGTTGGAATAATTGGGTGTGGGTTGAACAATAATATTTAGAAGGGTATTAAGTAATTGTAATACAATTTATGAATAAACTAATGACTGAATTAAAATTACAGGCGCTTTTTGATACTTCTATGTATTTCAAATTCATATTTTAAAGACTCTAAAATTGAAATCACACAGTAAAATATACTTACAATTAAATTATCTATCATGATTATCATAATAATTATTACGCATTGTTACTGTTCAAAATATTTTACAGTGACATTTAATCCACCTGATCGAGCCGGTCACGATTTTATGTGTGTGTGTGTGTGTGTGTGTGTGTGTGTGTGTGTGTGTGTGTGTGTGTGTGTGTGTGTGTGTGTGTGTGTGTGTGTGTGTGTGTGTGTGTGTGTGTGTGTGTGTGTGTGTGTGTGTGTGTGTGTGTGTGTGTGTGTGTGTGTGTGTGTGTGTGTGTGTGTGTGTGTGTGTGTGTGTGACGGTTTTTATAATTCATAATTGAACTTCCATGGCCAAAGAAGAGAAGCGATATTTTGGATTTTTGACAATGTTCGATATTCGTACGTATCACGTTTGTACAAGTTGCGAATACTCTATGCGGGATCGTCAGTGCAAGCGCGGCGCTCGAGCAAATATTATCGTTTCGAGGAAATCTAATTATCAAGAATTAAAGACCCGATGACAAAAATCGAGACGGCGAAAATTCTCGTTAGAAACGGCAGTGATTCCAAGAGTCGGACACAGAATTTTCCGCGGAATGAATACACGAGCCAATACAATAATCACGCGTTAAAGCGGCGCCCGGACGACGGTACCGAGAAAACAATAATTATTATAGTTATTAATCGGAAAACATGCTTTCGTCGAAGTGCTTATACTAATCAGTGACACCCGACCTCGAAGGCCGAATATGAGTTTGTCCGCCTCCCTAACCTAACCTAAACGTCGGACGGAAAAACCCGGAAAAACCATGACTCGAATGTGGACGTGTGAGACGAAAATCTGACGCCTGAAAACGATAGTCTTTTTTCTGACCGACAAAACGAAAACTATACGTAAATGTAGTAGGGACATACTTTGTTTTCACTGAAATATATTTTACTTTATGATAATCCACAATGTCGAAAAAAATTGTCTATTACACGAAAGTCGTGTACTCAAAGTCCCGATTTCTTTGAGAAAAATATTCTCTTCGACCCAATCAGTAACCTCATTCGAGCATCTTTTTTAAGTCTTTAAGTAAACATTATTCGTACACGGAACCAAGCATATCACCCGCACCCGCTCAAGGGTACAAGACCTTGACTTATTACTCTGGCTACGTTCGTTTTCATCGACGTACCAAGATTTATACGCAATATGCCCTAACTAGATTTTTCATGCGACAATTTTATTTTACGTCTTCTTATATAATATATAAGTATGAAATATATATAATTCATATATATATATATATATATATATATATATATATATATATGAATGTATAAAATAAAATGCCTCTTTTATGAACCCGGTTTTTTAATGATTACGTCTCGTTTACAGTGGACACGTGAAAACAAATGTGTTTGTCGAACACGTAGTTGCGTTGTCGTATGATTATTTTGTAATGGATTTCGATCCTCTGTGCAACAAAAAATGTCAATTCAAACTCGTAATTAGCACTTCAACAGACTCTGGCTAACAGTAAACTTGATTTTCAAGTGCGTATTCGTTATTTTAGTGATTAATTTTCCGTTTGATATTGTTTTTGTTCGAATAATAATTCATCCATTCTCGGAGTATCAAAATTATGTTTTGAAATTTATTTTAGGCTTGTAAAATGATTTAAAAATAACGAAAATAAGAGTAATAATAATAGCCACGTAAATACTTCCAGAGACTTGCAATTTTTTCACCGAATTATATTAATAGTATGTTTGGAAATGCATAATTTAAAAGTAAACAATTTGTAAAAAAAAAAAAAGTAGATACCTACCTACTCATAAAAAAATCAATAGTAATTACATTATTCACGTCTATTATTTAAGGGTTTTAAAGAGTTAAAGTATTATTTCGGAGGGTCGGATGTAGTGTCTCCCGGGCCGAAGAGCTGCTAATAAATTTAATACACCTGAAATGCAGGTCTAATCACGTCGGAAGTGCGCGAACGACGACGATGTCGGAACGCATACGAATACGTTCCGACATGTTTTACGCGTTTTTGAATGTTTTTACATTTGTTTCGTCGTCCGAAAACTCCGTCAGTCAGGCGGTGCGTATTGTTTTCATTTCTTTGTGGACACGTCTCTATTATAATAATTATTATTGCGCACGTGTTTGTTCAAAAAGTGTATGATAATAACCCTCGTTTCCCGGACCTATTAACGATCGTTATTAAGATAACGTTACACCGCACCCGCATTTGTCTTCATTGTCTTTCACACGCGTAAAATAAATATAAAATTTGCATAACGCATTAACAGTACACACCTAATGCGGCGGACTGTTTTTCCGCCGTGAATTCTCATATACGAGTGCAAATTTACATAGAAGCCGCTCTCGGGTTGAAATTTAAAACAATAAACGTGTCTCTGCGGAGTGTTTTTGTTTCCGTTTTTTTGTGTTTTCGTGTTTTTTTTTTTTTTACCTCTATACAATAATTGTGATCTCGATTTACCCGAGTACGTCAGTAAACGTGATTCGAGTCGTTTGCGCGTCCTAAAAAATGCACTCGACCACTCGGTTCGATTCGGGCGAAACACAGCGAAATCAAAATCGTTAACGATTGTATACGGACATACGATAATTCACCTAACCTAACCCAACACCTAACGGCACGTGATCGTATCGAATACGCGAATAAAAAACCATGACGTGTTCCGTAATTATCTGCCGAATTACGAACCGGTGTGCGCGGTGTCGTCGAACCGCATGAACATCTCGTCGGTTAGGTTAGGTCGGTCAGGCAACGCAAGCGCCCTCGCAGACGGTCGTTTTACTTTACTTCAAGCGCGATAAAAACACATATGAGCATATGGCTCGTACCGGTCACTCGGGGTGTGTTATCGTTCGGTCGAACGACGCGTGGTGATAACGTTATCATCGGTCTGCGTGAATCGTACGGGTATAGGGTACGGTTAAACTAGGGTGACCATACGTCCAGTATTCCACAGGATTGTCCTTTATTTTAGAGTTGTGTCGTGTTGTCCTGACGAACGTCTCTAAGGGCTCTTTTTGGCCCGTTTTTTATTCAATCTTATAAAGCTAGGTATAAAATAAATATGGTTATGTTTTATAGGCACTCGATATACACAAAATACCCCAAATTATTAGATTTGAGAAGTTTTTCGGAAAAAGATGACAGATTAAAATGTGTAGATATGCGATCCGACAAAATATCATCAATATGAATAAAAAAGTTTTCAGAAAAATGAGTGTTGGAATAAAGTATTCGAGAACATTACAAAAAGTTTTAGTTTATGAAGTAACCAATATTTTTTTATTTTTTTTTTATGCATTTATTAAAAATTATGTATTAGTTTTGTAACTTCTTTAAACGAATAGAAATAATATTAAATACACGTTAGATACCTACTATTTTAGGTAAATTAAATTATGTTTTTATTATGATTAAAAATTGCGATAAAAAGTTTGATTCGATTATTTTAGTTGTGTTTTTCATTTTTTAAATATGTTCACCCCAGGTTAAACCTTTGACGGCGCGCGCCACCGAATAGCGGAAGACGTTCGGAAAAAACCAGAACGCGAAACGCGCTCGATTTTTCCGAGCGGCCGACACCTTCCAATAGCGGACGACAGTATTCCGGCGACCGAGAGTGTCCGCGGTGTCCATAGGTTCCGTCTGTAAAACATACGAGACGTTTCGAGGGAGCTGGGAGCAATCGGACGAAATGAAATGAATCGACGGGAACCGGAAGTGCGACGGCGTTCGACGGCTCGGAAGTCGGTCTGTCTGGAAAACCGACTCCGTGGGCCTGTCAAAACGCGGTGTGCACTTCACCCGTAGTCGGGACCGCGTCTTCGGTTTCAACAGAAAAAACCGCCGCGTGATCGTTGGCCGCCTTCCGTACACGACGGAACGTGCGAGGAGGCATCGCAGTCCGTTCGAGCGAGCCGACTTATAGTCCATGCCGATCGATTATTTCTACAGTATAGGATGTTTTATGCAAACGCTAGTTTGGATTTTCGTTTCCAATTTCCACGGGACCACAAAAAAGTGCAAACTCGGTATGTTCGACGGGGTGATCGGCGGAGATCGGTGAGAGTGGGATTTAAAAAAAAAAACAGAATGATTTTTTTTTTTACTTACGACTATTTTACTACTCAACAAATTAAAATTATGATTTAATTGTTTGTCAAATATTAAATGATAAAATTGCTATTCATATCCCATATACTAGTTGTGAATATATAACTTATGTATATACAGTAGACGCCGCTTATAAGACTCACTTTGGGACCAACACAAAGTGAGTCTTGTAACCGAATGAATCTTATAGGCGAAGTGGAAAAAAAAATTAATTACGAATTTATAAATTTTATTTTACTACATATTTTGTTTTGATTTTAATACATTAACACATATAACATATTACATATTACATACTTTATTATTGAACACATTTCTGAATTAATTATTATCGAATAAATTTGATAATCCCGATAAAAAAACTACGTAACTACGTGCACGTGTACGTATGTGTATTTATATGCCCGTTTTGTACTTAGTACAGTGTACCGATTTAGCATTTGGGTATGTGCAGAGCGCCCGTCTCCCGTTATCTCAATTTCATCATTTAAATATAGACAATAATATAGTCAATAATTTTATTCATCATTTATTTTCTACAGGTTAAATGGTTTTATTATTATTATTGTTGTTGTCTACGGGCTCCTAACTGGCGGTTGGCCCAGAATGACGGCAACACGGTGCCCAAACTACCCTGCAGAGAAAAGATTTATAAATACGGGTGACCAATAATATGAATAATATAATATAACAAATTTGGTTTTTCTGCCAATCGGTCAGAACTACTATTCAGACAAATAAATAATAATGTACAAAATTGAGACGGGCGCCCAAAAGGGGGGGGGGGATAAAATGCTAATATCAATAATAAAAAAAGGTACATAAAGCCGTATGGGCAACTATAAATATATACAATAACAATAAAACCTGGACGGCGACAGCGGACAGATGATGACGACAGCACGAAAAATCCAACGGCGGCGAGAACAAGCACACAACGCCATCAACTCATACGACCAATTATCGTTATAACAAAAAAAGGAACGCTCGGTAAACGGCACACGCCAAACACGCTAACGACGGACGGTGACTGGAACAAAAACGCAAAAGCCGACTCGTCGTGGACCGTGGTACCGGTTGCGGCGATCGGCCGAGATTTAACCGAGGTCGTGGATGCCGAGGGAGGGGGCCGCTGAAACGTCTCGAAAGTTCGCGACGTTCATGGCAGAACCAATAACGGTGGCGCGAAGTTTTCTACGTATTTAAAAGTCGCTAAGGCGGCAAGTTTCGAACAATTATTATTATTATATTCTTTGTATATTTTATATTTTTCATATGTACCAACTTGAGAGACAGAGCAGCTTAACACTAGACTGTGGCAAATGTATGAGTTGCCCCACCCCAAATGGCACCACTGACCGTAAGTCGAACGTTTCGCCGTTCAGTAGACGGCCGACGAATACATTAATTTCGTACTAACGTCGTCGCCGAGCCGTGGCGCCGCGGCGCGCCGCGACGTCGTCGTCGCAGAAATGTCCCAGTCACGTTGGCGGCACGTTCCTATTTTTAGTTTGACGACGGGTTGTTTTCGAAAACCCGATCGTTACACGCCGGTGACCCGGGGCGTTGCAGTCCTTGAGCCGGTCACTCGGGTGAAAAAGCGTACCACGCGACGTGTCTCATACTCGAGTTTTTTTTTTCTTTTCTTTTTCGTCGTCGGTCCACGCAAAAAAACCACACGACAGAGTCCGGACAATCGTTTGGTCACCGATCCCGGTGGCGTTTTTAACTCGCACGCCGTCTTTACAATATTATGCAACTGTGCAAAACGAACTGCAGGTCGAGTGTACGCGGGCGTCACGAGCGCGATAAACGTGGCACACGGCTATATGACAGAAGCGTCAAGTGCACAAAAATTACCTATCATTTGCGCCAAAATGTGTAGGACATAAGCGCCAATATAATATTGTATAGGTACCTAACATTTGAAATAAGCGCCAAAGGTGCAAACAGTTTGCGCCAAAATTAAAATTTTATATAAGTAGATATGAAAAAAATTGCTCTTTTAAATAATTATATCATAAAAATGTATCATATTATAATATCATATAATAAAAAAATAATAATACAAATAAAATAAAATTAAAATAATATAAATTTAATAAATCGGTTGAGAAATAGTTTTTGTAAAATCCAATTTAACGAATGATGCTCACACTGTATGTATATTATATGTGTCATGAGAAATTAATTCTTTGTTATAATATATAATATATATATATATATACACAGATATGAGCTCGTGACCGGAACACGTTATGAAGGGGAAGGGTCGAGGTTATCAATTTGTTTTCGATTAAGATATATTAAAACGAAAAAAGGCCTTTGAAATAAGTACGTAACGTGCATTAAGATTTACATAATTGACAAAAAAAAACTATAGTGCACATTATTTCACGTTGTTACGAGTTGATAAAAAATAGTATAATTTAAATTACTCATTGATAAGTGATACGTTAAAAAAAAAAAAAGTAAATTTATTTTTCTTTCGGTATTTGAAATTAGATTGTTAATTTTTTCAAAAAATCGCAAATAATTTGATTTGGAAAACCATGTGTGTAAACCGATCTTGGCATGAATTTATAACTAACGTAAAAAAAGGTAATAGTTTTACGAGGTTGTTTATTATTTAAATTAATGAAATATAAAAAAAAAAATAGTTATTTATTTACTGAAATAATTGTGTGCGGTTCTGTACTGTACAGTAAAATGAATATTTTAATGAGTATCCGATATAAACGATTTGATATTATACTGGTACAACCTGCGGAGGGGAGAAAAACTACGTTCGCTCGTTGCCAAATATTTTATCACACAAATGTATTGATGTAAAAAAAAAAAAAAAAATGTGTCGTTTAAACGTCCAAAAGGCGATATTTTCCTATCGCTCCCTTCCACCAGGACGCTTATACACCCGCGCCAATACGACGTCGTGTCACAGCCTACACGAGGTGTTCACTCGCCGTGTGCACGGTTGATAGTACACGACGAAATACTTTGATCACTCGCCGCCGCGTGACGTCATCTGTCTAGCGCCGTCTCGCGCTCGTCACGGTGGTAGTAACTAGTAGTACGACGACGACGACGACATCGACAACAACAATAATCCGGTGTCATGGAAACGAGTCACGTCCCCCTACGAGAAGTGAGTACGTACGTGCACGCGTCACGAGAACGGCCGTCGTTACGTGTGATCTACCGACAGGTTTGTGTTGATGATAATAATATGTTTATTATTATTGATTTTACGTTACGTATGATTTAAACACCTCGAATTAGATTGAATTTAAAGAAGAAAAAAAACCTGAAATACACTTCACACCCCGTGGTTATTTTTCGCTTATTGAACGATATAATGGTGATTGATTTAAAGGACTTTGGAAGAGTCGCTTTTACGATTAGTGAACGATACGTGTGTTATGATTTTATTCAAATTCGAAATCAATTTGAAATGGTCGTTGTTTTCGGAAAACGATTCTGATTGAAATTCAAGTAAAAATGTATTTTACCATCAATTGAATTTTCGAAAAAAAAATATAAAAACTTTATGATAGACAGTTAGTGCAATTTTGAAATTTCAAGATAAAAAAATACTGGAATAATAACAAGAAAAATCTTTGTCAATTTAATGATATTCATATAAACGCTCTATTTACTGTATTTCGACACCTCTAGCTTAAATGAAAAATAATCAACGCAGTAAATTACTATAAAAATGTAATTATAGCTAAGAACACGTATATAGAAGTTTGTATTAAAATTCCAGATCTTAATAACCAGAAATTACGATTTTTATGATATAAGAATAAATTTGACATTTTACATGTAAATAGTTATTTCAGCTTAAAATACGTGTGAAAAATAATTTAATGAGTTTATCTTTATGAAACTTGAACTCTAGTTAAGTTTATATGTAAAAAACGTATTGGGAAAAAAAAAACGTTTACTGGATGAACAATTCCAAATAGTATGATGTTTTTCTTCATTATATATCGCTAATTTAAATGTAATTAATAATTTTTGTCAAATTTCGAACTTAAAACGCGTACAAAAAAATCTTAACCTAGATTTTAGAAATAATTCAGTGCTGAAAGTAAAAAATATAAATTAGATATTTTTAAAATATTTTTAGATTTGTAAATCAATTATTTTGGGTTTATATCCTGTTATTAATTTTTGAGTACCAACTCTTATTTAATCATAAGCCTAGCGTATAAATAAAATAACACTACGTTTTCTGGCGTTGAAATAATTTATTTTAAATTTTATTCAATAAAAACTTCAAAAAAAGAAATATTTTCAATAATTAAAAATTTCTATACACAGCTCAAAAATCGTAAAATGTTTTGAAACTTATTTCATGTACGTATTAGGTAATGTTGATATTTGGTGATAATGACAAGAGTCTACCACTATTATTTTTGGATGTATGGCCAAATTTTAAAAAAATCGAATTTATGAAAATTGCCTATATAGATAATTTTAGTAGTTTTTCCATACACTTGGAAAATGTATCGAGGATAAAGAAAAATAACCTATTTTAATTTCCTACCAGATGAAATTTCTGATAAATTTAACAGTGAATATATTAAAACTGGTTGAAACTGTTTAATGATTATTTCTACACGGAAAAGTGATTAAATACTATATCATCACGTTTTTGGGCTAAAATACATCATTATGAAACCTAGATATACTTTGTTTCACTCAGAATTTAAAATAACATTAAGGATATGTCAACCAATTTATTCGGTAAAAAATCATTTACTTTTCAAATAATTTTGTCACATAACATTCCTATAAATTTCCTAAGCTCACTGTCAATGAAATTATGAACAGTATGTACATAACAACGAAAATTCAAAATTTGAACGAGAAAAAATCACTGTCGTAGGTAACACGCCAAAAGATCGTAAGTTACTGACTTATTGAGTTAGTACCGTTTTTGGATTGTTGTACAATTTTGTCAAATCCTTTTTGGTCGATGATCACATTATGTCAAAGCTTGTTAAATCTTATTCTTACCGAAAGTAATATGTAATATTAATATCATGGTATTCATATAAATAATATATTATTATGTTTGAAAACAAGTTTTAGTCGAACACCACTGACGTATAGGTCAGTGCTTTCCGACTTGTTTTGTTCTACACTCTCCTACTAGATTGTAAAAAATCTCACATCTCCCTATACCAATTAAAAATAAAAAAATGGATAACCTTTTTTATCACGATTGTTATCAAAAACAGTGATATGAAATAAATCACAAAATCAAAATAAGTGCATAATGTATTACATAAGTAGTTATACATAATACACTACATAACCTAAAAGGTTAAACTTTAGAAATTTAGACATAATAAACTTGCGAAATTCATTTTTTATTGTTGAAATCCCATCATCTTTATATAACCCCCCCCCCCCCACACCCACCATGTAGTATATAAATTCTTCCGCACTGGGAAACACTGCGCAAGGTAGATCACACGTAACTACAGTACCCAGAACCGTCGTGAAAAACGTCTGTCGGACGTTTTAACTATTATTCACGGTGTACCAACTACCAACAGATCACCAAAAAAGATCACTAAATCTTAAGGATCTTCACAATCAGTGCGATTTTCACCCCGTCGAAAACTGTATGATATTATCACAACGGGTCACGTCTTACGACTTATTGTATAATATTAATAGTTCGGCGAGGGACATGTTAAGCCATATAAGAGGGGGCGTGAAAAAGAAACCACCGGGTTCGAAGGTTATTTTTTAGAGCTTTTTGAAAATTATGTTGATACCGTAAATGCAGACGAAATTGATGAATTAATTATCATTTCTGTTTAACTTAAAGCCTGATTAACAGTATCGGTGGATGTGGTGAGGGGAGGGACGCTGTTTACAACAATTATCTGGCTTCCGCGTTCTATATAACGGATAATGTGTTCACTTAGGGGTTTTCTGTTGACACTATGTTATTACCCAGTGACGAATTTTCCGACATCACAATTAAAATGTACTCCAAACAAATATTAAAAAAAAAAAAAAAATAGGAAAAACACCAAATTACTTATGTCGGTAGTAGTAAAAACCACGTTGATAATATTCCTCTGCCGATTTTTATCCAACCCATTGGGCATTGGCAGACGTGTCTTTTGAGCCTCGAAATCGGGCGTGTTATAAGTGTTTTACTCGTTTAGTCAAAAAGTTCAATTACGAACGGTTAAATCAGTTGTCAACGATTGAAGGAGATTTTGCCTAGGGCTCGAGTGGCGATAGTCTTATCGATACTGTGTTGGCTGAACTAAGAACTCGGCTTTCGTTATTTCTAACAGTTGTTTCATCCCGTTAATCACAAGCCATAAACTACAATGAACATAATACGAATCATCTAATGTGTACACTACGTGTGGGAAATATTGGGCCAGGCGCTCGTGCCGAAAATGTAATCTATAACGTACAACAGCCGTGGACATGATTCGTTAGAAAAAATTCGTCGCCGAACTAGACCTAAAAACTTCACTCGTCTAACCATAGATAGTTTTCCGTTTGGTCGGTGTGAGAACAAAATTACTGCTGCTCGAAAAACCGAAAAAAAACACATATCGTCACGTGCTTATACGTTCGAAGAGATACGACAAACACCGACCGAATATTTCGGTCGAATTTGATTTCATATAATTTGTTTGTCACGTTGTCTCGGTCGGAGTTCAGCACTGTCTCTCTGCGTCCCTGTGTTCGATGCGCACGTACTGCCGTTGCAAAGGGGCGATAACGTATTCCGGCCGTGAGACGACTCCGCCATTCGAATCCTCGTTAATTCACTACCAGGTCAGGCGATAATTAACGTATGAAATGCATGCACCCGAACAAGACGGACTGTCAGCCGGTGATGGACCCAAAGGGGGTAATAAAGTAAACACCCCCCGCGTCGTGAGCTATTTATTAGCAGGTGCTAGTGTAGTACTGTCCAATCGAATAAGACTAAATTTAGCACTGGGCACATTTCGATCACTCCCTCCCTTGAATACTAGAATAATTTATGGATCCACCGCTACTGTTGGCGTGGGTTCGATCATTAACAGTTAATTAAATAATATTTTCATCAAACATATGTATATAATACAAGAGCACGTACGTTAATTGGTGAGCACGAACGAATAAATTATACGTAATACCAAATTAACGATTGTATTGAACGAAACGAAACCGGAATCGATTACGTCTTCTCACACACGCCTGGTATATGATTTCAGTTAAAAAAGATTAAACAAAAAACACACTTTCAGCAAACACTTTCTTCATAAGCTCTGTCAATACAATACTATTTTAGTCTAAATCATTTTTACATCATGGACAATAGGTTTTTTTGTATAAACCGTATGATTCTATTACACGCGAAATATTTTATTCAAAGCGGTGATCATCACGGAGTCTCAATCGTTATTGAACAATGTTAAATGAATGAGAAATTGACTAAATAATGAAAATAATATATGTATAATGGAAGTTTCAAATAATTTTAAATACGCTTCTAAGTTAATCGAAACAGTAATTTTTTTAATTACTTTTAAGCATACAGTTATGTTACCTCACCAATTACAATTATGGATAAAAAATAAATTAATTTCAATTACAAGTATATTATACAGTAAAGCCAGTTCTCAAAATAAAAGTGATTATGATTTTAATGGTAGATTCGGATGTGATAAATAATTTCATACTTTGATAAAATATTTTATTCGAGTACCTTCCAATATTCACGTTTTCATACACTTTTATGTATGTATACGTAGCGTATATTTCAAATACGTTTTAAATTCGTGAATTTATTTTTGTTTTTTTTTAACAATCACTACGAAAGAAAAATATTAATTCATTTTTACTACTGTAATTTCACAAGTACGATTCGACGAGGTACAAACGAATATACGTCGGTACACCATTAATACTTGTCTTTGGTTTTGCTCAACACTATTCATTTCGGTAATCTATTAGAGTGGAAATGCAGTTAAATGCAAGTTTATAGAACACATAAACTTAGATCGAGGCTAACAAACGGCATTCAAGAAATTTCCAAAGACCGTATTATAATGCACACTGTGCCGATTGTGTTAAGTCGGAATCGATTTCTGTGGTCGTACACAGCTCGGTGTATACCTGTATTTGTTTACTGACTTATCAACTCATGACGTCTGTAGTACACACAAAATTTGAATATCTCGTATTAATTGAATATGGTAAATTTATCACGGAAACGGTGTTTTTTTTGGACGTTCGCGACGCACGAAAAAGTCGATTAATTCAGTTGAAAAACATTTGCGATTCGAAGATGTCATAAATCCGACCGGGCCGGTCGAAATAAATATTCGTCAGTAACTTACTGCAGTGATCGTCACCAGACGAATTAAACTAATTGGCACTAGAGTAAAACATGCGTTATCCATGCGGTATTCACGGTTTAAATGTGGTGCACTTTTTCATACTCAACAGGATGTGAATAGATATCACGTCAAAATAATATCCGCGGTATTTTCTCTGTTGTCATTTAAATATTGCTCTACTCTGGCTCCTTCTACCACACCATTTCCACTCGGAGTGACGTCCACATACGTGCGCGTATTCACTAAAAAACATCCCGCTATAACCCCGTGAAAAGACATCGGAAGTGGCGTCATAGTAGTTTAAATAACTAAAAAACCAAAATTCACAATATATAATATATATATATATATATATGTACTACTGTTAAACGCTTTGAGTTCTATAACATATTTCGACGGTACTCAGGTGTAAAACACATTGTGTTTATAAATAAAAATACGAGCGCCGATAATGGACCTCAAACCCTATTAACGTCACGACATAAACATATCGATTGTTTGTATACAGAATTATTTTTTCGATTTTAATTAATATATCATGGCAGTTTATCGTCGTGAATATTCTAGGTAAAAAATGAATACGTTTTTATGGTTAACTTTACTTTACTTTTGTGAGAATTGATTTCGTGTTTTTTTTCTCTCTAATGTTGGTCGCAATCACAATCTCAAACGCAACGATATTTGTGTGCATTATTGTATTAATTACATTTTACTTAAGAAAAAAAAATCCAAACATTTTCATCCTATTGAAGTGCTTGCAAAAAATGTATGGTTAACTGAACTTCACAGGAATTTGGATTAATTTGAAATATTTTTCATGAAAAAATAAAACACCGGTTCGTTTCATTTTTCGACGACACTTAAAAATGAACGTGTTGAAAACATTTTTACGACATTTTATATTATTATTATTATTATTATTATAATTATTGTATTTTTTTTCGTTTCTTTATTATTATTTTTTTATTATTATTATTGATTTTGCACTAATTGTATTGTATTAGACCCCTTTAGGGACGTAATTTTAAAAAATTGTTCAAAATAATAACCTGTAGCTATATTTTAAATGATTTGAACAAAATAAAAAATCGTTTCATACAAAATTAACATTAAAACACTTGAAACGTTTTTAGAAACTTGATTTAATGCTCATCAGCTATCACAGTAATAATTCGAAAAAAAATATTTTTCCACGATATAAAGATGTCGCTTTTATATGTAGGTTCACTGCGTTCGCAGACTTTCGTAATGGGAACATCTTAAAGTTCCGATCGAGTGTACTCAACCACAACTAGCAATTATTATTTGAATGAACAATAAACTTTTAGTACTTTCTTATAAATTAAACTAGAAATAATGGCATTAAAGCTGGTTATACACGTCAGTAAGTAACATAATAGAGCGCAAAACAATGATTGAGCGATGCTGTAGTCGGTTATTGAACTAATCCCGTTCGCCTTCGCTCCTGCAAAAAGACTTAAAATTTTCCGTCAGCCGGGTCTCGTTTCCATTGGAGATGATTAAAAAATAAAATAAACTTATACCACTTCTAGTCGGGCCTTATAAATTATCCTCGGCAAGAGCTCTTTTTGATTTCAAATCTCCAAAAGAGCGGCATCGTCGAATTCAATAGGAACTCCTGAACACATTATTAATACTGTTGAAAATCGTTTTTAAAAACGAAAATAAAAGGAATTGAACATTGTGCGCGTTTGCGTCGGTGAATTTTATACGAACGCCGAGTGTCAAGTTTAAAAGTAATGACGTGAAGTCGCTTAAAACAATCACATTACACAATATTATGTTCGCATTACGAAAATGTATACATATGACATTGAGTATAATTTATCATCGTGTCTGTTAGTATTTTGCTCAGACGAATAATTAAAATATCGATCGATCAAAATTGAAAGAAAAAACACCACTATTTTACAAATAATAATATATAAACAGCAGTTCGCCAGGGTCCACAGAAACAAGAATATGTCACCGTGCAAATCTCGAAAAAAAAATCCTATCAACTATACCTACACACACACACACACACACACACACACACACACACACACACACACACACACACACACACACACACACACACACACACACACACACACACACACACACACACACACACACACAACATGAATTTCCGCGTCACGCTCGTCTTTTAAACCGGATAATTATTATATGGTTACCGTACTGCTGATATAATATGTATATGCCACGAGCGCGTTAGTTAATGGAATACCGTGAGATTAAAATTTTGTACCACGAGAATCTCAGTCGAACAAATGTGAAGCTGTGCGTGAACCGAATTGTGTACATGACCGCGTGGGCGGGTGTAGGATACTATGTGCGAATATACGACAACGACGGACGCGCCGCGTGGGTCACACTGTAGCATTGAATAAATTCGCATCATTAAATTGCCGTTGTCTTGGACGAGGATTTGAAGAAAAAAAATTGCGATTCGTTCGTAATCAGCCGTAAAGCTGCGCGTGAGGCGTGAAAATCTAGACGAGAAGTTTTTTTTGGGTATTAGTCGAACACATCCGGATTTTGTCGATTTTTACAAAAACCTAATTCATCAACGGTGGCTGTTTACTTTAATAATATTATTACTATGTATACATACATACATATATACATACATAAGTGTGTGTGTGTGTATTGCACATAGAATCGAAAGTGCCTAACCTGCAAAACTTAAATTTTGTTTTATGAGAAAAAACGTAGTAAAATCATATTATATTTTAAAACTAATAAGGCTCAGCGTCGAAAAAAATTTCTGGAAAGTCGGAGTACATAATTTGTTTCGGCATCGATATTAAATTTGTTATTTTCAATGTCAAAATGGTCTTTAAGTTGATCCATTTTGTATAAATAGTTTTAAAGGTACGAATTTATACATACTGAAGAGATATAATAATTTTTTTAGAATGGATTTAATATCTGTAGTGTACCAATACAAATATTTGGTATATTATATAATATATTATACGTGTATGCTTCATCAAATCAATAAAAAATAAAAATGAATTTTACCAGTAAAACTGAAAAATAAATTTTCTTAAGATTCAAACAATACTAGAAAACTTATAAAAAATGTGTGTATATTTTAATTTTTAAACACTTTTGCTTATATCGTCCGAAAAGAACTTTGGTTATCTTAAGAAACCTATAGCGTTTTCGAACAATATGAACTGTTTTTGAATAACCTTATATATTTTAATAAACAGTTTTATATTAATATTTACATGCTAATCCATTTAGATAATTAATTGAATATAAATATGTTGAATCTTTCGATTATAATCATATTATTATACATTCTACACTCGACAATCAATAATTAAAACTGTGTGGTATGTACTAAGAATATATTATGCTATTGTTTAGTTGATTGATTACAATTATTCCAATCATAAAGGTATTAAAATAATTGTCATTTTCCTTTAATAAATAAATATAGACTGTTTTACTTAATTAAGTCATGGTTTTGAATATATTATGATAATACGGTCCAGTAATGCACTATTCATATTAAAATTTTTACAGAATATCTAATGCAAAGTACTGTAACGTTGGAAATCTTCGTAATTAAAATAGGATTAGCCCGAGTGGACAACTTTTTCTTATTCGAAGTCAAAGCCCTATGATCAATTAGGAAAATCTTTTTTTTTCAATTGAATTTCCCGAACGTTTCCCTTCTTAGTACCGTCTGTGCGTGTTGTCAATTCTAAGACCCATAGAATTGTTCTTTCTGAGATTTATACTACTTCAATTCGGCCTACAATTATTTCCCATGGTTTTTCAAAATATTTATATAACTACGTAATCAACATTTTTTTCAACTATAATTTGTACAATCTGTATTATACACAAACGTACAAAAATTAAAAAAAAAAAAAAAAAAAAAAAAATACGAATTTGGCATTAAAAAGTTTGAGGTGAAGAAATCACCAACCTATTGGTATTTATATGTTGATATTTATTTTAAAACATAATTTTAAAATATTTTTTTTTCTCATAGAAGCTACAACATTTCAAATTTAATACAATTTTAAAACATAAATAAGTAGCAATATATATTGTGTGTATATAAATTAATACAAAATAATAGATCTAAAATATTTTTGCATATATATGTTGTTTGAAGTAGAAGATAGATTTAGTTTGGACTTGAATGTTTTTATCGATACAATAAAAATGAAAACAATAAATAAATACTGAAGTCTACATCGTATTCATAAAGTCGATCGTTTCGATTTTAATTACTCAATTTAAACTATGTTATTCAAAATTGATCAAATATCCAATCATTTCAATGGTTTTGTTTTCATTAAAAAAGTTAAAAGCCCATTTTTGTATCGAATTCAAAAATAATGATAATAAATTCAATTTTATGAAACTGAATTAATATAAAAATTATTTTAGATCATCAAAAAAATTTTATTGTTTATTTTTTATTTTTTATTTAAGACATAAATACTATTCAAAAGTTTTCAAATTTGAGATGTTGTACTGCATTCAAATGATATGATAAGATCCTTGAAAAAGTTTTCCTTTGTTTACGATTATTATAATCGTACAAAGCTTAGTAAATTCATTTTTCAAGCATACTGACTACACTTTACCATGAAATTATTTTATCGTAATAAATTAGTTTTAATTAGGATGTTTTTAATCACTTAAAAAAATATTAATGTCAAATAAAAAAATTTTAATTCAGTTTTATGCTGAACAATAGATAACTTTATTTAGATGATAGTGGTGGCTTTTCACCATTCACCGTTCGCTCCATTCATAAGATATTGGATAGTGAGAGAATAGTACTTTTAATCAATCATTATTAAAGTAAGTCATTTCCAGATTCCAGGAAAATCGTTTTATATTATTTTTAATTTTAAAGTCATTGCAATCGAAAAAATGCTTTTGAATAAAGTCCAGTTAGGTAAATTTTTTATACATTTTTTAGAAAATACACTTATACATGCTTTTGCGATTTTCATGACTTAGGTAGACACAATTTCTAATATGAAGAATTGTTAAACGAAAATTTAATATTTTTACATCTCATTACTTATCATCAATAGTGAAAACCATACAAATATGTTAAATGATAAGCTAATAACTAATGATGTGTTTTTTTTTTTTTAGTATGTAGATATTTTTATAACATTTCGCAAAGGTATAAAGTAAAATAATAAACAATGAATTTGAATTCAATTTAATTTAAAATAACCTCAGGGCACTCTATACCTATTTTAAAAATGGAAAAAATATAATCGAATATACATTTTTGGATCAACAACTTTTTCACCATAAGAGCAATAAATCCTTAATCGTCTGTAAACACACGTTTTATTCAAATAACAAATATTGCATTGTTGTTACTCATTTCCATATGACAATACACACAATACAATGATTCTGCCTATACAAAAGGCTTACAGTTTATAAAAATCATTTTTTTAACGTTTTCATGGTGGTTTATTGTGTTGTTGTTATTGATAAATTGAGACAAAGTGATTTAAATAATAAATTATTTAAAAATTAAAAATTACTTTTTAAATATTAACTGAAAATACCAAAAAATACATTGTACTTCTAATTTCAAAAGCAGAAATCAAAATAATTTATGGACACATCGACAATAAATGAATAACCAAAAATATGCTTTTAAAATCAAATTAAACTGTGTAAACGTATTCGAGTATAATAAGCAACTTGTATCATAAAACATCTACAGTGAGACATTTTGAAAATACTAATTAATATGATTGAATATGACAAACATTTAACAAAATACCGATATCATCGTTTTTTTTAGAAAAATTGAAGTTTCTAATAGTTGTTAAAAAAATAGGTTGTTCTATATGATATCTAATGTATTAATGTGTATATATATATATATATATATATATATATATATATATGATATATCAATAGTAATTGTACAATAAGTTAATCAAAAATTGTAAAAGTAACAATCAACGTGATGAAATACTAAATATAAACTAAGAACGAAATAAAAAAAAATTCTCATGAAATCGTAAATTTTTCATTTAAAGTAACCGTAGCAGCGGAAATTTAATAATGCCAACGCTAAGCGTATTACTTCTTTTTAATATAACGCACCACGATTCCAATTTATCAGCTGAAGCTTGGTTAGCTGAAATAATTTTAGAATTTCATATAAATGTACTAAAACATAATAAAAAAACTCATTCTCAAAAGACTAGTGTAGATATTCATAGAATTTGAAAAATAAGGTTCTCGCGTTTTTCAGAAGAATTATATATGTTGTGTTCCTATATTTAAAAAAATACTATAAAAAACATTAAAAGACACAATAAACGTTTAAAAAAATTATTTCAAATCATAAATACTACAACTTAAGTTTGTACTCAAACAATACATTTGAAACAACTTAAACATTTAGTTGTGAGAAAAATGTAACGATATATTAGTAAATAAAATGTGCATACTTAAAAACTATGTTATTGAAAAACATGTATTTTACCATAAAATGTCTAGTAGTATTTTACTAATAGGTAAAAATGCAAAATTATTTTGTTAATGATGAACTTCAATAAATTTTTCAAGCATAAATCTTAAGTATACACGTCGACTTTGAAAAATGAACATCACTGCGTAATTATTGCGTATTGCGGAGTTTATCTCGGTTATCTAAGTAAAACGGGGAGACGAAAACGCTAATCGTACTAAACGGTAGCGAATCCGGTCGAAATAATCTATAGTAAACGAAAACATGGGTGTAAAGTATGAAATACGGTGAACAGCTAACTACCTGTCGAATAAGACCAGTTTACGGAACGATTTCCAAACAAGCGGACGAGGGCGGTGGCGGCGGTGGCACTTCGCACAGACGTAGTGTTACAATTATTTCGGACGTGCACGGTTTTCGTATACGCACGCCGTAACGTCACACCCCTAGCTGCTCTTAAAAGTGGTCGGGAATAGTCGCGCTCGGGGCAACAAAAATACGGCAACAAAAATACGGGAAACTAATATTAAAATCACCAAATCCCCGGGCATAACGTTGTTATAACTATATCGTACGTCACGATGTTATTGTTGTGTGGAGTCGCGCGCACGACTTAGCGTACGACGCGCGAAAAGGGTGAACAAATCGAAACATAGGCTCAGGTAACATGCGTGCTCGTGATTCGCGATGCCAAACGGTCCATTTTCTCTACTCTCTTTGCATTGTTTATCACAAAATTACTTCTACTACTACTACTTTGATTAATACTACTACTACTACTACTACTACTACGACAACTACTACTATTATTACTACTACTTTGACCACAACTGACTTATACCGATATCGTTCCTACCGCCAAGACCAAAATCACAACGGCTGATTCGACAACGACGAACGCCTAGAAGAGCAAACGCGTCTCGGCGGCACGTGGCGAGAAACCGCGGCGGCGGTCGCACCGAACGGCCGTTTAAAAATTCAAAAATTTTCGCTCTGCGTGAGTAATCGGCATACGCAGTCGCAACTAATTTACTTGCACGCGTCTAAGCGATCGCCGGCGTCTCGTATTTACGGCGTGCACACGTACACTAACGCTTCGCGACGTATATTCGACGTGTCCGTTGTGATAACACGATAGCAAAAATTTCGCGTAAT
This sequence comes from Therioaphis trifolii, assembly GCA_027580255.1. Lineage (NCBI taxonomy): Eukaryota > Metazoa > Arthropoda > Insecta > Hemiptera > Aphididae > Therioaphis > Therioaphis trifolii. Next base: position 72,670,884 of record CM050405.1, read on the forward strand.
TCGTACTTATTTTATTTTTTCATACTATTATTTGCATTGTTTTTTAGCGTTTTGTATTTTCGCAAAACGACTGAAGCGAGTTCCCATCGTACACGACGCCACCCCGAGCACGGCGCTCGTCGTGTGTGTGTGTACGACATTAAAATTTCATACTCGCCTCGAGCCGTTGTATCGTCCGACGTACGCGAGAGGAGACCACGCGACCCCGGAGGAGAGAACCCGTTGGCGCGCGATGACCGCGCCACGTAACCGGCGTCGCGCGTGGCATGCACACACATACACGTAAACGTACGCACAAAGGGGCACACGGATCACTACTACGACAAATCTACGGCTATCATCGCTACCGCAAAACTACGAGGGCGAGTGTTGTCGTTACCGTTACTAAACGAAAAAGCTACCGTCTACCACGACTGTGACAATCTCGAGAGTATCGCGGCACACCACGTTTCTGACATAAAAACGTGACTGTGTAAGCACGATACGCGTGTGGGAAGTTTAAGAGAGAGAGTGAGAGAAAGAGAGAGACAGTTGACGTTTAGGCTCCGACGGGCGGAGCTGCGTCGTGGTAAAAAAAAAAAAACAATAAAATGAAATACGTACAACATATATAAAAATTAGGTATTATTTATTTATCGTATTTTTTTTTTTTTTTTTGTCTACTCACAGTGTTTGTTCTTCTCGGCGGCCACGCCGTCCGCCAGCATGCCGACGGCCAACACGACGGCCACGAGCGCCAAGAACGCGCCGGGCCACCGCGGCGGCGGTGGACCGGGTCCCCGGTCGGGCGGCCGCATGGCCCCGGGGACGGTTTCCTGTCGACGGCGAGAGAGAGGCTACGGGTCTGGCGCGAGTGCGTGTGAAACTCGACGAAGACGACCGAGACCGGGTGACAGGGGCCGAGACAGGGGAGCTCGGCAAAAAGACGCGTGGCACGTCCGGAGACACCGACACCACCAGCCACCACCGACCGGTGGCAGACGACGGCGGCGGCGGTTGCGGAAGCGGTGACGACGACGCGAAGCGTCCGCGAGTCGACTGGCCGGTCGGATGACAGGCCGCGACGCCGACGGCCCGAGAACGCCGGTGCCGCGGTCTGGCCGTGGCGCGCGCACATCGCGTCACGCGGCGGCGGCGGCGGTGGCGGCCGAAAAAAAAACTCGCCCCGCACTCCGCGCACCGCCCGCCCACCCGACCGCCCGCCCGCACCGCGCCCGACGCGGAAAAGCGCGCGCGTCCGCCGGGGCGCTCTGGCGTTTAGTTTAATGATGCGAAATGCCGCCGCCGCCGCACCACCGACACCCCTTTCCCCCCGTCGCCCCGCCGCCCATGGGTCATATTGATCAGCGGACCGGCGCGCGGAGCGCCGGGCCCACTGCGCGCCGCCGCGGCAGCAACAGCAGTTGTAGGTGACGCCCGCCCCGCCTCCCCCACCGCGGACGGTCGTGCGCATGCGCCCCCGGTGACGTGGCCGCCGCGGCTTTGCGCGCGTTTTCCTTTTTTTCTTCCGCGTCTTTTCACCAGTAGCGCGAACGCGCGCGCTGTAGCTCGACCTCGTACACACGGCACCGTCCCGATCCCCCGAACACCACCCTAACCGCAACCCCTCTTCACACACACACACACACACAGTGGGGATGTGAAATGACTATTGTGCGCGTACGGTTTTCGGGGGAGGAAAAAAACAACCCTTTTCGGTCTTTGACGAGTCTCCCTCGCCCCCAAGTCGATCGGACTTCCTGCACGGCGGCGTGGCCCCGCGTGCGTGCACGACGTATAAATACTGTTTTTTTTTTATTTAAAAATGATTTACGATTTACGCGTTCGGACGATCGACTGTCGCCGCGTGTTATGCCACGCGAGCGGCGAACGCGTCTCAGGGACGGGACGCAAATACGTTGACGGCCGCGTGGACGATGTCCGATCGATAAATATCGTTTATTTTTTGTTTTCCGTGGCGGGAGGCATTGACGAAACGTAAAAAACGAAAAACCGTCTCGACGTCACGAGGACCGGTCGCGTCTACGAGACCACGATAACCGTCATGCCCGGCGGCGGTAACACATCGAGAAACGGGTCGACCGAGAGAGCCACGGCACGGCGGGCAGCGGCCGCACGGGGACGACCGCGCGTTCGAAACGCCGGCCGGCGACCGTGACAAAACGCTTTATCGCGATAACGGGCGATAATTACATAGCATGTGTAATAACGTCGACGCCGTTGATGTCTTTTGTCCGGTGACGGTTTTACCGCGCCGCGCGGAAGTTTATTGTTTGGACGGTCCGCGCGGGAAACGCGTCGTCAGTCACCGTTTTGTCAGACCCTTTGCGCGCGCGGTCCACTCGCATTTCCGCGACCTCATCGATTGTCCGACTCGCCGCATTCGTGTCCGATATCGATTGTGCAGCAGTACACCTCACACGACACACGCATACCTACACACACACACACACACACACACACACACACACACACACACACACACACACACACACACACACACACACACACACACACACACACACACACACACACACACACACACACACACGTCATACACATGCACACGCACGTTGATTGGGTGCCAAGATATTTGGAAACAATAATTGTTATATTTTAAATCTCGTATTAATTATTAAAATAAGTATTAGTCAGATGAAAATATTGAAGCCGCCCAGGCACAAATATTTTGATTATGTCGTTAGTAATTTTATTAAACTCTTCGGCTATTTTTTTATTTTACAGTCACGCGTTAATTTTTTTTTTTTGACATTTTATGTCTTTTCTTTGGCACATAGAATCGAAAAGCGTTACCGAAGAAACATTATCCAAGAAGCGTTACCCATACGACCACTCCGCTACACCACGCTCCATACTTTCATCACGATTGTGCATATATATATATATATATATATATATATATATATATATATATATATATATATATATATATATATATATATATATATATATTATTATTATTATATATAAACTCGTATATAAGGTAGAACATTGATTTAAGTTTAAAGCAAATTAATTTAATACAAAATAATCAAGTTTTTTATACACAGAAGTGCAAAAAAAATTACATACCTGATTAAATTACATATCATCGCGTAATCTACAATTGTAGAACATACAAGTTAATCGCTTGAAAAATAGAAATACACTAAAAGATAAAGTCCAAAATCATAACAATTATCAATAACATTATGTAACATAAATAGGTAATATAATTGCCAGTGCGATAAATTAATTCCAAAACCGTCTAAAATTAAATTTGTTATCGCTGTACTACAATAGTAGGTAGAACGCGCGACTGATGCAGGGTTAAATATAAGGTTTTAGTGAGATTTTCCGATGCTAGTCGTGCACTCGTGCATTCGACGACGTTCGAGAGAAGCGTCGTGAAATCCAAGGAGTGTATGGACAATGTCGCCGGACAACCATAGATAATACATAATATATTATCTATGCGGACAACCGACGTTGTTTTCGTTTTTATTTGTTTTCTTTTCGTAGATTTGATAACCTCTTTGGCATTTATAGATATTCGCATAGACTATAACTATGTAACTTATAGGTCTATGGGTACTCGTTATTTATACCGCCTTACAATCAGTCCTTGACAAATTGTGGTTCGAGATAGACGGCTGTCCGGCACCTATCATCGTGTTACTTCCTTCGCTCGAGTGTTAGTTTCTCTAATCGTACATTGTTAGGTTAGGGAGCGAAGACGGGTAAGTTCTTAAATTACGTAATTTAATAATCAACCAAATCGCCGCCCGTCGACCGATCGAAAGTGAACTTAATAATAATTATAATAAAAAGTAATAATTGTATATTGAATTGTGTCAATTTTTTTGTGTCCGTGTCTATGTCTGTACTAAAAGACATAAAATGTGTTACTTCATTGCAAACTTGTATGCAATATGTTTCTTTTATACTAGATAGCCGACTTCAGTATTTGCATTGAGTATCGCTGCCATTTGCAGATGGGTCAATGTTTACAAATATCGGTTATCACATTTTTTTTTTGTTTTGAAACTTTTGGTTATTGAATATATTTTACTATGCATACGGTTTTTTTTTTTTTTTTTCTTTTATAGTAAGTACGATTTTGTATTTCGTGTAAAATATAAACGATTTAGCGTCACGAGTGCTTGATCAGAAAAGCGCACAGCTGCGGAATCCGGATTTACGCATAAAATTACGCGACTTATAACCGGCATATGATTATGTAGGTATAATCGTTCGATACAGATACGGGCTGACGATTCGTTGAACAATCTGATGCACGATTTAGATCACGGGTCTTTAACCCATGGCCCGAGAACACGTTTAAGCATATTATTTTCGGATTCGAATTACTGTATTTTACTGAACATTAAGGGACGATATTCACAATAATTTGTGAATAAAAATAATTTATCTTACAGCCGTAAAAATTGATATAGAATGAGTTTTGCATTAATGATCGTAAAAATAATAAAAATTGATAACTTTTTTTATGGTATTATCGCCATGTATACGTAAACTGTGTACGACGCCAGCGAATTTTTTCAACTATAATAAGTGACCCGGCCTTTCAAAAAGGTCGAAGACCCCGGTGAAACGACATGTAGATAATTGAAAAAACTATGTATATTTGTTATATGTAATACGGTTTGATAGGTAGGACATGCCATATCGTTTTATCGTTAGTACATTATAATTATTTCTATGTATATCTTTTCTATTACTTTATTTTATTAGTCTGTATATTCGCATTAATTTATAATCAAACCTATCGCTTTTTGTATGCCCTATCAACAAGACGTCGTAATTAATTTTTCTGTACAAATGTTTATTTAGTTTTTATAAACACTCCTTCATAACCGTTAAGAGGTCATTTTCGGTGATGAGATGAAACATTTATAATTACTTATGTGTTATATTTTATACTGTAGTTGATACTTTCAATCAAATATTCAGCGTTTTGTATTCATAATATAAGTTTTTTTTTTTTTGGTAATCACCTCTTAGCCAACAAATGTATATATGTATATATGTATATTATTATTATTATTAATGCGCGATCGGAATTCGTAACGATATTTAAATACTTATGCCCATAGGGACGGTACAATATTGAGGACTCTAAAACGATATTACACCTTTTATTTTCTAGTAAAAAGTCTGTATTGCACGATTTGTTCGAGTGATGATAGGCAAAACGTATTCACTCAACGGTCAGCACACTGTGACTCATCGGGCCGTTTAAAATTTTCGATTACCCATTAGTTAATGGTTCGATGGTTAAGTGCGGTGCACCCCCCCCCCTTGATAATTTTGCTCGCAACGCCCATGCGCACGCGTGCATGCAGTCACATTTTCGGGTTACTGTCGTCACTAAAAATTACGTCGTACACGCGGCGCACGTTTGAGTACCGATTTTGGAGTGCGTACGCCATCGATCACGACATGGACGCGCGCCCGCGGTGCCTACACCCTAAAGAAGCGAATAAATCGACGGTAGTTATTTTACAACGGTTTTGCCACTCTGCAAAAATACAAATTTCCACTCCGCGTACGTCATGTTCACAAATAGTACACTTATATTTCTATTCGTGTTCAAAATATCAAGTCGTTAATTTGATAAATATTATTGATGCATTTCGTACACAAAACACTTTTCTATCTCGTTGGAGCAATTTGTCTACGATCGTTTAATGATAACACGAGAATAGTATTACGAAATTAGTGTTATTAATTTGTGCATTACGCTAGGGTCGTTATCTAAAATGTACGTACTTCGCCCCGTGGGGTATTCTTCGCTCCTCGGACGGTAAAGATACCTTTCAAATATGTAAAAAAAAAATAATAATAATAAGTCTGAGATATAGAATAGCTAAATGAAAATTTTCAGAAAATTATAATTATCCAAAAAATTGTAACAAAAAAAAAAAAATAATAATAATAATAATAAATAAATAAATAAATAAATAATAAACATTATTGTTAAAACCATTAGATCCTTTGTTTCACCCAGAATCTAAAAAAATAGTTCCGTGTATTAATAAAATATTAGTTGAGAATATTTATCGAAAGATATTAACAAAATTGAATTATATCTAGTATACTAGTTACTTAAAAAAATGTAAAACTAATTTTTTTTGTAATTTGAAATTGCTTCTCAGTTCTGTATATTCAGATATATTTAATAAGTCATGCGATTTCAGTAGTGTTACGAATTTGTCTCTGAGACTTTTATTTATTTTTTTTTTCATCGCGGTTTCACCCGCCTAAGGTTCAATTTTTGATGCGAGTCGATGTGATGGAAAGTGACATTTTTCCGTCCAGTGAGCGGAGAAGACTACTTTTCAGCCCGTCGCGATGGATGAAAAAATAACCGTCCAAAGACGATTAATATACGTTTTGTCTTATACGTCAAATACTAGTAGGTGTATTTCTCATGTACTGTTCTCGTCGAGGCATTACTAAAAGATGGATTTTGGTGTATCTAATCGCTGACAACGGCAAGAACAGTTCGTGGAGTAGTGTTAGACACGGACAATTTATACTGCACGTAAACCCTTTGTCACGTTATAGACCTTCTTTACAAGACGTATCAATTTACTTTAGATTCCGAACGAAACGAAGGATCTATTGGTTTTAAAATGATATTAATTTTTTTTCTCGTTTTTTTTTTCTAGAGACAATTTTACGTGCACTAATCTTTGTCAAAATTTACGAAGTCTCTATAGACGAAAAATTAAATGTACACGGAACATTGAATGGGTGATATTTTTTTCTATTCATAATAATTGTTAAAACACTAAAATGTGTGGTAAACGAGAAACAAGGTTTTCATGAAATTAATTTTAATTGTTATCACTTCAAAAGTATAAGCATTAAGATTTTGAAATTTTTCCGATATCAACAAAACCTTTTTATATATTTTATAAAAGTTCGTAAAAATTTACTAAAAAAATTAAGGTATATATACCTTTGAAGCAATATATAGCATTTTGAAAACACCTCATTTTTGAAAGTTTTTTTATACAATATTCAATTATTGATATTATAAAACTTGAAATTCGTATATGATTTTACTCATGTAGGTACTACATGTAGGTAATACCTACTAGGTATTAAGTAACGATGCTGAACAAGTTTTAAAAAATCCTTAATTAAGATTTTTTTTTTCTAAAGCATTTGTATTTTACCGTTTTCACTCGCTTTTTCGGTTACTTTTCCCCATCAATGCTTTTAAAACTATTCAGAGGAGAGAAAAACGACATGTTTAAGGTACGATCTACCTACGATTTTCGATCTACTGAGTTTCTGAATGAAATATTTGGACCACTCTTACTACTTGAAAAAGTGTTTACAGAAAAATAGAAATTACATCATTATAAAGTCAATATATCTTTCTCTTCACTCGGAATTTAAAATGATATACCATGAGAATAGATAATAATCAGTACTCTACGATAATGCTTTCAATCCAGCACATTTTATCTTGGTTATCAAATAGTTCAATGGTACTTTTCAAACATTAGGCGTCACATGGCAAACGAATTAAAAAGGCCGCTAAAATAATGCTCCAGGTAACAGTGACGGATATATTGAATTTTAAAGAAACGATAAGTTATTACTTTAGACTAGCGATTCAGAGCTAAGCTTCAGTTAAATTGTACCGTTTTTATATTTAATTATTTTTTAATTTATCTAATGGTTGGTAGTTTTTTTTTAATTCTTGTAAATTTTATTTTTTGGAGAAACACTTTTTCACTATTTTTAGATTAGTATATAAATAAATTAAATTACATCTTCAAGTCTTAATTCAACACTAAAAATGACATCACAAATACGTTTTCTAACAAAAACGTTTTTTCAAAGATCTAAGTTTAACACAAAAGTAGTCTAATTATTTTGAAGCTTTTGTCAAAATAATAAAGTATATTAGCAGTATATGCTGAAAATTTAATGTTTTTATTCACTTTACTATACGAATTTTAATACGTTATAGTATTATACCGTTTTTATTTAATATTTTGCAGGTTTTTATAATTGGAAAAAGTATTCATAAGAAAGAAAAATTAACCTTTAAATTACTTTCTATATATCTATATATTTAATCTATAAAGTCGCATGATAAAACTTTTGAACATAATACAAATAAAAAAGAAACAAGTATCCTCGGAAAACCGATTGATCTTCATTTCACCAAAAATCTAAAAAACGTGTCGTCAAATAATTAAATTAACTTGTTTCGAATTAATTATCAGTACCCATAATTAATATTATATTACACACTTTAACTTTGTACAGTATTATGTAAAAAAAAATATACAGAAGCAAATAAATAAATAAATAAATATACACACACACAAATATATATATGTGTGTTTGTGTGTGTGTGTGTGTGTGTGTGTGTGTGTGTGTGTGTGTGTGTGTGTGTGTGTGTGTGTGTGTGTGTGTGTGTGTGTGTGTGTACCTGCTGGGGGGTATTTTTATGCATCAAGTAATATATCCTCGATAACCAAATCATAACTACGCCAATGCGCTAAACGTTTTCCATTTTTAATGTATAGGAAAATTCCCTAGAGCTTCGCACTTATACAAATTATGCTTTCAACCATTTCAGTAAATTAAATTATTTTTGTTGGAAAAAGTACTGTTTGATCAAAATAACCTTTAAAGTTCAATACTTTATTGTACATACCACGATAAGGTAAATACTCGGACTCTATTTATTTCATTTTTTTTATAAATTATTTTTAAATGCACGTATGATTGGGTACTCGTATAATAAAATATATGTATAAATAAACAGATGGAATTGAAATTTTTTTTTCTTGGTAAGTCATTGATTAAACATCAGTAATAAATCCATACATTTATATTATATCAAACGAAGTAAAATAATCTTTTATTTTCGGTTTGATCACCTAAACTGATATTTTACTTAATACATTTTAATATAATAATTTATGTGAATATGTGTAATACTTTTCTTGTTACTATTACATTTTTAAACGTGATATGTGTGTGTGTGTGTGTGTGTGTGTGTGTGTGTGTGTGTATTGTAATAAATAAAAACAATCTAAGTCCAAGTTGTTATGTATTTGTGCCATTAATCAAAATACATTATTGTAATTACAATGTTATAATTGTATTTGATAAATATTATTGTAAAAATAAAATTATGACATTTGTATTTGTAAACGGAGAAATTTGCTATGTACCGTTTAGAACAATATTTATTGGTAAGTACACTTCAATCAAAATTAAGAGTTGGTATTTTTTACAAACCAGAACGTACTCATTATGTACCTGTAGAATATCAATATAACCTACCACTACTATCGTTTATATGTCATATGTACCGATCCATATTAATTACACGTGTGGGTATAACTGTTTAAAAAACAAAAAAACAAATTTTGATGGAAAAAATCAACGAAAAGCGGAGTATACGAAAATTTCCATCACTTCGTTAAATCATTTTTAATCGAATTTTATGAATAGAAAATTATTATATTTGGCATGTGATATCATTTTACGAGAAAACGGGTCACGAATTCACGATATCAAAGAACAGTTATAAACTTATATATGTAAAAACCGTCTACACTCAACGCATTTCCATTTGTTTCTTTATCCTTCTTTGTATTATTCATCATTCGTGAGTGTGTATGGCTTGTTTACAGATAAATGCTTTTTTTTCGTTTGCCATTGTACGATTGCCTACCTTTTGAATTTCTTTTTATTATATAAGCGTCTTCAAGTAATCTTGTGTATTTTTTTTTTTTTTTTTTAAACATAAAACGATTCTTGGAAATGTTTCGTTTCCATCCAAGGTCTGTATTATCCTTTAATTTCGTAAATTATACTTTGTCTACGCTCTTCACCCTTAGTTTTGTTTACTCAGGATTTTCATAAAGCTCCGAGTCGGTTCATGTCCGGCATGTATTTTCATCGTTCTTTTCAAAAACTCTACTTTGGTAATAATCGGACATTATTATTAGTGAGCGTATCAAAAAAGTGTTTTAACTGGTCTGCCGCCACCGAAAACCGTACATCATTCTTGAAACCTCCGATAAAAAAACCACCATTGTTTTTCCCTGCACGTATTTTTTCCTCCCTAAAATATTTCTCGTTGCTCGTGGCGATAATACTGCTGATATAATTCTCGCCTTCCCTTTTGATCATACATTTAATACGCACATTGTGCGTGAACGAGTATACTTATATTCAACGCCTTAGGCTTCGTGTCGATTTTACGTAGATTTCGTTAATCTTAAAAATCATAAAGAGGTACGTACATTATTAAATTTTATTACATTTTCAGCGAATTTTCGTTAATTATCGACAATGAATTATTTTTTTATCCGTGAGATTATACAGAAAAAACGACCTCGTTGATCGCGAAAGTAGATAAAATATTATTCCCTGTCGATTCGAGTTCATTTATGCAACAATTATTTAACGAATACGCATACCGTTACATGATAATACGATTTAAACGAAAAAAAAATAAGTAATTTTGTACTTGTTAAGTACAAAATAAATTTCATAACGTTTATGATGAAATACTCAAAGTTTTTAGTGCATATTTTTGCATATTTGGACATTTTTTGGTTTAAGGGGCATATTTTTGATTATAAAAGCATATTTTAAGCTTTTAGTGCATATTTTGATGGTTTATCGAAAATCAAACACTTTGGTGAATATTTTTCATGAATCAGGGTCAACAATTCGTTATGAACTTGTGAAGACGATAACGATAAATTTTATCTTGAAATAATAATATTGGTCAGTATTTATTATATCTTTTTTTGTATTTTTATTTAAAGAATAGTAGGTATGTGGTACGTTCTCAGCTATTTGCAAATATCAAATAAATGTTGATAATTCAGTGCAGGTCTAGTTTAGGTAAGGTAAATATTTGAGAATAATTCAACAATTATTTTAAAATACCTCTTTTGTTTTATTCGACGCAAAATAAAAATTAAGAAGAATGGGATCCAACATTCAAAAAATATTTCAAATCAATTTGATAAAATAATTCTAGTTAAAACTTATATAGAATAAAAATAAAATTAATTTTTTAAGGGCATATTTTACCGCATATTTTTAATTTTTTGATGCATTAGTGCATATTTGATGATTTTTTAGTGCATGAAAGTCCTTGCTTTAATTATAAATAATTGTCAAAACGTATGGAAATCATCACGTCAAATTATCTCAATCAACTCTTTTCCTCCTTTTGACTTCTGATATTCCGTATCTAGGCTATTACTCTCCACTCTTATTTGTATTCTTATTCGTATTCATACCGCGGCGTGCAGTGGTAAAGACGATAAACATATACCCACTGACGCGCGCGCCGCGGTAAATATCTTGCATTATTTCATATTTTCACACTCGGAACGACGGGGCTTGAAACATATTTGCTATCCGAATGACAGAGGAAAACATATCAATGAGTTTTATAAATATTTATACTGCACCAATGGGTTTCTATTTCGGACTGCAACGCCGCCGTCGTCACGTCGTCGTCGTCCCGCCGCGCGCAGCGTCTATTCGTCGAGCACTCGTTTTAATAGCCGACGCTATTACGCCCGTCATTACGGTCTCGACCGCGTTCGACGACGATTTCGTACCGAGCGACGCACTTTGGTTTGTTTTTCGTCGTCGTAGTTATACTGTCGGATTATTGAAAAAAAAAAAAAAAAAGCACAATAATAATAATAAAATAATTCCGACGAACCTAGGAAAATAAATAAATGACCCGTGCTGTGTTTACTACCCACACACACGACCACGATCGTGCGATTCGCAGGTTGATTTGAGCGTACGTAATGCGCGTTTAAAATATAAACACGTGATCCGGACCCGAAAGGTTTTTTCTGGAAAAATCGTACGGTATAACGACCGCGGCAGCGTCCGGCGACTATGACGCGTTCGAAATAATATAAACCGAGGTTTCACTAGCTCTTTGTCGGACGAAAAACGAATAGGTAGGTTACACTTGTTTTTTTTTCACTGTACCGCACTCTCTGTTTCACGTATGAGATTTTGACGATATCGGCAGCTCCGAACCGGTCAAGTTTGGTGATTCGGCGGGTCTGACGTCACGGGAAGTGCAACGTTCGTTTTTCGCGCTGTTGAAAACGTTTCATTACTCAACTATTACTTTCTTCGCGAATCACCGTCATCGCGTCATTACGCCCAACACATCACCACTATGTGTATATTTTAGACTTGTATAGTTTTATTAGTCTTGTTTCCGTTAAAGCTAAACGACATTTGTCTATTATTTCGAGTTCAACCACTTTCGTTCGCTTCGAATATTTTCTAAAAGAATAACAACAATAATGATATATATATATATATATACAGTGGAATCCGCTTAATTAGAACACCGTTTAAAGGGGAAAATCGCTTAACGGGGACAAATTGACAAAGTCACGAACGAATGTATGCCCTTAAGGCAATTTGGGGACAAACCATCGGTTATAAGGGACAAAAATAAAAGTGTCGAACTAGATATTTTGATCTAACTTATCTATTTTCCTATCAAAACTGTAATTATCTAATAAAATATATATACATATTTATCTTTATATTTTATATACGTCCGTATTTGTATTTTATATGTATAGGTGATGTACGGTATTTATCTAACATATTTTATTTTTGTCGCTTAAATTTTAATCAATCAATTAACAATAAATATGTATGTGAGTATATTAAAATAATCAACTAATTAATGTACGATATAATATGAAATTCTAAATAGCAAGTATTAAGTCTAATGTTCTACTGCTAATAATAATAATAATAATTTTTAAACAATGTATGAATTAAGTAGACAGTATGTTCAATTTTTTTTTCATTTTTTTCATTCGGCTAATCCGGAGAGTCGGATTATGGGGACAGGTAGGTCACTGCCCAATGTGTCCCAATTAAGCGGATTCCACTGTATATGCAGTAGAACCCATTTAAAATGCTCTCGCATAAGATGATTTCCCGGCTAATACGCTCATTTTTAAGAGTCCCTTGATTTTGACAACATTTAACATGTAATTAACGCTGGATAATACGTTCTATGTTCCCGGATAAGACGCTCGTCTTGTCAACGATATTAAATAAACATACATAAAAATACATTGTATATTCATAGTATACATAAGAATTGGAGGATTTTTCGGGATATGCAGAAATTGACAAAGACGTCGCCACTAGTAAAACTAGAAGAATTGACCAGATGATTTTCTGATAAAATTGCACCGGCTGATGTAACTTCTATAGATGAAGAAGGCTAGGAGGTGGAAGAGGAGGATACAAGTGATAAAACACAGATTCTTCCAGTAACAAATGCACTTGATCATGTTAATGACCTAAGAAGATTAATTGTATCTTTTGACAACGCTGAGAGAACGTTACATCATCTTAATACAATTGAAAAATTCCTGTATTCAAAAAACATCAAAAATGTAAAACAAAGAAAGATGGATGAAATTTTTTTAAATCGGTAATATAAAATAATATTTGTAATATAATTGTAAAATTTTAATTTAATTTTTATATTTTCATATGTAATAATTCACTCTGCAAAGTAAATTTGTATGTATATAACATGAGTGTATTGTAAAATATAATAACAAATTGTTGTACCCGCGTAATACGATTTTCCTCTTAAGACGCTATTTTTAAATGGTCCATTGGAGAGCGTCTTAAACGGGTTCAACTGTGTATGTATATATATTTTTTATTTTTTTTATAGTGGTTGAAAATTTATGAAAAAACTTCGCTCAAAAGTATTTTAAACATATATCTACCATAATTTAAGGGTAAGGGCCATCGTCGTCACCCGAATGAATGTAATGTACAAAACATGCTGCCCGCGGGGCACATACTGGCACTTAACTCTTTTTGTTTCGTGACCCGTGACCGCCGTGATCAAAGGAAACTTAAGTGAATTCAAGAACGAAAAATAATATAAGTGGAATAAAACGCAACATTCGTTATATTCGCTTTAGAGAGTGTATTTAGTGTACATATTATATTTTGGTACTTACCCATCTGTTACCGAATAAGCATGGGCTGTATGTGTCATGATCAATTTTGTAACACAAATAAAATCTAACAAATAATTTGATTTTTTCACAAATTACTCAATAATACGTATTGTCGTCTAAGTGAATACAATTGCATACAAATTTATTTTTTTTCGGTAAGTTTTTTTATGCGGCTTCATAAAATTCCAGTTAACACATGCGGCCCCGTTAATACTTAGGTACTTGAAGTTTGAAATTGCTGAATTCTCGTGTGTTTTTGGATAGAACGAATTTCATCAACGTGTAATCACGAGGTAAAATTGACGAGAAATCGACATTTTTTCTTCAAATAATCATATTATCTGTGATGTGTGTATGATTATGAAATGTAGGAAGTCTCTCGAAAAGTAAAATTTTCACTCCTAGAAACAATGTCGCAACCTAAACGGTGTGTAGGTAGTATTTATCTAGACTTTTAATATTCCGTGAATTACTTCGGGCAGTATCTTTACTTAAGATCCTTTTGAACCAGATTGTACAGTATTATTAATTCCAAAACATTGTACGATTTAAGTTGGCTTTTTAAAATTCACTTATACCGTTTTAACGAAAAAAAATAAAAAAATAAACCATAAGTTTTAATTTACTAAAAACGTAGGACCCGTAAAAAAAATAACACGTTACCAGTGACTAAAAACGAGTTTAAATAATTTTATAATAATTTTATCATAAATAAAAAAAAAAACTACGCGGTTGATGTATAAAAAAAATTAAAACACTTCATATTCTATGACATCGCCAAAAAAATATAATACTAATAGTAATAATATCAAAATGTAATTAACAGGGAAATGTCTTTATACCTACACGTATATTAGTGTAAAATATAAAAAAAGGACTTACTCCATTCAATGGGGCATCTTCGGATAAAATAATAGGAACGGACGTATTATATTTTATAGAATCCATAATTATATTACACAAGTGATTTTGAGTAAAGCTTCTGTGTAAAATATACCATTCATGTACTTGACTCTTTTTGGTAAAATTGTCGGTAGGGTTTTTTTTTTATCAAATGTATTTTATAATTTTTTTCTGAATTCAGAAGAAATTTCTTTTGCCAAATTGTTCAAAATATGTCATTTTATGTACATCAAAAGGTTCACAGTGATTGAATGTTCCGATAATTTTTTATGCGCATTTTAATTTGAAAATTGTGAAAACAATCGATTCTGTAATATTCGTATAGTCATTTTCTAAAACGCTTATGTAAAAAAAAGATCTTGGTCGCGATTTTTAAATTTTTTCAGTATCATAAGCAAAGTTTAAGAGTGAGGTTATACTGCATTTCCAGAATTTTTTATCAAATAATAAAAATTTTTTTAAGAAATAATTTTTAAAACATCATTGAATTCCGTAAAAATGTCATAAGAATATAGTTGAAATCTTATAAAAAAACAATTTCCTCTAAGATTTATAGAACATTTTTCGTATTGTCAGATAAGTATATAAGTAAACTCATATTACATTATCAGTTCTTATCGAATACTAAAAACTTTCTTAAAGACAATCTTTAAAAACGAGGTTATTTCAAAGTTCTATTTTCAGCTTAGCAGTTTTAGAATTTTTCGAAACTTTAGTCAGGTACGTAAAAACGTGTTATAACTATATTATGGTGAAAATGTTAAGTTTCTACTAACGTGTATTACTTTTGGAGTCATGAATTAATAGCTAAAATTGATTTAGTAAAAGTGTTATTTACGGCAAATTTTACGATTTTCACTCGATTGTTGGCAGTTTTTCCTAACGTTTGCAAAGGAATATTTAGTAGTGAGAAAAATGAACCATATAAAGTAAAGTATTATCGACATGCGATATCTTCTCTATAGAATTGCTGGATGAAACTTATGGAGAAAATTAAGTTTACCAAAAAGTGTCTCAAAAAATAAATAAAAAAATATAAAAAAATACTCTAATACTCTAAAACCAATAGATTCTTCACTTCACTGAGTATCTAAAATGATTGTTACTTGTAAGTATTACGAGTACATATATGAAATTCAGTTAAAATTCGTATTTACCAAATTTACTGAAAATATTATAGAGCACATTAATCGAATAATATGTAAATCTTTTTCGTTGAACGTTTTGGTATACATTGAAAACGAGTGTCAAGTACTTTTATTTCTGGCTTTATGATTAAATATAAAAAAATTATTTTATGAAAATATATGTAATAAAAAAAAAAAATTTAAAAAAATTACCTGTCTAAAGTAGGTACCATCTAGATGAAATTTCTGATCTGTAGAGTCGCTGAATGAATAATTTGGAGCATTATTACAATCCAAATAGTAAAAATATTAAATATTTTAATATTAAAGCAAATAGTAAATATTATCTACGTAAAACCAAAAAACGTCATTGTGACGTATATTACGTTCTTCATTTTACTCTGAATCTAAAACGTAGAAAACCAATGTTGTATCAATATACGAGTATGTATGGAATAGTTGAAGACCGATATTTTTTCTTTTTTTAAATACAATTATTTTTATACATATCGTTTTAAAATTAATAACAATAACACGATGTTCTATTTACTACTCCAGTGGTCAATTAAAACCAGTACCGGTCTGCCTGATGTGAGGAAAACATTTAAAATCTATCATGATCATTGCGTGGCCTTAATCATTTATCAATACTTTTAAAAAATGAATCAAAAGAAAACTTACTCGGACTCGTGTTGAAATCAACAGAAAAAACGTTTCGTTTTGTAATTGTCAAGCAATAAAATGTCATTAAGGCTTCACTAGAATGTAAAAAACAAACCGTAAAATATTATCATTGATTCGTGACAATTTATCGACGAAATGAATTTTTCTGTTGTTTTTAGTATCACTCATAGGTATGATTTTAATATGAAATGAAATGTATTTCAACGGAATCGCAATAAGCCGACTTTAAATGCAATAATAAGAAACTATATACGAATATTGAAATTCGACTTCTATCTTGATTATGTCTAGTCTCTAAGATTATAATATCTAATGATACGACAATTTGTGTTTTTCTTTGATTTCTTTGAAACAATAATTTCTAACCTTAAAATTACGAATGAAACTTATTTATAACTAACTTGATTTCAACCCAATTAAATCGAGAGGTTTAACATATTGAACGTGAGTAATTACGTGAAATGGTTTATGATTCTTAAGTAGGTACAATTATATATGGCTTATAGCAATACTTATAAATAAGGAATTTTCTTAAATATTTATTAGCTGGAAACTCCTAAAATAATACATTTTGAAAACGTGTGATTTAATATATTTACTGAACGAACATTTTTAAAGGGCATATCTTCAATAATAAATTAATTAATGGCTGTTCGTTCAACAAATAGGAAACATAAATATGAAATCCGATGATTTATTTATCTGTTGATTAAATAGCCTCATTGTTTGCACAATATGTAAACAAATGTAAACCATAAAGGGATATAATATTGTTGATATTTCAAGTTATTGGAGGAAAATGGTTAAAATCAATGATAATTTTGATAATTTACCAAGGTTACTGTACATTTTTTTAATCGCATTAGAGTATATAGTTTTTATCACAAACTCAACAAATTTACTGGAAAGTTATTTCATAATGAGCTGAGAGCAAAGTCTAAAATTGTTACCCGATAAATTTGTTTTGTCGTTCATAAAATCACGATTTTTTCGTCGAGAACGTATTGGTATAATCACTTTCTTTCATTAGTTAGTTAATTACTAAAAAAAAAAAAAAAACATCGGCTATGTATTTTTATTTACTGATCGGCCGTTGCATTCACTGTTAGTGTCACCTTAAATCTTAACCAATAATGAAAAAGCATGTTTATTTCGTTTTCAATGATCATATAATGAGTGATTATTAATAACCAAATAATTAAATTATTTCTTAAATGTATATTTGAAACTCTCCTGAACCAAAAGTCTCATACTTATTTGTTATTATGTTCAGTGCTTTTATATTACTTTTTAATGTCATTAATCTCTTCAAACATTTATTTTTTAAATTCAATCATTTCAAAAAAACTTTCATTTAAAATAATGGACCGAAAACTCGAACAAATCTTTCGGAAAACGTATTTTGTCGTGTAATAATCATAATCTATTTGAATGACGTAAGTAAAATGTCAAACAAATTATTAAATTACGGCTTCGAGTCTTTTGTTTTACTCAGAACACGATAAATAAATAACATTATTTTATTAGTTTTAAGTTAAATTATAAAAAAATACATTCAGGATTTACTGCCTTATTTTAATGAATGTGAATTGTTTTAGTAAAATTATTATAATATCATAATAACATGGCCTTTGATGTTTTTGTTTTCATACACCGAGTTTTGTACAAATAATAATTAAAGGCATTTTGTACAGATATATTGTGATTTCATGGTTGTATCTATATAATCGTGAAAACAATTTCTGTCCTTGTTTATTTTATTCCCAGCTTTCAATCATTATTTCACTTCTGAGTAAACATTTTTTTTTTTTCATGTACAAAGTATAAATATATTCCATTAATGGGTACGTGGTAATATTATATGTATACACATTTATTATTTATTGTTTGTGTTTATTGGTAAGTTGTACAACAATTTCAATTAATTTTTATGAGGTATTATTGTTTTATTTTTGACAGGTTTTAAAAAACGTTATTTGAAAGGCTTAGAGCAATACGCCTATAGGACTGATAAGTTGTACTTAAACAGCCGTACTATTGAAAAATCTCTCAACATTTTTTTTCTTCACCTTTGGTCAAAAACGTATGCGTGTGCCATACAACGTGTAACGTGAGTGTTTACTAAATGAGCTGTAGATGTAATTTATTAAATGTTAGGTGGATAAAGGAATAAATTTATCAAAGATGGCTATTGTAGACGACAGTGAAAATAATAGAAAGAATAACAAACACATCAAAGCCGATCGGATGAAAATAATAATAGCATGTTTTTCATCGGATTTTCAAAAACAAAACAAAAAAATGGTTGCTCCACTGTTTCAACGTGTGCGATAATTTCCACTCGATGGAAAGTGGCAGTTATGAGTGGTATGACAAAGGTGTTTATTTAAGGGCGTTCAGAAGAATAATGAAATTGTTTATTTTGTTCAAAAACATTTTTTTTTCGCCGACAATTTCTTTGGAAAAATAATGTACTGTGATTTTACAAAGGGATTGAAAAATAGTATATATTTTTTTATCATCCAAAAATGAACTAGAAAAACAAAATGAATAAATAATCAATAACTTGCAAAAAACTTTCATCGGTGGTCTGTGCTTTGTACCTAACAAAACATAATATTATTATACACAGTGTGCACTCTATACAACCTCTGTGTTTGTGACACCGAAGCACGGTGCTGCCGTCGTCGGTCGGCGGTCACGGGTTCTATATAAACGCGCGCGAAGTCGGAACGTTATTAATGAAAACCCAAGCACCGGAGTCGTTTGATTGGAAATTGATCGTAGATTATGCACTTCGAAATTCAAAGTTTTACGAAACTTTGGGTAAAAATGAAAAATGGTCAAACCTCACGAAGAAGATGACTTTTTGACCAAAGATCAATAACTTCACCAAATACATTTTATGAAACTCAATATTGTACACGACATTTTTAAATCATCAAGAGTGTTCCCAGACAAATTTTACAAACTACATGAATACCATGCGCACACACACATGCACATACACTCGAACTATATATTTGTGGACGTACTAGTGTATGCGTAGATGTTATTACGTCGTGTAATCACTCTTCGCGTTATTGTGTTTATTTTTAATTTAATTTCGACGACGAAATTCGTTGTATTACATAATAACATTTAGTGTCGGTTTTTGTACGTCTTTCCGGAATGAATTAGTTTCTGTATTTCGCCTGCGCACGACATAGAACGGCTGTCGAGAAGACTTATAATATCTTAGTGGACAGCAGAAACGTAACGATATCGAAGTAATTCAATCGCATCGCTAGTGGCCCGGCCGGAGCAAGGATGTTGCTGGGGAGAGGGGCATATTCCCCGAGGCCTTTTCCTCGTGACGCGGTCGGTTCATTTGTTTGCCCGGTGGAAACGGTTATTTATTTACTTATTTATTTATTTATTTATTCATTTATTATTATTTTTTTTTTACAAAATATTTTTTAAACGAACGACGTACACTAATATTGTGTTGATATTTTTAAACACGAACGTATAAAAAAAAAAGTCGATGCGCGAACGCGGACACTGGGCGTTTTGCGTCTCCGCTCAAAGTTCTATACACGAGCGGCTTTGAAACAACAATCCGACCCGTCGTCAATGCGTATCAATCGAATACGTGGTGTTATACAGATTTTCCAAAGATTTCCGACTCGTGTTTTCAAAATAACGTATCTATTATGAGCAGTACGTAGTTCTCGTTTTTTTTCTCTTTTTTTTCTAACAAAAATCGACTACGACGAAGTCGGTACGTGCAAACTCGGTGTTATTAAAAAAAAAAAAAAAAAACCGTTTAATTATAATGTCATGATCAAAAATATGTACTCTTGTACGCGAACTCTCGTTAAAATGAATTATTCATCGCGTTTAAATAAAGCAGTATCGTGATTCCCGACGCACTGACAGCGAGGCTTCTCACGGATTTTCCGATCGCGTCGCGTTATGGCGTCTCGGTAGGTTTGCCGAGCGTTCGGTACGTAAACGGGCACATCGTCCGTCGCGTTTGAAGCCGAAAGACCGCCCTCGTGTCGTTCGAAGAGACGCGTTTGTGTTACGTTACCTGTGTTTATCTACCCGCTTGTATAATAAGAAACCTTCTTAAAAAATATTACGTTTCAATTAGTTGCGTAACCATTATGATTTTTTTCTCGCTTAAAAAAAAGAAATATATATATATATATATATATAACTAAATTATCATAGTGATGTCGTCGTTTTTTTTTTGTCACTTCGTAATTTAACTATAAGAGAAAAAATAAAAATAAAAATATTCATTGAAAAGAAAATTACGTGTTTGCGAAAACCTTGTTTCGGTTTATCGCTCGTCGCCAGCGGGTGAAAACTATTTAGTTTTTAATATATATATATATATATATATATATATATATATATATATATATATATATATATATATATTTCTATCTATTTATATATATATATATATATATATATATATATATATAAATATAGTTTTTTTTTCTCAGCACATGTCATCCACAGTATACTAAGGTAATACGCGTTGGACAGAAACGTTGAGATTTCTTCAGCGATTTACGAAAATAAAATGATTAACATGGACATCATCGCCGTGTTCTTATTTACGTTTTGATGTACCTATCTAATTTTTCAAACACAATTTACGTAAACGTACACAGCGCCGTTGGATTTGGACTGTGGTGCACACGGCGAGAAATATAAATAATGTAATGGTTTCGCGATGATCTCATTTCGTTCGCGAAACCGTGAAAAGTGTCATAATGACATTTTGCCGGGCACCCGGTGCGAAATACATTTCACCGGGTCTTTGAACCTAACCTTTTATTTTTTCCGCAATATACGTATGTACGACATTATCTCGGATCATCGGACTACGGCGTGGAGGGAGGGGTGTCCTCGTGTCTATCCCTCTCCGTCCCTCTCGTCGACCTAACATTTTTTGTTTTTTTTTTTTGTTTTTTTTTATCGTAGGAGTGATGTCCCGAAATACCTTTGTGTAAATCATCTCCTCCGTGAATTGGATTTTTGAGACGAGATGTAAATAATTGCATTTTTTATTCAAAGGTCGCGGCGATCGCTCGTTGTTCGTGCGAATTTCGAAAAAGGTGAGATCTCCACGGCAAAGCCATTTTTAAAAAAAAACGCATTACGCTCGGGTACACCCGACGTGCATTATTCGGTTATCCGCACTTTTGGAAAACCCGCAAAAAGCAAAATCATTCTGGTCACCATCACCGCACCACGTGCGGGTAAAAATTTAACGCTTTCGATTCCTATTGTGCGGTCGTCGAGTACTACGGTCGAATATATATGGGCCACATTTCGCCCACGTAGAGTTGTGTCGTTATGAAAAAGGAGGCATGGCACGGAAAACCCAACCGATTCCCCGCTTTCCCTGATTTTTCGACTGTTCTGATGTTCAGCCACATTGTCTTTTACGATTTTGCACCTATACGGTCTTATTCCGGTTTGAGGAAAACGGTCACGAAAAAAAATGTCCCGAGAAAAAAGTCTCGGAACAAAAAGTCTACACGGCCTTAAAACAAAAGTCGACAGATTTTAATGTTTTTAATGTAAATACTGTTAATTATAATTCTTATACAGCATGCACGTATGTGGATTTGAAAATGACATTGAAGTGATAATACTAAAAAAAACACAATGACTGTTTACAATTTTTGTAACTTGATATATTTTTACACGGCTTTTTAAAGGTTCTTGAAGTTTTGTGTTCTTTTTTTTTTCTGGAAAACGTGTATTGTTTGAATTTTCATTCGTTTATAAAAACGATTCAAGAATTATTTATAGATCAACAAAACAGCGAAATATTGTTGATAATAAAAAATACTATGACATAAATACACGGAATTTGAACTATTCTCGATTTGGCTTCGTCAAACTTTAAGTCTTTAAAGACTTTTCTTCGATTCTGTATTTTCGTTGTATACATATTTTTATTTTTTTTTTTTTTTACTGAAACTTACAATCAGCATCATTCAGTTAAAAACTTTATCAATCGTTTTTTCGAAATTCAATACGCTCGTCCCCTTTGTATTGCCCTAAGACAACCAATTTTACAAGTTAATTTTTAACACGTATAGTTATATTTATCGTTATTACTGCCACATCATTTTGTCTTTTAGCCGTTATTGTTCACAAAACATATTTTACCCCCTCCTAGACAAAATCCGTGTACGCCCTTGTTTGGACGTACTTATGCGTTGACGTTTTCTTGTTGTATTTTTATTTATAAAGTAGAGATTGTAGTCGAAATCGTGTGGGCAGAAGCAGAAAAGTCGACGTAAAATTTTCATGAAATACAATGTAAATCCTTTTAAACTATTTTCCGATCACGTGCAAATTGCAAAGAGTAATTGCCGATTTTCAATCGTACACAAAACTCGTGATGAAGTTACTTTCGGTAGTGCTCTCCCGAATCGTATAAACTTTCGCAGTATGAGACCCGAGCGTGTACGCTCGAGTTCCGTCTCTCGAATCCGGGCGTACCGGAACGTTTTAACGTGAAGCCAAATCTCGCCTTCCGATAGATTTTCCGAGAATTCGGAAGCTGATCTCGAGGACTTAACAATAGTCGTTTGTTTTTATACGTTTTACACGTGGCAACCGCTAAAGTTGAGTAATATGATTGTTATTAAGAGATCCACGTGTCGTATTAAGCACGTTCGCCTGCAGTTTTGTGTGCGATATTTTATAGACGACTTTGGCGCATCCGTAGCTCGCGAGTACTCGTGACAATGTTTTCGACGAAATCCGACTGTATTTTAAATCAAACGTAAATAATACCGTTGATACCGCAGTTTTTCATTCGTATTTTCAGCTATTTTTCCGTTCGTAGTATGGCTCCGATAACCGGGTTTGTACGTTTTCGTTTTTAATGAACGACCGACGAAGGATCGCTGGCCGACGCGCAACGTGTCTTGAAAATCAGCTATTGTTATTTGACCATCACTGATGTAATGATATCAACGGCGACAATCCAATAGGGCATGAACAACGTTTTCAAAATCATTCAAGAGAGCTAAAAAACAATTTTCATCAATGGCTTAACTCGTCATTGAAAAATTATAACTTAAAAAAAATATGCGATGAAGCATAAAGTTTGGTTTTGATCTATTTTAAATGATAATTCAACTATATTTTTGATGAATAATTGATTGACTCAATGACTCATAAATTTAATGTTGAGTATAATATGGATTTTGGCGCTTGTGTCCTTTTGGATTGTCACCGTCGATATATCGATCCGACGGTTCGATTATTGCAATTACTAGTTCCGAGAAAACGCTGAGAGGCGACGGGGAAGAGTCTCCGCTTTATTTCTACTTGAGAAACCGTTCTGAACCCCACTCCCGCTGTTCCCCTTAAAATTTCTGAACACTGCTCAGCACTGTGCGGTCGTCGTCGACGTCGTTGTGAAGATACAGATAAAACGTCATCGTCATCACTTCTATTACTGCCGTCACCGTAGTCAGTGGCCACGTGCATTAAGTTTTTATCCAGACCGTTTTGTCTACGTCCGCAGAATCATGTCCCCGCGGGACTCACGCCCTGGGCCCGCAGCGGGTGTGACGGAAAAATCCGCATCACTCGACACACGAGAGTGACCGTTGCGACGACCGACGTCAACGTGACCGAACATCTCCCACCAGTCCAGTGGAGACAAGACCATGTCCCCGACATACGTATATATATGTGTGTGTGTGTGTGTGTGTGTGTGTGTGTGTGTGTGTGTGTGTGTGTGTGTGTGTGTGTGTAGGTTCACAAATCGTCACACGAGGCTTACGGATTGCATGTGACACGTCGACACGTAAGTATCTACGTGCGCGCAAAAATCGTGCCAGACGTCGTGTATTCTCAGGTTGAAAAATCGTCGTAAAATCAAAGTTCTGAAAAATTATCATGTGTGAGTGCTGCAGAAAACACGGGGAAACAAGTAAATGAAATAACTAAAGTACCTACATAAAGATAAATAAAAAAAAAAACGGAATCTAGTACTAGTGACTATGTACATAATTTATATATAAAAACATATTTTATTGATTTTTATTTTATAATAAAAAAAAAAATTATCATAATTATTATTATTATTTATTTATTTATTTTTATTTTTAGGTACCTACATGAGATCTGAATTGTCTCAAAAATGTTCGTTCACTTGTTGTTTTATCAGAATCAGAATGAAAAAATTATATAACGAAAGAGAAGAAACTTCAACGCAAAATTGTATGGTTTTTTTACCATGGTCAGTGATTTAAATTTTGATTGATTTTCTAGCGTATACAGTGCTCTGTTTTCCATGTCACATACTATATATCAAATATAATAATAAGTTATATGTTTTTATTTACCTAAAAGGACAAAAATATCAATCTTTCTCGAAAATTTGAAATTATGAAAATGAATGAGAAAAAAAATGTGATTTTTAAATATTGTACAACTGAAATTATGGTTTGAACTTTTGTTACTTAATTGCGAATTCAACGTCACGTGTCTCTGCATCAACGTTTAGTTCAAACCACTGTGACCTATGGTACGAAAATACTTTTGCAGAGAGAAAAAAGTAATAATAAAAAAAAAAAAAACACACACACACACACACACACATCGCCAAAACGAGAGGAGCACAAAGCGCTACAATGTGTACTCGTCTCATAATAATGATATAATATCGGTGCGTATAATAACCATCTTGCTTTTTCGGTATGAGCCATGGTGATTTCGACGAAACAACCGACTTTCGACAAAAGCGTTTGTTATGTATAACGATGCAATATGTATACGAACAATCTGCGCGGGGCGTCACACAGTGACAACGACGACGACGGTCGTTTTTTATTTCTGACGCGCGTACAATACGCATTAATTTTTAATTCAAGCGTGACAAAGGCCGATCCAGAACACACAAACGACTAGATGAGCACGGAAACGACCTAAAAAATGTTTGTCTCAAAACGACTCGAGGGCAAAAAAAAAACAGTAAAAATGTTATTACGATTGTGTGATTAATACGAACGAAGTTCAAACGGCAATCTCCGTAAAACGACGTTGTAACGTTCTTTGCCCGTCCCTCTATCAATCCTGTAACGCTCTTGAAATGTGCCGCGAGATCTCGGGTGGGCGTCGATTGAGTTTTCGGATCGACGACCAACTGTGGGGCCGTTAAAACCGGCGCGTATTCAGAGCTGCGCGTATCGCGGCAGTGGTGGGGTGGGGTAAAATTTAATTTCGATCCCGTGATCCCCGTCATCACGCCTCCGACTGGCGGCTCGTTCGGGGGAGGTGACGAAAAAACGCAAATTAAAAACCATTTCATTTTCATTATTTTTCTTCGCGATCTCGTGAACGTGACCGTCGTAAAAACCGCTTACCCTATGCTCGGTGATTTCACACAAGACGCACACAGTAATTGCTGTGTTTTCATCACGAGAAAAAAAAATGATCTATACGACGCGTACCCCACAGCGAAATACGATAAAGTCGTCGTGGCGAACTCTGACGTACATCAAAAGACCCGAAACGTGCCACTCCGCGCCGCCCCTCGTAGAACGCAACGTTCGTCGTGACTCACGGGAGGACGTCGATCTCGAATGACACGAGTATTATTCCCTCCCCGCCCCCATCTACCCCATTCACTCGTCAGTCGCCAAAGAGTTTCTCGATTTGATACCGGATCGCGGACGGTCGACGTTCACAACAAAAACGTGTTTTGCCTACCCTTTCCTTGCCAACTTCAGTAAAGTAAATGCTCAAAGAATATCCTGTAAGTGGTACCAAAATCATCATCCGTCTACAGTGACGTGGTCGTTGATATTTCGGAAACGCCATGCCGTTCTCGGTGAAAAAAAGATAATCCCGACCGAAGTCTTCTCTGGTTTTTAATTTTTTTTTTTTACTCTGGTTTTATGTGGCACTCGTTATTATGATTAAATCACATTGACTTCTTTGGAATATATTTAAGGACGATTTTGCAAGTTTCGTCGTTGTTTTTGTTTTTGCTATTCGATGCCCCCTTGTCTACTTAACTCGGTTTAATGAACTTCCTAATTAACGACCTACTCACCGTTTCAATATACGTTTTACTATTTTATCATGCTTGATTGCTCATCGATGATGAAACGTCAATTGAGATAAGCAACGAGCCGAAGAATTTCCAGTGTCCAGTCACCCCTCGGTATACTAATACCAAATATAATGCATTATAGTACGGCGATAATGCCTCCTATAACAGTGGCCTGCCTTAAGGCGGCAGTATCGAATGCATGGAAGGGTCGTAGTTGGGTAAATACACTATCGCTTAAGCCATGCTTAGGCGCAAACTAGTTGGAATTATGGGGGAGGGCAAAATAAAAGTATCAAATGCCCACCTATGAAAAAATTGCTGGCTTCGTTCGAATTATATACACTTATCAATAATTACTTGACAAATAAAATCAATCGGAATAAGAATGATGAATCCATATTGTTAACAATTGTTTAAATATCAGAAAACAATAATTTAATAAAAATCAATTCGCGCATATGGGCTAAATGGAGACACAGAGCACAATCACATTCGTATGATCACAAATACAATTCAGTATTCACGATGAAACGATATTTTATTGATATAACAATAATCAAAACAAAACGGCGTCGCCTCGAACGTTATAAATTATAATCGATAATAGTTATTTATATATTATGTGAAAACTAATTTGCTATTCAATATTCTCATCACTCACACACTGGCAATATAAACTACTATTATACTATTTATTACTTTATGATTAAGAATTGATCGTTCAATGGTATAATATCACCTAGGTATCAACTAGGACCCACCTCATACACACATACCACCAAATTGTATTTGGAAGGGGCAAGTGCCCACCCCTGCTCTCGGGAATTTGCGCCTCTGAAGCCATGTATTAGTAGGTGTGTAGTGTACTTCCCATATTGAACTAGATTACATTTTTAACACTGAACAAATTGTGATTTCGTCCCCTTGAATAATTTATCGATACACTCGAGGAGAAGAGAGGAGCAAAGTACGGCTAGATTTTTTACGGTTTGTCTAACTGAATGGAGAGAAACAAATACCTCGGTCGTATCTCATTTCACTGCCAGACTCATATTATAATTCATATTAGTAGGACTGATGACTTCTAGTTTTTTCATATTTTTTTAGAATGATAGTAGAATCATGTTAGTGATCAACAAATATGTTTTATACTACCAGGAAGTCATATTTAAAATATTTTAATTTGCATATTTTGTCATTATGGCATATACATGCATATTAGAGTATATTAGAAAAATCAAGATCATATTTGGAAATTTTTATATAATTTCTTAAATAACCTTAGATAAAAAATAACTAATTGGTAAATTTTCTGTTTAAAAATAATATGTTTACTATCGTTTTGATAATATACTATCTATCCGATAAAATCGAAACATATGTAGGAAGTGAACTTCAGTTACTCGTCATTTTTCAAGAATGCATAATAATTAACTTATCGAAATAATACTTATCACATTTTTTTTTCATATAAGTATTATCATTAGATGATTATTTATCAATAGATAAAATAAAATACATTTTCAGAGCATATTATAAGTGCATATTTCTTGTTCTTTTAGTGCATAAGTGCATGCATATTTTGAGATTTTTAAGTACTAGAAGTCCTCAGCCCTACATACGGTATAGCATTTAAGTCGTCTGACCGTGCGCTTTGTTTAGTCATAAATGTACACAAACACACACACACACACACAACAAACACAGCTACTTAGCCTATAAATTGCGATCCAAAATTATTCAATACAAGAAACGGTTCACGAGTCACATTCTATGTTCTGCAAATGGCTACAAGGATGGCGTGCCGTACGTACGTCCTTTAGCGTGCACGCGGAATTGTTAAAGAGTATGTCGAGTCGTTTGAATGTAGGATTTTTTTTTTCAGCTTAAGAACGTATTATATTATTATTTATTGTTTATTAGTGTATTTATCTCTTTATGGCACGTTATTGCACTCCGTTTTTTATCGTTTTAGTTACTTGTTAACGGTTAACGTCTATGATCGCTGATGTAAATCAATTTCACAGAGTTTAAGTCAAAGAGGAATTCGGCGACGTTGAACGTGTTAAAATAGTCCAACAGTACGTATAAATTATATTAATAAATTACAATATAAATTAATGATAATTTTATATACTCGTTGGTCGATTATTCTCAAACAAGTGTTCGAACACCGATGAAAATCATAGCGGTTTGTATTTTTTTTGTTTTTTGTTTTTTTTTTTTTATTCGTGGTACGATTTATACGCATTCAAATCGTTACGACAACGTCCACGATGCATAGTGTATATTTTACCGTAGACATGCACGAAGCAATTAAAGAAAACGTCTCGTTTTTATTCGTACAACATTAAACGCACTTGTTATCTTGAAAAGTGTAACGTACGTGTAATGTTCAAGTACAATTATTATTGTACTACAATACGGTCTTATGATAATAATCTGTGTGTTTTATATTTATACAAATGTAGTGTCGGTACGTTAATTGAGTGTCGGTTTTTGACTTGTCTGTATCAAAAACATGTTGTATGACGATTTTCGCACTATGTTTGTTTCAAGAGCTGATGACAAAAAAAAATTGCATATATAAGATATGATTTCGAGGCTTTTTAGAACTAATTTGTAATTAAATTGTGTAGTTTTTATCGCACGGCTCTGATTTACATAGTTGCATAATTTACGAGTATTTACAATGGTGTATACTATGGTAAATACCGGAAATCACTTATAACACGATTTTATCGAGGTATAACAAAAACTACAGTTATACATTGTTATATCATGTGACTAATTGATATTTTCAAACATCTATTGAGATCGAATTTTACTGAGAACTAAATCGAAAAAATGTTGAAACAATTAAATATTATTTCACACGACCATATTTAGATAATATTTCTAAAACGATTTGATGAAAAATTTCTATTATTATAAACTTAACACTATTGTCGACGAAGACCAAAACTCAAATATTTATTTTTTATTTTTTACATAATATAAATAAACAAAAACAATGTAGTGGCATAGCATACATTTATGGATATTAAAAAGTAGAAAAAAATTAACCCAAATTGTTAATAATATTTCGACAAACTAGTTTTCTAATTCATGAGATTAGCCGCTTGTACGTGAATATTATTTGATGAATTACGTTTACTTGTACTCATATGAGATGTGTAAGTGCGTGTTTATACGGCTGTATCGAAAGCTGCTTTCACCGTTTCAATTACAAACAAGTTCAATGCGACATCTTAGATTGCTCATTACTTTTGAATTATACTTCACGCGCTCTATGTGCTCGATAATAATGTTAGATAATATGACAATTATTATTTTCGTCGCCTTTAATACTCAATTTTTTAGATGTTGAATGAAACGAAGAATGTTTTGATTTTACAATTCCATATTTTTTTTTCTTTCGTATGCATTTAAAAACTTTTTTGGATAGTAATAATGTGCCAAATTTTTTGTTTGGCAACACATTAGGTCAGAAATTTCATCTAGTCGGCACTTAACACGTAATTTTTCTCTACTTTTGAAAGTTTGATCAAGCGTAAAGAAAAACAATCTAAAAATTGAGTAAAAACGGTCCAATTTGCTGCATACGAAATTTTCATGAAACCCATTATTTTATGTAGCAATAAATTCAAAAAGAATGATATTAGACACTAAATATTGTTACAAAATATCATCATGACCTTAGCATAGATTCGAAAAAGTTTCAAAAACACTTGACCATTTTAGAGCTATAAATAGAACATTTCAATTACTGTACAAATTTTGTTTTTTGGAAATTTTTGTCTAATGAAATTTTAAATATATCATACAAAAACCTGAAAATGTTATATCATTTAATTCATATGCATGGCTTATGATTAAATGACAGTATTGCCTAACATTTCAAAAATCGTTAGTCATAATTTTTTATTTTTTTTTTTTTTTTGATAAGTGTTAGAATTTGAATATTGACAAAAATGAGTAATTACGGGTAAATTAACGATATTTTCTACAAAAACCTTTTACGATATGGAATTATTAATCCAGCCAAATTGTTTTACTGATAGACTCACCAAATATATTCCTATCTATGGTTCGAGATTCATAAAAATGAACTCAATAAATTATTTTTCACACCGGTTTTAATTTGGAATCACAACTCAAATAACTTCTTTTACGTAATAATATTTCAGATTAATTTTTATTTTTATTGCATATAGTTTGTAATTTTTGGTTGTAAGATATGAGATTTGTATACAAACCTTTTTTACGTGACCTTAGTCATATTTATATTTTTATAGTTATCAGTTCTTTAAGCTTAAAGTGTCGAAAATGGTGATCTAGAGTATTTTCACGGATATTACTCCGATTAAATGGACATGGATTTTTCTTATTATAATCCCGATGCTTTTTAACTCGAAACTTGAAAACCGCCATTAATGATTTACCATAAAGTGCGTTATTTTTTTTCGAAAAATCTACAAATTAACACCAAAATTATCACGTGAATTCGGCCTAAGAATCGTTTCTTTATCATCGATTTCAAATTAAAATAAAACCACAACACTGCACGCGTCATTGTACCGTTCATAAAATCTGCAGTTAATCTAAAGTTCTTTAAATCCATCGCTCTGGTATCGTTGGAGGAACGAACAGTTGTAACCTCGATGCGAAATATACTTCCGGATTTTTTTAGTTTTTTTTTTTTTTGTTCTTATTCCCATCGGACGACGATGACACTACATTATAAATCCGGACAAGCATTTGAAATGACAGCGAAAGCGATTTGTTTTTCTGTTCGACCGTCACGCCATAGACCAAGCTCCACCGACGTGTTATATAGGAGAGCGTCGCACGGTCAATCGATAGGTATTATGCCGGTATATTAGGTTCGCTCGAAGTGTTCTAGGGAGAAAAAAAATTCTCAAGTCGCGACCGATAATTTACGTCGACGGACCGTGACGGGGGAGAACGAAGGGTAGCGGCAGAAGTGATTTCACTGGAAATATCCGGTGCCTCCGAAAATCCGACCCCTTGTCGCGCCCCCATCAACCGCACTCCCGACGGTTCGCCCGCGGACGTTTCGCCGCATTCACAGTGTCGTTTTTTTATTTGTTCGTCCGTCAACGATCACAACTACAGTACGGTGCTTTTTGATTTGTCAATTTAGTTTCACAACACGTTAAATCGAAAAATCGACAGACGAAAAAATTCGATCGATAAGATCTAAATTCGCTTTATATACGAACAAAAAGCTACGCTGTGATCCACGAGACAATCCGTCATTCACGAACAGCTTTGCGATCCGTAAACATGCGTTATCGTACTGATTGTGAATGAATTGTGATCGTAAGATTGATCGAGAACTTATTTGCACGTATTTGCAATACTTTATTAAATCATAATAAAAAAAAAGTCTCATCAAGAGGATTATAACGTACGTCGAGCTGAAGATCGATTCCGTATACGTAATAAATAAATCGCGATCGCTGTAATAATATTCAAATACGAAGATAAACAAAAATAAACCGATAAACGTAACCATACACCTAATTCGGTGAATAAACAACGACGGAGCGTATCGTGAAATATTTAATTTTAAAATGAGTATTGAATTTAAAATAATTTTAACTCGAAAAAGCTGACTTAATGATATGAAAAATATAACTATGGCCAAAAATGGTAATTCAAACATCCCGGGTTTTGTATAATCTTATATTTTTATCGATATGAATACCAACTGTTTGTGTACACAATAAAAAACGCTTCGTAACATCGCGTGATAAACTACCGGTACGTCATTGTGTATTTGTTTATCGTCTAAAAATACGCTGTGTCTGCCTTTTGGCTTTTAAAGTACACGACACAAAAACTATTTTTCCAAAAAACCTCATATTTTATTGATTATTCTAGCCGATATCGATCGACTTACGTCACAATACACACGCTTATGAAAAAAAACCAAAAAAACAAATAAAAAACAAAAAAATCTTTAATAATCGAATTTCCAGAAAACGTCAATGATATAACGTCAGAGCGCATAACGTTTTGATTTCGATTTTCCTCGGTTCTGCCGTTTTCCGAGTGTTGAGCGTTTCAATTACCGAAACGATTTCTTAACACGACAACTACATGAGACCCGTGGAAATCGCCGTTTAGCGCGAGTGCAGTAATAATCAGACGTTTACCCGGCCGTGTCGTTTAACCGTTCGACTATTATCGTTTCAGGTAAGTAGCGTGTGAACAACGAGTAATTATTCTCGATTACGTCTTATACCGGACCGGTGTGCAAACAGCGGTGGATAAACGCTTGAGGGGGTGACTGAAAGTTTAAACGGACACATTTTTGTAATCGTTTATTGTCTTATTATCACATACGTGTTGATACGTAAATAGTTCAGATGTCGGACGGTCGCGTTATGATTTTTTAAACGCATTACATTTCATGCGATCGCAAAGGCGAATAGATATCACGTGTTTTTTTCCGTTTTAGAAAATAATTTTTCAAATAAAAAAAAAAAAGAATTTGATACTTACTGTTGGCAATCGGCAACTAGGACATCGTGTCATGTGCTATATTGTACTATTATTGTCCTGTACCGTCCACGTAATATACGGAAACAAATATTAATATCAATTGTACCCTCGCCACACACGCCTGGGCAGACAGTGGTTCAAATTGTGGAATGCAGACTATGCGACCGAGTCGGGACCCTAATGTCCAAGGGACCTATCCTGTCGCTTTTGAAAAAAACATAACATTTGTACGTTTTT
Source organism: Therioaphis trifolii (assembly GCA_027580255.1). NCBI lineage: Eukaryota > Metazoa > Arthropoda > Insecta > Hemiptera > Aphididae > Therioaphis > Therioaphis trifolii. The sequence continues at coordinate 72,704,537 of CM050405.1, forward strand.
TTACTTCAATACGAGTACCATTTGAATAAAGGTCGAAGAATTAAATTTGTTTTATGTAATATTTCATTAAAATATGAATAAAATAATTTAACACATTAAAAATCACTTTGAAAATGCATTAAAAATATATTAAAGACACCATTACAGACATGTGCTTGATTCATAGTTTTGCTCTTCTACATTGGAACAGAACAGGAAAATCTGAATAAGCCTTTTAGTTTTTCACATCGGGTAAGACTCCTTTCACCCAAAAACGACCCTTCTTTTTCACCCACATATCTTTTCACCCAAACATTTTTCAACTCTATCCCGTTTTCACTCGAGAATAAAATAACACTTTTTTACAAATTTTCATATTCAAGACTTTCAGAAACACTTGTTTTTAATTATTTATTTCTACACGTTTTTATTTTTTATAAAGCGATTCACCACTACCCGGAATTCAGAGAGTACCACGAAAAGGTGGATTTAATTATTCTCCGAAAATTCTTTTTTTTGTTTGAGCTCTTTAAGGGAAACGTAAATTAAAAAAAAAAAAAATAATTATAAAAATTATTTATTATTTAACACATGTGTGGAAATCAAATAGAATAATTATACGCCATCGGTTTCATAAAATCATATCCGTTAACATTCTCTACAGCATATCGTCGATGTTACAAAATAATCATGATCGGTGGCGACGGACCGATAAACGAATTCATTGAGTACAAGTGTCATAAGCTTTATTAAACTTACAACTGCATAACGGTTCCCAGAGTCTTGTGTACGGGAAAGGGGACGAAAAAACGTATACTGTTCTCAGGCGAAAAGGGAAAACGGTTTTAAAAATGTGTTTGTGTGAAAACTGATGGGAACGAAAAGAGAAGAATGATTTTCGGGCGAAAAGAGTCCCCCGCCCTTCGCGTCGGAGCCAAATTTTGATATTTGCGCCACGGTAGACGAGTGATTTCGCAAAACGCCTGTCGAAAGACCGACCGCTATGGCGTATGAGTCTGCGAGGCAACACCGACGCACCTGATTGTTAAACGCGTACGTGTGCGCCACCAGTACGCGTCGAACAGTGACGTGACGACGGGAGAGCACAACGTCGCCGTGCACGGCGTACGATCCGACGATCCCACAGGGCCGATATCATCTATAACAGGGATGGCGAATAAGTGGCACGCGTGTCAAGGTTGGCGTGCATGACATTTTCGATGGCATTCGAAAAACTTTCATTTGTCCATATAAATTTATAGATTTTTAAGTAAAATACAATAAATTGCACATATTAATAATATAAATTTCACGACGACATATATTGTTATATCATCATTATTTTTATAAAATATCAGGAAATAACATTCCAGATAATTTGTATTCCATCAAAAAATTGGCGATTTCATCGTTGACAATGTTCTCTTCAACCCACGCTTGCGAGAGTCTCCTTTCGGTTTTAAATCATACGCTTTCAAAGGCTAGAAACATATTAACGGAGAACGATTCGGCAGCGTGTATTGCCTTACAATCAACATCATATGATCCAGACATAAAAAAATCTTTCAACCAATATGAAGCCAAAGGTTTCCAAAAGACAATAATAATAATTTGATATTTTTTTTTTTTACATTATTTCCATTTTAACATAATTTTCTACATTATAATCATTAATTTTTCATTTATATTTTTCATTTGTATTTTTCTGTGTTGATAAAAATAATTATGGCACGGCTGAAATTTTTTTTAAAATAATGTCATAAATAATTTTCGTGTTGAAAAAAACCTATTTGCCATCCCTGATCTATAACCAGGGTGACCCGCGTTAATTGACTTACGATCCACTACTTAGGATATTCGACTTTAATACGATTTTATCGAATAAGAATATTTTTTACACAAATTTTATTTACGATTTCAATAACGGTATGATTTTTTTCTGTTTTACAAGACGAACATATCAGTACATTCAATAACAAACTATGAACTTTTGTGAGGCATACCTATTTCAAACTTTATATTCAATCAAATTGTTTTTTTTATTTATTTATTTTTTTTAAGTTCACCATCGGACCTTGTTTGATTATTTAACAAACGACTAACCGTTGTAAAATCAATTAATTTGACGTTTCACTCTGAATCTAAAATGTATAAAATATCGTAACATTCGTTTTCTGCAAAAAATCGAGAAAAGACAAAAATAAGTCGTGATCGACCTGTTGACCGCCCCCAGAGTATAACACGAGGCTTATGTTCTCCGACCCGCACCGCCGTGCTCGGTGATCGTATTACACGGTTCGACTGAAACTGTCGGCCGGCGATTTGTTTCAATGGATGATCATCGAAAATTGTCAAAATGAAAATTATCAAATTGTCTTGGGTACAAGACTACAGTCGAGATAAAAAAAATACAAAAAAAAAATACAAATTTGTTTTTAATTCAGTTGAAAACATTCTCGGGAACGTTTTTTCAATCGATTATACGTATTATTCATCGGTATGTCATGTTTTTTCGCACGGACGTACGACGCGGTTTCGAAATCTCCGCCGGACGTGCCGCCGTCACGCCGAGTACGAACGCATCCGAACGCCGCAAAGACGAGTAGACACGGGTCGCAATATCGTAATACTATTTACGGGGAGTTCCAAAGTTTGTAATGTTATAAACCTAAATTACGACATTTTCGCGAAATGTAAATTATCCATTACCGCTGTGGTTCGCTAGTAAATTAGACCGCATGAAATATACATGGCGTTTCGTGTTCTAACGCGGTAGGTACCGCGGCGGTATATCTACGAGCCCTCCGAAAGGTACAATTATCAATAACTCTGTAATTCCATAGCCATAACGTAATAATAACGCACTACCTACCGTGGTTTCGATACAAAGTATAAAACGTTTCCGACCACTCTATTTCATATAGGAGGCCGATATAAAATCACGTAAGATACCAACCGCACAGTGACCGTATACGTTTTGCGCAGTTTCCATACGATTAATGAAACCTTTTTTTTTCTTTATAATATAAATAAAATGAATAACGATAATCAAATTTGTGTTCGGATTTGTATGTATTGAACATATTTATATGAATATAAATATAAATATGAAAGAAACATTATAATATGTACGTATTTTTACTTTTGAGAAAGATAATACAAATAAAGTTATTATTATTGTCATTTCAGTCTGTAATGGGATCTGTGGTGGAATACAAAACTATAGAATAGTCATAAAAATGTACCTACTCTGCGCGTTACATAAAAACTGGGCCTCCAGTGGTTTAGAACAAATTATTTTTTTTAATTTAATAACATCGCACATGCATTATTTATCGATTGTTTTTTATTTATAACATAAATATCGAACCCGTTTTGATTATTGATATTATTTTAAATGTAGTAGATCTTAAAGTATGATTTAAAGATGAACAAACACGAAGTATGAAAATACTAGAAATTTAATACGTAATTATTAATTATTCGAAAAAATATCGATTTATTTATAAAAAAAATGTGTAAAGTAAAAGCAACCCCGTTGTGTAAAGAATATTCTGAAATTAAAATAATACTTTTCGAAGTTCATAAAAATATGTATTCGCATATAAATCCGAACTCTTATAATAATATGTACCATGGTGTATATAATATTTAATTAAGTTCTTATATTGAGAATAAATCAAAGAACATTTTTTAGAAGAGTTTTATTATAAACGTTTGTTTTGTATATTAAAATATTTATGTTTTATTCATAAACATTATATCTAAAGCGGTGTTAAAAAATATCTCAATAATATACGTGGATTAAGAATCACGATAGAAATCAATGGTCGATGATGCAAGGTTTAATGTTTGTAAGACTTATTTATTTCCCTGTTCACTGTAATATCCATTATTTTTTACTAGAAATAAAAAAATACGAAAGACAATTTAATTTGATTTATTGTTCTTACGCTCAATATATTTGTACTAAATTGTTTTTACGAAATCGGCAAGTAAGGATATTTAAGAACTATAATTTAATAAACAAATAATTATCATATATTCACTATTCATTTTCATTGTCTGTTGTGCAATATTATTACAAGTATTATTTCAAATAAAGTGCCACAAAACATACAACTTATCGAGATTTCTATATTCGATTGATGCTACTGTCTGAAATGTCTCGGATTTTTTATTTTAGTGCATTGGACCACTTGATGCCTGTCGCGGTTCTTGTGCGGATTCAGGTTTCAGTTCTATTTCCCGTCCGGGTCCATGTCAAGGTCTTGAATCCAGGTCTATATAAAAGTCTTTGGTAAAACTTTACCCGTTTCATTTGGAATTTTTGAAGATCCGTTTAAATTAATAATCGTAAAAGCGACTCGAGTGATATCAGTGTCAAAATATATGCTAACGCGCGGTTCTTTCGCCAAAGTGAATGTTATTTCGCCGTTTTTCCATATAAAAAAAAAAAATAATAATATTAAATAAATAAAAAAAAATATAAAATAAATAAATAAAAACGAGGGGATAAAATTCCTTTTTCATAGTACAAGCGCACCGTCAGCCCTGCCGCGCGTATACCGCGAACGTCACTCGCCGTTATTTACTTAAACGTGTAATTACCGAATTCACGAAGACGATCAATCAACCGCTGGAAAATAACATTAATAACACTCCGACGGCTATTATAATCAACGTGCACGAACACACGACGTTAGTTTTTAATGCGAAACAAAATAAAATACGTTATAATCATGTTCTCGTTCGGATTTCAATGCGTTATCGCGATTTCTCCGAGCACGAAACACGCCGAAAAGCACTCTTATCCGTGATATCGGTATGATATTTCCATAAGTAGAGTCAACTTGGTTTTATAATTTTTTTTTTTTTATTCTCTTCGAATATTTATTTCGAAACTGTGTATTATAAAGCTTAAGCGTTTTTCGCCACTAACCCCACGGCGGTCGGTCCCCCCACCACACCGTCCTCTAACCTACTTTGAGTCTGGTAAATCGTTATAGGAACACCCGTACGCATATAAGCAAACCATACATCGCTAGAGACCCGTGAGAAATCGTGAGCTCTCATTGGCTGTATTTTGTTTGTGATAACATTTTCAGGCGCTGATAAACATTTGAATTTACTATACTATACTATTATGTAATAGTATTCTTATAATTATTGTACCAATAAAATATGATATATTATGTACTACGCCTAGTAGGTATGGAAATCTATGGTTTATCAACAAAACTACCATCATGTTGAACCTTTTTAAATGAAAAATTGGAAAAACTAACCAAAAGGGTCGGTAAAGTTTCAGATGGATCGACGACGAACAATTAAAACATACTGTGTGTGAAAATAAAATTAAGATTCTATATTATGATTGGAATGAAAATGTAAAATAAAATCGTCAAAAGGTAATATGGTATGATGATTTCTTTCTACCTAAGCATATTTTTAATTTTTAGATTAAAAAATCTAAAAATTCCCTGTAGATCTCATTAATAGGATAAAAGTGTCTGTGTCTTGATGTATTAGCTAGTATTTCAAAATAATTCATAACACAATAATATTTATCATAATTCAATTAAAATTACAATGCTTTTAATTTTTTTTTTTTTACAATATTGTTAATTAATTTATGTTTTATATATTTTTGTATTTAATATTACACTTAAGTGTAATATTAATCTCGTCACCGTTAGTTATTTCGTATAAAAATGCTGTTAGAAAAATCATTATAATAAATAATAAAAAATTATAATATAAATTATTATGAAATAAACCCGTTAATAATATTTAATAACCTGTAGGTATTCAAAATATTGAAGTGTTTATCACTTATCAGTACTAAATATTACTATCAGCATCAAAATTCAAATGTTTATCACAAACGAAATACGGCCAATGAGAGCTCGTTATTTCTCATGGGTATATGCCACCCGTACACCACGTCATGTCTGCTCTAGACGCGTACGAATGCGCGTGAGTGTTTTTGACGTTTCGCAGGAAACAAAGGGCCAAAACGTGTTTTTCGTAATCGCATCCTAACCGTACTCTAGTGACGGTGTCCGCGATGACGACAACGATCGTACGCGTATCGCAGCGACTTTTTCGGGACGCGTATTAACGAGTTCGCCGCGCCGCGCCGGTCCGTCTGAGGTTCGACACAACGGGCAGAGAGGGCTTCGGTACCGACGCGCGTGATGACATCGCGCCCCTTCCGCCCTCTGCGATTACTTCGAGACGATTTTCGACTCGTGTCCGGGTCTAAAGCCACTTGATTGACGTTTCGAAACGACGTATTTTATAATCCGAACCGTATGGCTCATTAACGAAGTGTCGACGGTTCGTGTAACCAGGGCACGTTGTCCTCGTGCACTTACACTTATGTAAGACTTATGTAACACTTATGTAGTTATGTCTAACGTCATAATATGTTATACGGTTATTAAAAACATTCCACTAAACGTTATAGACGACGGGCGATCGACGACACACGTCGTTACGACGACGGATTCGTTGAGATAATGGTAAATTCGAACACTCACAAGTTATGTTTATATTTTACGCCACTATTGGAAAAGGTGTTCACGAAAAAAATTTCATACGTCATGTCACATAGCATATTATGAAAAATTGTCACTATCGTACCAATCAAATAAAAAAAAAATACAAAATACAAAATTGAAATTTTCTTTATACATAGGTTAGGTGTATATATATATATATATATATATATATATATATATATATATATATATATATATATATATGTTACGGGCAACGTGGAAAATTCGGGCATTGTACACATTGTCCGATGCATATTGGGCAATGTGAATTGTAAAGTGTTTATACAAATTATACATTTAAAAAGTGAGATGATGGTGGTACAAGTGAGTCCTTCGTCCCTTCGGTCCTCGGACAAGATATTGGTGATGAATGTATGAAGTTTTAAAGAAATGATGACTCATTTATTTAGTATAAAACGATTCTGAGCAAAGCTTCAGTGTAATATAATATATTATTATTTAAATACTGTTTACGTATTTTACGGTTATTTGCATAATTTTTGGTGAGTTATAATAATTTATTAAAGTGTGTATAAAAAAAAATCCTGACTAACGATTTTTGAATTTTTGTTAGGATAATTAGGTAGGTATATGAGTAAGGTCATATTAAATTTTCAGAACTTTTTGTCAAATATTTAAAATTATATTACATAAAAACTTTCAAACAATTTGGTAAATTAAAAGTTCTATATTTAAGTCAAAAGTGCTATAATTGTTTTGAAAATGTTGTCCAATATAAAAAAGTATGTATTTGATATTGGATAAAATTTTCAAGTTTCTAGCTTCAATACTTTTCGATTTATGACTAAATACCTAAAATGTGAACAGTGAAAATCTCGTTTACGGCGGATTTTTACCGATTTTACCGTTTTTACTCAGTTTTTCGATCGTTATTTTTGATTACTGGAAAAACTATAGAGATTTTGGAAAAATGACCTCTCTAAAGTACCATCTCAGTTCAATTTCAAATCTAAAAAGTTGCTGGACGAAACTTTTGGACAAGGATTTCTATACGAAAAAGTGTTTACAGAAAAAAAATAAATGAATAAAAAAATAAAAAAAAAAATAAAAAAATAAACATCATTGTAAAACCATAAGATCCTTCGCTTCAATCAGAATCTAAAAAAAGAGAAAAAAAATGAACATCATTGTAAAACCATAAGATCCTTCGCTTCACTCAGAATCTAAAAATTGTGAAGTACATTCATTATAATAATTACATAATTAATAATCATTAGATGCTACGTCTGTTCTCTGATTAAACACTAACTATTATACATAATTAATTAATTTTTATATTATTATTATTTTTATTTATACTAATTTAATTCAAATAATTTTTATTTTATATTACTAAATATACTATTTATTATACTATTATATTACCTATTTATTTTCACATGTACTGTTTGAATGGCATTTTGATGTACATAATTTATTTGCAGCTTTACACTTACATCTTCGTGTTCTACATTTTTGGGCACATGTACACCGTTCGTAGCCTTGACAGTATACAACTAAAGTAAAACTGTACGTACCAAAATTATATGAGATAAGATATTTATCGGTTTCGTTATCGGGATATATAGTGCATTTAATGATTATTAACTTATTTCACAATTTTTATAAATAAATTGTATACAAAAATTAATACTTTTAATGTATAAATACTTTACAATTCACATTGCCCAATATGCATCGGACAATGTGTACAATGCCCGGGCATTGTATACATTGCCCGAATTTTCCACTTTGCCCGTAACGTTAATTAACCTACATATATGATTAATTATCATTTCTAACCGTTCCTACCTAAGCATCCGGTCGAACACGTCAAATGTGATATAACGATGTATCACAACAAATATAATGAAAACGACTGATTATTTTATTATCTCGTGAGTCGTCTGATTGAAACAATCCAATGTTTTTCGCTAATTTTCAAGTGACGTGGATTGACTGATTTTATATTCTGAGTGAATTGAAGGACGTATTGGTCATACAGTGATGTATATTTCTTTCTTTCTTTTTTTTTCTCTAGTCTCTTCTATGTTCACTAAAACTTTGACCAAAAGTTTCATCTAAGAACGCTATAGACTGAAAATCGCATACCGATGCCGCGGGTGGCACTTAGAGTGTTTATTTTTCTATCTTCTAAATTGTTTTTCTAAGTGTGAAGAAAAACTGCCTAAAATCCGAGTGGAAATGGTAAATTTGTCCGTAAACGACACTTTTGCTAAATCGGTATGGTTATTTAGTTATAACTCTAAAAATATGTAGTTAAAACTTTGAATTTTCTTAATATATTAATGGCATATTGTTACACGCTTGCAAAAGTTGTAAACGTTTTTTGTAACTCTTAGGCTATGAATCCAACTTTGAAATAACTTCGTTTTTAACCCTTCGTTAGTGCAATTTTTATTTTATTTATTAACTAATCTGAGAAAAAGAAGTTTTTATGGTTTATTTTTTATTATTAATAATTATTTTAACTATATTTGAAGAAAGACTTATATTTACATATTATAAATTTTTAAATCTTGTTATGCTTTTAAAAAATTGTTACTAATTGAGGATAAAAATATTTCTTCAATTTTCATTATATGCTGAAAATTGAATTATGTTGTTATTTTTTCATTTTTTTTTCACCCTTTTTCAGTTATGGTATTAGTGTTCCTATTCAACATAAATTGATAAATCATAGTCAAAATGTGTTGTACGAGTTACCCAAAATACAAATTTAAAGACTAAGTCACTTTATTAATATAACTTTACAAATTAAACAATTAACTAAAAAAAATGATTAGCAATAATTAATATTTTAAGTAATTTACAATAAAATGTATATTCATAGTGAAATATTTAAAAAAAATAGCTTTCAACTATTAAAATATCAATTATACCTATATTCAAAACATATTAGCAAAAAATAAAAATAAATTCTATGAAATAATTAATTAAAAAAATTAATTTAATGTATGGGGTATTATATTACCCCGGGTGACTTAGTGTGTTCTAATTATTAAGGTGACTAACGAAGGGTTAAAGTTTGTCTCTATTGTTATAAACCCATAGTATTTAGTTATTTTTCTTTGTAATATATTTAATGCTGGTATAAGCATTGTCATAAAAGTAAGTGTTAATAACTACTACAACAGCTATGACTGTCCGTGGGAAGAGCATGGCGATTGGCCATCACGGATTGCTGAATAGACGTTTTACATCATGTCGAGCGGCCGGGGACCGTCGTCGCCCCACGGGTCGTTATTTTCGTCAGTCGTTATTCTTAAGCAGAACCTCTCTTAATCGGTGTCCAGAATATCCAAAAACTTCTCATGAAATGCAATAGTTAAACCGCGTATAAATAAATTTATAGTGGTTAAATTTATTCATGTTCATTACTTAATTTTCTGTGTAGACGTACACAACGCTATTAGCATTTTTAAAAATTGGCAAAAAGTTAACCGAAAATGTAATACGACTTTACTCATATATCTATAGTTAACTTATGGCAGTGAATAAATTTTAAAAAGTCGGTTTTTGTCAGAATGATTTTTATACCGAGGTACCAAAGAGTCAATATCTTGTTTTTAGTTTTTTTTTTTTTTTTTTTTTTTTTATTATTATTACGATAGAAAACATGAACAAATAGACGAATAACGGATCATATAATTGATCTATGGTGACATTGCACAGAAAATATTCGGAACCGTGTGGTTTTAGGGTCATTGAAACAGCACACAGTTGGTTAAAAATCGTCTGAAATCGTGTACCCGAAAAGCTAAAACGTACGGAATCGTACATCATCGTTTACATTAACGTTTCAACTTTAAAAGTGTGTGTTCACAAACTTATTAACCATTCAATCATTATGGACGTTTGAGTACAGATTGAAGAACACGATTCGAATCTTTTGCTAAAAATAAAAAATATTATCTGTTGACTGAAAACGGTTAAATATACACGAACGGTATGTGTTACGCTGAAGAGATTTGCTCAAAATTGTTTGACTTAAGAAATTATTTTTCGTTTCTTTAAAATTCTATACGCTAACTGTTCTGAGTGGCGAAGAATACCCCATGGTGAAAAGTATGTCCTTTTTTTAGTTACCATACGAAACACGTATGTGGACGTGACGTGTAAGGAACTCTAATGGTGGCTGTCTACGCGGTGGTGAACGGTTATGAATAGGGCTCGGAAGTTATTGCACTAAAGATCTTTAAAAATTGATTGAATTATTGCACTAAAAAACACCCAAAATTGCGTTTAAAAATTGCACTTAAAATATTTGTATACTGACTTTTAACTTTAAAAAAATACTAATGGTATAAGTAGTGGTAATGCCTTATTTATTTAATTAGAAAATGACATTAGGTACAATTATAAACACAATTTTTTAAATATTAAAAATTAAAATTAAAAATGTAATTGAATAAATATTAAATATAAAATAAAACTGGACGAAACTTTGGCCGGATTTTTATGGGGCGGGACCATTTTCCTCCAAAAACGAGATACCGTTTTCCTCCACTGTCCATTTTCCGCCCAAAACAAAAAAGGTTGGTTTCCGTTTTCCTCCACATTATTTTTGACTAAAATTATGTCTATTTTCCTCCGATATTTTAGTCAGTGTTGTATTATTATAAAAATAGAGTATGGCCAGGATCACATACGGCGCGTATCTGTTGATTGAATTCTGGTCGCGTTCTTATCGGCTAGGGAAAAACGCTAGTCCAAGTGACCGACAGCACACGCAGTTTATAACAGTCGATTGTAACTTTGATTAAGCCTAATAAAGATACGTACATATACGACATACGGTCATATACGTATATGTATTTACATTTTACTTTTGCCTATAGTGTGCCTATAGTGTGTTTTAAAGTTTAGCAAATTTTAATTTTTAACAAGTCTGAAAAAGCGGCGTTTATTGAAAGTTCTCGAAGAAAACCTTTGATAAATCGTGATAGTCATAAATATTTCTTAGCGTAAAAGTCAAATTCTGAATTATTTTACATATTATATTATTGTAACTAATTTATTGTTATTCTTCTGTTATTATTTATTCTGATAACGAATGACGATTTTATTATTTTATTTATTGGAGGAAAATGGAAAGTGGAGGAAAATGGTAAAAATTTTTTTTTTTTTTTTGGAGGAAAATGGCTACGGCCTTTTTATGAACCTGCAAGCAATTTTATCGCATTTCGGGTCAGTCGTTGCGGTCTACCATTATACAAATGCTCGAAATAGACATTAATACACATACCTACAATATGTCCTAATATAAAAATGATTATAAAAAAAAAAATTATTCCAAATAATTGTCAAATAGGTATATAAAATTATACTATAAATGAGAAAAATCAATAAAATTGCAATTAAATTTAAAAATGCCCAAAATTGCAAAAAATTGCATTAAAAACTTTTAGATTTTAATTCGTACTCTTGAGAAACAAATTTAAAACGTACTTAGCAACAAATCCAAACAATAGGAAAAAAGTTGCAAATGCAATAACTTCCGAACCCTAGTTATGAATATGAAATAACTATTTCAGTCAATAAAATTGTTAAGCGCAAGTCGATCTCGAATGAGTTGTGCATCACGAAAAACGGACTGTCGTGGAATTGAAAACACATTATCGGTGAAATGTGTAAATAATCGAATCGTTGTGCTGTCGACGACGTCCCATATCGCGGAAGCAGCTTTGCGACAGATCAATCGTCTTATAAATCGCCATGCCCCGACCAAGTCGGAATTTTATTTCCTGCAAAATACGACGTGCCATGATATGTCACGTCGAGTGGTCGCTTGAAACGGTATTCCCATTTAATCGTATAAACATCGTACTTTTTTTTTTCACATGGCATTTTTCGATCGAGTTACTAATACGCTGTCGGTTTTGACGAAAATAATATTATTCCGTTGAAAAAAAATTACAAATAAATGAGAGAAAACCATAAACGCGCGCGGTTAAGTGTATTGAATAGTTTATGAGCTAGCGTGCCCACACACACATACACATACACAGCTCACTCACTGGTCGGCGTACGATGCGGTTCTCTGGACGAATCGATAGCGTCGTACAAAAATAAATACCCTCACCACGAAGGCCACGTTTAAATAATTAATTAATTTATCAGTGTCCATACAGAGCTAACTCGCTTGGAACCACACACGCGGCAAACGCGTGTAATACACTCCAACGGTCTATATAATATTATTGTATTGAATCCAGTCTGGCACGAAGAGTTTAGGGACCGAATCGAATTTGCATAAAAATCTAGATCACAGTGTACGCGTTCAAATATTTTTGGATATAAAATTAACGTAATTACTAATAATTATCATAATACGATTTTATATAACATATTATGTATACTGGCTTAAAGTGAATAACCGGAATATTAATATTAATAACCGCGGTAACGGTACAAAGCGTATTTCTAGCTTGACGAAAAAATCTACAAAAATTATTTTCATTGTAATTTTGTATAGTTCGAAATTTCTTACCGACTGTGTCTGTTGATTATTATTACAATCCAGTAATATTGGTATTTTTTTTTCAACTGTAAACTAATATACGCATAAAGTAAATTGAACTAATAAACCTTACTTTTTTCGGACGAAAAAATAATAAATCTACATTTATTTTGAGAAAACAATAATAATTATGAGAAAAATTATTGTATCATGTTCTAGAGGTTTGACATATAGAAGAAAAAACACTGTTCCGATAAAATTTGGGTTTGTTCGTTTATTTCCCAAACAGTTTTCGCGATTAGTTCACTAAAATAAACGTCGAGCGAATAAATGAAATAAAATCAAAGCATCGTATTGTTGCCGATTGAATTACATTCTTGAAAAACTAAGAGTTATGAAATTTTGATTGGAGTTTTAAAAGACTTTTTTTCCGTTTTATATGAATTTCCTAAATATGGTTGTATCGATCACGAGATATTATTATCGGTTCATATGAACGTTAAACCCATACCTTCAATCGCGTACAAAACAAACTTTGGTGACTAGTGTATGATAGCCGGTTTTCAAACGTGATTTTACGCGCGTTTTGTGGTTATGACTGGGAAAGATTTTGAAAAAATAAAAAAAAATTCAAAATAAAAATATATACAAACCGTTTTCATCACTGTGATAGATATAATGGATTTACCTCTCTATCACACGGAGGCACTTTATAAAGCGATGAACCACGTTTTAATCTCTGAAAATCTGATTCCAAAAGCCATAATGTGCGGACCTTTATAATATTCACATGATTACATTGATAATAACTATAGCAATAACGACACAGCAAGACTTACAAGCACGACACCGAAAGGCATAGTGGAGTTTTACAGATTTACGTCATTCACGAAATTCAAGATCGTCTTTCGAGAATTTTCTACCCGCAGTAGGTCAAATTCGAATTGTCACTCATTCTTCGATTTCGCGAAGCAAAACAATCGACCGTACAAACAGTTTTTACGTACAGCTTTCAAAGAAACACGTACGACTTCACTCGTTTGAATTGCTTACTTTAAATATGCACCATATAATAATTGTATTTGTGTCAATTTGGTCAAAAACTGACCGGGGAAAATAGTTGGATAATAAAATGTACACATCAATCGCACAATACAATTGTGACTCATATCGATTGATTTTTGTACGTCTGGTATATTGACTGCATCAGTGGATTTTTAATTTTAATACATTGGCGGACATAAACCTATGACGACACAATTATCAAAATTTGAACAAAATCATTTATCAAAATAATTTTAGTTTGGTAAGCCGTTTGACGTGTGACTACTCGAATATTTAAACCGTCGGTTTTTTTTTTTTACACTATAAGGTTTAATCGTTGCTAATAAATGAAAATATATTAATACGTACCTAATAAGTTTTTTTTTTTTTTAAACACGTGTTTTTGATGAAATAACATATCAACGGTATAATATAAATATATTAGACGTACTCGTTTATTAATTAAACTAAAGTTGTATTTTTAACATTCACTCTCGACTTAAGATAAAATTACTAACTAGACAAATAATCACATAGAACTATTTTTGGATTTATATATCTTTGGAGGAAAAAATAAATAAACATACCGCAAATTTGTATTCATATTCAGGACATTCGTTCGCCAAAAGATGGCGTACAAATATCCATATACATTTCATGTAGTCTTGTATTATCGGTGGAATTAACAAAATTGTTTATGCGCATAATATTATGTACATCTCTTGAAACACTAATGAAATTCTCAATATTTTAGATTCACGGTGAAGTGAAGGATCTATGGATTTTACAATGGTGTTGTTTTTTGGTGTTTATTTTTATTTCTATTAACACTTTTACGGGTAGCAATAGGGTTCTAAAGTTTTATGAAATATTTCATTTACACGAAAAATAAAAATGTTCCCAAAATAAATAAAAAAAAAGGGTTGTTTTCCAATCAATACATATTAGAGCTATTAAGCTATATTATGTAATAAAGATGAGAAAACACGTTTTAATTAGGTAGTATATCTATTCTATTCTATGAAAACATTGAAAACATAAATAATTTTTAAAGCACAAAGTGCCCAATGCCTATGTTTTTTTATGTTACTTTTAGTTCTATAGTGTTTAGTTTTTTACTAAATTTATAATGTATAAATAAAGGTGATACCTAAATATAGCCTGAACCAAATTATATACACTTATACAGTTATACTTATACATAAAACATACTTACTATTCATTTTTAAACCTTGCATTTGTGAATGTTATCTATACATTTATTTTTTACAAAACAATATTATTTATCTATTACAGATTTTACTTTTTTTTTTCTCAAAATTATTTATGAAATGATATTATCTCTAAATAAGTACAAAAAATACAATATTAGACAGGTATCTAATTTTTAACTAGACACTTAAGATTTCTTTTGCAAATTACAATTTACAATGCAAGGCAAGAAAAAATAAATAAATAAATACAACTGCAAGATACTTCTTCAAATTTTTTGTATTAGGTTATTTAAAAAATCATTAATAGTTACAACCTCGGTCTTAGAAGATATCTTGTAAGACCGTGGTTACAACCTAAAATTTAGTATCTGACATTTGGTATCTGACATAAAACATGGAGCCTTCACAATACGCCGTATCGCATAGATTTTTATAAATTCAGTGCGTAGGTAACAAAATAATTATTAGTTTATATTATGGTCAAACTCTAAGTCTACGAGATAATCAAGGAGTGATAGAATCTAATTGATAACATTTCACTAATACATATCATATTATTATTTACCAACATCATGTCATGTATTTAAAAAAAAATTATATTTCATAATTTCATTGAAATATTTTAAGATGAGTGAAATTTTCAATTTTGAAATATTTCAAATTAAGAACCCTAGGTATCAATAATACTCTAATAGTTTTCTTCGAAACTTTTGTAGATCGGAAATCGCATGTAGATTATACTTGGAAGAAGTGATTCTTTTCCCCTCTTAATTTTTTTTTTCAGACGTGTGAAAAAACTGCCGAAAAACCGAGTGAAAACGGTAAAGTATGCTAGAAATTTGGAATTTTCACAATATACTAACGGTATGTTGATAGATATTTCAGAAAAGTTTCGAAAATATTCCATAACTTAAAGACTGAAAATCAAACTTAAAATAAACCTTATTTTGTTAAGGTTTATCTCTTAAAAATGTTTTTTTATTTATCAAAACCTCTTTAAAATGTAATTTAATCGTATTCAAATACTTAGCCAACGACACTGAAAAACTATCAAAAATGGTTGGTCAAAACATTTTTTTGTAAGCGTTCAAGTATAAATAAGTAGGTATATGATTTCTTCGGAACAACCTGTTTTGATACCAATTTTCAATTTTGAAGTTTATCTAAAAATGATTGGCCAATCTAATCATTAGGAACCTTTGCAAACAGATAGAACGATATGTTTTGAAATTTTCGGGAAAAGTTATTTCTCATTTATCAACAAGTAAAATATCGGCTTTAATAAAATAAAAACCCTAAGACAATTATACTAAAAATTATAAAATATATAAACGGTGTATCGTTATGCTGCAGCTTTGTTTAGAATCATTTAATTAGAACAATGATTTATCGTTTCATTAAAATGTTATACAGCTTTGACCATTGTCTTGTCCGAAGAATATCCCATATTGTAAAATGTGTAATTATCAATGATAACCTAGATAGCTGTGAAATAAACATGTACTAATATATATCATTCATCTATTAATATTTCAAATCTAAAATCAGTTTCATTATTTTACGATAAAATCACATTTTTTGTTTGTATTATAGTTTCATATCATATTATAGACTATAAGATTCGTAATACTCGTATACGTTCATCAAGTTTTATTTCTTTTTTTTCACAACTTTATGAAGACAATAATGACGCAAAAAATATTATTCAAACTTTCTTTCTTGATGTTTCTTAATTTAAGGCAAAATAAAAAATAAATAATGTCTCCCTTTTTTCACTAATATTCCACGTCCATTTTATATGGCCCGCCTGGAGTTTTACCGACAGCTAACGCAATAATAGTTAAAGTAATTATTTAATTAAAACTGAATTGCTTCGTGCTCGACGCCCGCCGAACGAACACTTTCTATGCGAAACATTTAAATGACATTGTGCCTAAATAAATATTGTGTTTATCAAATGTTTTATCAAGAAATATTACACACTCATAAAACTCAGTTTAACACCAAAGTAAATAATATATATTCGTGCTCTTTGCTGTTATCTACAGTATCCGATACCCGTATAATTTCATATTGCGTTCATAATGCATTAATCGAAATGTAGTACAAAACTCGTTTTGCAATAACCCTCAAGTATTTAGGTACCATTATAACAAAACAAAACATCACGATCTGTTTTCATGACATTACTGCATCACACGTATTAAAAATACCTACTCGACGAAAAAAACAAAAAAATTAAAAAATACGTAAAATAGAGGATGGTTCAACGCTTGTGCTACAGTACCTTTATCATTTAAATATTTAAAATCGGGTAAAAAGTATGGAATTCCTTTGTTTAAGTAAATTTAAAGTTTTAGTCAAATTTCATATTTTTTCAACCATCTCAAAGTGTAGTTCTTGGGAGTTTACTTGAGAAAATTAAATGGGAACCCATATTTTATTCGACCACAACATTTTTGAATGTATCTGTTTAATACTTAGCCTCTAAAAAAGCTAATGTATACACTAGTTTTGGTACGCTAATGTAGTACATTACAACAAATTATATAACAATTATTCAGAGCTTCCCAGTCCTTCCCCCCACAAATATCTAACACTATTTTCGCTTATGTTTGAGAGCAATTTACATTTAACAGAAATTGTTTTATGATCAACCATTACATTTTACTAATGAAAATACATTTTCTCATTTCGTCATGAAAAATAAACATAGGTTTCCAAGAAGTAAATTGTTTAAATGGTTTTGAAAAATATGATCATAAAATTATCATTTTAGATTTTCCCAGCTCAACAAACTTCCACGGTATACGTTTCACTCTATTTCTAATATTTACATGATACAAATGCCGTAGCACTACTTTCGAACCCCCCTGTACATATCAATCTTTATACTGTATATTCGTATGTTTTATAACACAATTTTTCGTGTTTCGGTAAAAGCGAACCGAAGTCCCGAGTTGAAATTGAATATTTATTTTTTCATCGCATTAACAATATTACGATCATTACGTGATGATTTGCACTGTGCTATTCCGTATGTTATTTTCCACCTTTGAACATTTCCGACGGTCTTGTGAGCATTTTCCCGGCCCCGTTCGCCTCCGGCAACACTTAAGAATACGCGTCTCGCACTATATTATATTTATATCGTGTGTGATAACATAACACGTCGGTACGCTTTAAACATTGCACACGTGCGCGTACACTACTAACGGCGTAAATACTTCGTTAGCGCAAAGTGTGATTAGATTTTTCCGTTCAACACATTAACGGATTGACGATCCGCCACACGTCATAATATTACCGAGTACAATCAACATCCACACGACACCGGTATTGTTGTCTATTTTCGTGGACCGTCTCGACGACGTTTCACGAACGTCGTCGTCTCACGCGGTAAACTAGCGAGTTTAATTTAATAGGTATAGGTACCTACGAGGACAGTGGCGTAGGCCAAGGCACGGGTTATCAGGTGATGAACGCTACCCGTACGAGTATTTGAATATCTATATAATATAATATAATATTTTTTTTTTTTATAGTACAATTTTCTGAATAAATTGTTTTTCTAGACCGAAAAACTTACAAACTTCATTGCACGCTGTTAGTATAAATATTTTAATTTTTTTTAAAATTTATTACCCGTTTACTATTTTGGTATCAACCGTCAATATAGAAATTAGATTAAATGATTAATAAGAAAAAAAAATGTTGAGTAAAAATAAAATAACACTGTGCAATTGAAACGTACTCATTCGTATATGGAGAGATTTGATTAAACATGTCCATCCCGTGTAATGCATATGTATTTAAAACTGTTGTTGTTGCAGGCACATAGGTAAGGGGTGGCCTGGGGTGGCCCGGCCACCCAAAAATATTTACTGTCAACCTCACTGGCCACCCTAACTGTATTTTTGATGTGTCCAAATTTCAACTGAGTCAATATAAAAATAATGTCGAACCATCCAATCCATTCCATTTATGATTGGAAAATGTTTGTCTGATATTTTTTATCACGTAGATTACATTATCACATATTAAAACATTCTAAATTCATAACTGATATGAATATAAACAGATCGTAGACACTCGCTGACATCCAAATTCATCGAATTAAGACACATAATGACTATTGATATTGGTAACTAAAAATAAAAGTGTATTTAGTATACGCTTACTTTTTGTTGGATTATTTTCAGATGGGGAGGGAGGGTTGTGAGTAAATGTTGGCCACCCAAGAAAAACGTTGGCCATAATTGGGCCACCGCAATGGTGTAATTCTAGCTACGTGCCTGTGTTGTTGTTGTAAAATGTAAAATAATATATAATATTTTTATGAACAATTTATTTTATTATTTCAATATTTGTGATTTTTAAGTTTTTAGTTTTTTTTTTTTTTTAATGATATCTGCTATTTGTATCATTGGATTATGAAAAGTATACTTTTTTTAGACATTTTGGTATATAGATTTGAATTATAACACAAATATAATTCAACATAATATTTTATTGATTTTGAAGTTATTTGAAGTTTAAAGTAGCGGAGCAGTAGCATGTTTGTGTTTACCGTTTTATAAAACTAACAAACTTTAAGAAAACGATGTCGATGTAAAATGGTGGTGGAAATATATTTTCATAATAATTTTGATCTTTAAGATATTTAGATTCAGCGTAAAAATGTACTCAAATTTGAGCATTTTATAGAGTTGAAAATCGTGGTGAGCTTGTTTGAAAATCACTATGCATAAAGGAAAGTAGTTATAAAATTAAACTATAGTTTCTTATAGGGTTTTACATAAATATAGGTATGTTTATTAACAGAATTCGATAAGTCCCTACCTTGAGACAATCCTGGCTACGCACCTATACGAGTACGAATTCAAACGAATAAACACAATGCATATTTGAAACGATAGTGACTACGTTTTTCAACCGAAGTTGGGAAAAATATTGGCAAACTCACCGGTGAAGCGTACGCGATTTAACGCGAAATTTAAGAGTAAATGGACAATTTTTCTGTTTCAATTTTTTTTTTCCAAACGTTTTATTTGAGTATTAAGGGTAAACGATCAGGTACATTTTTCAATCTGTTTAGTAAATATGTGCTGTATACCGATCTTTACTTTCTACGTCTTCTAACTATATTTTCACAATTATTTCATGTACGACAAATTTCCACTGCGATATTACTTTGGAACGAGATTATTTTCACGCCGACATATTTGATGCGCGACGCGTTTTTGCGCCGAATAACTTTGGCGTGAAATATTTTCGGCGTGAAAGAATTTCGACGAGTGATATTTTCGCACAGGCGTTATAAACAATCTTTGTCTCACAAACTAGATGTTTTACCTAAGTACAAACATTAATAGTGAAACGGTCAATTTCAATAATACGTTAAAACATAATAACATAGGAAATATTCTTAAAGTTTGATACATTTATGAAATAGTTTTAAATACCATCGATGTCACGCTCCACGTCGTTGATAAGTCACTTAAACCAGTGCAAAAAGGGTGAATGTTTCGAAGTCTCGGGTAAAAAATTCATTTCGTAATAATAAATAGGATAAATTAGTGGTGGTATTGTTGCAGCGTGACGTATGAGTAATAACTATTGACCGATTGTTACTGTCAAAACTTCAAATTCAACAATTATATTATGAAATTAAATTAAATAAAAGATTTTTAGTCGAGTTACGAGTAGGTGCTTGAGTTTGTGTGACTGGCGGCTGTCTGGATTCAGTGCCTTTTCGGACCTGTATTTATATTAAGTCGTTGACGCCATAGTCAGATAATTCCTCACATGACTATACAACGTATGTCCGGAGAGAGACGGCCAGTTGCTTGTTGGAAATTCTCTGCTTGGGTTCGCATAACGTGACAGTAATTCGATTAGGCTGGTACAGTACATTTTTGTGTCTATTCGTATTTGCGAATCGCTATTTCGGTTGGGTCACGCCGTCTACAGAGCAGTAGCTAGACAACTCGACGAGTCTGCGTTTTCGCCGTACACATTTGTATTTTACGTATTCAAAAACAAACGA
Source organism: Therioaphis trifolii (assembly GCA_027580255.1). NCBI lineage: Eukaryota > Metazoa > Arthropoda > Insecta > Hemiptera > Aphididae > Therioaphis > Therioaphis trifolii. The sequence goes on from CM050405.1 coordinate 72,725,873, forward strand.
ATTATTAGATTGTCATTTGATCATTATTACATTGAGGGATTTCGCATTAAAATATCACGATATTTTCGCACACGTACGTAAGCCCACGCGTGATTCGTCAGTTCGTTACATGCAGACGATTCGAGGTCAGAAATTTTAGTAACACGAGTACGCGACTAATTTCGTTGTCTTTAAACGGTGTCCGATTAGTAGTCGTCCGTGTGCAATGATTTTCTATGAGGATTTTGTCCATCTGGTTCGTCACATGTGTATTTAAAAATTAAGTCTTTTCTCGACGCACGGTAAATTATGTACGTATCACACTCGCAATTAAAAATGTTTAGTCTCTATGGCAGGGGTCACCAAATGGCGGCCCGCGGGCCGCATCCGGCCCACGATTGCATTTTAACCGGCCCGCAGACTGAGAGGAAAATCCAATAATTTAATACGTACTTATTATAAAGCGCGACTGTTGTAATAATAAATGTTGCAGGTAATTTCTTATATTTGTACATTATAACTGCATTATTAGGTTTTTTCGGCTGCAACAAATATTATACTAGCTGTGAAGCATAATATCTTATCTTATCTGTTTTATTATTTATTTGAAATTTCATTACAAGTCGACAACTCGTTAAGTCACAGTGTAATCTGTAATTCCACTAGTTTGGTGATAAGTATCCGTAATAAGATTTGTCGATTATGGCAAAACCACGAACTAGGCCACACCAAGGCACTGGGCCGCCGAGAAATTTCACGACGTCCCGGTGGGCCAGTCCCCCTGTGGTCATCGGGGCCGTATTAATAATTAGGCACTGTAGGCACTGTGCCTAGGGCCTGCGACATACGGAATGCCAACGATAGATGGCTAAATCCATAAAAAATTAACATTAATAAAACAAGATCTTTTGCGTCACTCAAAATTTGGAAACCGGCTAAAATAATATATAATCAAATTGTTTACATGAGCACTATATATTTAGACGACGAGCTTTGCAATGGTCATGCAATAAGGAAATTATAATTAGAGTATATTACATTTTTACAGTATATTACGCCTGAGTTTGAAACAAATGTACGTGATAAATTTAAAATACAAACATTTTTTGTTACGATGGATTCCTTTACTATGGAAATTAAAAAAACGAAAACAAGCGTACACAAAATTAAATGAAAGGTTCGGTTTTTTAACTGATGACAAATTAACCAAAAGTTAAATCGAAATAAAAGTGACTAATATTGTATACACATTAGATCTGGAAAATGATTTTGTAGCAGAATTTCTAATTTTTGTAAATTTTCGTGAACCAGGCATGACTGTAGTGACTAAGTGACGTGATTCAAAAAAAAATTGAAAAAAAATGAACATCAAGTTTTCCAAACGTCAATATTGCTTTTAGAATTTATTTACCGATATTTGGATCTTCTTGCGAAGACGAACGGTCATTTTCTATGTTAAAAAGAATTAAAAATTGGCAAAGGTCTACTATCAGCCAAGGAAAATTATCATCTCTAGCACTGTAATCAATAGTGTCAGAACTATTGAGAGAAACTAGAAAATATGATATCATTGATCAATTCGCCGACGCAAAATACCGAAGATAAATTTAATCTAGATAATATTATGTAAGTGCTCATTAATTTTATTGATTATATAAAATTGAATGTTTGATAATTGAGGGGCTGGGTGCAAGAAGGGCATTTCCCCGAAAATGCCGTTCTTGCTTAAAACCACTTTTTGTATTCAGCAACCTGTATATTTTATGTGATAAAAATTTTAGTTTGAAATTTTGCGAATAGAGTGAAGGAGAGGTATTTTTTCAATTGATTATAAATGCCTTTCTTGCATAGAACTATATAAAATCGTTATATTTATTAACAGTAATGTTTTTAGTATATTTCAATGGTTTAATAATAATAAATAACAACGACGGTGAAAATCAAGAGGTCTACTCTGATGACGATTATGAAGACTAAGATTACAACCACCAAATAAAGTAAAAATGAAAAAAAAAGTAAGATCATTAAAATTTAAAAGTTGTATGTTATTTAATAAAAGTAATTCGTATTTGTATTTATAATATATGTATTTTAATTTTTATTCAAAAGTTATGAAATAAATTATGAAAGTTATTAAACAATAATAATATTCATTAAATTTGAATAGGTAAATATTGTTTGATGCAATAAGGGCATATTCATAACCGAATGTTTCATTTATTTATAGTTTTTTGGAAACAAAAAAAAAACAAAACATAGATATAATTATTTTCCTTAATATTCGATCTTTAACTCGGCACAAATTGCATAACCGTATGAGTAATATCAAATGAGTGACACAGATTTGAAACTTTAACTTAGTATATCTCGAAACACGTTTTTCTAGAAAATGCCCTTCTTGCACCCAGCCCCTCAATTATTATATTGTAAACTTATGACGCTGTATTAATTTAAAATAATATAAAACAGTGATATTCAAAAGCGACTGTTATGGAATTCGTTTTTTTTTTCAACGCCTAGGGCCTACGGATGACTTTATCCGGCCCTGCTGGTCATCCCTGTGATTTCGGTGACATAAAATCGTCATTACGGCGGTGGTCAACACGGCTAGCTACACGCGACGGTGCTGGCACGACGTGTGGTCAATACAGAACATGGTTGACATAGGTAATAACAATAATAATAATAATAATAATAATAATAATAATAATAATAATATCATAATACTGTGCGTTGCACGTGTACATGACAACGGCAGTAATATAGCGTTTGAATATGATATTATTCTGCTCCGGACGTCTCGTCTCCGCGTGTTGCCCGGGCACGTTGCCGTTTGACGCGATCGGTGGCGGGTCGTGGATTCGTGTGGTTTAAACCGTGAACGGCCGACAGGTATCACGGCCGTACATCGTTCGCGGGCATCGCTATTGTCCGTCTCGTGATTTTCTGCAAGTAGTGTCGCAATAACGTTTCAAAATAATATTGCAAAAAACATATTGTGTCTTATACCGAGAGAAAAATGCTGAAAAGTAATAAAATTGTGTATATGTGTCTGAAAACGCACACACATATTATATTATAAAACAATTCTATAACATAAATATTCATTATTTTTGAATTTCGTCGTACAAACGATAAGTGATATTTTGGCTCGTGTAAACAATGATGTGCCAACAATAATCAGCCGTCGATGTGCAAATGGTGTACGATTGAGAAGGTAGAGCGATCGGGCGATGCTTCACCGGGTATCGTTCGATGGTTCGGGCCGATTTGCCGACGCCAGAATAAGTTTAGCCGGTAAAAGAGTTTGTCCGGAGTCGACGACAAAAGATCGTTCGCACTGAGTACATAAATGACTTTTGTCGGAATATAACCGCGTGACATACACCTTACATTTTCACAGTTTAAAATCGATATTTTAAATTATGCGATATCAAAACACTTTGATAAAGCTATTGTCTGTTGATATAGTAACCGCGGTGTATTATATTATAGTCCGCGTTGGAAATGAATTGAGTTCAGTGGCCTCTTTAAAAATCACATCACTACCTCCTTATAACTAGTTAGGTTTTATGTTGAATAACAATTTACTCGGACAGTCATTTTAGGCTCAAAAGTAGAATCATCTCAAGTTTTGAATTCGATTTAATCAGACAACCGTTTACACGTCCGCTATTGATTATATCAGGACATCAGGTAACTGTTATTAATCAAACGAAAGATTCCATTCACTCGTGATCAATTCAATTTAACTGCCTATATTTTTATTGTCATTACTAGTTTTAACAATATTAATATCTACACATTTGTATGTCTTTATAGCATCATATAACGAGTAGATACAAAATTTTAGATTCCGTTGCCTCTATAATCACGTGGACGTACGTAGTACCTACGTGATAAACAATATAATATGTTCATTAAATGTTTAGTTTGCGAATCGTGTTACCGGTGAATCGGTACGGTACGCAAAATACGGGATTTTGGTGTCCGGCCAAAATAGCGAAAAAAAAAATAGTGAAAGGAAAAATAGCGAAATTAAAATAACGAAAATAAATTAAGCAAAACTGAATTATAGCGAAAGAAAATATATCGAATAATAATATATCGAATGTTCGGGAAATAACTATAATAATTCTTGTACTGATAAACTCAGATATCAGTCAATTATTATTAAAGATATCATATAATCAATCATATATACCAATAAGCAATAATTAATAATAGTATTATAACTATCTAAGCCCAAAGTAATATCTCCTATAGCTTTTATCGTGAACAGTGAACACAGTACACGTGTAAAATCAATATTAAGTTGTGTTCGAGTAGTGTTGTAGTAGTGAAAATCGGTTATGTCAGATTTTGAAATGGGATCTATTAATGCGTTTAAAGAAGTAATTCCCAAATTTAAAATAAAAAGGATGACATTTCCATTTTTTCAAATGTATTTGGCGTAAAATACAACAAATTGAATATATAGCCCAAAAATATACATCAGATTCTACATTTTCATTACAGATACGGCTCTTATTAGCATTAGCATATGTACCAGAAAATCATGTAATAGATGCGTTCGAAGAACTAGTAGATTCGCAATACTATACCGATAATGAAAACATTTTACGACCACTAATTGACTACTTTGAAGATACTTGGATAGGACGTCCAATAGGACGAAGAAAAGGTCGTAGATTACCGAAATATTCAATTAGTTTATGGAATTGTTACGAATTGGCGAAAACTTTATTACCAAGGACTAATAATGCAGTAGAAGGTTGGTATAAACTATAAAGGATTCAGCTCATTACTTGGTTAGTATTTTAAAATGTATTATTTATTAAATTTATAATATAAGGATTCAGTATAATTTTAAATATTAAAAAGCATATCATCCAACCATATGGAGACTTATTGATGTGTTGAAGGTACAACAATATTTATCGGAAATTAAATACCAACAATTCATTGCTGGAGCAAAAACAAGTAATCAAAAAAAAAAATATATATATAAAAATTGTTCTGAAAAAATTAAGATTATCACTACATCTTATAATAGTAACGAAAATATGAATTATTTAAAAGGTATAACGTATAACTTAAGTTTACAAATGTAACTTTAATTTTAATTTTGCCTAGAACCCGGGATTTTATCGATTCCACCGAAATGACCTTCTTATAAAAAAGGTTGATATCGATTCCGCCGGACGCTGTTCGTAATTTTGGTAATATTTATGTCTAAATTTTATAAAATAATAAGTATATAGTTCAAAATTAATATGTGTATGTGAATATATTGTAAAAAAGCTGGTAAGTGAGATGATGGTGGTACAAGTTCGTCCTTCGTCCCTTCGGTCCTCGGACAAGCTATTGGTGATGAATGTATTAAACTTTAAAGAAATGACGATTCATTTCTTTAGTATAAAACGATTCTGAGCAAAGCTTCAGTGTAATATAATATATTATTATTTAAATACTGTTTACGTATTTTACGGTTATTTGTATAATTTTTTAAATGCTTGGAAAAAAAATCTTGAGTCACGATTATTGATATTTTTCGGTATTGGTAATTTAGTATAAGAGTAAACTTTATAATAGCACTTTCTAACAAATACTCAATATTTCATTAGAAATAAACTTCAAAGAAATCAGACAATATCGTAAAAAATCGTATAATAATTTATTAAAGTGTGTATAAAAAAAAATCCTAAGTCACGATTTTTGAATTTTTGTTAGGATAATTAGGTAGGTATATGAGTGAGGTCATATTAAATTTTCAGAACATTTTGTCAAATATTTAAAATTATATTACATAAAAACATTCAAACAATTTGGTAAATTAAAAGTTCTATATGTAAGTCAAAAGTGCAATAATTGTTCTGAAAATGTTGTCCAATATAAAAAAGTATGTACCTATTTGATATTGGATAAAATTTTCAAGTTTCTAGCTTCAATACTTTTCGATTTATGACTAAATACCTAAAATCTGAACAGTGAAAATCTCGTTTACGGCGGATTTTTACCGATTTTACCGCTTTTACTCGGTTTTACGATCGTTATTCTTGATTACTGGAAAAACTATGGAGATTTTGGAAAAATGACCTCTTTAAAGTACCATCTCAGTTCAATTTCGAATCTAAGAAGTTGCTGGACGAAACTTTTGGACAAGGATTTCTATACGAAAAAGTGTTTACAGAAAAAAAAAATAAAAAAAATAAAATAAATAAACATCATTGTAAAACCATAAGATCCTTCGCTTCACTCAGAATCTAAAATTGTATAGTTAGATAGTAATTTTATAAATTTTAACCCTTTCAGCCCCCATGATGCCATATGGCATCATAGTTTTTACATCCTCCTATTATCTCAACAGTTGGTAGTATGTTATCGGTTTTTATCGTTTTATATTGTAAAACATGTGTTATTTCTAATCAAATTAATATATGTTGGCGCCAAAACCATTATTTAGCATGTTATTATCAATTATATTCACAAAACACGAGGAGAGTCAACGAATGTATAAACGGTGTGCAATTTTATAATTTCACGTAATTCAATATATTTATTTAGTTACTTGGTAAATTATTTATGAAACTAAACATATTTATCTACATAAATAATGGTTCAGTTTGGCAATATTTTAATTATTTTATTTACTGCTTATCAAAACATCTAATGACTCCATATGGCATCATTGGGATTATAATGAATAAGAAATAGAATAATAATATTTATTTTTCAAATATTTATTATGACTAGAGAAGTGACTAATGTTCCTATGAATATACTATTATATAATATTAATATACTATTTGTTTTTGGTTAAAATTTATAATTTTGATTTTTAAATGTTTATGGCAGGCTTCAACTTTGTTTTATTTATTATTATTATTATTTTTTATTATGACTAGAGAAGTGACTAATGTTCCTATGAATATACTATTATATAATATTAATATACTATTTGTTTTTGTTTAAAATTTAAAATTTTGATTTTTAAATGTTTATGGCAGGGTTCAATTTTGTTTTATTTTGTATTATTATTATGACTAGAGAAGTGACTAATATTCCTATAAATATACTATTATGTATTATTAATAAAATATTTGTTTTTGGTTAAAATTTATATAATTTGTTAATGAGAATAAAGTATTGTTTCTGTGATTAATTTTTCTAAGTTTATGATATTTTTGGTTCATAGTTCAAAAAAAAAAATAATATTAAAAAAAATCCTTTTCATCCCAATGATGCCATATGGCATCATAATTATAATTAATTAGTTAATAATTAAAATACTAAAATAAAATTTTTTTTTAATTATTTAAGTCCTATTAGGCCATATTAAAAGAGAAAAAATTTTTTTTTTTGAAAAATTCTCCTAGTGGGACTGAAAGGGTTAACTAACCTAACTAATTCTGGTAATATTCGGTGACATTTTTTTAATAAGAGAACATATAAATTCTATTATTGTTCAAATCATTAGATGAATTTTGAATACATTGTTTTTTTATTTTTTTGTTAAAAGCACTATTTTTGCTGTTTTTTCAATATTTAATCCATTTATATGTATGTAACTGTCAGTTTGTATTTTTGTATTTAAAACATGGGTAAATACAAAAATTTTACGATGAGCTTTTGTAAATTGTGGATTAAATTTTGAGTGGAAATGCTATTAGAAGTACGCTCCGATGTTATTTCCCTTGATGCCCAAATGCGTGGATTGAATTTTGCTTCTTCATCAATATAACACTCAACTAAATAATCCCAGAACTTTACTACCCTTTCACCATCTGGAGAACTGACATCAATTCTATCGTAAAGCAATCGCTTACTTCTTGTGGATTCAATAGTGTATCCGGCGGATTGATATGTACATTTTATAAACAATAGCTGGCGGAATCAATTGCCGGCGGAGTCGATAAAAAATCGGTGGAATCGATACACGCCCCACAATACGTATGATGACTTCCGGTTCATGAAACGCATTTTAGATTTTAAGTGAAACGTAGAGTGTATTAGTTATACGGATACGTGATTTTTTTTTTCAATTTTTTTTTTTTTTTTTTTTTTATAAATACAATTAATGGTCCGGAAATTTCATCCAGTATCTTTATAAATCAAAATATATTGTATCGTGCTGGTTCTTCAAAAAGGTTTTTTTTTCTCTGTTCTCAATAGTTTTTCCAGGCGTACGGAAAAACTACATGAAAATCGAGTGGGAACCGTACGATTTGCTGTAGACGAGATTTCCATGAAATCCATTTTCGATATTAAGTCATAAATCGAAAAATAATGGGTACGAAATATACTCGGGGCACAATAAAAGGGTTCGCAGGCCGCTGGTTTTACAGCGTACGAAAGCAGACGATATTATAGTGTAATAATATACTGTACGTTTATACGATGTGTTCGGGCGAGTGGATAATACGGCCGACGCCGTACACTACTATAATACGGCGAGACGGTATTGTATTATGTCACGTTATTATTAATAATAATAATAATAATAATAATATCATTATTATATTATTGTAAACGGTCGTGGTTAATCGTGAGTTAACAACAACAACGGAGAGCCACCGCATTCTAATCGGTCTCCGTGCAAATTAACAAACCGACCACCACACGAGTTGGGACCCTAAACGCTTTTATCTGTAAGTGTGTGTGTATGTAGAGCGCTAACACACACACACACACACACACACACACACATTACACCTGTGCCTGCATATTTCTCACGTATTAATGTTGTGTGATAGTAAACGTACGTACGCCAAATACATAATATGTACCCGGGTCTGTGTGTGTGTGTGTGTGTGTGTGTGTGTGTGTGTGTGTGTGTGTGTGGGTGTGGGTGTTTAACATGTATGCTACATGCACGTGTGTTATTAATTATCTACCACCATTATGTGGCCACGCAATGTAGCTTTGGCGTATACGTGTTATTATCACCACCGTCATAGAAAAATAACGTTACGCGTGAGTATGTATATTTGTACGCCCGCGTGCCCCGCGTCACCGTCTACGGCTCATTACGTACGCTCGTCTGACGTTTTGCTGCGATTCCACTATCAACATAATATTGTGTAAAACAAACACGCGCACGATCCACGTTTTAATATAATCGGAATCCAAGACGTAGGCCGTATGTCCAGCTGCTGCCCGTGTGTCTTTTCGCCTTCGGCACCGAACGTCTTTTTCCCGCCGAACGCGAAACCAATCCACTTTCGTTAAGTAACGGTCAGACTAGACCCGGCATCGGCCGAATATTTTTCAGATAGCTTCTGCCGAATTATTCGGAGAAAAAATCCGGCCGACGAAAATGGTCAGACTTCATCCGGATTTCGGTCGATAATGTTAACGCTCATTTATTGTCTTGCAGTTCGACACGCAGCATGGACGTCGCCGATGAAATTTTCTTGTTGGAAACCAATCCACTAATAAAATATTTATTATTGACTCAAAAAAAAGAAAAACAATTTTGGGTTAATGATATTTTTGTAGAGAGAGAAAAATTTGGAGAATTCCACACACTTTTCCCAAAACTTTTAGTTCAACCAGTTAAATCTTTTGAGTACATGCGAATGTCTCCTGATACATTTTATTATATTTTACATAAAATCCAACTGTTTTTGGAAAAACAATCGAATTTTAGAAAATGCATTACACCTGCGGAAAAGTTAACTGTTACATTTAGGTAAGTACTACAGACTAAATAATTTTTTGTAACATCAAATACAATAAATAATTTAGATTCGTTTAAACAATATTTACACGTATGGTATTTTTTATAAATAGTATAGTATTAAATATAAGTATAATAATAAATAAATAGTTGGTATAAATTTAAATTATTCGGTCGATTCCGCCGGAAAAAACAAAATATTTTGTTTTCATCCGGCATCGGCAGTATACGGCCATGAAAGACCGAATTTATCGGATGCAATGTGACCGATACAATTTGAATTTCATACTTTTATTTTTTTCGACCGTATTCGGCCGAAGGTTAATTCGGCCGATGCCGGGTCTAATCTGACCGTAGCCTTAACAATTTAAAACAACAACATCGTCGAACGCGTTTGTAATATAATTAAATTATTCAATAAGTGTATTGATATTTATGATTGTATATTCTTGAACAGTCAAATGTGGGTATGAGTGTTTCCAGTTTGATGACAGTAAGAAATGTGGACGATTTGTGTAACAGATAATGCGTAGGAAAAAGTTTATTTTGCATATAAATGCGTATTTCAGTGATGACGGCATATTTTAAAATGTCCGCATATTCAAGCATATTTAGAACCTATTAAAGTATTACATTTTATAAATCCGTGTTTTTTTTTTTTTAATTTCTTTATTTTGTATTTTTATTCAAAAATATTTACCAAAGAAATGGTATAGGAGGATTTAATATGATTTTATTTATTATTTTATACTATTCCTAATTAAAATATTTGTTTTACTTCTTGAATATGTTTTTAAATATTTACTATTCCTCAACTAATATTGTAAGTTGATGTCTGCAATCAAAAAATTATGTTACCTGTCTAATTTAGTTGAATTATTATTTACGAAAGAAATTTAAAAAATAACAAAATCATAACTAAGCGCATATCAAATTATGCAAATAAATGCATATGTTTTGGGCAAGAGTATATTTTTGCACATAGGCGTGCGCAGACATTTGTGGCAGGGTGGGCCATAGCCAATAATGATTAAGATACTTGAATAACGAAGGAAGAAACAATACAAATATTTCATACTTTGATTTAGCTACTCGTTATCACCTACTATTGAGCGTATAAAATATATTTTAAATATGTAATAATAAAATAAAAATATTAATTTTACAGTTTTAAAATTGAAATAAATACATTTTTTTAATATTTAATGATAATATAATATTATGAAATTTTCTAGTATAAATATTGCAGTTCATAACTCCATTCGTCTTTCAATTGGAGTTAAAGTTTTAAATGTTTCAATCACCTCATCGACATTGATATTGTATGCCAATTCTTGCTCGATGAACATTGTCAAAAGTCCGTCCAAACGTTCTTGCTTCATTGTACTGCGGAGCTTTGTTTTAACAATGCTAAGTTTTGAAAATGTTCTTTCACAAGTACAACTTGCAACTGGAATAGCCATAAATATTTGCAAAGCTTTAAAAAAATTAAAATATATAGTTTCTCTTCCACTATAAGGTTCAGTCAGCCATTTAATCCATTTATCAATATTTATTTGTCCATCATTTGGTATACTATTAGTATGTTTTAGTAGGTAAATTTCGGTTTTTAGAACTTTACTGTCTAGAGCAAATGTATCTGTTAATATTGTTTTTTGTTGAAGATTTGTCCATTGTTTTTTTTTAGAGCACAAAAAGTTCTTAGTTTCTAAAAGTTCTACAACCGTAGTCCGTGATTAATATATCATTGATTACGCGTTGCGTATACTATGTATAATCGCGTGTAGGTAATCAATGATATTATCTTCATCTTAAACTGTTAATTGTTATCACTCTATGATAATAGCTGACCAGTCCTTTGTCATTTATATAGTTATATCCACGAACTAAGATAGCAGTATCGTATCAGTATCGTAGTAGTCCGTGGTTATATCTTACCACAGACTTCTATACTTCTATGGTATCAGTATTTATTATCATGGGAGTATGAATCATCAATAAAATGTTTTATAATTTAAAAATTAAATAACTTTTATGGCGCTCGCAGGGTGGGCCATGGCCCACCTGGCCCCCCCTGTGCGCACGCCTATGTTTTTGCATATAATTTTAAAAAAATAAGGGCATATCAAGTGCATATTTAAAAGTTTTTAGATACACAAATGCATACTATTTTAGTTTTTTTGAGTGCATACAAATCCGGACTCTAGTCATAAGCAAGCCCAGATAGAAACAGCGAGTAACCGAATTTTCATCGATAAACTGAACTTAATATTTTCGTAAATTAAGTATTGAATTTAATTAGTGTTCAATATAATATACGGAAATGCCGTCAAAACGACGTACACTCGTTATCAGATGATAATTACGTTCGTTTTTATTTTTATTCGTTATCGATACGCGCGTGTGTGTGTGTGTGTGTGTGTGTGTGTGTGTGTGTGTGTGTGTGTGTGTCCGAGCGCGGCGGCGTATAGACACGCATTCAGTCGGCCTGCACACTCGAGTGATGCGACGCGCGTTTGCGTGACGGCCACGCGGAACACTTTTTATACGTTCTCGTTTTTCCCTTTTTCGTTTTGCCGAACAGGGTCGTCGTCCGACGGCATTTTTATCACACGTTTCGTGATTATTATCAAGCCGTTGCAGCCGTTACAATTATTGATATATCAATCCTATAATTATCATTATTCGTGTTGGGACGGCGGATCTGCTGCCACGTTGGATGACAGAGCGGTGCATCGTTTGACCGGAGATCATTGAAAATTACGGAGATCAGGCAGCGGACTGTGATGCTCCGTGAGATTGTTTTGTATTATTATTCTTATAGGAAATATTTATTTGGTATATGTGTGTATTTTTATGAGACGGCCGTCGTATTTTGTATGACCATTTATTTTTGTATTATTATAATTATTGGGAAAACTGCCGTGTAAAATTGGTGTTTTACTTGTGTTTAAATTAAGACCTCTAAATTCCTCTGGGTGTTAGTGGGCCAGTGCTCAAACAAAAAGGCCAACCGCTCGTTTAGGAGCCTTTTGGTACAATTAGTTTTACTTATTTTAACTGGTTTTGAACTAATCCAAGTGTTTTTGGTGTTTTCGATCACTTCCTTAGCATAACTGTGTTAATAATACAAACAAAAAGCAAATTTATGGAATAAAAACTAGTTAAATTTAAATATGAAAAAAAAAAACAAAATTCTTAATCTGAATGAAAGTATCGATATCAATCTTCACTTTCGAAATTGAGATATTGAAACTATGATATTTTTACTGTATATGAGTAGATAATTTTAGGTAAAAATCAAAGTATCTACTAATAACGTAATATTCAAAACAATAACTATTTAAATATAACTTTTAAAATACCTTGCTTTTTTAAAATTCTCCAATCAGTGATATTATTTTTAATATCTGTTAAAAACAATTTGAAAACGTAATATAATTTTACTCATACACTTAGCAAACGATTCTCAAAATTTTCAAATATCGTCAGTCAGAATTCTTATTTATTAGCCGTTAGGTAAATTATTATACGATTTTTACGAAATCGACTATTTTTATTTCAATATTCAAATTTAAATGTTTACTTCAACAAAAATAGTGCATCCAATAGTTATGAAATATGGATGCAGATAGAAAAACATGTTTTGAATATTTCGGGAAAAAAAGAATTTCTCATACAAGAAAATTTAAAACATATTAAAAAAAAAAACATACCGACAATCAAACTAAAAATGGTTGTATATAAACGGTATATTTTTATACTGAAGCTTTGATCAGAATCGTTATATAATACACCCATCTTCGTTTTCTGTTCTGAAGGGCTAATAATCCAATGAGACAAAGTATGTCTTTTTTTTTTTTGATTGAATGGTATCACTTTTTTTTCTATTAAGATGTTTTCGTTTAAGTATAGTTTTTGATTATTCTCAAACGTATCTCCCAAAACATTTACTCGTTTCCAGACTATAGGAAAAATTGTTTTGAAAAAATTAGTGAAAAGTAATATTTGATTTGGTTTTCTTTTCTATTAAAATCCAGTTATATATATATATATATATTACCGGAAATATGTGAAATTCAGTCATTACATAAAATGCCTAGGTACTAGGTAGTTTATAAAATTTAATAAAATGACTGAAATGACCAGGCGAATTATATAATACACATATCCCCTAGTCGTTATGTATAGTGCCTAATCAAAATTAGGTAATAATATTATTATGTTATCGCTTAAATTAGGATATTGACACACAGATAATGACGAAGATAACCGATTTTATATTTTCCCAACTATTACTGTAATATTTCTATAGCCTGTAATACGTTTCATTTCTCGATTGCGTTATTCAATATTTAATCTTGTGCAATTGTGTCCAAATTATTTTCAGTACGGTTAACAACGTATACGTGTAAAGTGTTCGCTTAACTTGTAAACTATATCACCGTCCGGCGTCCGCACTAGTTCCAAGCCCGCCGTCGCCAGCACCTTGAAGGTGCCAAAAAAGCCTGTGGTGAGGGTGTTGGATGTCGACACTTCACCAAGAGCCGTTAAGAGTATGTAGTATGAATTTCATCGTTGACCTTTTCGTTTTCTTTGGCGACATCTACTATATTTCAATTAAAATTTTTTTTTTAGCACCACCGAAAAAGGCCGCGGCACGAGGAGACCTGAATGTAAGTGTTCTCGTCACTATAAGTCGCGTCTTGTTTACATATATTTATATCTCCCATCTCTTATTTAGCTCGCAGCGTTGATGAAGTTTATGGAAGCGCCGTCGTCTCCGTCGTCCGCCACCTCCGTGGACAACACTCCGCCGCGTCACACGCCAGCTGCTAAACTCCCGTCGAACGATGGCCCTCCGAAACTCGTGATCGAGCCACCTTCGTCGCCGTCGTCGGTCACCTCTGCCGCGGGCACGCCACCACGTGACCCCCCAGCAAATACGCCTGTGCTCGTCTTCCCACCGTCGTCATCGTCCGGTTCGGCGGGATCGCCGGACCACGACGCCGTTGACGACGCGGTCGTCGAGGGTATGTATTTTCGTGTGAGGTAGTTTCTTACGAATCCGCTGTACATTTTTTTTTTTTTTTTTTTATGATTTCAGAAATCCCCGGAACGTCGCGTTCGCCGGAGCGAACCGTCACCCGCTCGTCGGAGGGTGGCAGATGTAGGAAAGGACGACGACTGTCGGTTGCCAAAAAAATGGTCCGGAGCGTCAAGCACAAAAAGGTAGCGTTTCAAAACCGTAGTGCACCGCTAGGTCGTCGTATAGAAACCTCGTTTCGTTTAAACGTTTCGTGTTGTTTTTCAGGCCACGAAAATGTGTCCTTTTTGCAACAAGCTCCTAGAAGACCAATTGGCCCGGCATATAACGTTCTGCCACTCCAGCGAGTTGCGCGATCCGGTGCTCCAGTCGGCTCAAGCGCTGTCACGGCTGATCACCAAAAACATGCCGCGGGGGTACCGACAGGTGACGAAGAGCTGCATAAAAAAGACGACGGGGATCACGGTGTGGCGTGATTTGGAATCGCGGAGTCGGCTGTACGAGTAAGTGGTCGGACATCGAGTGGTCTTCGAACGTCGCTTATCCTTTTTGTTGTCAGGCTTATGATGAGCATGCAAATACGCCTGTGGTCTGGGTCGTGGGGCCTTGACGAGGCCGGGTCGGAGGTCGATCTCGTGGAGCCGTTCCGGAAATCCCGTCGCTTGCGACTGAGGGCTTCGTCTACGGACAGCGATGAGCCGTGAGTACTAATCGCACGAATAGACCGACGTCGACCGATAACATTTATTTTTTCTTTTACAGTCCGAGGAAGACGTGCCCCCGACAGAGCCAGGAGCCGCAGCCGCCGCAACCGATGACCACCGCAGACCTACCTCTTCCCCAGTATCCCGGCGCAGACCATCCCGAGGAATCGTTGCCGGCCGAGCCGGCGCCGACGACCAGGAGGTAAGTGGACCGTGTCTTTTGCAACGGCGCTACGCTCCGTACTGATCTTTCGACGTCTTTCAGCGATCTGTTGAAGCGACTCACCGACGCCGGGCTTTAGCAGCAGTTGCCCCCGGACCACGACCTTCCGCGGCTGTACGGCGAGACACTGATGGTGACACACATAACGCAGCCGCAGGCCCGCGACAACTACGTCAACACGGCGAGCCGAGTGCTAAACTATGTCGACGCGACGGTCCGGTCGTTGGGCCATCCGCCGGTTCACTGGGTGGACCTCCTCCTGACCTCCAAGTTGGTCCAAGAGTATTTCGAAAAGTGAGTATCACGCGGATCGAATCGCTCGTACATTCGTGACCTCTTATTTTTCTTGTCTACATGGCACCAATATTGCCATGCTCAAGGTGTTTAGGACGCTAGTCGGAAAAGCGGGCACGGTCTTCTGCTACCGGAACCTCTCGTTTCCACGTGACCGGAGCGGTGCGCCGTGCCCGAACACTCTCAATCGGCTAAAGGCGTGTCAGGAGGAGTTGTCAGACATCTTCCGCGGCTCGGGGAAGATCGCCAACCAAGAGGCCTTCCAGAGGAAGATGGCGGACGTGTCGTCGGTGGAATTGGTGTCGTCGCTCGCGGAGCTCGCTCGGGTCATTCGAGCCGAGCTGCCGGGGAAGCTCGACGAGCTCGAAATCTTGGCGGACGGGCGCCAGATTCTCGAGATTTTGTCGAGAATCCTCAAAGACAGCAGGTGGACCAACTTGAAGATATGACGTACGAGGCCACGTCAACGGACGAACGAAACTCAAAATCGATTTTAAACGTTTTACAGGTGACGGCATTGTGGCATGCGGTCACCACCAACTTGGCGACCGCCATCATGTTTGACGGCGTGCCCACCTTGGCCGAGTAGAACCGGATGGACCGGAGGCTGGGGTCCAACGTGTTGTGGGTCATGACACACAAGCTCGGCGATGAGCGGCCCGCCACGCTTATGCTCGACGACGAGCTCGTCGGATTCATGGACCGGTGAGTGAGAAAAAGAAATACATGTTAAGGCGTAAGGTGGCCACGGAGTCGACCGCGTCTTTCGTGTCCACTGTCGGGAAGGTGTTCGACGTGCTCAACCGGGAGGTCACCAAGAGGGGATAAAACTCTCCGACGGACGGCCGCTTACGGTCAGCGGCACGTTACTGCGAAAGTACGTGGAGGCGGCGACCGCGGAACACGTCGCCGAGGTAGCCGCTAGACTCCAGCACACCGAGGAAACGGCCAAGTGGAATTACGTAGTCGAGTCGGCCGAGGCTGTCAGGCGCCAGCAGCGGTCACTGGCACTGGTCACCGGGGCCATTTGGACCGAGTCCGACGTGCTCGGCAGGTGAGTACGCCCGGAAACCGATTCGCGAATTCGCAGTACATCAATCATTTTTGATTTCTTCCCGTAGCATGGACCCGTATACGGAGGAAGACATGGCGTCCAAGTCTAACCTCCAACGGGCGGTCCGAAAGACGTAGCCCGAGGCCGTCATAACGGACGCTTCCTTCGAACGGATCAGTCGGGCTTGGCGATTGGCGAAAAAAACCTAAATTTTCGTCGGTGAGAGCCGTAGCAGCAAGGCTGCGCGTGGAGTAGGCCTATCGGGAATACCACGCTAAAAAAAACGCACCGACCGCTGTACCTCTTGGGTGGTGTGGAAATCAGCGTAGCAGCCTTTATTCTCGGAAAAAATTTTCAAAGTCCGAAAGCCGTGGCCGGATCCCCACCGCCGCCGGGGAATAGGCTTGTCAAAAGTGGTAGCCGCAGCGCCGCGACTAATTTCACTCTGTGATTTTGACCATTTAAAAAAATTGGTTGACCCCTTATTTTAAATGTTTTATGAGTGAAATATTTAGGTTGCCAGGGTAGCCGTATAGGCAGCAAAATGCAGACACTGTCATTCATTATTTTAGTTTATAATCTATTTCATGTACATTAATTTAAAAGTAACCACTGATAATATTCTCGTTCTGTCGTAACTTCTTCTGTGTGACTGCGAGTGTGTTACACGCTTACACGTTTGTATTCTGAATTAAACATTCACGAATAAGTGAGGTCAATATTAATGTTGTTTATTTTCCCGTTTTAAAATAAACTGTTGGTTATCCATGTTATCATTTATCGATAGTTATGTAAACTGATTATTTGAATAAATATATATTATGAAAAGCATATTATAAAAATACCTACCAATGACGAAAAGTACCTAAATGAAACCAAAAGAAATAAAAAATAAATTCTATATTAAACACGGTGACAAGTATTTGTGTAAATATTGTAACAAAAATTATAAGCACCAAAACATACGTATATTGGACAACTTTTCATCAAAGTATTCGCCAAGTTTTTGTAAGTCGCTGATATATTTTACATACTTAATGAGTAATTAATAGGTGAAATATGTATTGTTTATTTTGTTATTTTTTCTTTTGTTTAACTATTAATTTTTTGTTTTATTTTGAGAAATATTATGACAAATTATATCAAAAACATACATATACAAATAAAATATTTTGATATTATTTTATTTATATTTAATGTTCAATACAAATTACATGATTCATTTTACATATTGTTTTCTGTTCTGAATGAAATAATTACCTAGTAATAATTTCTTTTTTCAAAGAGCCATAATTTTAGATATAGATGAAAAGTCGATAGTCATATAAAAATAGCAAAAGCGGAATAAGTTAGATAGGTTGGTAGGTAAATACGAAAAAAAACATTCATCCTACATTTTAAAACTTCATAAAAATGTTGAAGAAGGTTAGAAATTTTGTACATAAGCTTTACTTGAAAATTAAATAAAAATTACACATTTTTTTTTCAAATTTTACCAATTTACTGAATTCTACGTAAATATATGTAAATTTTACCGGTAAATTTACCGAAAATTTGTACCGGCTAATTCCACATATCTAGCAATAAACACTCAAAGTACCATTCATATAAAATTCTCGCATCTATAGATTGGCTTGATGAAACTTTTAGAGAAATTTAAGTCAAAAGTTTCTCCAGAAAAAAAGAAAAAGAAAGAAAGAAAATATGAATGAATATATAAACATCATTTTCAAACCATAAGACCCTTCGTTTCACAAAAAATGATGCACTTATGCATGTAAAATATAAAATTTCAAAATTATTGTAAATGACCATGTGTTTGTAAAATATGACGTCATATATTTTTTCAGCTTAAGGTACTGTCATATGTATACATAACATATACCTATATAGATACTTACTTATGGCTTGTCGGCACCAAATAAATAATCAAAATATTGTATTAAAATATATTATGTGGTTAGTAACATCACTACATACATTTTTAAGAACCACATTTGTAATAAACACCGATGAGACAAAAATGTGCTCAGGTAACAATTTGTAAAAACGTATTTAAGGCTTATGAAAATAAATAAATGGATGGTCTCCGGTCAGCGTACAAGTGAGTACGTCATTCCGAGGAAGTGATTCTTTTAAACAGTGATAATTTTGTATGTTTTCTTACTATTTGATTTGGACACTTGAAGGGATGGGCAACGATATAATTTTGTGTATCGATATCTTTCAAATTTTTCCAGAATTAAAATAATACAGAATTTATTTTGAACTTAGACAATCATTATTCAACCACATTATATTGATATGAATATTACTAATTATGAATTATATTAAAATTTAATGTTATTTACTATTCAGTATTTACTATTTAATATGTTTAATATAAAAAAAACTGATTATAAAATACTAAAAAAAAAAATAAAAATCTATATTAAATGTTATACAGTTACTAATTTTATTGAATTAGGTATTTTGAAAATTTATGTAACCTTCAATCTTCAAACCCAATAACTGCATCCTATAACACAGTGTTTCCCAACTTCTTTTACTCGCGGAACCTTTGCAAGAGCTTGAACTTTTTGTGGAACCCCCATATTTTTCTATAGTTGTAATGCTGACATAAGTTTTTTACACTTAAATGAGAGGATTGTCGGATACTTCCGGCACCAGGTTTTCGCGGAACCCTTGGCGCCGGGTCACGGAACCCTTAGGTTCCGCGGAACACCAGTTGGGAAACACTGCTATAACATATGTTCCTAATTATTGTTATCAATATATAATTATAATGTCGATTTCTTACCAAAGTATGGTCTGATGTCCAATTAGATTTATAATAAGAGTTCAAAAATATAAGATTGTTAACTCGATTTAGAGAAAGTCTATTTCTATTCTCTGAAGTTATATTGCCAGCCTCACTAAATAGACGTTCACATGGGACACTAGTTGCAACCACCGACAAGTATTTTTCACCAATACTGAAACCTCTTGATATACATTTGAATTTTCTTTCCCCCATTGAAGTGGATCTCCTTCGCGGTGACATTTTGTAGTCATATTCTTATTGTTTTGTAGTTGTTTTGATGCTGTTATCGAAGCTTCAATACCAATCGAAAGTTCGTCTTCGTCATCGCTGTCAGCAATTAATGAACGAAACTTTTTAGGAGGTGAACTATATAATATATATATATATATATATAGAGAGAGAGAGAGAGAGAGAGAGAGATGATAGATCTTTTTCATAATAATATTACATTGGTACATTTTCGTCTATTAAAAATAAGAAAAAAAATACGAACTCGTATTTTCACCCCATGGAGTATTGTTTAATATTGATAGTATTTAGTAATGATTGATAATTTATGTAGTAAAACAATTCTGAGCAAAGCTTCAGAATTAAAATAAATCGTTTGGATTGGCCAATTTCTTCAAATAAATTGTTTAAGTTGAACATTGAAATAAAACCGGTATATTACGTAAAATGTAGTATCTTAATATACTTAAACGCTTATAAAAAAAATCTGGAGTCACGATTTTTAAAATTTCTTCAGAGTCCTTAGAAAAGTTTAAGAGTAATTTCATATAAAGTTTAAAAAGCATTTGTCAAATATTTAAAAATGTATTAGGAATTTACTTTTGGATAACAAGGTTTTTTCAAATTTTTATTTTTAGCCCAATAGTTATCAAATTTGTTTGAAACTGTATTTACGGTATGCAGTCACGTAACAATCATATATGGTGAAAATTTCAAATTTCTCGCAACATTATTTTTGGACTTATTACGAAATTACCAAAGTCGATTTAATGAAAGTGTCGTTTACAGCGTATTTCGACGTTTTTGGTACAATTTTAGGCTGTTTTTCGGTCACCTGGAAAAACAATTGAGATAAGAGCTAAAAGAACCCTCAGAATGCCATATACATCAGATTTTTAACCTATAGAGTCGCTGGATGAAACTTTTGGACAAAGGCGAGTTGAGCAAAAAGAGTCTCCAGAAAAAATAGAAATTAAAAAAATGAATAAATAATTATCTTTGTAAAACCATAAGATTATTTCAAAGATAAGTTCATCTTTTCTGTTGTACAGGGTTAATGTTGATCGATTGTCACGATATTTTTACACATTACGTAACGTATTGACGTGGTACTCGTATGATCGTAATCTGTTCGTTATTAGACATTAAGTACATTGGCACGCGAGTAAGATGAAAGTTTTCGTGTTTGCAGGTGAGACATCGGTACCGACACCACGATTTCACCGACAGGATGAGCTCATCGAGTTTCCGGTATTCGGTCGACTTCAATCACTGCTATGTGCAACTCGAGCCATTTGTCACTATCCACCGTCACCGCGGTCCCTGTGCCGATCGAGTACTCGACATCTGATTATACTTGTCGGCGTGGCATACAATTTGTACGAGGTCAAACATAACTCTCGTCTGATAACTATTTCTATAACCATCAAACTTGAAAACCTTCGATAGCGGTTTTCATTTACTTTGAACAAATGTAAATTCAACTTGTTTATCATTGGATAACGTATTGAGTTGTTTTCCCCCACGTTCGCTCGATCACCTCTACTATTTACTAGAAAATTAAACCCCCACACAAGAATTGTAAATATTCAAAAAAAAAAAAAAATCTCAGACCTAAAATGTTGAGTTTGCTTGAACTATTTCGTAGCCGATATTTGTTTTTGAACACTTCAATTTTTTCCAATTTTGACCCGGTAAAATTTTGCAATTGTCGAAATATGATTCATGTTTGGAATTTCAACCGTTTCTGAGGTCTAAAAATAAGTGAACTCTAGTTCTATATTTCAATTCAATTAAAGGATAAGAAAAGTAAAAATGAGCAAAAAGTTTATTTCTAATAAAATCACAATGTAATTTATAGAATAATTTATGTCAAAAGAAAGTTAACGGAATTGTGCTCGAAGTATTTTTTGGCGGTATGATCAACGAATGAAATGATAATTACAATTCATCGGATTAAACGGCCACTACGTACTTACAGACCTTTGAAATGTCATAATAACCAGTTTATATTGTCTAACATGAATACGTACTTTCTGCGCACTGAAAATTGTTCGGAGTACGTTGAAATCTGTGAAAAAAGTTACTCAGTAATGGTTTTTTTTTTTTTTTACTCTCTGGAATGAAAAAATAAATCTTCCTCGTGTCTCGCCTTTAGTGCTCTAAGAAGTAAAGGCGTCGTGTTGGTTTGTGTATTATTTTTTTTTGCGTAAGCTCACATTCGAGCACAATATTCTCCCCTACAACGGTATGCCCTCGTTTTTCGCCAAATCCGTCTCTCCATCGCATCACTCTTGTCATTCGGTCTGAGGCTAAGTGCAATGCTCATCACAGTTTTACTCGAGTGCCGGACGAATATAGACGAGAATGAATTTAATACGGAGTTCCTTTCTAAATTAGGGTTATCCTAGGATTTGGTTGCTATTTTTAGTTTCTGTCGCCAATTATTGAGTATTGTGTTCGCTATATTTCTTTTGCAGCGCAGCGTTTTCTACTGAAACGCATAAAAAAAGACTGCTTTCAACGCATCGTACAATTAGTACACAATTCAGTGAGCCATTGTTAGGTCACACTTCATTGACATCACTGACGTCAATTTTAATTGTGTGTGTGTGTGTGTGTGTGTGTGTGTGTGTGTGTGTGTGTGTGTGTGTGTGTGTGTGTGTGTGTGTGTGTGTGTGTGTGTGTGTGTGTGTTTGTGTGAGTGCGTGCGTGCGTGCTGATAACCGTAAAAACCGTAAAAAGTGGATTTAATGAAGTATTTACGAGTAATGTAATTAAAGCTAGAATATCAACAAAGATCGTAGAGTTTTCCTGGGGAGAATTATCCTAATCGAAACCTTATATGACTTTTTGAAGCATAAATTTGATTAAAATATTCCTCCATAAAAGTTATTTCTTTATCCGTATTTTTAGTTTTTTAAAAATAAATTTGATGTATACTTTTTGTACGCATTTAATGTTGGTATTGCGATTTAAATGATACCTATATTGTAAAATGGCTAATTTCTCTTTTATAGTATTTCAAAAAATGTGTGAATCTTGGCAATAAGACTTGAAATTCATATACTAGCATTTCAATGTGTGTTATAAACAATAAACATATTTTCTTTTCATCAAAAACGATCAAATCTCTCGTTCTCTAGTAAAATAATTTCTTTTTACATGCGTTAAGAGTGAACACGGCAAAATGGATCGTTTTTATGAATATTATCAATAATTATTTTAAAACATGTAAACTCAACCGATTTCGATCTTTTCTAAACTTTTTCTATGTATATTCTGCTTTTTTATATGTAAATAGTGTGAATTCAATCGGTACAATATTTTTTTTTATCTGTAAATTGGAAATAAACTCTAACGTTTCGTTTCAAATTCGTATAAAGTTTACATTTTCAAGAACCATTTGGAGTTACTTAGAAGATATCGCGGAAAGACAGCTCAAATTATCTTTTAACGTTTGTTTTTCCCGTCAACTCTCTTTACCTGTTTTTATTATCGTTTGATTCCAAAATGAATAATTATTCATAGAAAGCATCATGTATGCGTCACGTGTTTTGACTATTTCATTTAATAAATGCATAATGAAATCAACGAATGAACTAGAAAGTACAGCTTCGACTTTAATAATTTGTCACATTCGTCTATAATACAACATTTTATCATCCGGTGTCGTATAGATTCTAGATGATCAGAAAACCTTGATAAAGCAGTAAAAATTAGAGGTAAAGCTTTATTAAAAATAGTTGTGATCGGCGGCGTTTACCATCGGGGTAAGTGGCATAATATAAATTTTACTCGAATCAGGCGTATAATAATTAATACAACCCGCGGAATTAACCATCACTCTATTAAATTAGGGTGACCATACGTCTTGTTTTATACAGGATCGTCCTTTATTTTAGAGTTGTATCCTGTTGTACTGGCGAACGTCTCTCCGGACGCTAAATTAAATATGTTTAAATTTTATAGGTACTCAATATACACAAAATACCCCAAATTATAAGATTTGAGAAGTTTTTCGGAAAAAGATGACAATTTAAAATGCGTAGATATGCAATCCGATCAATTATCATCAATATGAAAACAAAAGTTTTCAGAAAAATGAGTATTGAAATAAAGTATTTTTGAGAAAATTATAAAAAGTTTTAATTCATTAAGTAACTAATATTTTATTATGATTTTTTATGTATTTATTAAAAATTATGTATTAGTTTTGTAACTGCTTTTAAAGAATATAAATAATAAGAAGTACATATAAGATACTATTTTAGGTAAATTAAAGTATGTTTTTCATTATGATTAAAAATTGTGATAAAAAGTTTGATTCAATTATTTCAAAAACTAAGAAAATTATTAAAGTCTGGTTTTTATTATTTTAAATATGTTCACCCTATATTAAACCGACACGGATTCTTCAGTTGTAGATCCAAACTAGACCAATCGTACAGCGTGACTTTGACGAGCGTTATAAGTTTGATATTATGTTTCACTTCGTTTTCCGGAAACAATTATCAATACATCTTTGCTTTTTCGGATTCAAAATGTTGTCGAATAGAAAACGGTGTGCCAGACGATGTAGGTCGATGGTAAAAATATCCGAACGAGGTGCTTGAGCGGCACTAAAAACGAGATTCGTTTTGCTGGGAAAAGCGACAAAAGACGAACGTCTCGCGCCAGCGTTTTCTCAACGGTTTTTTATTTTATTTTTTCATCACGAAACTTATACACGTAGAACCATGTCTTGCGCGCGTAAAAGACGATCAAAGTGCACCTACCCTGCCCCTCCTCTCACACACCCACCGGGTTTTAAAAGTTTTCTCGTTCCCCGGGGTGCTGCTCGGCACGCGTCCCGTCCCGGATTAATGCGCATCGACTTTTGTTGCACGCGTTTCACGTCGAAACGTCACACGGTAAATAACGCTATCGTTATGACTCGTCGTCGGCTTTTGGCTGCGAAGGGTATAAACACCCTTCGCGGCGATCTCGTGCTCACGCCGGCCGTACCCGTCGTGACCGCGCCAAGTGTAATTCACGTGTCTACGAACGTCACGCGATCGAGGCTCGGCAAGACGAAAGTTCTATTTCGTCCGGTGTACGATATCTTTTGCGATGCACTCGAGACTTGATATGGGGTTGGTCGTCGAGTTATACGACGAATACGATTTTTGCCCTTCCGTGGTATCAATTCCTGACGTAAATCGTAAAACGTGTTATCAGTTTTTTTTTCACTCGTCGTAATACGTCTGACAACTGATTGTAAAAACAAATAAAAACTGAAATTGATATTTATAATAATATCAAGAATAAGAATAATTGATACGAAAAATGTGTTTCCTTATCGTCGTAACATAAGAAAAGAATTTGTAATTTTGATTTGATAAATTATCATGCAATATCGTGTACTTCAAAGTGAAAAATGCAAATATTTCATTGAATATGCAAATATGCAATAATGCAAATATTTATTTTCAAATAAAACAATGGTACAAATCGTAAAATACTATGTGAATAAGAAAATTCTACACATAATAAAGCAGCACGAAAGACATTTGTATATGTAATAATATATATTATGAAACAAATAAAAAAATATGAATTATATTGTTTAAATAAAGTCGTTTGTGTGTGTTTAATAATAAATAATGTTATTAATGGCATGATGAGCGTCGTCAAATTTTCCGGTGGTCTGTATAGCCCCATCTGTTGACTAGCAAAAGTAAACACGTCTGAAGTGTCCGCTGTGGCACGCATCACACTTCAAAATCATACTAGCGCTAACACACACACACACACACACACACACACACACACACACACACACACACACACACACACACACACACACACACACACACACACACACACACACACACACACACACAAACACACACACACTTATATGAATATATATATTATGTGTATATATTTATTTATTTGTTCAATTTTGAAGACTCCTCAGTTTAAATTCACTATCCTTATTACATATGTTTATTTAATTGTTGTCGTTTTTACCTCCGGTATTGAATTAACATTTATATATTTTGTGAATTATAATAATTGTAATTAGTATATGATAAACAGACCTATGAACAATTAATACGTATAAATCCGTAAATTACTTTGTATTTACCTATTATGTAAATAACGCCTCCACTGAGACTTTAACTTTTGATTTTTGATTTTTATCGTCTACGCTCGCGCGTCACACACTTTAAATAGAAAAGTGGTGAAATTAAAGCATCTAAGTTTGTGGTGTGCATAAAACGTATTATTTAATATGGTCGCAAACACTTTAATGTCTAATCTCTCTCAGTTGGATATTGTTTCAATTAATCTAATGGACAGGAGTTTATTTTTTCTCTTAACGAACTTTTAGCCGCCTTCGCGTTACTCAGTCATTATGAAAGACACTTTCCCTCCTCTTTCCTCGCCTCACGTCGATGTACTCGTTGGTTCTGCTGCTTTCATTTTATACGATTACGGTGATTGTTTTTTCTTACGATCCAGCACGGAAACTGCTTGTTTCTACTCGTGCACGTATCGTACCACTTCGGACTTCTGCTCGTGCGCATACCCAAAACACACGGTAAATAATAGATCACGAAACGGTAACAAAAAAACGGCCCGGCGTTAGGGTATCATTCGTTTTTCGACGTCGTATCTTGTTTACGTGATTTTAATCACGAAAATGGCGCCGGTTTCCACTCGGTGACGATATTTCGATCGGTCGTGAAACTACCTTAGGAGTAAGTTTTTATTTTCTTAAGTATCCGTTAACGGGGTCACGGTAAGAAAGAAAAGTCGGAATGAGAATTGATGAACATCACATACGGTTTGGAGTATTCGAGAAACCGTGTTTATTCAATCTCCGCGGAAGAAACCCTGATCAAAACGAGACGGTCGCCGCGCTAGACCGGACTCGACGTTTTCCTCTGTACTCTGGTCAGGCCCGCGTTGCTCACCAGACGGAAGATGGACTGACCACAGTCACTCGAGACTATACGGCGAGAGGGCCGTCGTGATTAAAATGCACGTTACGTTTGTTCGAGGCTCGTTGATAATTAGACCGAGGATTCCGGTAAACAAGAAACCGCCATTTTTCTTTTTCTCTCCCTCTTCCCCTGTCTCTCTTTATTTTTCTCGGTGTCTCGACCACCAAGTCCGCTCGTGGTTCAAAGACGCGAAAATCTCGTTCCGTCTACGATCGCCCACAAACGCACACACACGCAAGGACGGACGAACGCTCACATACGAAAAATAATTAACGAATAAATGAAAACGTCATTCTGAAAGCACGAACATTAGTTCAAACGTACATCGGAATACGTATGTTGTCTTTACCCGAGCTCGCTGAATAAGTCGTACGGTGGAATCCGATTCGTACGTACGACACGATTACTCTAGCAGAAATACGGTAGCGAGAAAAAAGTACTCGAGTTGGGAAAATGAACGCAAAAAGCGATGGTGCAAAAATACTTAACAAGAAGTACGCAATCTCGGTTTTGTTTTTTTGTTTTTTGTTTTTGTTTTTTTTTTTTTAACAAACTGAAGCTTGATTGAAAAACATAATTGAGTAATTTATTATTTTGTATGTTAACAGACACGAAAAACTAAAAATGAGATTATTAAAACGCAAATGCTTTTAAACGGAATCCATAAAAACCAAAAGTATTAATTTTTTTAATTGTCTTTTACATTATTTTATATATTAAATGTCTCGACTGCTTAATCCAAATGTAATTAGTCATTTCATTGAAAACTGTAATAAACTTCACTAGCTCGGTCGGCTGTGAATATTTATTAGAAATTGTATTATAATAAATAAGGATTTCGAATTCTGGTAACCTTAAATTTATTACACAAGATTATTTATTTTATACAATAAGATAACTGTTTTATAGAAACATACAATACTGATAATAATTAAACAAAATATACCGACAATACAATAACTGCATGGATTTGAATACAAAGTAGAGATAATATGGTCGACTAATAATTATACTGGCTTGTCATAAAATATATAAATAACAACAAATATACAAAAAAGGAATGTAACAATGAGAGTTGTGGGTTAGCACAAGTACGTATATTGTAATAAGAAAATAATATTTACAAATAGATTTCGGGTGTTTAGTATACTTTAAAAGGTCTGGTAGTAATCGTGGGGAAAACGTACTACTACGCCGGATGGCAAGAGATTCGCGCCGACAATAACCGGGCGACTGCAGAAAATAAGGCGGCGGAAAACACGGCGACGTCATCACCGTGTGACTGTAAGGACGTGCCTGGACTATGCATTCGTAAGAGAATACACCGTGGTCGCCTAATTGCCACGACGGGACAAATGGTACCTTTCAACGGCCGGAATTGTGAGTGTTCTTGATGGCTGCAGTGTGCCATTTCGGCTACCAGGTTTTTGGACGTCTTCCGGACGTTGAGCGGGTCGGGGAAGTACCACCCGCCGAATACGGTGGTGTACACACCTGTGCTACCTCATATTATCTAGCCCGAATATAAGGGTCAAACGGGTGAACACGGGATGATTGGCCGGGCAGGCGAAATCGGGGTTTGACCGAAACGCCATTTATTAAATTCCATTTGGATCTTTGTGATCCGTCCGTAACTTTCGAGTAAAATGTCGTCGAATAAATAATCAATGCGGATTACAATGGGAAATCCCAAGATTGCTAAATACAGACATTGTTGGCCGATTACTCCGGACCGTGTTGAACTGAGCCACTGCATACAGCTGATTATACGATCGAAGTGAGATCCAGCCCACTTAACCATGGCGATCAATGCATTTAACACAACAAATAGTCGGATTCTAAATGATAGCTGAATAAGTGCGGAGGTTATAGTATTGTGCGCTGGGAGCACGCGTGTGTCTATTACAAAACACATTTATTTTCGTGCATAACTAATTCCGTTATTCATTGCGGAAGGCATTTTCATTATTGATTCATAGTCTTTAATGGGAAATAACAAAAAATAACCAAATTATTTTTCTCCGATTCATCAATTTCTTTTTTTTTTTTTTTTTTTAACTTAATTATACAATTTGCGGATTAAGTCACAAAAGTTATAAGACGTCTGTCAATTTATTGAACTATTATTGTTATAAATGTCACTGACTTAACTCTCGCAAATATTCTACAGAGTTGATGCAAAACTAAATATATCTTATTTTAAGTTCTAAATCATTTGTTTTTTTTTTTTTTTTTTTTTTTTTTTGTTGACTTATAATACATTGATTGATTTATTTTACATAAAAACTACTGATTTAATCGAAAAAATGAGTTCAGAATTTTTTTTTCAGAAAATCGACTGAATAAACAATATAATAATAAAATATTATACATTAATAATCTGTTAAGACAAGAACGTATCAAATTTATAACGATATGGACTTATGTCATCATTCCTAATACAAATGTTCCCATGCAAGTTCAACTTAACACAATATTATTTGATGTGCATCATATCATAAGCGTGCGCACGGGTACGGCCTATACGACCTGTGCCGTACCTGTATTAATTCCTAGAATATCATTTTCCTATCTTACCCTAAAAAAATGTCAAGATTGTTTCAAAAAAATAATCAAAAATAAATTTTTAGTAAATTGTAATGTAATTTAATAATCATATTATTATGATGATAAGAGTATAAGAAAGCAGGCTGTGCTAGGCGCCATAATAGGATAATATCAATGGATATCAATCCACCTTGATAACAAAGTAAATAAAACAAGGAAAATTGCGTGATAAGTAATTCATACTTTGAAAAATGTGAAATAATTTTTGGGGGCTTTCGAGGGGTTAAGCTTCTCCTAAAAAAACCCCAATCTCTGCCAATGCTATCATAAAATAACCATTAGACAAACTGCGAGCCAACAAGAAAAAATAATGCCGCACCTGTACATAAGTTCTGCGCACGCCTATGAATCATATACGAGTATTTGCACAAGTAAATATGGTTTCAAAGTGTCCTACAAATACATTATTGACACACCAATGTTTTCCAATGACAATGATAATGCGTCGTCAAAATTGTAAATTTGAATGCGTTTCCCTCAGAGGAAAAAGTTTGCGAAAACAGATTTTTTTTCTGCTAAAAGTGTTGATATATGTGAAATTTAACTTTTTGTATAACAAAAATCTTTTAAATATCATATTTAATTAGATATTTTTTTTTTTTAATTCTGCAAAACAAAAAATGTATTGGTTTTACAACGTTTTTTCTTATTCAATGTAATTTAATCACTTTTTTTCGCGTAGAAATAATAGTGAAAAAGTTTCATTCAGCATCACCATATATTGGTAATTTCTTTTAGTTGCTACTCAGGACGGATATATTTTTTTATTTGTGTATGAATACAAACATAATAAATATAATAGTACACTGAATATTTTCATCAAACACCATAAATATTTTTTTTTCTTTAAACAATTTTTTCACTTTTTGTTTTATAGAACCTTTAAATCATCGGAAATATCTCATTTTTTTGGAAGTTCTAGATTCTGAGTAAATATTGGTTTTGCAAATATGTTTAGTTTTTTATTTTTTTCCCCGTAAATACTTTTCCGGATAAAAATATTACTCTAACAGTTCTATCATACTATTGTATAAATTAGTAATTGTATCTAGTTGGTTCTTTAAAGATGTTATTATTCTCTATTTTCGATAGTTTTTCAAGGCGTGGTGAAAAGCTATTAAAAAACCCAGTAAAAACGGTTAGATTTGTCTCTTTTACTAAATCAATTTTATTTATTTCGTTTTAACTAGAAAATGAAATTGATATAAACCATACACTTTTACCGTGTATTAATAGCATATCGGTACATACTTTATAAAAGTTTCAAAAATGTTCAACCACTTTTAGGTTAAAACCATAACCTTGTTTTGTTAAAATTTGTTTCTCACTAAATTTTTTGTATTTGACTAAAAGTTTTGAAAATTTATTATGACTTACTCATCCACTTAACTTAAGATTTGAAAAAATTTCAAAAATCGTGCCACACAATTTTTTTGATAAGCGTTTAAACAAATTATTATACGATTTTTATGAAATAAACTGTTTTTACATGCGTTTTTAACTTCAAATGTATATACAAAATGTATGGACCATCGAATCATGATTTATCTATGGAAAGAAACGAAAAAAACAACATTTTTTGAATCTGTTAGTGAAAAGTATACGTCCATATTCAAATAAGAAATTTTTAAAACGTTTTGATGAAAAAAGACATACCGATCATCAGATTAAAAATGTAGTAATACCAAAGAAGGCGCAAAGTATGTCTGGCTTTAAATATTCGTGACTTACCGTTTAAATTACTTAAAAATCATAATTAAAAAATATGTTTAAATGAAGAATAGTAAAATATACACATGTGTGTATTTCTATTTTATTGACTTTATAAATGTTCATTTTTCTGGGGCTTTTATGCCGTGACAAAAATATAGGATACGTTGTAGACGTATTGAGATTTCAATGATATCGGGCTATTTTAGTCGCACGAAACGACCGAAAAAAAAAAACAAAATTATCGAGTATCATCGAGCCAGTGCGTTCTGACAAGGCGTAATATAGCCGAGTTCCGTACACGTGACTATCGCTACACCCGTTCGACGGATCCATCCGAGGTGTGATGAGTGTTTAAATCCAATCCGGCGTAGCGCCGTCACGCGTCCGCCGAGACTAGAATGCCGAATCGCCGTCGGTTTTCCGTGTCCGGTCCGCTCTCGTCGTGTTCGTTTTAGACTTTTCTCAAACCCCCGAACACACGGCGGCGTCTTACATGCCGAACATTTTACGGTGCGCGCGTCAAGTTTACGCGTTTGGAAACGTCGAGATTTCGGCTAATCCGCGGCGGAAATAATCTTGACGGAGTTTTACGCTGCATTGCCGTGGCGTCACGGCGTCTCGTACGCGGAACGACGGCGAAAAGTTTCGACCTGAAGTTTAATCGTTGTTTCCTGCCCACACGTCGCTCGCAACGGGGAGAAAGAGAAACATCATAATCCTCACGTTGACCGCGTGTTACGAGAGTTCTCGTTTGTTCTCGAAAATTGGAAATCTCATTGGATAAATCAAACAGCATGCCACGTTTGCATTCGTTACGTTTGCAATGATTTACGTCATGTTATAATAAATATCGATAAATCAAAACCGTGAACCAACGGTCTTAGCGATCGATCGCCGCTCGAGTACCAACAAATGGTTATAAAATTGAGTGTTAGGTGTGTTCGCTTTTTTTATTACGGCAAACGAAGGGGTGACAAGATGAAAGCTCAGAAAACAAGACTAGACGTGCAGTACTCGTACAGCAAACTCGTAGAAGAAATAAAAAGTTATCGTACGGAAAATCTAAATACATATCAGCTCGAAAAATCGGAACGAGTATTTGCAATTTTCCATGGGTTATTTTTTACGGTCGCTTTATAACTCCTAATGAGCTTAAGTAGACATTTTTTTTTCTCTTATATTTCTATCGATACGGCCGTCAGGTCTTTGTCGATATCTTTTCACTTGTAGAGGAGTAGAAGTGTGGAAATTGTTACCCCCTTCTCTTAAGAAGAGAATTCTTAATTTTTTTTTAAAATTACATTTGGAACCCTATAAAACCGGAACCCCAACCGTAACCCTTATTTTGAATTTTTCAAAAACCGGAGCCAGAACCGGAACTTTTAAATACAAAAATTGAGTACCGGAACCAGAACCATAACCGAAAAAACCAAAAGGTACTAGTCTCTGGTAGAAATTGACGCGAGTGTTTTTTTTTATTTTTTTTTTTTTTATTTTTTTTTTTATTAACATTGTTGTTATTACAATCGACGACCCGAAAACGTTTGTGCCGATGTTCAGCGCGTTAATCGACCTTCGAAAACTGTGTGTCGGCAGTGGCGGGGTTTGTGACAGACTCCTCGTACACTTTATTTTATGAGTACCATTACAGTTTTGTGTGCACGCGTGTGTCTCGAAGTTGTTCGACATGAGCACAGAGTGTATCGTTTAAAACGCAAATTCACGGCTAGTTTTATGCGATTTATTTATGGTACACAAATTAGGCTCGACGAGCGCTTTCAATGATCTCTCCGAGAAATATTCGATACGACTCGTCAACCCCGCTCGATTCTTTGATTATTTGTTAATGAGTCTTTCTCTCTCTCTCTCTCTCTCTTTCTTTTCCCTTGACAAGAACACACCATAAAAAAACAATTCAGGGTCCGAGAGAATATATTATTTGTCTCATGTTCTAGATCGATTATACTGAGAGAGTTGAAGCTGGTCTACCGTGTCCACGTGGTACGAGTGATGGGCGCGTACTCGATATTTCGTTTCGAACGATGTAAACATAAAGATATTCGTTACAAGACGGTCGTGGGGTTTTTTTTTTTAAACCACATGCTTAATTAATCGATTGAACGCGAAAAAAAATGAATTTTTTCATTTCAACGAAAAATCGTGTGTAACAGGCACATGCAAAACACAATTGGGCTTCCGACGCTCACTTCTGGTGTCGCGGGCGACGGCTCTTATTCTGACAACGACACACGATATAATAACAACGATGATCATAATAGCGCAACGCAAATAAAACTCTGTCGACTGGATCCGAGATTCGGTCGCATTGTTCTCCGCGTGTTTTCGCGTACGATTTATACGAGACCGGAGCAATCGGAAACGCTGTTTTCCTAAACACTTCCGTTTCCGCCACCGAAACCGCCGTTGTCACACTTGTTTTCAAACCACACTTTGGTTTATTGTTTGTCGCGCGGAAAATCGTGTACAAACGTCAAAAGACTTTCAGGCCACTTCACGTTTTTTTGGAAACGATATGCCGACGTATAATTATTATTTTATTTTTATTATTTTTTTTTTTTAACTTAAGTCTCCCGTGGCACGATTCCTGAGTACGTCGCTCTTCTCTGTGACGTCAATAGGCTTATAAACAGATTATAACTTTTCTTTTTTTGTATTTGTTTTTTTTTTCTTTAAACTGATGTTAATCAAATTAGTCCCAGTGTACACTGTATCTAAAACTTGGCTGAAATTGAATTACCAACATCTCTAGATTACTCATATTATTATTATTTGATTTTAAACTACGTAATTATTGTAGACCACCTTGTGTATTTGGTTTTAATTAATATGTATTTATTTTATCAATTACCGTGTACTATTAAATTATCTAGGATATTTAATCACTTCTTCAACCTAATTTCTATAATAAGTAATTCAATACAATAAATTTACTCTAACTATTGTTTCTCATCTACCGTTAACAGTGAAGTACTCGAAATTTTTTCAAGGGAAGGTCATAGAATAATATAAAAACCCTTTTTGTATAACGGAGACATTTTGTAGATTTTATTTAATAAATTGTATCTGTATTCTTAATCGTAATATAAGTATTCAAATAAAAATGTGTACAATTAAACAATTTCTATACGTTTTTGGTATTGAAAATTATATAAATAAACCAAAAAAAAAGTACAAAATTATTACTACCAGTATCTAATACTACGTGGTAGTAAACAATTCAAATTGAGCATAACTTATAATGTTCATGTTTACCATTTTTTATATTGTATATTCGGACAATATAAACGACTCGCGTATGGTGAACGCTGTGACTATTATGAAATATATCGGCGCCACTATTGCTCGAAAATCAAGAGATAATATTTTATTATTAAAAGGATTTTTAATTTTCTTTTTTTCTTTTACAATTAACTGAAATATATCAAGTCCGTAATCAAAAGAGATAGGAAAAAGTCACCAACTTTGATTCCTTTAAATAAGGTCGAAACTTTCGGAGTAAGTCAGTTTTTCTCATTATTTCCTTATTTATTTATTTGATCTTTTAATAAACTATGTTTTAAAAGTAAAACCATTAATATAAAAGTAGATCTCGCGTTTGATAAAATAGAAACTCACAGTACCGACTTAATACAAAATATAAGTCGATTAATCCACCATCAGAATTTTAAATCTGCATCCATCTCATTAACCCGTGTACTTTAGTTTCAAAGTTGTGTCTTATAACTAGTCATTATGAATCAGAGTATTTCCTTGTTCATTTTAAACTTTATTAATGGAAACAAACTACTGTAAACGTTTAATTTGTACAAACGTGTTATTCACGTTCATTCGTTAAAAATATGTTGAACATCTCAAAATTAAAAATTAGCCAAATCATAATGCATTAAAGAATTTGTTTTGTATTTTCGAACGTGTAATTTTTCGCACATATTGTATCCTTTCATACAGACACCTTGCATACACTTGGCACTCGAACATTCGTTATTCGAACTCGTGATTTTTGAACAATACTAATCTATGTGATCTACGTATATTCCTTAATTATATTGACTAGTCGATCGCACTCGAATGATGGGTCACCCCTGTCTATATTAAATGACTAGGCTTTTAATATTTTTTTTTTTTTTTTTGTAAGATAGGTACACAGTATTGTACTTTTTTTAAAAATATCTCAGACCAATTGCTGATTTTATTATTTTTCACTATTTTTAATAATTAATTTGTATTTTATGATCATAAGTATATAAGTACTTTGCATATTACTATAGTAGTATTTAGTAGTAAACTAGCAATACGTAACGTTTTACATATTATATGAATGGACCACTACTTCAGCTGTACATTATACATCCATTCATAATAGTACACATTTTTTTAACACATGGGATAAAGTTTTCAATGTCCTTTTTTTTTAGAATTTCATGTTTGATCACCAAAATTACAAAATAATCATTACCAGGGTTCGGGACTCAAAGAACTTAAAATTATCAAAATAAGTGCTTAAAAAATCACTAAATTACTTCATAATAAGCACATAAATAAGCACGTAAAAACATTAAAATAAGCAAAAATAAGCAAAATCATAAATGTTTACTCCCTTTAAAAAAATTTATATAATCTGTTGCCTCAAAATCTTCCAATAATTTCTATGAAAAAAATAGGTATTTGTGCCTTTGTGATATACTTTTAGACTTTTTAAACCACGAACACAGAATTATTTTTTTATGTATTCTTTATTTTATTATTTAATATATCAAACAAATATAAGAATGTAAATCATAAATCATAATATAATTATTAAAACCACAAATATGTTGGGAATGCCCTCGCCAATGCTTTAAGTTGAATTATAGCCAAGGCTGTTACAAAAACAAACAAAAATACGAGTTTTTTTATGGTATATTAACTACGAGGAAATAAAATAAAAAGGTAAACAAATATTTTTAGTTGAAGTTGTAAAACAAGTATATATTGAAAAAATATAAATTTTCGTCAACCCACGTCGTCATTTAATCGTTCATTAGAAAATATGCAAGAAAAGCAGAAAAAACTAGTTAAAAGCAATTTTTTCTAAAACCAACAAAATAAGCAAAAATAAGCACTTTCAGATTCAAAATTAAAAATCGTTGTTATTTTTCATGAATGTTCATAGCAATCATAGCACTCTGCTAGATATTAAGACAAACCAAAAAAATAAGCAAAGTCCCGAGTCCTGATCATTACCATTTATAAATTTAAGAAAACAAAACAACTTAAAATATCACATAAATATCTAATTTATCTTATTTTATAAAGGAAAAAAAAAGATTTTTTTTCTAAAAATACGGTTCTAATAAAGTTACATGGTATACGCAAAAAAAAAATGTATTTATGCAACACTCAAGTTTAAATAATCACGAATACAATTTCGTGAAACTATCAGTGTAATTTGGCCGCTGAAAAGATACGGTTATTGCAAAATATATGTGCATACGTGATTCACACAAGTTATTCTTATCTGGTTCAATGTTTTTTGTCATAGATAGCTAAAATTACATTTCGTTTTTACAATGATTCTTAAATAAATTGAATGTTTAGAAATGTTTATTTTAATAATACCAATATTTTATAAAACTTGGTATTTAATTATTAAAAATCTACGAATTATAAAACGTCACGTTGTAATACAAGGTATTATGATACTCGTGTCGAGATGAGAATTCGTGAAAACGTGTTTAATTATTCACATGAGATCCGTGAATAAAAAAATAAAGTCCCTTATGTTTATAATATTGAAACTATGTGTACTGAAGTATTTTTGTACTTAATTTCATAATTTTTTGTGTTTTTTCAAAAAAAAAAAACTCCAGAAAACGGATTCATAAACCATATAGCACTAGTCCAAGTTTTGTGGTTTTAACTATCCTGAGGAAAAAAAAAGTTAAAAAAAAATTTAAACCAAAATGTATTACATATTACATATGTTACATTCGTTTATTTAAAAAATCATTTTCTGTCGCAACGGCTTTAAGCCAGAAACGACGATATCATTTGAACTTTTCAATGCAATAAAAAAACAACGGAAGAAAATTAAACCCACGCGCGAATAACAATAAAAAAAAAAAAATAATAATAATAATAATAATATTATTATTAAAACGAAATCATCAAACGATTCCGTATTACGATTATTGTGTGCTCGGCGTTGTTCATCAGTTGTAATTTATACAAACGTGTGTTATCAATATTCCTATTTCCAGATTTAAATATTCGGTGGTTTATAATATTTAAACTAAAATGCAGTGCATCGTATCATATCGTTTTTTTTTTTTCATCAGCTCGTCGTAATAAAAATTGAAATAAAACTTTAACTTTACAATACTGTTATTTTACTGTGCACAACCATTTCGTAATTTGCCGTTGTAAATGCGCATAAAAAAAAAAAAAAAACAACAACAACAACAAAAACGTATCAAACCAAAACGTTGACTGCAGTCGTTTTTCGCCAAAACGACATATTTACCATTTTTATCTGCGGTCCATTTTGTCGTCCTCCGGATATTAATTTAATTTTAAATCATGACCCCCGTTTCCGCGTGGAGAAAATAATAACGACTTTCTCACTCGGAGATAAGGAAAACGTTTTTATCTAAATGTTATGTACTACGTACATACACAGTATCGTTTCGGATTTGATTTGCGAATTGCGAATTCGAGGGCCGATAATATTATCAACCGACGCAACGTCTGTAAAACATGAAAAAGTCGTTCTGTATGATGAAAAAGTATGAAAATAATCGCGCGTTGTTCCGACGTGGTTCGTTCCGCGGAGAAAAAGTTAAATCAAAAAAATAAATAAATGCATTTCCGACTCAAATATTTGTCTTCACATTTTTCTGTTTTGTTTGTGTTTCAATCACTAAAAGAAGAAAAAAAAAACGCACTCGATTCGATGTCTTTAAAATCAAATATCTAATTATAATATCCGTTTACATCGGATCGCAGTTTAAACCGACCAATCGCGAATCGTAAAAATATTCAAATCGAATACAAAAACGATACGAATATCGTGTCACTGTTTTTGATAATTCCGTACTGTGCGTTCGTGCTAAATGCCCATACGAAAACGAACGAATTTAAAAAACAACGCTTGCGGCACACCAGATGCTCGGTACTCACGTATTTCCACATCAGTGCTCAGTAGCATGATCACGTAGCCATTGCGTATGGATAAAAGGACCGGCCGTGGCGGATCCAGATATGAT
The DNA here is from genome assembly GCA_027580255.1 of Therioaphis trifolii. NCBI lineage: Eukaryota > Metazoa > Arthropoda > Insecta > Hemiptera > Aphididae > Therioaphis > Therioaphis trifolii. The sequence goes on from CM050405.1 coordinate 72,764,467, forward strand.
TCACAGAGAGTAATATTAAAACGTACTCATTTCTGAATTCAGTCTTCTTCAATGGGATATCAACTACAAACGCTTTTTGTTATCACCGTTTTCAATCGATTCTTAAAAACTCACGAAATAAGCTTTACTCATATGTGTACAGAACAGGGGTGGAATATCGGTATAAAAACTGGGATGGCTAGGTACTTTAATGCTCATTGGACCTATACCAACCAAAGCCATTTGCTTCGCTCACGACTATATTTTATTCTTTTCTACATTTCCTGGAAAAATACTTTTTTTAAATAACAATTAACATTTTATACATAATTAGTTACTTTTACCATTACCGTTAGGTAAATATATTTTTAACAAAATAAACATTTGGTAAATAACAATTAGTAACTAGAAACGAAGTTCAACTCATAGCAGAGGTAAACAATAAATTCGACAACATTACACCATTAATGACTTTATTACTTGCATTATGTTTTGAACACAATACTTCAGTTTTCATTGTGTATAGCTTCACAATCTTATTGCAATAAAAATAATTTTATAGAACATTATTATTTTTTTTTTACTATTTTCAACAGTTAAATCATCAAAAATGCATGATGAATCTCGAATAAAAACATTATGTTAATAAACCTAAAGCCATATTCACTAGTATCAATATTTTAATTTCGAGTAATAAAAAATACAACAGTCTAAGCGATGGGCTTCAACCCTAAAATTAAGGCGTAAATGCGAATAAACGAGAATCGTCCGAATTTTACGCTAGAAACATGAAAAACGATGTTGAAAAATAGCGTGTGCAAATAGATGCATATAGATTCTGTGTGAAACGAAGAAGGTATTGATTTTAAAATCATGTGTATAATGGAGTAGCTTTTAAGGCTGAGGTAATGAATCGAAAAACATGCTGCACATTTTATTGATCAGTAATCGCATCTACCGAGTATATCAGAACGTCATTTTTTTTCTATTTTCAATCGTTTCTTCAAGGGTATTCACAAATTACATATTTATATTTAGTCAAAATGATAAAATTTAAAACAGACATTTTCATCTTTTTTTTCGAAGTTGAGTGATAAAACTCTTTAGAACTATATTAGATACTTGAATTTCGAACCGACCCATCGTGCAGGTATTCGTTTCATTGAAACAAAACTCGTCGATCCACAATAATTAAGTATATTTTTTTGATTTCCTTCTTATAAATATTTCACGTTGTCAAGAGTGAGAAATTTTAACCGAGGAACGTGGCGGGCTTATGTGAGCGGCCACCCTGGCTGTTTTCTACCTGAAGAGGGAAGGCTTAGAAGATTCATATTAGAATATAAAATGAAAATCATACGTACAATATCGTGGGGTTAACTCCCACCAATGGGTCCCACCTCTGACTCATCGTTAATGTCACTCTCAGGCGAATACGCATAGATAAACAGAACACAGGGAAGTGCAGTGTACGAATATAGAACACAATATTTGAGCAGCTAGTCGAGTTTTTTTTCCATCAACGTCGAGACAAGCAATGTTCGACCTTATATAGATTTATAAATTGTTTTCCACTCAATGCCTCTAAGCGGAACAATACGGCTTTGATATGTTTATTGAATTATTTGTGATTTAAGTGATTCACTCGTTCACTCGTTCTCCACTACACTGGTGGTTTTTATGCACTCTCCTCGAGATCAGGGCTACTCAGTTGATAGTTTTAATTGTATTTGTCATTTTATGCTTCAATTGATTTTATATTATTGCCATCGCATATGAAATTCTCACGTGTTAGTTTTTCGAACCAAGGTTTTTGATCGTAAACCGTTTGCTTTTTCGCCGTCGTCTGTCTAGTCGTATTGTTGTGTGTTTGCCCGCGTAAGAGGTGTGTGTTAAATTGTATTACCCACCACGCCACACAGTACTCACGCGTTCGGGTTTTGCCTGTACAAATCCAATTCAGGTGTAAAATCGCTATAATTTTCGTTGTTTTCAAATGTGAGTGGTCTTGAACCGTATATATAGTATTATAGTATACTAATATTGCGTATACAATACAGTTAACCTGTCAACTAACTCCGCGTAATTATTCAAATTAAGAGCCTCGAAAAATGTTAGTAAAATGGAAAATATTTTTTTCAGAATAAAGATACTGACAGTTACTTTTGTGCAGTGTCTTTTAGATAATGTTTATTTGCAATTTTAAAAAAATGATGGCATATGATAAAATGACAAGCACATTTTAACACACGAAAATGCAGGACTAAAATCCTCCCATGTCCATATGGATGCTTTGGTTCTCGATGCTCTTAATCAGCGGTCGGCAACTAATTTTTATGATGGTCCAGATATTTTGAAAACAAATTTTCGATAGCTGGATAAATCTTAAATATATGTTTGATAATAATTAATGTATTTATTTTTATCACACAGTTTAAGACAAATATATTCACTATCGTAATCTCAAATTACATCATGTCAATAGGTCAATTATCTTAATTCTATACAGAATTAAAAATGCGCAGAATACCAACGTTTAACATACACATTTTTGACGGTCTAGTTATTTCCCCTTCTTGGACCGAATCTGGCCGATCGGCCAACTACTGCTGACCTTTACTCTAAATTCTGTGACTGCTCTCGCTAGACACCGTGTCAGTGGTTGGGTGACGAAGGTCATTTTGCCATTTTAATTCATTATAATCATTTATGATAACGTGAATATGATCAATTTCTTTGTCAAATTATATTCATTCATATTATGAAAGTAAACTGAACATCCGCCGTAAAATTATGGACATAATATCATATTTAACAAGAATTTTGTGATTGGGAATAGTGTCAAAACTTTATTTCTTTCGTTTAAGTTCCAATAGGATATTACGATTAATCCGGTAATGTTATAATAATTAAATTTGTCTTAACGTTTTGATCATATTTAGCTTACGATATACTTATATTTCACATTAATATTATTTTATTAATATCGTATGATATGTTGAATAAACTGTTGTGTGACGCCGTTGAGCTTAGGTCCATCGGCTTCACGTAACGTTTATGAGTTCGCAACTTTCGGTTGCACCAGGGTTTTGTTTAGCTTATTCAGAAATAGTTATTGTACACAAAATGTAAATCATATGTACCATTCTATTATTGGATTTTTATGATCTAAATAAATATTGAAAGTAAAAAAAATTGTTAAAAAAATTGTCAGCTAATTCTCAAACTTTGAAATTAAGGTACTTCAAAAATAAAAAAATAAATACACTCAACTAACGTACATATTGTCGATGTATATGATTTGACACGATAACCAAACATGAGAAACCAGTAATTGAAAATGAATAATTGAATTATACGATATGTTTGTAAATGTATATTTATATAAACTAACAAACATAGTGAACTAATTCTTACCTTAGTAATTATTTTACCTTAACATATTGTTAGAAAACTTTAAATAGTTTAAAGTCAAATAACATTTTTATTTACTTTTAATTCAAAATTGCAATAGTAATTTTAATATATAACATGCAGAGTAGAATATTAAATTTCCAACTTAAGATTCCGAAAATACAAATTTCTTTAAATACCTGTGTGTGTACTAATATTGCATTACTGTAGTATAAATAAAAAAAAAAAAAGAAACGATAAAAATATTGAATAAACACAAATTGTCCATTCATCATATTTTCGTAATGGACCCTATATAAGGCCAACACTTACATACGGCTGACTGAAATGAAACATAAGACGATCAAAAACAAAATATGGAGTCAAATATTATAAAATATGTGTTTTTTAACCTTATATATATCATGTATTAGAAAAATATTCAAAAAAATTAAATTTGGTTTTCCTTTAAAAAAGTCGGTCTGTTGATGGTAAAGTGGATGGAGTCGAATGATTAAATACTTTGAAAAAAAAAAACTAATATAAAACTGAAATAAATTCTAATATGAACAGTAATAATAAACACACCGATTTCACAAAAAGATTAGCACATAGGCCTGAAACAATTAGTTTTTTTCGGAGAAACAATTACTGACAATAAGAGACCATTGCAGTCGTTTGCGTAGAACCTCGTGAAACAATTTGGCTTAAATTTTATGCAAACATTATTTTAATTGATTATTAAAAATGCATAAAATATGCCAAAGTATAAAACTCCCATATTCACATTTAATCGTTGTCTTAACAATTTATTAGTTTTGATCACTTCGCTTGAGAAAATATACGACCGGAATAAGTTTTAGAAATAAACACAATTTTTCAGATAAATAATTATGCACCGGTGTGGCGTATGTATATCTGATTGTACATACAGAGTGATTTAGATCAATTCGACGAATGCAATGATTTTCGTTCTGATCATTATTTTCAACTTCATTTGAATTCTTCTTCATCGACGGGAATATTTTAATGTTTTTAAAACAGTTATTTCCATTTATAATATACGAAAGAAAAACGCTTTTTGAAAATGTCGATTTTAAATTAGTATGAACTTTATGATTCCAAATTAAAAACCATTAATTCGTTTTCAAGGTCGCAGGTGATATTTTTCATTTCGAATTCTACACATCATTATGATTATTATATTTTGTAATATAAGTGAGAGTAATGGGCAAGATGCAGATTATCGGATTTAAAAAGCAAAACGAGTTTAAATAAGTTAATCGTTAATAGTTAATCGATATTTTAAGGTCATATGTTTTAAATATTTCAAGCAAAATTTGATGGTCTATCTTTACTGCTTTTATATAGATAGAACTCAAAAACACAATGCTTTATTTACATACGGATGTATTTAGGTTAAATTTTAGGTTTAGTCATATCACATAAATCAACGAAATTAAAGTTGTATTGTAAACACCAATTACAAATTGTAGATCATATAAAACGCTTCTTGCGTTTAAAATTACAAGTAAATACTTAATATTACTATTCCCATTTTCAATAACAACTGAACATATTTCAAAATGTTTTCTTAATTAGCATAAAATAACCGTTTTTTTATTTATTATTTTCTGCAAAAAAAAAAAAGTATTAATTATTTGAAAAGGAAATTTCCGATAAATTATGTTGTATTTATATAAACTTAAAATTGATTGACTGATACGAATACACAATTATTAATTCTGTATTCTAACCTAGTGTTAAATATTACAACCAAATCAAATAGCTAAATTTAAATGATCACTTTTATAAATTAATTTATTGACCTGACCAATAATATTATAAAACATAATACTACACTTTGATATTTTTCATAAACTATCTAAAATGCACAATAATAAGCCCACTTTAAAGGCTCGAAATATTATTTACTGCCGGGGCTGGAATTTCAATTTGTGTCACTGATCAGACATACAAACACAATTTGAAGGGATTATCGATCCGATGCATCCATCAACTTTTGTTCAGTTATATCAATACAAAAAAATAAAATAAATAAAATATGTTCGTTTTGTCAACTATAAAACGAGTGCGTGAAAATTTGTTTTATCATTGACGTTTTTAATATTTTTTCCTCATTTATTTCTCATTTATTTCAACAGACACAATGTTTCAACAATTGTACTAACAAAAGCGTGAATCACCACAGATGTGCTTAGTTTCGATGCTTTTGATATTCAACATGTGTATAATTCATTAAATGTATAGATGGTTACTCATACCGCGAGAATCTAGATCAATATAGGTTGAAATGCACGACCTGTAAAATATATTTATCGAACAAGACATGTCACACTTGTTTTAAATGTTTAGGAAAATATAATTGACGTGTTAAAAACACTGACAACGATACACTGAAGATTCCCATTTTGAATATTTAATTGAAAATTAGTTTCGTATAAATCGATAATAGTTTTTAAGCATTCAACAAATATGCGGGAGCCGGGCAGCAGATAAAAGTTTCAAACAATAATATTAAATTTACATCAAAGTACTCTTCTTCTCATAATCGTTGTAACTACGTTTAAAAAACGAAAAATATGAACCAAATTTTGAATGTCGTAACATAGAGACAATATTTGTTTTTTGGGGTTAAGTCATAAATGGTGAATTTATAAAGTCAAGGAATCTTTTACAAAATCATTTTGCAAAGTAAGAGATTGATTCTTGCAGACGATTGTGTTGAATTCCTTATTTAAATTTTAATTGTCATTTTAAGTTGGTAGGTTTGCATTATTAAAAAACATGTCAAAAAAATGACTTTAACTATAATTTTAGATAATAATTGATACTCTGTTAAATTGTAGAGAAAAACGTAATTTTTTCAGTTTATACAAATTTAACAATTTAAAAAATACATATTGTTTTAAAGATAACTTTTATATAAAAAGTTAACAAGAGGAGACTTCAGAGTAATAAATGCATTAATCGGTTTCCAGTGTATACGTCATTATAATATATATCAAGTAATCAGGCGTCTCTTTTATTAAGAAACGAACGGAAACTATGAACATTTCGTTACCCGTCGTGAGCTACGCCAACGAATATGTGTGTACGTCAACGTGCACTTGCGAAACAATTTCAAATTATCGTATCCATTTTTAGTATATTATGGATAAAAATTAAAAAATTAAAATGTTTATTTATATTTCGATTACACATAGTGTTCGAACTCGTCAAACGCACAATATTAGTACAAAATATTATGTTTTTTATTCTCCCTCGGGAACCTATTAAAAATGAAGGTACGAAATATTAATTATTATTATTGACGTCGGAATCGCCAATGATGAATCGCACGTCCGCATTTAGCGTAACAACCATTATCTCGTTAACCGATTAAGTTGGCAATACCTGACTTCGGACTCGATCCGATTATCGTTTAGGACAGATACGTCGTCGGAATTTTATTTGAGAGACCATTTTTTAAAATTTTTAAATACAATTGTGTTAAATAATTTTAAATTGTTAGTGAAACGAAGAATGCATAGATTTCACAACGACGTGTTTTTTTTTCTAACGTGTATGATAACTTATTCGGGTAGTAATAATGATTCGAAGCTGCATTCACCATCTCTCTAGTTCAGAAATTGTATCAAGTTGATACTATGGACTGGTAATTTTCTCTCTTGTCGATAGTTTTTCCAAGCGTATGGAAAAACTACTTAATTATTACTGAACTAAGTAATTTTTTTTCTCTTATCAACCATTTTCCTTAGCGTTTACACAAACTACATGTATATATCTATTCAAAATGATAAAATTTAAAACAGAGGTTTCCATGTTTTTTTTTTCGAAATTGAGTGATTAATCTATTAAGAATGATATTAGATAGGTACTTGAATTTCAAACAGACACATTGTGCAGGTATTCCTGTCATTGAAACAAAACTCGTCGATTCACAATAAATTTTGTACATTTCATTGATGTCCATGTTATAAATATTTTACATTCTTAAGGGTGAACAACTTAATCCGAGGTACGTGGTGACCTTATGTGAGCGGCCACCTAGGCTGTTTCCTACCTGAAGAGGGAACGCTTAGAAAAAGACGTTCTTTGAGACACATTTGTCCAGAATTTTCCAAGTAAAGAGGCTTTATGTTTTGCAAACGTTTTTAACAAAATTTTATTTTATTATAAAAAAACTTCTTTATATTAATAATTTCTAAATCACCCTGTAACACTGTGTATTTATTGTTACACTGCGGCTTTATTGAGAACCATTTAACTATTAAATACCCATTACTATTATTTTGTCCAAGAAATGAAAAATACACGTGGTGAGCAGTAATTTTTTTTTTTTTTAATATTTTTTTGCCCCTAAAACGCAGGGCAACTAAGTATCTTTTTACGTTAGTCCCAAAACATTCTTCGTTCCACGTAGCATCATAAACCTTCAACAAATTTATTTTGAGTATGTGTATGTGTAAAACATACTGATTTAAATAATTATTCGAAGCAGTCGAATGTTCTAAGAAATTTAATGACAATTTTATAATTTTACACAGTTTTAAATATATTTTATTGATTTGTGTTCATAAAATTGTATTGTTTTAAAAACGTTCTTCAATAATGCTTTAGTAATTAGTACACATGTGTATCATAAAGCCGACGTCATAGCCATGTGGCACACTAAGTAAATAACAACGTCGCATTTTTAAATTATTAAAAGTTTCTGACTGATAATCACCCTGTAACACTGTGTATTTATTGTTACACTGCGGCTTTATTGAGAACCATTTAACTATTAAATACCCATTACTATTATCTTGTCCAAGAAATGAAAAATACCCGTGGTGAGCAGTAATTTTTTTTTTTTTTTAATATTTTTTTGCCCCTAAAACGCAGGGCAACTAAGTATCTTTTTACGTTAGTCCCAAAACATTCTTTGTTCCACGTAGCATCATAAACCTTCAACAAACTTATTTTGAGTATGTGTATGTGTAAAACATACTGATTTAAATAATTATTCGAAGCAGTCGAATGTTCTAAGAAATTTAATGACAATTTTATAATTTTACACAGTTTTAAATATATTTTATTGATTTGTGTTAATAAAATTGTATTGTTTTAAAAACGTTCTTCAATAATGCTTTAGTAATTAGTACACATGTGTATCATATAGCCGACGTCATAGCCATGTGGCACACTAAGTAAATAACAACGTCGCATTTTTAAATTTTTAAGAGTTTCTCAGGATAAATTCAGTTTAGTTCAATTGAAATATTATTATGATGATAATTATAATTTATTTATATCATTATCCAAATCGTACAAATTTCAACGTTTTGTTAAAAAGTTAAATGATCTAGTTTAACTATTTCACTATGGTAAAACCAACAATTTCCAGTTCCCAAGCTCCCATTAGTAACTCGAAATGAGGTTCAACCCATAATACAGCAGAGGTACTCAATGAATTCGACAACGTTACACCATTGATGACATTATGACTTGCATTATCTTTCGAATGCAATACTTCAGTTTTCGTTGTTTACAGTTTAATTATCTTATTGCAATAAAAATAACTTTATAGAACATTATTATTTTATGATAGTACAACCGTGATATCCGCGTTAGTATCATTTTTGTACTTACTTTACATTATTAGTCCACTAAATACAAATAAAATTTAAAAAATTAAACCGTTTTTAAAACATATTAATATTTAAAAATCCCATAGAAACTCAAACTACATATTATGGTCAAATTAAGATGAAAAATGTTTACACAATATATAAACTTGTTGTTATTTACATAAAATATTCAATCTATTTTACCTAAACTTTAAAGTTTAGTTAATTTTACGCTATAAACACGAAAAACGATGTTGAACAATAGCGTGTGCAAATTTAACTGTCCACTGATAATTAATATAATATCAATAGAGTTTATATTATTATTATCATTGCCATACTTTTGTTAGATAATCTATAGCCTTGGGTTACGGTGATTGTATTTTTCTGTGGTTCGATTGTTGCATTGATAAAAAAATATACCTCATTAGTTCATTAATGATAGTATAATTTGTTGATAAGTTGCTAATAGATAATTTCACCAACAAAATCGAAAGGACGGTTGCATGCTATTACAGGTATCCTTTATAAATCAAACAAGTATATCTCAAAACTGCTGGTTCAAATTTTGATTTTAATACATCAAAATTTACAAAAAAGTGACATGAATAAAATTTCGTGGTCAAAAAAGAGGGTTGCCATATGAAAAAAAAAGTTTGTATCTCCAAAAGATACACTTTAGTAAAATGAGAAACAAAAAAAAAGGAACATCCAAAAAAAAAAGAAAAAAATCCAAATTTTTGCATTTTTGCGACCCCAAAAGGGGGTGAGCACGCTTAGTGAATCACTCTGTATATTGGAAATAGCCAAAATTTCGATTGTCCTCCCTCTTGCATAAATCCACATGTTATTGGTTCTATGCACCTCAAATACTCTACTACATAAATTTCTCGCAAAATTCTCGTGTGAATCGACTGTAAAGTATATCGACGTGTCTGTATGCATACATTTGAAATTACCATACAAAATGTGCCTACTATTCAAATTAATCCGGCTGGTTAAATTATATTAATAACAATAAAAATGAACTGCATCACCATTCTTCTTGCGAAATCCTCAAACAATTCGATACTTGTATCACACTGATTTTTTTCTTGAAGTCTTTAATCGTTGCCGAACGACAAGCTCAATGACTATGTCACATACCGTTTTTACGTGAACACCAGCAAGAAATCTATTGGAGTATTTATTTTTTACGTTTTGGAAAATATCATAAGGAGGAATATGGTAATACATTTTATAATTTTTAAATAATTTTAAATTTCAAGTAATAAAAAAATGCAACATTCTAAGCGATGGGCTTCAACCCTAAAATTAAGGCGTAAATGCGAATAAACGAGAATCGTCCGTTCACACTCAACGGTCAAAAATCAGTCAATACCATCACACTTGCCATTTGAAAATAATCTTTGAACAATGTTTTGTCGTCGTTAACGAAAAAATAAACTTTTTCCGTAATGTTGCTTTGCATTTTTATTGTCTTCTAAAACTAAGCATTCAGTTTTGTTTGCTCGAGTAACATCCGGAGGAATGTAATTTTCGTTCGACAGTCAGAGAGATTTAAGTCATATTTTCCTCACGATATAAAGTGATACGTTTCTATTCGACGAAGCTGTTTAATTTTCGCAATATTTGCCGTCTGTGTAAACAAAACAATATATCATAGTGCAGCTCGGTGCAACATATTTGAGAAATAAAATGTCTTTTAAACAAACACATTAGTCGTTATAAAAACTGTTGTTTAAATAATTCCATGAAACCGTTGAACTGCTTTATAGTGTTTAGGGTAAATACGAATATGTTTACACGGCAAATTAAGTAAAATCTTCAACCGATAATTAATTACTAAAGACCGGTGACATATATATATATAGGGTTAGATTTCGGGTATGGTGGGTTATAATGAGAAATAATTTAATTTATTTTATTTTATTTGTATTATATACGGGCTGTGCCCTTTTGAAATTGTAAGATATATCATTAGAAAAATTAACGAAAAAGTAACTTTGAATACTATTTACAATATGGAATGACACACAAATATTTTACAATCAGCCTTAAGTGCTAGTTTACATCCAACTGTTAAAAGAGGGGTCTCTATTGTCGTTGGACATCATCCGTCGAATGTATACTTTAATAAAGCTCCAATTTAATTTTAGAGTATGGTAGTTCATTAGCAAAAAAAAAAAAAAGTACGTACCTGTTGTATCATGCTTAATATTGAAATTTAAACATTAACATTAAACATAGACATATTTCAACTAGGTGAAGTAAACATATACCTATGTATTGTGTAACAATATCTAGTATTAAGTCTTAGTCAGTAAATTGTAGCAGATGTAGCAAAATATTAACTAGGTCAAGAAGTAATATATAAGCGATAGAAATACAAAATAAATGGTCCTTCAGTGGTGATCGCTTGATGTGGTCACTGTGACACTGTTGGACAAAACAGTGAATTAAGTGTTGTATTTTAATAACTGTGTGTGTGTGTGTGTGTGTGTGTGTGTGTGTGTGTCGAACGCTATCGGCGTATACGACATACCTCGCCCACGGGATATTCTTCGCTACTCGGACGTGTTAATGGGGATGGGTGTATTGAATTTAGTGGCTATTGAATACGGCCCGCTTTAAATTCTAGAACGACGAAATTTAATTGAACATCATATTGCATAAATATAATTGAACGTTGCGATTTCGGTACAGGTATTTTGTATCAGTCATATTTTTAGACTCTGAGTGAAGCGAAGGATCTTATGGTTTATCCTTTGATAATATTGATGTTTATAATACATTATTGTACGTATGTAACACAGTAGTCTTACTCATTGTTTATATTATTTTATATTTTATAGCACACAAACAATTTAATACGTACTCGTCTTTGATATTACAGTATAAAAAAAGAACTGTAATATTAAACATCAATTTTAGATTCTGAGTGAAGCGAAGGATCTTATGGTTCTACAATGATGTTTATTATTTTAGATTCTGAGTGAAGCGAAGGATCTTATGGTTTTACAATGATGTTTATTTTTTTTTTTTTTTTTTTTTTTTTTATGTAAACACTTTTTCGTATAGAAATCCTTGTCCAAAAGTTTCGTCCAGCAACTTTTTAGATTCGGCATCGGGCATATCACGAACACCCATAGTACACTATAGTGTACCTATATTCAAACAGTTTTTTACAAGTAAATAATAAAACTTGACAGCTGAGGACCATTTCATTTGCAGTGCCACCAACTCTTCTAACAGGAAAAAAATATTTATTTATTTCCGTCAACTATTTTTAAGAAAAATAGTGATTTAAAAACTCAACATTTCGTCATCATATTTTAGATTCTGAGTGAAGCGAAGGATCTTATGGTTTTACAATGATGTTTATTTTTTTTTTAGATTCTGAGTGAAGCGAATCTTATGGTTTTACAATGATGTTTATTTTTTTTTCCTTTTTTTTTTTTTCTGTAAACACTTTTTCGTATAGAAATCCTTGTCCAAAAGTTTCGTCCAGCAACTTTTTAGATTCGAAATTGAACTGAGATGGTACTTTAAAGAGGTCATTTTTCCAAAATCTCCATAGTTTTTTCAGTAATCAAGAATAACGATCGAAAAACTGAGTAAAAACGGTAAAATCGGTAAAAATCCGCCGTAAACGAGATTTTCACTGTTCAGATTTTAAGTACCTATTTAGTCATAAATCGAAAAGTATTGAAGCTAGAAACTTAGGCTAGAAGTCTTAGGCACATAAGGGTGGTGTTGAGGCTTTAAATAGATCTCTAAAGGGTATGAGGGGAAATACAATTTTAATGGGTGGTGAAACGGTTTTGCTGACTGAAGACAATTTTACTTTATTTAAGTTTTGTGTCCTGTTGTCTTGACAAACGCCTCTCATAACACTTTTGGTCCTGTTTTCAAGTCAAAACTTCCGCTAAATTACTTTGTTTTAATATATTACAAAAGAGAGTGACCGCAGTTGTTAGATTGAGACGATTGAGTGGTAATTTAAAGGATAGCATGGGCCTTTTGACCACCCACGAGCAGTGTAGCTGCGATTCCAGAAGATGCCACAGCTAAGGCAATGTCGCGAGTACTTCTAAAATTCAAATTGATTAAGATAGATAATAGATAAATATATCCTTTATTACTTATATCTTATAGTATGTTTTTGAATCGTTTTGCATATTATTATAATTCATAGTATATGTTATTACTCATTATTAGAACAATAAAATCAAATAGACTTGTGAGAAAATAGTTTTTCACAGTACCAAAATTATTACTAACAACTCGCGAGAGTGACCTGTGGAATGCGCACATTTAGGTTGTGTTCTAATACTAAGGTTTCGGCATGGGGATTTTTTCCATATTCATACTTTCTTAACCCATTTAACCCTCTTAGGGGTTAAATTTTGAAAAATATTATCTGAACGAATGTCTACAGCATGAAAATAATCTACTGACCAAATTTCATACTCATAGCTCCAACGGTTCCGGCTAGGCGGAATTTTCTATTTTTAGTCTTCCACCTTTTAGTCTACACCCTTAGGGGTTGAATTAAAAAAAAAAGTTTATGGACAATGCTTATATGTTTTATTGAGTATATATACTTAATTTTCAAGAAATCAGACCAAAAAAAAAAAAAAATGTTTTACCCCTTTTAACCCCCTTAGGATTTGAATTTTGAAAAACCCTTTCTTAGCGGATGCCTACGCCATAATAGCTATCAGTATGCCAAATTTCAGTCCAATCCGTCCAATGGTTTAAGCTGTGCGTTGATAGCAGTCAATCAGTTTACTGTTTTATATATACAGATAATATAATTTCGAAGATGTGTATCTAGCGTTACCTAACCTTCGGGGGGAGGTAGATTAACCGCTCGTAATGCATACAATATATTGGGCCTATTGTATACGGACTCTTCATCCGGTGAATGGTTTGACGCGGCACTAGGATAGCTGTCACGTTGTGTGTGTGTGTGTGTGTGTGTGTGTGTGTGTGTGTGTGTGTGTGTGTGTGTGTGTGTGTGTGTGTGTGTGTGTGTGTGTGTGTGTGTGTGTGTGTGTGTGTGTGTGTGTGTGTGTGTGTGTGTGTGTGTGTGTGTGTGTGTGTGTGTGTGTGTGTGTGTGTGTGTGTGTGTGTGTGTGTGTGATTTACACATCATTTTCGTGTAGCTATGGGGGAATATAGGAGCGGTACAAAGTAACCTTTTGCACCACATAGAAATGTTATTGAGGGCAATAATATTACATCAGAAGTAGTAACGAAAACCATATACCTATTTGTGAAAACGAAATATGTATAAAATAATGTAAATGAGTTAACAATCAAAATTTAATCAAGTATATTATACATATAACTCGAATAGTAAAAGTTGAACAAAATGTACTTTAATATAAAATCTAATCAATAGAGAAGTACTATATTTGCTATCTGCGAGTAGATTTAGACGCTGAAACAATAATACTTTGATTATTTTGATGATACTTTAGAGCACATGCGGCCCTTAAGTAACTTTAGTGCGGCCCGCACTAAAATTAAATTGTTCATTCTAAAATCCAAAATTCTATAAACAGTGAATAAAACGAACGTCGCTTATCATCTTGTCATTTTTATTTATTTTATTTTTCTATTTTAAACTTGTATTGAATTACCTCTTGGACGGATAAGTAGACACCTACGGGCTACGATTATGAGTTTATTTATTTCCACCGTAGTAGTCCACCACGTAGTCTTGTATGAACAGTTTATCCGTTATTGCTTATTGTCCGTTTGTATTTTATCCCATATTGTCGTTACAATATGTAATTCTGTGCTTCTAGCATCGTGTGTTCTAGTTTCTGTGAGTAAGCTGTTAATTTTAATTCTATATCTTGGCAAAACGTAAAATCGAAGGTGAATACAGAATATTTCAAGACAGTTGGGAGATTGAATTTTTCTGTATTTCTGGTAAGAAACACGATGCTTTATGTTTAATTTGTTGTAAAACCATAAATATTCCAAAACCTTATAATATTAATCGTCATTACACAACTCACCATACTGAATTTTCTAAAAATTATCCACACCCATCTAAAATAAGAGAAGAAAAACTAATTGAATTAAAAAAAGGAATTTTTTCTGAAAAACAATCAATTTTACGGTTCACTAATAAAAATGAACTTGCAACAAAAGCATCGTATGAAGTAACACATATGTTAGCCAAACGCATGAAACCATTCTCGGATGCCGAACTAATAAAAAAATGTATGGAAACAGTTGTAAATACTCTGTTTTTGTAATTTTTCCAATTTTAAAGAAATACGTGACCAATAATTGTATAAAATAAACTATGAATTGAAATTTAAAATTGTAATTATAAATCCAAACATTTATGTCATTCACGTACTTTTTCCTACAATACCCTTTCCTAACAATATATATATATATATATATAATTTTTATGTTTTTAATTATTAAAAAAATTATTAAAAATGTATGCGGCCCGCAAATAATTTTCAAAAATTACATTTGGCCCATCCTATAATCCTAGTGAGGACCGCTGCTTTAGAGTTTATCTTTTATTTTTATGATTCAACTAGTACCAAAAACTTCTATGAATATTTTCCTTATAACAAAACGAATAAAAACGTATTACAAAGAATTGATACGTACGATATTAAGAATTGATATATACGATATATGTATATATATATATATATATATATATATATATATATATATATATACATATATATATATATATATATATATATATATGTACATTCAAGGGATCTCACTGGAATTTACACAAAGTTGTATTCGTGTTCAGATAACGGTTTAAATTACGTTATTTTGTATTTAAATTAATTACGTTTAAAAGAAAACTAAAATACAGATAAGAAAATTAAAATTAGTAATAATTCTAATTTATAACGCAAAATATTGATTTTGATTATTATAAATTAGATTTTGTTCAAATTTGTATTGGATTCATCACAATGATGTGTATGTATGTGTGTGTGTGTGTGTGTATGTGTATTTTTTTACATTATCCTATTCGTATAGGTAGTTTTCTAACAATGCTGATAAAATCTCAAAAAATTGTTAGGATTTTTTTATACTTTTTTAAAAAAAATTTTTTAAATAATTTTTAGAATTTTAACGAGAATTATTGTTTTTAAGTTATTTTTTTTACGCGATTTGTCCAATCAAACTCTTATAAAATGTTAAGTACCTAATTTTTTCATTCAGTAAAAAAAATTTCCATCACCAATATACTAGGTGAATTTTCTTATCTATGATATAAGTTTTATAAAGCTCAAGTTGATAAATTATTTTTTACAAGATTTTAATGATGAAAAGTTATGACTCAATTGTTTTTGCGAAACAAATATTTATATCATGAATTTTCTTGGTCTATATACTTAAGTTTCAATATATTGTGACTATTTTGATTAAAGACATGTATATATATATATATATATTAAATATTTATATAAAACACAGCCCTGAGTACTAAATGTATAAATATAATTTAGTATTTTTAATACATTAAAAAATAAACAAAATTTGAATGGTCGATTTTTTTTAAATGGAGTGGGGGGAATTTTTAAATATTTTGGCCTGACCTTACACACATGTCTAGTGTCACCTATGGTGGTCACACGTACGTGAAGCTGTACCTTTATTGTATTGAATTTGTAATTATACTTACGTTCCCCGGTACGGCTCGCGTTGGGATGAAATCCGCCATTCACCAAAGTCACATGTGAGTATTGGTCGACAACGTGATTTTTGTGTGTTACGGCCGACGGGCCTACTTATTATTATACTGATTATTATAGATAAATTATATACTGAACCACTGCAGGGCCTAATTTTTATTATATTTATCATTTTGATTTTTTAATTATTATTATCATTATTATTTCTGTTAAGCCGGCCAAATTAAATTTGTATATTTCATAAATATAATTTTATTATTATAATTAGAACATATTTATGTTTATATTATTCAGTCGTGAAGGCCCTCTTACCTTCTAAAAGTGAGCGCTGAATGTGGCTTACATGTATCAATGTATCGATTATAAACTATAAACCAACTATTCGATGATACGCAATGTATTTCCTACCTAATCTAAGTCATTTTTATAGCCAATAACAAATTAATAACGATATCTTAAACTTAATATCTAAAAAGCAATAAAAATATAAATAAAAAATATGGGAGATAGAGATTGAAGCCCATTTAAAGTACACCTTGCATGTGATTTCTTATCAATTAATAGGGGTGAACGTAGTTTTTGGACTTAAACTCAAGGCGAAAATGTGTCTCCTAACTAAAAAAATAAACATCATTGCAAAACCAATAGATACTTCGCTTCACACAAAATCTAAAATGTAGTGTTTTTGAGAAAACTTCAAATACGTACAAGCTTTTATAAATAGAGTGATATTATTTTCACAAGATTCATGTAAATAATTTAATGATTTTGAAAAAAAATGTATGAAACCTGACCACGTGAATGTTTTCACGGAATTCATATGTCATATGAACATTTGTTTACCACCTCTGTTGAATGTGGATAGATAAATAATTGGCGAAGTAGTAAAATACAATTGGAATGTTCTTTGTCAATGTTTTTGTTTTGTACTGTACAGCCCGACAATAATACTAATAATTGATATGTCATTTTTAATTGTATTTTTGTCAAGTATAGAACTTTTTGAATTAAGAATAAATGACATATAAACTCGTATATTTATACTAATAAAATAGAATAGTGTAATATATTATTCAATATATAATAAAAATTACCTAAAAATAAATCAAATGCGATGTCAAACACTGAGTGTTAATGTTCACTTTTCAGGTATTATCAAAGTAAATAATGTTCTCTTGGGTAATTAATCTTGATTAATCAAGATTGGTAATCTTGATGACCATTGGATTGGCGCCCAATATTTGATACAACATCCCATTGTTTATTGAATTGTATCTCAATACAATTTTCAATAATTTGTTCCCAAATTATGAAAGTTGACAAATTATAATATGTGACATTAATACGTTTAAGGATACTGTGCAGATTCACTACAATAATCATCTTAGTGCTATGCCAATAACGTGTTCGACGGTCACAGCCATAATTTTTATACAATTTAATAACAGAATACTAAATATTTTACCGATATCGTTAACCATTTGACTCACAGTTCATCGTTTATATTTAACATAAAGAAGTTACAATAATTAAAAGCTTAAAATAACTTCAGTCAAAATCATAAGGTTCATAAATTTAATTAAGATTCATTGAAAACATATTTTATTATACGCAAAGATTTTATTATACATTATATAAATTTATTTAAACAACTATAATTCACTAAACAAATGTAATTTTTACAAACAAAATGATCAACTTATAATTCTAAACTTCATTGAACAAAAGTTAAATTGTTGGATATATAAATATTAACATTCATCATTATTTTATGAACTATTTATCCCAATGATTCGGCTTATCCACACAGGCAATAAACATATATTCTGAATATTGTAATCATTGTAAAAGTATGTTTCAATAAGATTAACACAAATTCAATAGAAACAGCAAATAGATATTATTGATAAAATACTCTTCGCGGTTCCTATAATTTATTAAATAAATTAAGTGAACTGCGAATAGTATTTTCATAAATGTATCACTTTTGTTTTTACTACCTTCGGGGTGTTGCTAGCCCTGTTCCTGGTCTTTTGCATTTAAACTTTCTTTTTCAAGGGATTCACGGTTGTCATTCATTGATCTGTCCACCATTTCTATATTGCTGACGTCAATTTTATTCACTATATGAACTAAAAAATCTAGGTTGAAAGATATCATAAGCTGACTAATTTCTTGTGTAAATGTTGTTTCCCATTCGGTAATATCATTGGATTCGAACTCGGGTAGATTAGACATGTTTAAGAAAAAAAATTATCAAACAGGACCTCTTTCATGGCAAGCGCTGTTTTTTTATCCTTTCTTTTCTTGGATTCGCGCCAATGAACAAATGATTCAATGAGTGGGATAAAATCAGGTAAATAGAGTTGAATCGAGGAGCGTGTTAACCATTCTATTTGTAAGAAATTGTTTATATTAGTCAATAACTTTTCAATATTAGGCTGAAGTAAATGCATTATATTATCTTTATTCTCGATTTCAAGAGCCATGATCATAAGATTAGCAAACGGGACTGCTATTATCCATTTGACGAAAAAACTGATGTAATCCAAACCGTCCTGTAGGTCGAACGATTGCAGTTCATAGGTTTCGTGAAATTTAGAAAGATTCTTTTCGACACCATCCCAGTATAAACTGTAACGTTTGTGAGGTTTGAAATTCTCCATTACTTTTTGGACACGATCAGTCATTGAACGTAATTCATCTACGTATTTGTAAATATTGGCCAGTTCCTCTGTTTTCCTTAATTGGTCGACCTCAGTTATTGGGTTGCGGAACTCTTTATCCTTAGCGTTTTTACAATTTCCCAGCTGCTTATAATCACTAGACACTCCACAACTACACTGTACATATTGATTTTCGAGAATTATATTGCTCAGAGTGTATATAAACTTCGCTGTACGCCTCACGTGCGTATCAGTGTCAACATTATTTTTTTCCACGTCTACGCGGCCTTTGTTGGTGATCACTGTGAGTAGAATTCTTTCCCAGTTCATAAGATAAGAACTATCAGTGTTTATGGTAATATTGGCTAGCCAAATTAATATCTCATCATACTTATCTGTATTGAAATCAGAATAAATAATATCTGATTGGTCATTATTGATTTTGAATTCTACGTCGTTGACCTTTAACGTAGCCAGTATGTATAGTATATCCGTAATTTTATTACACATATTATTGTCAACGGATTCGTTGTACGTTGTGTAAAGATACTGATTGTCGACCGCGTAACGAGCAACGTCGAATGTATAAAATGCAAAATATTGTTCCCAAAAAAGATTTAAAATCGTCGGATTTAATCTGGCTTTTATCATGTGATCCGACAGTGACTTTAAAAATGACTCCAAATCGCAATTCATTTTCAAATGTTTCACATGGATTAAGTTTTGCCGCCATTTAGTGAAGAAATTTGCTATTTCCTGAAATTTATTCTTGTGATCCTTCAACAATTCACATATATGTGATATTGCTATTTGATTTTTGTAATAGAACCTTATTAATTTAAGTGATTCTTGGTGAATTGAGTTATCTTTATACAATTTATAATGTCTTAATTTTTCTACACATCGTTGAACTTTTACTAACATATTAAAGCACTTCTTCCTTTTATCTTTCGTCTCATATATATAATGTAACTTTTCTAACATTTTAATTTCGTGTAAGAAAATCATTTCCATAATTACTTCCAACAATATTTCTTCGTAATAAACAATTACGTTTATGTGAATGGATGTTTTGATATTAGAATAATAGCATTTTTTTAAGTCTACTTTTTCACCTTTCCAATCGATCTCTATCGATCCACCTGGTACTTGTTCGACAAGAAGATTAGTTAACCTATCGAAATCGTAATCCCTTATTACATATTGATTTTTCATACCATCTAAAATATGACGCGTTAATGCAATTGATCTGTTGGTTATATAACTAGTTTCAATAGTATTAGCTGCTTTGTCTAAAAAAACTACGAAATCATTGAGGCTATAGCAATGTTTCATTAAAAACCGCATTACACGCATTTTCATTTGAAAATTCGTTATGGTTATCGATTCTAAAAGTTTTTTTTTCGTGGAATACGACTCCGATACTGAAATTTTTTCATCTATGTCCTCATCCATTTTATGCATGTATATGTGCCATGCTAAAGCCATTTTAAAAACGTCATGATATTTTGATACGATATTCTTTGTGAAATACTCTAACCAACTCAATGATAATGTTATTCGTTGAGTTTGTTCTAAAAATGTGTTTAAATAATTTGACCTATAGTTTCTAAGGCAATTATCCAATATTGGCGAATTTTCTGGTATTTCCGTGTATGATGAGACTTGAGATTTGCATTCCTGAAAACTCTTATCACTAATAGCAATGTAATAATATATGATCTCGCTGAACTCACAAGATAGAACGATATTCAGTATATGAAACAACTTATATGTATGGCTTCTATCAGTATCCAAATCCTTGTAAAATTCACTTATAGTTACGTGTTGGTCATCATCTATAAACACCGCTCTTGATGGTAATCCTTGGTCCGTCGTCTGAAGATCCTGGAGAAGTCTAACAAATTTTTTGAAATCGGTTTCTAAACTGTGTCCATGAAGTTGGTCATTATTTTGTGCACTACCTTGTACACTATTTTGTGCTAAATTAAAAATTGTTAAAATGAATACGATTAACACATTAAACTTCTGCATTGTGAGTTAAGCATAAGTTACACATTCACTTTATGTTCAATAGTGAAACGCAGTTTTAATGATGGTATTGTACTTAGAACTCTTTGAATGTCATGTTGCTTTTTCATTGGATAAGTTTATTTGATTTTCACATATGTTCACGGCAGGTGTTAATTATATTTTATTTAAAAGTGCTATTGAGTGTTCAAATATTCCACCGCTTATACAAACGGACAGATATGTTTGTATATCTGCCATATACAAACATATATGTTTCATGATATATGAAACATTCATGATATGCAACACGTTTTATAAAAATGTAGGAAATTTTATGAAAAATTAATTTAATATAAAAAAAAAAAAATATCGTGTTCCTATAAGTTTCCCAACAATCCCGTATTAGCAACCAATTGCCAGCCATATCTTCTTCTTCTTCTTCTATAGTTCATCTTCCAAAAGCGGAAGTTTGGTGAACTATCATTTGACGTTGACAACAATCCCTTTCCAGATCCCACGATTCTCTGCCGATCGAATGGCCTCCCCCAGTGGATAGCCAGTGATGGCTTTAATCTGGTATATCCAACGCGTAGGTGTTCTTCCGCGGCTTCTTTTTCCTTCTGTTTTTCCTTCGATCTAATCGAATCGATCACTTGCTTCTCCAGGCTCGATTCATACATTCTTACAATGTGGTCAATGAATCTTAGTATCCGCTGCTTACACACCACTGCCAGTCTTGTTTTTATATATAGCATGGCCAAAATTGAGACGTTGGTTCTTCTTTCCACCCAAGATATTCTCAACATCCGTCTGTAGGCCTACATCTCAAAGGCGTTTATGCGCTTTACGTCTTCTGCTTTAAGTGTCCATGTTTCAGATTCATAGAGCATCACTGAGAAGGTGAGTGCCTTGAGCAGTCGTAACTTGCTATTCCTGGAGATATAATTATCCTTCCAAATAGGTGTTAATTTGCTGCTTCTCTCCCAATTGTAAAGCGACGCTTGATCTCTCTGGATGATCCGCTATCTGTTTGTACAATTGAACCCAAATATGTAAACTCATTCTCTTTTTGGTAGTTGTTCAGTACATTGGTGTGTGATAATACTCTTGCTTGATCTATAACCATAACCTCTGTTTTACTCCTGTTAATTGTCAGTCCATACTTATTGCTTGCTTCTTCAACACGCTTTATTAATTGGCTCATCTCCAATTCAGACTTGGTGCATAATGTAGTGTCATCTACGAACCGCAAATTATTGATCTTTCTACCTCCTATAACTACTCCACCATTCCATTCCTGGAGTGACTCTCTTAATACTGCTTCACTGTAGATATTAAAGAGAATATGTGATAAAATGCACCCTTGTCGAACACCCTTAGTAGGTTGAAACTGATCTTATACTGCATTTTGCACTCTGATAACTGCTTTTGATTTTGTGTATAAATTCTTGATTAAGTGAATGATATGTTCAGAAACTCCCATTTCTTGCATGACTGTCCATAGTTTCCTCCATTGTACACAGTCAAAAGCTTTGTTATAGTCGATGAAGCACATTACCAGTGGTTGATTGAATTCTCTACTCTTCTCTACGAGCTGACGTATATTCAAAATTTGTTCACGTGTTTCTCTACCTTTGACAAAACCAGCTTGTTCCGGAGGTATTTGACTATCTACGTAGTACCTCAGTCTTGCATGAATGACGTTTAGTAGGACATTGGAGGCGTGTGAGATGAGTGAGATGGTGCGGTAGTTACTGCAGTCTTCGGTAGACCCTTTTTTTTGAAGTAGTATGAAGATTGATTCCATCCAGTCCTCAGGCCATACTTCTGTAGTCCAAATTTCATTACACAGTTTCCATAAGATCTTTACTCCTTTATCTCCAGATAGTTTCAACATTTATGCAGTGATTTCATCTGATCCGGGTGCCTTATTGTTTTTCAGCTTTGAAACTGCCTGTTTAATTCCCTCTGAGAGAATTCCTGGTTCCTGTTTACCATATGTGTTTTTATTGTCAGAGTGATCGTCTGGGTCTGTGTACAACTTTTGGCAGTAAGTCCTCCAGCATTCCAGAATATTGCTTGGATCTGTCTGCACTTTTCCATACACATCTTTTATAGCTGATCTTTTTAGCTTGAAGTCCCCAGTGAGCTTCTTAATTTCCTGGAACAGTTCACGTGTATGGTTCTTGTCTGCAAAAGCTTCAATTATTTTGCACGTCTCAGTAATGATCTGATTTTTGTTTCGGCGGATTTCCCTTCTGATCTGCGCTGAGAGTTGCTTGTATATTGAGGGGTGCAATGTAGGCCCTTGACTTTCAGTTCACGGTGCTGTTCGATGATATCAATGGTTTCCTTAGAAAACCAGCAGTTCTTTTTTTGGTTTCTCGGCCGTTCTTTTATAGTCTCATTCTTAGAAGTCCTAAACACTTGTTTAAGATCAGCCCAGTTGTTAATGGTATCTGTTCCAACCATATAAGCAAAGCCAAAAAATAAATAAATGTATTAAATATCATAAATTTTCATAACATAATGACTACCTACTTTTCCTTTCCTTTTTTTTTTTTTTTACAACAATTGAATTTGAGAAAGACGTTTATCAATAAGCAACATTTAACTATATAGTATACTAGCTGAATTACCCGGCTTCGCCCAGGGGCGGATCCAGAAATGTTCTTTGGGGGGGTGCACTTTTCTAACTACAAATTTGTCCATCATCTGTTCGTTTGTTAAATTATACTTATAATCGTAGGTATAGATAATATAATAACAAATGATGGCGATAACAATTTAAATCTGTTGTACCAAGGTACACAAAACACATTACACAAATTTCGATAATTAACTAGATTGCTAGTAATGGCTGAACATTGGAAAAAAGTTTTTTTTTAATATTTGGGGGGTGGGGGGCACACCCCCTTCGCCCCCTCCTTGGATCCGCCCCTAGCTTCGCCCTTGTGTATTTTTGTTTTTTTCATATAAAACATATTATTTTAGGATATTGTGGGTAATATTGTTGAGTGTAACATATTTTTTATGCTTAGAAATCGTTTTTGTTTTTTTTTTGTTTTTAATGATCCAGCTTCATCCGTGTATATTTTTTTAAAATTGACAATATTATTTTAGAATATATTATGTGTAACATTGTTGTATGCGAAATAGTATTTTTATGCAAAGCTGTTTTGCATTTTTTATAATACTCCCTTGTATACAATATTTTTGGTTCTGTACACCGATAACGTAAACTAATACACATACAAATTCTATTTATGAGTTATCTCATATAACGTTAGGTTTAAAGCATCCCCTAGTGATTCACCAAGGATGTTCAGATCATCCGCAAAACCTTAAATCTGCACTCGATGTTCATTGACCGCTACCCCCACCCTCGTTTCGAATTGTCGGATAATTTATAATTGTACAGACAAGGGTGTTTTTCAATTTCTTCAACAAGTTTAATGTTGTAAATGGGATCGTCTTATTTGTCAATCGCGTCGCGCTAGTGGGAGACCTGTATTAGGTACCCATAATATTCTAAAATAATACTTTTAATATGAAAATAACTATAAAAAAAATATATAAAATACACACGGGCGAAGAAGGGTAATTCAGCTAGTAACCACGGTTATCTACACAGGTTGGCGTACGGGAGTGTTATCTCTGTTAAAGTGGCATTTGTAGTGAACTATTAGCGCTAGTAGTCATCGACCCGACATTAACATGTAAATTATACAAAAAACTGTAGTTTTTCATTCTTTGCTCATAAACGATTACAAGAACATAAAAATTGTTAAGCACCTAAATTATAGATTGAACATTTTTACATCAGATAGAATTTTTTTGGTGTTTCTATCTTCAAAAGTACATTTTATTTTCAATGAAAACAATTATATTATTTTGGTGCCAAAAATCATAATAACATTACTGATAAAATGCCAATAAATTAATTAATAAATAATAATAATAAAATACAGAAATCAACCTATAATAGTTACATTTTCTTTTTGTAATAATTATTTAAAAACCAAAGGGAGTCTAGTGTCTACATTATCACCTTTGTGTCATATTTTTGATCGAACGGCCGAATGAATAATTATATCTTTATTAGACTTATAACCAGATGTGCATCCAACAATACAACACTTAATCATTTTAACGATACACGAAAATTCAAAATTGACACACTCGGAAACTCAGACACTACGACTACGACAACGAGATAACGAATAAAGATTTAAGATACAATATAACAATAACCAAAAATTATCACTTATCTGAAAACATAATATTTTGTTTTTTGGCGCCAAAATAACATATTTTTTTCATTGAAAATGAGACGTTATTTTAAAGATAGAAACACCAAAAAAATTCTATCTGATGTAAAAATGTTCAATTTATAATTTAGGTACTTAGCAATTTTTATTTTTTTGTAATCGTTTATGAGTAAAGAATGAAAAACTACAGTTTTTTGTATAATTTATATGTTAATGTCGTGTCGATGACTACTAGCGCTAATAGTTCTCTATAAACGCCACTTCGACAATCTAATGCATGGAATACATATCGTCGTACGCCAACCTGTGTAGATAACCGTGCTAGTAAGTAATAAATAGAATTTGTATGTGTATTGGTTTATGTTATCGGTGTGCATTTTATCGTTCATTACAATAAAATTGGAGTTTTGGTGTACGCGCGATGCTTGAGATTATTTTTATCGATTAACTTCTCGGAACAATTTTATTATTCTTATCTACACGACGACGACGAACAAAAAGGATGGTTAGAGGTAGCTGGAAACCCGCGGGCCGCCATGCCGCACAATACGTATTGGCGGTGAATAATTATAACTGTTAATAATTACTCCACTAAAACGCAACATTTTTGAAAATCTTTTCTTATTGCACGGTGAAAATTTGAGAAGAACCTCTATTCCAAATTTTGATTAAACTTTTATGAATTAATAGATCTGTAGGAAGACCCAAAACCCGATGGATTGACGTAGTTGCCAAAGATATAGAAATTATAGACCAGAACGCAACTTTAGAAACAGCATATCAGAGAGAGAGGTGGATAGAGATTTTGATGGCAGCGATGGTCCTGAATGGACCGCTAAGCTGAAGAAGAAGGAGAAGAATTAATAGATCTGTAATAAGGTTTTAATATTGATATTAAAAATTCCATAATGGAAAAAATCATTTTTATGTGACCAATTAGAAAATAATGATAAATGTAAATTATAATATTTTTAACGCACGTTACGTATAAGTTAATGTAGTAAAATATTATTAGTATTTTTAAATAGAAATATACCTACATATATAATATTTCCCTTCAGCGCGACATTGTTACTTAATGAACTTTAATTCTGCCCCTTACGAGAAGTGCTCTTATTATCCCTGCACACGTAATTCATGTGTTCACGTGAAATTAAAAATATCGTGCTGAAGACAGGGCCGTCCCGAAAAAAAACCATGGGGGGGTGTAGACTAACTAATTGCCAACTCGTGGTCATAAAAATAGTCTCGCTTCACTCGAATATTTTCATGTTATAATATATGTCATAACATCATTTAAGATTCTGAGTGAAGCGAAGGATCTTATGTTTTTTATTTATTTTTTTTTTATGTAAACACTTTTTCGTATAGAATCCCTTGTCCAAAAGTTTCGTCCAGCAACTTTTTAGATTTGAAATCGAACTGAGATGGTACTTTAGAGAGGTCATTTTTCCAAAATCTTCATAGTTTTTCCAGTAGTCAAGAATAACGATTGAAAAACTGAGTAAAAACGGTAAAATCGGTAAAAATCCGCCTTAAACGAGATTTTCACTGTTCAGATTTTAGGTATTTAGTCATAAATCGAAAAGTATTGAAGCTAGAAACTTGAAAATTTTATCCAATATCAAATACATACTTTTTTATATTGGACAACATTTTCAGAACAATTATTGCACTTTTGATTTAAATATAGAACTTTTAATTTACCAAATTGTTTGAAAGTTTATATGTAATATAATTTTAAATATTTGACAAAAAGTTCTGAAAAATTAATATGACCTTACTCATATACCTATCTAATTATCCTAACAAAAGTTCAAAAATCGTTAGTCAGGATTTTTTTTTATACACACTTTAATAAATTGTTATACGATTTTTTTCGATATTGTCTGATTTCTTTTAAGTTAATTTCGAATGAGTTATAATTGTTATAACAATTGAAGTTTAAATGATTTATTTCTAATTGAATATTTTATGAGGGTTTAATTACAAAAAAACTCACCAAAAATTATACAAATAACCGTAAAATACGTAAACAGTATTTAAATAATAATATATTATATTACACTGAAACTTTGCTCAGAATCGTTTTATACTAAAGAAATGAGTCATCATTTCTTTAAAACTTAATACATTCATCACCAATATCTTGTCCGAGGACCGAGGGGACGAAGGACGAACTCGTACCACCATCATCTCACTTACCAGCTTTTTTTTATAATGAAAGATATACCTTGACAATTACCGATAAGATAACATTTCAACCACGTTCTTAGAGTGGGCACAAGCAATTTAAATGTGGAATAGAAAAATTAATTTACAATATCCAACAACAAAAATCACATTAAGTACCAGACCATTACATTCATTTTTTCATATTGTAATTATACTAAACACAGTAATTTTTATTCTATACATTTTATTATTTTTGGTTTTAAACTGTATTTTTTTGCATTATTCATAATGTAAGAATAAATTATTTTAATTTTTATCTGGCCCTTGAACTCTTTTTAATTTGTAAATGTGGCCCGACAGTTCGAAAAGGATCCCGAGTCACTGTTTTAATGCAAAATACCCTTAAAGTTGTAAACGACACTAACGATTTCTTGTAATTATTTTAACAACAGTTTTGATAAAAATCAATGTATTGCTTTTAAAGTCATTTTAATTTTTTTTTATACCTATCGTTTTGCAACACTATTGATATAATTTATTTTGACTTCACAGACTGCACATTCTGTGTAAAGTACACAGACTTTGAAATATAAACATAACACATTTGGTATAAAAAGAAAAATAATATGACTCAGTTCTCAAAGACTGCCGAACGTAAAATAAATTCATGTACAATGTACATATTACTCATAACGACCAAATGTTGATCAAATATTTGAAAATACTGATAATTTGAAGCCTGTTGTATTTAACGGCTGTTTATCTCGAAGAAACAAAATTAAATGTTTTATTTTAAAATGTAATATAAATTAATCAAATTGGTTTATGAAAAAAATGTTTATTTTTGATGACTATATAACATTCTTCAAAGATAATTTTCAGAATCGCTCTTACATTAAAATTCATTTCATGATTTGCTTCATTTAGTCATCTAATGATTTGATAAGAACTATGAAATATGAAATAAAAAAAACTAAATACTATGAAAAAATAAAAACTATGAAATGAAAAAAAATGTACGATCGTACTTAATTTTCCACGTACTCGTATGTTTTTTCTCGCAAATCTTTATGGTGAATTTATACTCTATAATTTCGTAAAAATTATTTAAACATCAGTTATTTGACTATGTTGCTATGCTAGACTATGTTAACGCGCG
Source organism: Therioaphis trifolii (assembly GCA_027580255.1). Taxonomy (NCBI): domain Eukaryota; kingdom Metazoa; phylum Arthropoda; class Insecta; order Hemiptera; family Aphididae; genus Therioaphis; species Therioaphis trifolii. Next base: position 72,793,462 of record CM050405.1, read on the forward strand.
TACGAAGATTCACGCATATTAAACCGTTATTCGAAATTGAAATATTAATCAATTTCTCGATTGTACTGTCCCTTCAAGATCATGACAAAACTCAATATTTTCAGTGGATTAAAAACTATACATATTGTTTTAAACGTGATTACATGTTGGTACTAATATCTGGAAAAACGTAGTTCAATATGTATTTCAATCTGCATGAGCAACTGAAAATGTAAAAAAATATACGATTTATAACAATTTCATTCATTAGAAACTCATACAGTTCAAACGATTTATGTCTTATCGCATGGGCCTGAAAATAGATTGTCAGTAAAAAGAAAGATTATTAGACAAACAATGTCTATATTTTCCGAAAATCATTCAACAAGAGATAATTTAACTTTTGGGGCGATCGGTGCACGAGAAAGGAATGTTTCACCCTCAACATCACCCTAGGTCGCTGCACGTCCTACGAGTTTTTTTAAACCGCAAAATCCGTCAAATGGCTTATCCAGTTATCACAGTTATCCAGTGTGTAAGTACACTAGTGTACAATTTCAGTAGGCGGTTTGGAAAAACAAGCTTGCCCCTTACTGGGAAATATAATATAATACCGTCACCTTTACCGTTACTGTTCTTATTTATATTAACACGTGTTGTTATCGAACGTGTTTGCGTGTTGGAAACATAAATTTCTCGTGAACACGATTCGGTACGGTTCCATGTATTAATGACGAATTTACTTGAAGTGTATAAATTATAAACGCAGTACTCGTGTTACGTTCCCTAATTGACGGAGATGAAGAAAGAAAGAGAGAGAGAGAGAGAGAGAGAGAAAGAGAGAGAGAGAGAGAGAGAGAGAGAGAGAGAGAGAGAGAGAGAGAGAGAGAGAGAGAGAGAGAGAGAGAGAGATAGAGAGAGAGGAGCAAAGCATTAAATCATTACGTACGTTACGTGAAGCGATAACATGGTGCTGCGACTGTACCTCGAAGTATCATACATCTCTCCTTCTCTTACACACGTGCACGCACTCAAACACATAAACCATAAATGGAGCTAAATGATTTAGACAGATTTAGAAAACTAACCCATCCCTTTATAAAGTAACTAGCTGAATTACCCGTCGTTGCCGGGTTTAAGTATAAAAATGTATGTAACCTGGCAAGATTACATTTTGTTTAATCTATTGAAATTTAAATTTTTGAAATCATATTTTATACATATTTTTTAGTTTTTAAGATAATAATTATTAACATAACCTATTCTATAAGTTATAGCTTTTGGCGGCCTATGTTCACGATAAGTTTTAGCAGTGAAGGTTTAAAACAAATGTTTTACTAATGGTTTTTTCAAAATTTTATCTACAATACTTCTTTGTAAAATGTTCAATGCTGATATATTAGTAGGCGGCAAAATCACCAAGTTATTGGGTGAGCTTACGCGTGAGCAAACTACATAGAACTGCCCATGTGAAAAACAGTTTTCTCGCAAGTCTATTCCTCAAATTTGAGAGTCTGGCCTTGAGACTTGTTTATAGTCATTGCAAAGCAGACTTTGAGGGGAAACTGTAATCGATTAAATTCGAACGGAAGATCGTTCGGAATTAAAGGGATTCGTTGTACAAACACAGTTTCCCCTTTCGCACATAAAGTTAATATTGTGGCTTCCACTATATTGCGATGTAATGCTTTGACTTTGAGCCTGGTCCTACTGCACAGTTTAGGTGGTTTCAAATTTCGCAAAACATAATAGGTGTGCCCACACGCAGAATAAGCTTATGATATGGCTTATTGCTTGGTCATTTTTTGGAGTAAATATGCTCGTACACACAATCTTTCCACAGGCTTATCATGAATATGAGCAATATCTGGATACATTTTTGATATTAAATCCTGAACTGTATTTACAACTGTACACACATTTTTTGGGATATTTATCATTTCATCGAATGACGGATAATCACCATTGCCAATTTCAAGTAAAAGATCTGCAAATCTACCAGCAAACTTTTCCCCTCCAAAGTATACCTACCCTGTAACCATCATATTTTTCGACAGTTTGAGTATATTAATCTGAGGCCATAAAGTAGATTTTTTAAGACATGACTTAATCAGTTCTGGTCCCTTTTGGTACTACTGGTAGAGTCTGCCTAAAGTCTTAGGCACATAAGAGTGGTGTTGAGGCTTTAAATAGATCTCTAAAGGGTATGAGGGGAAATAAAATTGTAATGGGTGGTGAAACGGTTTTGCTGACTGAAGACTATTTTACTTTATTTAAGTTTTGTGTCCTGTTGTCTTGACAAACGCCTCTCCTAACACTTTTGGTCCTGTTTTCAAGCCAAAACTTCCGCTAAATTACTTTGTTTTAATATATTACAAAAGAGAGTGACCGCAGTTGTTAGATTGAGACGATTGAGTGGTAATTTAAAGGATAGCATGGGCCTTTCGACCACCCACGAGCAGTGTAGCTGCGATTCCAGAAGATGCCACAGCTAAGGCAATGTCGCGAGTAAATTTTGAAAAATATCATCTGAACGAATGTCTACAGCATGAAAATAATCTACTGACCAAATTTCATACTCATAGCTTCAACGGTTCCGGATTGGCGGAATTTTCCATTTTTAGTCTTCCACCTTTTTAACACCCTTAGGGGTTGAATTAAAAAAAAAAGTTTATAGACAATGCTTATATGTTTTATTGAGTATATATACTTAATTTTCAAGAAATCAGACCAAAAAAAAAAAAAAAAAAACGTTTTACCCCTTTTAACCCCCTTAGGATTTGAATTTTGAAAAACCCTTTCATAGCGGATGCCTACGCCATCAGTATGCCAAATTTCAGTCCAATCCGTCCAATGGTTTAAGCTGTGCGTTGATAGCAGTCAATCAGCTTACTGTTTTATATATACAGATAATGTAATTTCGAAGATGTGTATCTAGCGTTACCTAACCTTCGGGGGGGGGGCTGGGGGGTGGGAGGGAGATTAACCGCTCGTAATGCATACAATATAAATCCTGTGTATATATAATATTGGGCCTATTGTATACGGACTCTTCATCCGGTGAATGGTTTGACGCGGCACTAGGATAGCTGCCACGTTGTGTGTGTGTGTGTGTGTGTGTGTGTGTGTGTGTGTGTGTGTGTGTGTGTGTGTTTGTGTGTGTGTTTGTGTGTGTGTGTGTGTGTGTGTGTGATTTACACATCATTTTCGTGTAGCTATGGGGGAATATAGGAGCGGTACAAAGTAACCTTTTGCACCACATAGAAATGTTATTGAGGGCAATAATATTACATCAGAAGTAGTAACGAAAACCATATACCTATTTGTGAAAACGAAATATGTATAAAATAATGTAAATGAGTTAACAATCAAAATTTAATCAAGTATATTATACCTATAACTCGAATAGTAAAAGTTGAACAAAATGTACTTTAATATAAAATCTAATCAATAGAGAAGTACTATATTTGCTATCTGCGAGTAGATTTAGACGCTGAAACAATAATACTTTGATTATTTTGATGATACTTTAGAGTTTATCTTTTATTTTTATGATTCAACTAGTACCAAAAACTTCTATGAATATTTTCCTTTTAACAAAACGAATAAAAACCTATTACAAAGAATTGATACGTATGATATTAAGAATTGATATATACGATAAATATATATATATATATATGTATATATATATATATATATATATATATATATATATATATATATATATATATATATATATATATATATATATATGTACATTCAAGGGATCTCACTGGAATTTACACAAAGTTGTATCTCCCTATACCATCATATTAAAGATGATTAAAATTTGTCTTCTTTTTTTAAACTAACAGAACGAATAACTACAAATAAATCATTTCACCATTAATTTAAATTGACAGTTAAAATATTTAAATAAATACGTACTTCACTCTTATGAGTATTTTTCGCTCCCCGGATAATTTAACGTAAAAGAAACGTGTTATTTCAAATCTCTATTTCTAATTCGATAAGTGTCAAATTGTTTTTAATTTTCTTAAATCATGAAGTAATTAAAAAAGTTTTTAGCAACATTACTTTTTGAGTCTTGAAAAATTACTTAAGTTAAATGAAATTACTTAATTTAATGAAAGTATCGTTTACGGCGAATAGAAAATCTGACTAAAAATATTAATTGAACTTTTAATAATTAATAGATCTGTAATAAGGTTCTAATATTGATATTTAAAATTCCATAATGGCGAAAATCGTTTTTTATAATACCAATTAGAAAATAATAATAAATGTCACTTAAAATTGTAATATTTTTAACGTACATTACGTATAAGTTAATGTAGTAAAATATTATTAGTATTTTTAAATAGAAATATAGCTATATATATAATATTTCCCTTCAGCGCGACACTGTGACTTAATGAACTTTAATTCAGCCCCTTACGAGAAGTGCTATTATTATCGTGTTGAAAACCGTGTTACCCGTAATTCACGAAATTCACATTGTTCACGTGAATCACGTATGTTTATAAATGTATGTTGTATACGAAAATCTAAACCTGAAAAATAAATACATGTGTGTTTGAGAAAAATCAATGATTTAAAAGATCAGATTATTTCGATATATTTTCGCATAACTAAGCCACAGTTGACACTCGTCGCGTATTATAATAAGTATAATGCATTATAATAAAATACATTCAGCGTAAATTATTTTATACAGTTCCCAACCAAAATTTAAGCAAACAAAATTAATTTAAATGTAATTAATAATTATTGTAGATTTCACAGGTGATCAACAAACACCCTCCCTGATAACTCGTGCAGAAGACTTAAAAGGCGATGGTGTAGAGATCTTCTTCTTTAGTTAGCGAGCTTAATAAGTTCTGGAGGTCGCTAACAGGTAACACCTTCAAACTTCAAATAAATATTTCCGTGTGTTTTTATTTTTCATTGTTATTACTGTCACTTTATAGGGTGTTACTACTGAGTATCCTCCATAATCTCATGATTCATGTTATCTTTATTTGATTATGCCATTTATCAAACCTACTCATTGTACAAAGATTATGTATAGACTGTAGATTTATTCAATAAAAAAAAAAAAAAAAAAATTCGCAGGTGAATAACCAATAATAATAGTAACAATTGCTATGCCAGAGGCGAGTCATAGGAGGTAGAAATCGAAATTCGCCAGCAGATACGAACACATACGATTATACACACTTAATGAAGTACAATATGATATAACTTTAAAATTTCAAATTTCGTAACGAATAAAAATAGTTCAGTAGGTAGGTAATAGCTGGTATTGTTCGCTCCGCAAACATTTTATATTTTATATGTTCTCTTTCGGTCTAAAGTTGCGGCTCTCCAGCTACACATAAAAATTATTATTTCAAGTTCAAAAACAATATTTAATATCTATAAAATAATTTGATATTGACTGCATGGAGCACAGTCTATCGTAAAACGTTTGTTATAGGCTATAGTGCATGCCGTTAAAACCGATAATCACGATGCTATCTACAACTAATTAGTCTCATACGCCGTCCCTATTATTAAAAAATGTTTTTTTTTTATTTATTATAAATTAATCGTATTTTTATTAATTAATTTTATTATTATAATTATATCAATTAAAATTATAAATAAAATTATATTTTAAAAAATTACGAAAATGTTTTGTGGCTCTTTAAAATCGGGAAAATTGTGTGCATTGTAACTTTTGGCTCTTCCGTTCTTTGCCGACCCCTGGGTTAGTGTATTCATTGATTTTCATGTGTTTGGTATTCGTGTTCAGATAACGGTTCGTATCGTGCGTACGTTGCGGTGCCGTCGACAACTGCAACAGCTGTTGTGTAATGACGGTCCAGCGTGCGCGCGTGCCACCGTTATATAGTATATTATATGGTTTTCGTTATTTCGTATCGCTTGTGCTCGTTCGTAAAATTATTGGTTAATTATGTTTTCGTGAATTCCAAGTCATTGCACTCAGTGTCACCGAAAGTTCAAAATTTCGTGTGTTTTCAATTTATGTAGCTGGCACTGAGCTTCCGTACGTTGCTTCATGTTATTTGCCCGGGCCGTTAGTACACAACCGTTTTGTTTGACGAGCTCGGGCCTCTGTCTGTCTTCGTATGCGTCACTGGCCTTTGTGGACATTTTCTGTTTTTGTTGCGCCGCCAACCGTGTTTGGAATTCGTGTTATTTCTTGAACTGCAACTGTGTTCAAACCACGTTTTTGTTTTGTGAATTAACTGACTGGTTGTATCGTTCGAGGCTTTACCGGTTAATTCTTAATATTTTTCCCCAGTTTCAGGGCGGTCATTTCACACCAGTAGTTATTTTGAATAAATGTGGTTCATGTTCATGTTGTGATTTGCTGCAGTCAACTGTGAGTTGTTCGTCGTAAGTGACTTTGTCTGAGTGGTCACCATAGGCAAAACTACGGGTCAGGCCAGTCAGGCCGTGGCCTGACCTAATGCAGACAAGACCAAGGAAATGATAGAGATGAGGGACATATTTTCATGTGTTTAGTATTCGTGTTCAGATAACGGTTTAAATTACGTTATTTTGTATTTAAATTAATTACGTTTAAAAGAAAACTAAAATACAGATAAGACAATTAAAATTAGTAATAATTCTAATTTATAACGCAAAATATTGATTTTGATTATTATAAATTAGATTTTGTTCAAATTTGTATTGGATTCATCACAATGATGTGTATGTGTGTGTGTGTGTGTGTGTGTGTGTGTGTGTGTGTGTGTGTGTGTGTGTGTGTGTGTGTGTGTGTGTGTGTGTGTGTGTGTATGTGTATTTTTTTACATTATCCTATTCGTATAGGTAGTTTTCTAACAATGCTGATAAAATCTCAAAAAATTGTTAGGATTTTTTTATACTTTTTTTAAAAATTTTTTTAAATAATTTTTAGAATTTTAACGAGAATTATTGTTTTTAAGTTATTTTTTTTACGCGATTTGTCCAATCAAACACTTATAAAATGTTAAGTACCTAATTTTTTCATTCAGTAAAAAAATGTCCATCACCAATATACTAGGTGTATTTTCTTATCTATGATATAAGTTTTATAAAGCTCAAGTTGATAAATTATTTTTTACAAGATTTTAATGTTGAAAAGTTACGACTCAATTGTTTTTGCGAAACAAATATTTATATCATGAATTTTCTTGGTCTATATACTTAAGTTTCAATATATTGTGACTATTTTGATTAAAGACATGTATATATATAGATATAATATATATATATATATATATATATATATATATATATATATATATATATATATATATATATATATATATATATTAAATATTTATATAAAAACACAGCCCTGAGTACTAAATGTATAAATATAATTTAGTATTTTTAATACATTTAAGTCATTTTTATAGCCAATAACAAATTAATAACGATATCTTAAACTTAATATCTAAAAAGCAATAAAAATATAAATAAAAAATATAGGAGATAGAGATTGAAGCCCATTTAAAGTACACCTTGCATGTGATTTCTTATCAATTAATAGGGGTGAACGTAGTTTTTGGACTTAAACTCAAGGCGAAAATGTGTCTCCTAACTAAAAAAATAAACATCATTGCAAAACCAATAGATAATTCGCTTCACACAAAATCTAAAATGTAGTGTTTTTGAGAAAACTTCAAATACGTACAAGCTTTTATAAATAGAGTGATATTATTTTCACAAGATTCATGTAAATAATTTAATGATTTTGAAAAAAAATGTATGAAACCTGACCACGTGAATGTTTTCACGGAATTCATATGTCATATGAACATTTGTTTACCACCTCTGTTGAATGTGGATAGATAAATAATTGGCGAAGTAGTAAAATACAATTGGAATGTTCTTTGTCAATGTTTTTGTTTTGTACTGTACAGCCCGACAATAATACTAATAATTGATATGTCATTTTTAATTGTATTTTTGTCAAGTATAGAACTTTTTGAATTAAGAATAAATGACATATAAACTCGTATATTTATACTAATAAAATAGAATAGTGTAATATATTATTCAATATATAATAAAAATTACCTAAAAATAAATCAAATGCGATGTCAAACACTGAGTGTTAATGTTCACTTTTCAGGTATTATCAAAGTAAATAATGTTCTCTTGGGTAATTAATCTTGATTAATCAAGATTGGTAATCTTGATGACCATTGGATTGGCGCCCAATATTTGATACAACATCCCATTGTTTATTGAATTGTATCTCAATACAATTTTCAATAATTTGTTCCCAAATTATGAAAGTTGACAAATTATAATATGTGACATTAATACGTTTAAGGATACTGTGCAGATTCACTACAATAATCATCTTAGTGCTATGCCAATAACGTGTTCGACGGTCACAGCCATAATTTTTATACAATTTAATAACAGAATACTAAATATTTTACCGATATCGTTAACCATTTGACTCACAGTTCATCGTTTATATTTAACATAAAGAAGTTACAATAATTAAAAGCTTAAAATAACTTCAGTCAAAATCATAAGGTTCATAAATTTAATTAAGATTCATTGAAAACATATTTTATTATACGCAAAGATTTTATTATACATTATATAAATTTATTTAAACAACTATAATTCACTAAACAAATGTAATTTTTACAAACAAAACGATCAACTTATAATTCTAAACTTCATTGAACAAAAGTTAAATTGTTGGATATATAAATATTAACATTCATCATTATTTTATGAACTATTTATCCCAATGATTCGGCTTATCCACACAGGCAATAAACATATATTCTGAATATTGTAATCATTGTAAAAGTATGTTTCAATAAGATTAACACAAATTCAATAGAAACAGCAAATAGATATTATTGATAAAATACTCTTCGCGGTTCCTATAATTTATTAAATAAATTAAGTGAACTGCGAATAGTATTTTCATAAATGTATCACTTTTGTTTTTACTACCTTCGGGGTGTTGCTAGCCCTGTTCCTGGTCTTTTGCATTTAAACTTTCTTTTTCAAGGGATTCACGGTTGTCATTCATTGATCTGTCCACCATTTCTATATTGCTGACGACAATTTTATTCCCTATATGAACTAAAAAATCTAGGTTGAAAGATATCATAAGCTGACTAATTTCTTGTGTAAATGTTATTTCCCATTCGGTAGTATCATTGGATTCGAACTTGGGTATATTAGACATGTTTAAGAAAAAAAATTTATCAAACAGGACCTCTTTCATGGCAAGCGCTGTTTTTTTATCCTTTCTTTTCTTGGATTCGCGCCAATGAACAAATGATTCAATGAGTGGGATAAAATCAGGTAAATAGAGTTGAATCGAGGAGCGTGTTAACCATTCTATTTGTAAGAAATTGTTTATATTAGTCAATAACTTGTCAAGATTAGGCTGAAGTAAATGCATTATATTATCTTTATTCTCGATTTCAAGAGCCATGATCATAAGATTAGCAAACGGGACTGCTATTGTCCATTTGACGAAAAAACTGATGTAATCCAAACCGTCCTGTAGGTCGAACGATTGCAGTTCATAAGTTTCGTGAAATTTAGAAAGATTCTTTTCGACACCATCCCAGTATAAACTGTAACGTTTGTGAGGTTTGAAATTCTCCATTACTTTTTGGACACGATCAGTCATTGAACGTAATTCATCTACGTATTTGTAAATATTGGCCAGTTCCTCTCTTTTTCTTAATTGGTCGACCTCAGTTATTGGGTTGCGGAACTCTTTATCCTTAGCGTTTTCACAATTTCCCAGCTCCTCATAACCACTAGACACTCCACAACTACACTGTACAATATGCTTTTCGATAATCGTTAGGTACAGAGTAAATATGAACTTCAATGCACGACTCACGTGCGTATCTGTGTCGACATTATTTTTTTTCACGTCTACGCGGCCTTTGTTGGTGATCACTGTGAGTAGAATTCTTTCCCAGTTCATAAGATAAGAACTATCAGTGTTTATGGTAATATTGGCTAGCCAAATTAATATCTCATCATACTTATCTGTATTGAAATCAGAATAAATAATATCTGATTGGTCATTATTGATTTTGAATTCTACGTCGTTGACCTTTAACGTAGCCAGTATGTATAGTATTTCCGTAATTTTATTACACATATTATTGTCAACGGATTCGTTGTACGTTGTGTAAAGATACTGATTGTCGACCGCGTAACGAGCAACGTCGAATTTATAATATGCAAAATATTGTTCCCAAAAAAGATTTAAAATCATCGGATTTAATCTGGCTTTTATCATGTGATCCGACAGTGACTTTAAAAATGACTCCAAATCGTAATTTATTTTCAAATGTTTCACATGGATTAAGTCTTTCTGCCATTTAGTGATGGTATCTGCTATTTCCTGAAATTTATTCTCGTGATCCTTCAACAATTCACATATATGTGATATTGCTATTTGATTTTTGTAATAGAACCTTATTAATTTAAGTGATCCTTGGTGAATTGAGTTATCTTTATACAATTTATAATGTCTTAATTTTTCTACACGTTTTTGAACTTTTTCTAACATATTAAAGCACTTCTTCCATTTATCGTTCTCCCTATTTATAGAAAGTAAGTTTTCTAACATTTTAATTTCGTGTAAGAAAATCATTTCCATAATTACTTCCAACAATATTTGTTCGTAATAAACAATTACGTTTATGTGAATGGATGTTTTGATATTAGAATAATAGTATTCTTTTAAGTCTACTTTTTCACCTTTCCAATTGATCTTTATCGATCCACCTGGTACTCGTTCGACAAGAAGATTAGTTAACCTATCGAAATCGTAATCCCTTATTACATATTGCTTTTTCATACCATCTAAAATATGACGCGTTAATGCAATTGATCTGTTGGTTATATAACTAGTTTCAATAGTATTAGCTGCTTTGTCTAAAAAAACTACGAAATCATTGAGGCTATAGCAATGTTTCATTAAAAACCGCATTACACGCATTTTCATTTGTAAATTCGTTATGGTTATCGATTCTAAAAGTTTTTTTTTCGTGGAATACGACTCCGATACTGAAATTTTTGTATCTATGTCCTCATCCATTTTATGCATGTATATGTGCCATGCTAAAGCCATTTTAAAAACGTCATGATATTTTGATACGATATTCTTTGTGAAATACTCTAACCAACTCAATGATAATGTTATTCGTTGAGTTTGTTCTAAAAATTTTTTTAAATAATTTGACCTATAGTATTGAAGGCAATTATTCAATATTGGCGAATTTTCTGGTATTTCCGTGTATGATGGGACTTGAGATTTGCATTCCTCAAAACTCTTATCACTAATAGCAATGTAATAATATATGATCTCGCTGAACTCACAAGATAGAACGATATTCAGTATATGAAACAACTTATATGTATGGCTTCTATCAGTATCCAAACCCTTGTAAAATTGACTTATAGTTACGTGTTGGTCATCATCTATAAACACCGCTCTTGATGGTAATCCTTGGTCCGTCGTCTGAAGATCCTGGAGAAGTCTAACAAATTTTTTGAAATCGGTTTCTAAACTGTGTCCATGAAGTTGGTCATTATTTTGTGCACTACCTTGTACACTATTTTGTGCTAAATTAAAAATTGTTAAAATTAATACGATTAACACATTAAACTTCTGCATTGTGAGTTAAGCATAAGTTACACATTCACTTTATGTTCAATAGTGAAACGCAGTTTTAATGATGGTATTGTACTTAGAACTCTTTGAATGTCATGTTGCTTTTTCATTGGATAAGTTTATTTGATTTTCACATATGTTCACGGCAGGTGTTAATTATATTTTATTTAAAAGTGCTATTGAGTGTTCAAATATTCCACCGCTTATACAAACGGACAGATATGTCCGACATGCAACACGTTTTATAAAAATGTAGGAAATTTTATGAAAAATTAATTTAATATAAAAAAAAAAAAATATCGTGTTCCTATAAGTTTCCCAACAATCCCGTATTAGCAACCAATTGCCAGCCATATCTTCTTCTTCTTCTTCTATAGTTCATCTTCCAAAAGCGGAAGTTTGGTGAACTATCATTTGACGTTGACAACAATCCCTTTCCAGATCCCACGATTCTCTGCCGATCGAATGGCCTCCCCCAGTGGATAGCCAGTGATGGCTTTAATCTGGTATATCCAACGCGTAGGTGTTCTTCCGCGGCTTCTTTTTCCGTCTGTTTTTCCTTCGATCTAATCGAATCGATCACTTGCTTCTCCAAGCTCGATTCATACCTTCTTACAATGTGGTCAATGAATCTTAGTATCCGCTGCTTACACACCACTGCCAGTCTTGTTTCTATATTTAGCATGGCCAAAATTGAGACGTTGGTTCTTCTTTCCACCCAAGATATTCTCAACATCCGTCTGTAGGCCTACATCTCAAAGGCGTTTATGCGCTTTACGTCTTCTGCTTTAAGTGTCCATGTTTCAGATTCATAGAGCATCACTGAGAAGGTGAGTGCCTTGAGCAGTCGTAACTTGCTATTCCTGGAGATATGATGATCGTTCCAAATAGGTGTTAATTTGCTGCTTCTCTCCCAATTGTAAAGCGACGCTTGATCTCTCTGGATGATCTGCTATCTGTTTGTACAATTGAACCCAAATATGTAAACTCATTCTCTTTTTGGTAGTTGTTCAGTACATTGGTGTGTGATAATACTCTTGCTTGATCTATAACCATAACCTCTGTTTTACTCCTGTTAATTGTCAGTCCATACTTATTGCTTGCTTCTTCAACACGCTTTATTAATTGGCTCATCTCCAATTCAGACTTGGTGCATAATGTAGTGTCATCTACGAACCGCAAATTATTGATCTTTCTACCTCCTATAACTACTCCACCATTCCATTCCTGGAATGACTCTCTTAATACTGCTTCACTGTAGATATTAAAGAGAATAGGTGATAAAATGCACCCTTGTCGAACACCCTTAGTAGGTTGAAACTGATCTTATACTGCATTTTGCACTCTGATAACTGCTTTTGATTTTGTGTATAAATTCTTGATTAAGTGAATGATATGTTCAGAAACTCCCATTTCTTGCATGACTGTCCATAGTTTCCTCCATTGTACACAGTCAAAAGCTTTGTTATAGTCGATGAAGCACATTACCAGTGGTTGATTGAATTCTCTACTCTTCTCTACGAGCTGACGTATATTCAAAATTTGTTCACGTGTTTCTCTACCTTTGACAAAACCAGCTTGTTCCGGAGGTATTTGACTATCTACGTAGTACCTCAGTCTTGCATGAATGACGTTTAGTAGGACATTGGAGGCGTGTGAGATGAGTGAGATTTACTGCAGTCTTCGGTAGACCCTTTTTTTTGAAGTAGTATGAAGATTGATTCCATCCAGTCCTCAGGCCATACTTCTGTAGTCCAAATTTCATTACACAGTTTCCATAAGATCTTTACTCCTTTATCTCCAGATAGTTTCAACATTTATGCAGTGATTTCATCTGATCCGGGTGCCTTATTGTTTTTCAGCTTTGAAACTGCCTGTTTAATTCCCTCTGAGAGAATTCCTGGTTCCTGTTTACCATATGTGTTTTTATTGTCAGAGTGATCGTCTGGGTCTGTGTACAACTTTTGGCAGTAAGTCCTCCAGCATTCCAGAATATTGCTTGGATCTGTCTGCACTTTTCCATACACATCTTTTATAGCTGATCTTTTTAGCTTGAAGTCCCCAGTGAGCTTCTTAATTTCCTGGAACAGTTCACGTGTATGGTTCTTGTCTGCAAAAGCTTCAATTATTTTGCACGTCTCAGTAATGATCTGATTTTTGTTTCGGCGGATTTCCCTTCTGATCTGCGCTGAGAGTTGCTTGTATATTGAGGGGTGCAATGTAGGCCCTTGACTTTCAGTTCACGGTGCTGTTCGATGATATCAATGGTTTCCTTAGAAAACCAGCAGTTCTTTTTTTGGTTTCTCGGCCGTTCTTTTATAGTCTCATTCTTAGAAGTCCTAAACACTTGTTTAAGATCAGCCCAGTTGTTAATGGTATCTGTTCCAACCATATAAGCAAAGCCAAAAAATAAATAAATGTATTAAATATCATAAATTTTCATAACATAATGACTACCTACTTTTCCTTTCCTTTTTTTTTTTTTTTACAACAATTGAATTTGAGAAAGACGTTTATCAATAAGCAACATTTAACTATATAGTATACTAGCTGAATTACCCGGCTTCGCCCAGGGGCGGATCCAGAAATGTTCTTTGGGGGGGTGCACTTTTCTAACTACAAATTTGTCCATCATCTGTTCGTTTGTTAAATTATACTTATAATCGTAGGTATAGATAATATAATAACAAATGATGGCGATAACAATTTAAATCTGTTGTACCAAGGTACACAAAACACATTACACAAATTTCGATAATTAACTAGATTGCTAGTAATGGCTGAACATTGGAAAAAAGTTTTTTTTTAATATTTGGGGGGTGGGGGGCACACCCCCTTCGCCCCCTCCTTGGATCCGCCCCTAGCTTCGCCCTTGTGTATTTTTGTTTTTTTCATATAAAACATATTATTTTAGGATATTGTGGGTAATATTGTTGAGTGTAACATATTTTTTATGCTTAGAAATCGTTTTTGTTTTTTTTTTGTTTTTAATGATCCAGCTTCATCCGTGTATATTTTTTTAAAATTGACAATATTATTTTAGAATATATTATGTGTAACATTGTTGTATGCGAAATAGTATTTTTATGCAAAGCTGTTTTGCATTTTTTATAATACTCCCTTGTATACAATATTTTTGGTTCTGTACACCGATAACGTAAACTAATACACATACAAATTCTATTTATGAGTTATCTCATATAACGTTAGGTTTAAAGCATCCCCTAGTGATTCACCAAGGATGTTCAGATCATCCGCAAAACCTTAAATCTGCACTCGATGTTCATTGACCGCTACCCCCACCCTCGTTTCGAATAGTCGGATAATTTATAATTGTACAGACAAGGGTGTTTTTCAATTTCTTCAACAAGTTTAATGTTGTAAATGGGATCGCCTTATTTGTCAATCGCGTCGCGCTAGTGGGAGACCTGTATTAGGTACCCATAATATTCTAAAATAATACTTTTAATATGAAAATAACTATAAAAAAAATATATAAAATACACACGGGCGAAGAAGGGTAATTCAGCTAGTAACCACGGTTATCTACACAGGTTGGCGTACGGGAGTGTTATCTCTGTTAAAGTGGCATTTGTAGTGAACTATTAGCGCTAGTAGTCATCGACCCGACATTAACATGTAAATTATACAAAAAACTGTAGTTTTTCATTCTTTGCTCATAAACGATTACAAGAACATAAAAATTGTTAAGCACCTAAATTATAGATTGAACATTTTTACATCAGATAGAATTTTTTTGGTGTTTCTATCTTCAAAAGTACATTTTATTTTCAATGAAAACAATTATATTATTTTGGTGCCAAAAATCATAATAACATTACTGATAAAATGCCAATAAATTAATTAATAAATAATAATAATAAAATACAGAAATCAACCTATAATAGTTACATTTTCTTTTTGTAATAATTATTTAAAAACCAAAGGGAGTCTAGTGTCTACATTATCACCTTTGTGTCATATTTTTGATCGAACGGCCGAATGAATAATTATATCTTTATTAGACTTATAACCAAATGTGCATCCAACAATACAACACTTAACCATTTTAACGATACACGAAAATTCAAAATTGACACACTCGGAAACTCAGACACTACGACTACGACAACGAGATAACGAATAAAAATGTAATATACAATATAACAATAACCAAAAATTATCACTTATCTGAAAACATAATATTTTGTTTTTTGGCGCCAAAATAACATATTTTTTTCATTGAAAATGAGACGTTATTTTAAAGATAGAAACACCAAAAAAATTCTATCTGATGTAAAAATGTTCAATTTATAATTTAGGTACTTAGCAATTTTTATTTTTTTGTAATCGTTTATGAGTAAAGAATGAAAAACTACAGTTTTTTGTATAATTTATATGTTAATGTCGTGTCGATGACTACTAGCGCTAATAGTTCTCTATAAACGCCACTTCGACAATCTAATGCATGGAATACATATCGTCGTACGCCAACCTGTGTAGATAACCGTGCTAGTAAGTAATAAATAGAATTTGTATGTGTATTGGTTTATGTTATCGGTGTGCATTTTATCGTTCATTACAATAAAATTGGAGTTTTGGTGTACGCGCGATGCTTGAGATTATTTTTATCGATTAACTTCTCGGAACAATTTTATTATTCTTATCTACACGACGACGACGAACAAAAAGGATGGTTAGAGGTAGCTGGAAACCCGCGGGCCGCCATGCCGCACAATACGTATTGGCGGTGAATAATTATAACTGTTAATAATTACTCCACTAAAACGCAACATTTTTGAAAATCTTTTCTTATTGCACGGTGAAAATTTGAGAAGAACCTCTATTCCAAATTTTGATTAAACTTTTATGAATTAATAGATCTGTAGGAAGACCCAAAACCCGATGGATTGACGTAGTTGCCAAAGATATAGAAATTATAGACCAGAACGCAACTTTAGAAACAGCATATCAGAGAGAGAGGTGGATAGAGATTTTGATGGCAGCGATGGTCCTGAATGGACCGCTAAGCTGAAGAAGAAGGAGAAGAATTAATAGATCTGTAATAAGGTTTTAATATTGATATTAAAAATTCCATAATGGAAAAAATCATTTTTATATGACCAATTAGAAAATAATGATAAATGTAAATTATAATATTTTTAACGCACGTTACGTATAAGTTAATGTAGTAAAATATTATTAGTATTTTTAAATAGAAATATACCTACATGTACATATATAATATTTCCCTTCAGCGCGACATTGTTACTTAAAGAACTTTAATTCAGCCCCTTACGAGAAGTGCTCTTATATCCCAGCACACGTAATTTATGTGTTCACGTGAAATTAAAAATATCGTGTTGAAAACCGTGTTACCCGTAATTCACGAAATTCACATTGTTCACGTGAATCACGTATATTTATAAATGTATGTTGTATACGAAAATCTAAACCTGAAAAATAAATACATGTATGTTTGAGAAAAATCAATGATTTAATTAATTATTTCGATATATTTTCGCATAGGTAAGCCACAGTTGACACTCGTCGCGTATTATAATAAGTATAAAACATTATAATAAAATACATTCAGCGTAAATTATTTTATTCAGTTCACAACCAAAAATTAAGCAAAAAACATGAATTTAAATATAATTAATAATTATTGTAGATTTCACAGGTGATCAACAAACAGATACGTGATGCTGGCACCCGCATGTTGTAAATGTGACTCGGAAATCATGTCAGTATTTGTTATACAATTTGTACAAATTTGTAACCACAACTTCAAAATTTGTACACCCCCCCAAACCGTCTAAAATCAATTTTTTTATCGCGGGTGCCAGCGTCACGTGATTCTGGCACCCGCATTTCGAAATATTTGTCCGATTGACTCGGAAATCATGTCAGTATTTGTTATACAATTTGTACAAATTTGTGGATGATTTGCTGATGTTAGGATTTTTTTATACTTTTTTTAAATAATTTTTTGAATTTTAACGAGAATTATTGATTTAACGTTATTTTGTTTACGCGATTTGTCCAATCAAACTCTTATAAAATGTTAAGTACCTAATTTTTTCATTCAGTAAAAAAATGTCTAGCACCAATATACTAGGTGAATTTTCTTATCTATGATATAAGTTTTATAAAGCTCAAGTTGATAAATTATTTTTTACAAGATTTTAATGTTGAAAAGTTATGACTCAATTGTTTTTGCGAAACAAATATTTATATCATGAATTTTCTTGGTCTATATACTTAAGTTTCAATATATTGTGACTATTTTGATTAAAGACATGTATATATATATATATATATATATATTAAATATTTATTTAAAAACACAGCCCTGAGTACTAAATGTATAAATATAATTAAGTATTTTTAATACATTAAAAATAAACAAAATTTGAATGGTCGATTTTTTTTAAACGGAGCGGGGGGCATTTTCAAATATTTTGGCCTGACCTTACACACGTGTCTAGTGTCGCCTATGGCGGTCTCACGTACGCGAAGCTGTACCTTTATTGTATTGAATTTGTAATTATACTTACGTTCCCCGTTACGGTTCGCGTTGGGATGAAATCCGCCAATCACCAAAGTCACATGTGAGTATTGGTCGACAACGTGATTGTTGTGTGTTACGGCCGACAGGCGTATGGTTGGTTAGGTTAGATGTTTCACTGTAAAGTGATATTTGACTATAAAATGACGTAAAAACAAGTTGTGTGGCACTATATATGTCATAGTGGTTTCATAACAACAATCATTATTATTTTAACCATTAATTTTTTTATTATACATATTAAAAACATGTTAATAACTATACATATTGTTCCAAACGTGTTAACATGTTGGTACTAATATCTAAAACAACTTTCAATATGTATTTCAATCTGCATGAGCTACTGAAAATGTAAAAAAATATAAGATTTATAGCAATTCCATTCATTAGAAACACATGTTTAAACAATTTAGGTCTTATCGCATGGGCCCTGAAAATAGATTGTCAGTAAAGAGAAAGATTATTAGACAAGCAATGTCTATATTTTCCAAAAATCATTCAACAAGAGATAATTTAACTTTCGGGCGATCGGTGCACGAGAAAGAAATGATTCACCCTCAACATCACCCTACGTCACTGCACGTCCTACGAGTTTTTTAAACCGCAAAATCCGTCAAATGGCTAGTTATCCAGTGTGTAAGTAAAACATGTATCTCTCCTTTTCTTACACACATGCACATACTCAAACACACACACACACACACACACACACACACACACACACACACACACACACACACACACACACACACATTAACCACAAATGGAGCTAAATGATTGAGACAGATTTAGAAAACTAAACCCCCCTGGATAAAGTAATAATATAGTTTCGAAGATGTGTGTCTAGCGTTACCTAACCTTTGGGGGGAGGGAGATTAACCGGTCGTTATGCATACAGTGTATCCTGTGTATATATAATGGTCCTATTGTATACGGACTCTTCATCCGGTTTATGGTTTGACGCGGGATTGCTGTCTGTGTGTTGTGTGTGTTTGTGTATCTGTGTGTGAGATTTACACATCATTTTCGCATAGTTCTGGGAAATATAGGAGTGCTTCAAAGTAACATTTTGCATCACATAGAAATGTTATTGAGAGCAATGATATTGCATCAGAAGTATAAACAAAAACCATATACCTATTTGTGAATACGAAATACATATAAAATAATATAGCTGGGTTATAAATCAAAATTTAATTAAGTATATGTGTATAAAACCTATTATTCGAGTAGTAAAGTTGAACAAAATTTACTGTAATATCAATTGAATTGAGACTTACTTGTGGCAGCTCAGGCCCTTCAAGGACCGTTAAGCTGAAGAAAGAAGAAGAAGATATATATACATATAGGAATAAAAAACGAAATTTTGTTCCAAAAATAAATTTAAAATCATTGGATGTAGTTTGGCACAAAACGCGATTTTCGACAAGGAGTCTAAAAATTGTACAGACGCAATCTCTCTCTTCAAATCTGATACATATGTTAAATCATTAGTCCAAGCTTCAATAGTATTTATTATTTTCGAATGGTTACCCCCATGATTCTCCATTAATACACATATAAATGTGATATAGCTTTTTTATTTTTATACAAGAATGTAATTAAAATAAGTGGTTGATCATAAAATGTATGATCTGTATGCACTTGATTATTTTTCAAATTTATTTCATATTTTTTAACTTGTTCTAACAATTTATAGCCTTCGTGACTTTTATTTAAAACATCGTCGTTCGTCAATATATTTTTTAATATTTTAATTTCGTGTGAGTAAATTATTTCACACACTACGTCTAGTGATTTTTTTATAATAAAATTATCTATTGTATCAGTTCAAATGTTGTTTTCAAATATGAGCATAAAACACTTCTTGTAAGCCTTTCTTTTTACCGCTCCAATCGATTTTTATAGAACCAGATAGAATTTTACTCTTTAGAAATTTGATCAGTTCACCAAAAGCTGAACGGGAATCACTTTCTTATATTAAACCATCATTCTAAGTATAATCATGGTAGACACTAAAACGTTTACAAAATATCAAAAATGCTCTTATATGGACTTGAAAAATGTGTCTAAAAAATTTGACTCCTTTGGTAATAAAAATGGAACTTTTAAATTACAGAAATATCTTGTTGTTTGGAAAAAAGTTTTAAATCCATAACACAAATCCATGACAATGTAGTATGATCTAATTCATATATTTAACCAACATGTTAAAATTATTTCCAAAGCCCCATGCCATGATATTTTTTATACGCGTTTTATGCTGATACGTCGATGAAAATCATTCATTATATGACAATTAACGATATTTGTCAAAAGAAACCTAATAAAATTTTGAAATTATTAATCCTGTAAACATTTGCTTTCACTAATATATGTACTACATATATTCCTTACGGTTTAAGTTTCAGAAAGGACAACTCACCTAATTATTTTGACATGCAGTTCAATTTGTTACCATGGCTCAAATAACTCTTTATACGCAAAACAATATATTTATTTATATTATTATATCATAAAATATGAGATTTTTTTGTTTTAAAATCTGACATTTTACAAAATTATTTATCATAAGGTTTTTAATTTGTTCGACTCTTGAACTAGTTGATACTAAAATAATTACTTGATTTTCACTCGGACCTGTTTTTTGAATACATGCAGCGACTTAAAATTTAAAACAATGTCATACAACACATATCGTTTGCTCATCGTAAAATTGGCTCATCTTCGGTTCTCTACACATAACTCCATTATCTCGTCCAAGTACCAATGGGCCAAAAGACGAACAATCATGAATATTATTATATTATTTTATTGTAAATGCACAATTATATAATATATAATTATATAATATATTATATTTATATATCAGTTATTATTATTATTATTATTATTATTTTTTTTTTTATTAAGTAATCCGCGGCGTCTATGGCCATTGGATGTAGTATTTTTTGTTAGTAGTTTGGTGAGTACAGTACAGTATTGGTACACGTATGTGTTGGCATGGTACGCCGCTAGAGGATCGAGTGGTCAACCATCCGATTGCTAGCGACGTTGGACGGGGATTAAAACCAGTCACATTGACGTGACTGTGGCCAACCACTCCGCCACTCCATCTTCAGTTAGTTATTATTTCGTATTTCCCAAAAATGTAATAATTGGAAAAATGTTTATGAATTTTCACAATTAAAATTATTATTGAATACTATTTGACATCAGACTATTTAATTGAAATTTAATACGATATTTCAGTAGAGCACAGAATAAATTTTGAAAAAAGTCACATATAATACATAATTTCTCAAGGATATATTTTATGCCATATAATTAAGAAACTAATAGGATGAAGGATTCTTATTAAAAAAAAAAAAAAAAAAAACAAATAAAGAATCAAAATAATAATAAATAACTTTATAAGTACGCATTTTTTAAATAGTGGTTTTTTAATTTTAGTTTTCATTAAGGCCCAAACATTTAAACTAAGGTACTTCAAGAATATAAAAATAAATACACTCAACTAACTAACGTACCTACTATAAATGTATATGATTTGACACGTTGACTAAAGTTGATAAACCAGCAATTGAAAATGTATAATTGAATCACAAACATTTTTTAAAAATATGTAACTAACAAACCTAGTTAACTAATTGTTACCTTAACATTTTTTTTACCTAACACATTCTTGAGTTTAGGACGTATACAAATAAGCATATTAACACCGCAAATAATATTGAATCAAAATATCATCATCATCATCACCAGCTTTAAATAGTTTTAAATCAAATGCTATTTTACTCAAAAATTGTAATGATAATTTTAATATGAAACATCGATAGACTTCATTTGAGTTACCTGTCATTCAATTTTTTTTTCTTTCACTTTATTAATTATGATATGATAAGTACGTGCATTATGTGAGGTTCATAACTCGCATCTCGCTAGGTATGCCTTTACATACATTACTAAATGACTACAATACAGTTTGGCTTAAAATGTAATAAGAATATTTTCCTCTACTTGAAATTGGTGAACATATAATGTATAACGAATTTGACGCTTATTATATAGGTATACTCATTCAATTTCCAATGGAATAGTTTTTAATTCTAACATTTTCCAATATAAATAAATAGTTATAGATAGTTTATCAAAAAGTAATTTACCAAATATTCATTAAAGCTGCTGGTAATTAAAAGTATAATATACAAATCTATGATTTAAAATACATTTAGTTTAAGTACTAATCAACTTTCTATATTTCACAATAAATATTATTATGCAGGTATGTGGACATAAGCTATGTAAATCAATCCGAATTTACGTACTTGCTTGGATACACATGGTGAAATCATGAAGATATGATTTATGGAATAACTTTTGTTTTGTTAAGTATTTTAAATTTGATTAATAAACACTATAATACTATGCTGTATCTATGATTTTGAAAAATCATTACGCAAAATTAATTTCAGCACCAATTTTTTTTTTTTTTTTTTTTTTGTGATATTTCTAAACAATTGCTCTAAAAAAAAAAGGTTTTTTTTTTTAACTGTAGAGTAGAATTTTACATTTCCAACTTTCCGGAAATAATAATTTCTTTAAATACCTGTGTGTGTGTATATAATATTGCAGTACTGTAGTATTAATCAAAAAAAAAAAAAAAAAAAAAAGGTTAAAAATAATAAATAAACACAAATTGTTCCATTCATCAGATTTTCGTAATGGACCCTGTATAAAATAACGTAATGCGCGTGGTGATAATAAGGCCAATACTTTCATACGGCTGACTGAAATAGTCAGACTGAAATGAAACTTAAGACGATCAAAAACAAAATATTATGGAGTAGAATATGGAATATGTGTTTTTTAATCTAAAATATATATATATGTTACAGGCAATGTGGAATACCGGGCAAAGTACACTTTGCCCGGTCAATGTGGTCCTGCCCGGGCAATGTGAACCACGGTATTTTTCTAATATCATTATATAATTTTACTAATAAATTTAATTCAATTATGGATTCATTATATTATATTGATGGAATGAAAAAAAATTAATTAACATCATTATTTTATATATTATATTATATCGTATTATTATATTATCTCATAAATTTCTAAAAATTAACTAATATCATTATGGTATTTTTCTAATAAATTAAATTCAATGACATTTTATAATGAACTATGACTATTTTACGATAAATTAAATTACTTTAAAATTTACTAATTTTATTGTAATTTTTCTAATTAAATTACAATTTTATTATGAACTATTTATTTGCACAAGATTTAGAAGAATGACACTTAGAATTACATAGCCTGTCTGCTTTTCGACACTTGCATTTATTTGTTTTGCAACCCTGTGTACAAGTACACCGATCATATCCTTGTCCCCCTAAATTAGTAGGTAACGAAGTATAATATACTAATAGTGTCGTACTGTCGTGTGAAGTACAAAAACTCGACTGGTTAGTGGTTAGTCGAAATATCAATTATTGTTCATATTATATTGTTGACTGATTTTATCAAGACAGCTATTAATTTTATCATTCCGATATGAACATATCACATATTAATATGGGATAACTATGATTCTTAAACAGGCAGTACGATAGATAACAAAAATGTCATTGAATTTAATTTATTAGAAAAATACCATAATGATATTAGTTAATTTTTAGAAATGTAATTTATGAGATAATATAATATAATATATAATATAATGATGTTAATTAATTTTTTTTCATTCCATCAATATAATAATATAATGAATCCATAATTGAATTAAATTTATTAGTAAAATTATATAATGATATTAGAAAAATACCGTGGTTCACATTGCCCGGGCAAAGTGTACTTTGCCCGGTATTCCACATTGCCCGTAACATAAATATATATATATATATATATATATATATATATATATATATATATATATATATATATATACACATGTGCGATATGTCAACTTATATATTGTAACACGTTGTTGTAACTCATTTGTTAATTAAGTAAATTTCTACGCAAATCGAATTCGTATTCATTTAGAATATGATATTTTACTATATACCTAGTGACGTATTCTTCTCGAGTTTAGGACGTATACAAATTAGCATATTAACACCGCAAATAATAGTGAATCAAAATATCATCATCACCATCAACAGCGTTAAATAGTTTTAAATCAAATGCTATTTTAATCGAAAATTGCAATGGTAATTTTAATATGAAACATCGATAGACTTGATTTTAGTTGCCTGTCATTCAATTTTTTTCCCTCACTTTAGTATTTTATTAAAGGAATAAACAAAATAAAAGTTATAATAGTTAATTATGACATGATAAGTAAGTGCATTATGTGAAGTTCAAAACTCACATCTGACTAGGTATGCCTTTACATGCATTATTAAATGAATAAAATATAATTTGGGTAAAAATGCTATAAGAACATTTCCCTCTACTTGAAATTGGTGAAAATATAATGTATAACGAATTGGACGCTTATGATGAGGGTATACTCATTCAATTTCCAAACGAATAGTTTTTATTTCTAAAATTTTCACACCTATATCAATAGTTTTAATAGTTTTACAATAAATATTAGACGATTTTTTTTCTAATAAATAAGTAAAATTGATATATAATGTAAAATGGTATTGCCTTGTTTAAACACATACTGACTGAAAAACGATGATAAACGTAAAAAGCGCAGGTTATTTAAACAATGAAAATATTTTGTTCTATAACAGTTGTAGGAACACAGACATTTTTATTTTTTCAAGTAGTAAAATTAAATATTATAAAAAAATGATGCGTATTGTACTGTAAAATTTTTTCACGAACCATACCAGTGTGTATGTCTTTTATATATTCTATGTATAGAGAAACACTTCCCTTATAAATAATTAAAGTCGAAATCATTTTTTTACATCTGTTATTCATTTGATATTAATAGTTTGCTTAATTAAAAAAATTGGACATAGTAAAATGCTATTTTTGAATATTTCCTATATTATTCTCAAAAAAAAAAAAAAAAAAAATATATATATACATATGAAATACTATTGAAAAAACTAAAAGTAATATTTGTATTTTGCTTAAAACTTCTACAAGCTAAATATAAATAATTTGTATCAAACCAAAACTGAATAAAATTGTTGGATATATTTTATTGCTTTATATTTATGTTTATAATATACATATTATAAGAATAATAGTTATCATCATACATATACCCACTTTACAGTTTAAATATCTAGATATTATAAATTATAATTATTGAAAATATATTTTTTAAACTTTTTTTCTTTTTCACATAATGACTTTTTGTGTAGAATCTTCATCAGTCTTGAGGTTTGCCAATAAACTTTTTTCTGTGGTTTATTTTATAGATTACGTCTGAATTTTTTTATTATTACTATTATTATGGATATTATTTATTTATTTTTTTGCTTTTATTGATCTTAATAAAAAACGTCGGCTTTTTTGGCCATTAGTTTAACATTATCTCAAAATTAGTTTCCATTGGTATGTGTCTTAATAAATTTATATAATCGTATTTCCTTTTTGGAATGTATGATGTTGGTGTTTGATTACGGGTCGAGTCATTAATTCTCGAAATGTTTTTTGATCATCAAAATATGAGTATAACAATTTTACGATTTTTAAGGCAATTTATAAAATTAATTCATAAACAAATAATTATAAATGATACATTTATATTATGAATGACCTATATTAAGTAATTATTTTTATTGAAATAAACAATTTTACCAAATATTTATTTTAGCTGCTTGCAATAAAAAGTATGTCATACAAAACTATGATTTAGAATACATTTAGTTTAAGTACTAATAAACATTCTATATTTCACAATAAATATTCTTATGAAAGTATGTTGACATAAGCTATGTAAATGAATGCAAATTTACGTACTAGCTTGGATACACATGATGTATATTGAAGATATGACTTATGGAATAACTTTTGTTTTGTAAAGTATTTTAAAATTGATTAATAAACAGTATTTTCTTGTGTTATAACTACGATTTTGAAAAATCATACGCAAAAATATCATTACGTAAAATTAATTTCAACACCACTTTTTTTTTTTTGTGATATTTCTAAACAATTGTTCTAAAAAAAAGGTTATTTTTTTGAACTGTAGGGTAGAATTTTGAATTTCCAACTTAAGATTCCGGAAATAATAATTTTTTTAAATACCTGTGTGTGTACTAATATTGCAGTACTGTAGTATAAATCAAAAAAAAAAAAAGGTTAAAAATAATGAATAAACACAAATTGTTCCATTCATTAGTTTTTCGTAATGGACTCTGTATAAAATAACGTAATGCGCGTGGTGATAATAAGGCCAATACTTTCACACGGCTGACTGAAATAGTCAGACTGAAATGAAACTTAAGACGATCAAAAACAAAATATTATGTAGTAGAATATGGAATATGTGTTTTTTAATCTAAAAAAAAAAATATATATAGAAAAAAATTCAAAAAAATTAAATGTGATAGTCCTTTAAAAAAGTCGGTCTGTAAAGTAGATGGAGTCAAACGATTAAATACTTTGAAAAAAACTAATATAAAACTGAAATAAATTCTAATAAGAACAGTAATAATTAATTGCACCGCTCTCACGAAAAGATTACCACATAGGCCCGAAACAATTATTTTTTTTCGGAGAAACAGTTACTGACAATAAGAGACCATGGCAGTCGTTTGCGTAGAACCTCGTGAAACAATTTGGCTTAAATTTGATGCAAACTTTATTTTAATTGATTATTTAAAAAGCATAAATATGCAAAAGTATAAAACTCCCATATTCACATTTAATCGTTAAAAATTTTTATTAGTTTTGATCACTTCGCTTGAGTAAATATACGACAGAAATATGTTTTAGAAATAAACACAATTTTTCAGATAAATAATTATGCACCGGCATGGCGTATGTATATCTGATTGTACATACAGAGTGATTTAGATCAATTCGACGAATGTAATGATTTACTTTCAATTCATTATTTTCAACATTATTTTCATTCTTGTTCATCGATGTGACTATTTCAATCTTTCTAAAACCGTTATTTCCATTTATAATATAGGAAAAAAATATTCTTTTTTGAACATTTCGATTTTTAAATTCGTATTGTTGAATCTACAGTTAAAAAGAAGTAAACGTTTATAGTTATAAGTGACGAAGTGATAGCATATTTTTACGTGGTCTCCAGACTTTTACGCACAATAAATTATGAATACAATTATTAATTTATACTCATATTTATATTTTTTACATTAAAAATTATTGAATTCATTAAATAGATTTAAAACATTTTGTAAAATACATAAATCACAAAAAAATACTCTCACATAGCAGTAGTTTAGTGGGTATATGTCAATTGCGCCAGAAATTACAGGTAAGGGGAAAAAAAAATTATGGGATTCAAAAAGGTTATACATCAACTACGCCGGACGATATTTAGGTCCAAAAAAGATAATACATTAATTGTGCCGGCAATACTGAAGTTGAAAAATATGCTGATTACACACTAGGCGATTTGAACGTACTCGTCTGCGTTTATATTACACACGGACGATTTAAAATCGCGACGTTTTAAACTGTACATACTATACGTTATAACTTATCTATCTACATGCGATAAATTGGTCAAATCGGAATATCCGCTAATAAAAATGAGATAACGTAATAATATTATATTATGGAAGTAATAACTAACAAGTTATTTTTCTTTTTTCCAAATGATCAGTATCGTGTCGTCGTTCGTATAAATTCGTTTACGTGAAATAGTCTATAGCAATAGCACTTTCGTATAATAATATTATTATAATAATGGAAGTAATTTTGAGTGAACGCGGGAAAGAACTAATTCTTTATAAAAATTATAAATTTTCATGTAAAAATCTTACTAAAAATGGACGTAAGTGGCGGTGTACAGAAAAAACTTGTAACGCTAAATTGTATGTTGACGAGGTTAAAACTACAATATTAATAGAAGAAACTGAACACAATCATCTCCCTCCTGAAAACGTTCAACGACAAATTATATCAAATCAAGTTAAAAGAAAAGTTATGGATGATTTAATAGAAAAGCCGTAGATATATATTATGTATACCAAATTAATTTGTGATAAATTTATTGGCGCAAAAGACGTACACCTTTTTCGTTTGGGATAAATCCACCGGCGCAAAAGATGCATAAATTTCAGGTAGTCTAGAAAAATCGGCGCAATTGACAAACACCGAGTTTAGTTTATACATGAAACATAATTTAAGGTACGTTATTGTTGATTTTCGACGTAGGCGATACTGGAAAATATTTCGCGAGGGAAATTCGAAAAAATATAATAAACGCGTCAAGACACTTTGACCACATAGTTATCTGTCTTTCATTTGAAATTTTAGAAAAAGTTCAATTTATCAATTATTATTATTGTTTTAGGAAATCTTAAAAGTTGAATTAATGCAACAACATTATAAGTAGAAATACGAATGCAATAATATTCAATGACGAAACCACAATATATTGTTTGATAGTTTTTCGTTTACATGATATATTTATATAAACTACAAGACGAACATGTCTGCAAAATATCCTAGATTTGATTAATCAATAAGTTGGAAAAGCTGCAGCCTAGGGTTACAATCATCAATTTTATTGATAAATAGAGTGTGTAAGTAAATAATTTTTCGTTCAAAACGTCTAGCTCTATAATAGTGGCATAACGCGTCTGCATAGTATAGGAACAATCGGACAAATATAAAATAATTTTTCTTATATTTTATTAGATATAGTTTTTTTTTTATATCTGTTGATATTTGTTGTTAGAGATTGGGTTCTGCTGAGCTTGAGTAATTTCTCTTTTGGTCCAGCTATAATTATTTGGATTATTAGAATTATTTGGTGAGAGTGAATGACTCCAGTTGGAATTGTTTGTAGGTATGTTAATGTTGATGCGAGCATTTTGTATATTATGGGTTTTATCGATTTTATTAGTAATATTTTTATTTTTACGATAAGGTTTTATATTTGGCGATAGTGACATGTTTGTTTCGTGGGCAAGGTTGCGCGCTGCTGCGCTGCGTTCGCAATAATGCAGCAACTGTTCGATTACTGATACTCGCGGTAACGCATTAACAACGGTCACTATACGCGTAAAAATAACAATTAACGATATTTACTCGATTCACATAACAATAAAAATATTACAGACTTTTTATGTGTATTAATAATAACTATTAGATCACCACAGGTATTAGACTAACTATTAGATCACCACAGGTTCGATGCTTTAGATATTCAACAGGTATATTATTCATTTAATGTATAAATAAATATATATATATAATATATATATATTCTCATACGGCGAGAACCTGTATGAATATAGGTTGCAAAGGCGCGCCCTGCAAAACATATTCATCGAGCAAGACATGTCACACTCGTTTTAGATGTTTAAGAAAATATAATTGACATGCTTAAAACACTGACAACGATACCCTGAATATTCTCGATTTGGATATTTAATTAAAAATTAGTTACATAAAAATGAATTATGGTGATTAATTCTTGCGGACGATTGTGTGGATTTCCTTATTTAAATTTTAATATAGTAATATGTGTATAAACCTAAAATATGAATATATCAACATATATATATATATATATATATATATTGTGCGACGGCTGCACATCAAGCCGGTGACGCGCGTCCGCGTGTGCGTTCGCGGCTACCCGTAGCGCGTCGCGTGTGACTTACCTCGTCGGCGGCCTGTCGATAACCCTGTAATGTGGGAGGGAGTGGACTGTATTTATAATAGATTCATAAAGATTGAGTTTAAGGTGTTAGAATGAATGGAAATAATTACGTTTTGTAGTATAAGAAAAGGTACAGAATAATTTATTGGAGTGTTGTATAAATGTAATAACTTAACAACTAAGGTTAGTGATAATATTGTTGGTGTGCACGATCACAATCCGATCGGCAAATAAATCAAATACAAATAAAAAATAATAATAATAATAATAATGCGCGTGTGTACGACCTGATACGCTGAGGTTGATAACAGGTGATAATGTGGTGGTGGAGCTGTTGACCCGGAACGACGTCGAGGCTACAACTGTTCGCGTCGGCGACACTGGTACTCCCGTCGAAAATGGCGAATCTGGTCGACGACACCGCGTGCTTGCGTTTGGTGGTCGACGACGGCGTGGAGGCTTGTCGCGGCGTAGAACGCGACACAAAACGACAATACTTTAACACGTCACGACTAACACGTTCGCACGATATAAGGCGGGCGGACGGAAAAATACGTGGACGCGTGAGAATTCGCGTGGCGACTGTCGTACTGGTGACGACGGAACACAATAAAAAAAACCGACGCACGGTATTGACCACAAGTGCGGGTTTGCACGTCGTCGAACGGACGGGCGAATGATAAACGTGTAGACACGTGAGGACCACGGCAAGATCGCACTGCGTTAGGAACGGGCGGGCGAAACACGTGGGCGCGTGAAGCGAGCGGGGCTCAATCGCAACGGCAAAGATCGGCCGAGCGAGTCAAAATATAACAAAGTTAGTAACGACGCACACCAGACGGTCGTACTAAAACACGTGGACGGCGTAAATGACCACGGGTCGGGGGGTCGCACAGCGAAAAATCGGACGGGCGACGATAACCACGAAAATACAGCTCGTGGTTTGGCACAGGCGGCCGTGACTCGAATCGCGGACACGAACACGTGCACGATGAGTCGGTGAGCACAGGGGCTCGGGTGAGTAGCCAAGACGGCTAATTACCGACGGAAAACACTACGCAGCACGGCGCGAAACGGCGATTAGCTCGGATGAGCAAAACAAAGGCCAAACATAAAAAAAATGGCGAACTGACGGCGACCGGACACCGGATCGTGAACCTGTTCCGTAGACGGTGGAAAAACGACGACGACGGAGGTGGACGGGTACGAAAAGCTGAAGGCTCGACTTGCAGCGAGACTGTCCCCACTCTGGAGGTACAAAACTTTACTTCGCGGTGCGCTCCAGTGTAGCAAACGTTGCGACACGGGACGTGACGGATACACCGCGCGCAAGTTCAAATTACAATGTGTACCCAACATTTCCTCCCCGCGTTGAAAGACCCAGGGTCTTTCAAAAAAATCACCAGACTTGAACATTGAGTTTGAATTTCAGATCGTACACAATACAAAAAAATACGGAGCTAAAGAATACATAAGTACATAGATAACATAATTAACATAAACAAATGTGACTGATGCACGAAAAATAAAAATAATAATAATAATAATAGTAAAATTTACAAGGAGGACATGAGGACATGAGTCAGGGCTCGACAGGTAGGCGCACGAGTTTCACAACTGGGCGCTTGTAGACGCCGTCCTGAGTACGCACGGACACGACGCGCACGACATCATCGGATCCGGGATGGACCTCTGTGACACGGCCGAGACGCCACTCGGTTGGTGGTCGAGACGGGGCTTCAACGATGACCAAATCACCGATCGACAAATTCGGGGACGACTTGAACCATTTTGGTCGACTTTGAAGTGTAGACAAGTATTCGCGTGACCACCTTTTCCAAAATGACTGATGACACTGACGGATGAGTTGCCATCGATTCAGTCGGTTGATTTGAACGTGGGTGGTGTCGGGTTCGGGCATGGCATGGATCGGCTGTCCAATCAGGAAGTGTCCTGGCGTTAACGCGTTCAAATCATGAGGGTCGGATGAGATCGGCGTGATCGGTCTGGAGTTTAAAATGCCCTCGATGCGTGTGGTCAAAGTGAGGAACTCCTCGTATGTTAGCACTTGTTGGCCGATGACGTGCTTGAGATGAGACTTGACGCTTTTGATACCGGCCTCCCACAGTCCACCGAAATGTGGCGCGGCAGGCGGGTTGAAATGCCATGTGCAGGCTAGGTGCGACGATAGACGGTCTTGGGCCCGGGCGTCATGAAACAACATTTTTAGCTGGCGGGCGGCGCCGACGTAGTTTGTACCGCAGTCCGAATAAATGTTGGACGGAATCCCACGGCGGGCGACGAACCGGTCCAAGGCCGCGAGGAAGGCGTCAGTGCTGAGGTCTGATACAATTTCGAGGTGGACCGCCTTGACGGTCATGCAAATGAATAAGGCGAGGTAGACCTTGACCGAATGTGCATTTCGACGACGGTGTTCCTTAACGAGGAACGGCCCTCCGTAGTCCATACCGACGTGCGAAAACGGACGATGAGGTTGAACTCGGTAGGACGGTAAGTCAGCCATCAGCGGTTGAGGGCGGACAGCCTTGTGGCGTGTGCACGGGACGCACGAAAAAATGGTACGACGAACTGCAGCACGGGCCGATAAGATCCAAAACCTTTGACGTAACATAGACAGTGTCAATTTGGAGCCACCGTGCAAAAATGACAAGTGATAATGGCGGATGATCAGCTCGGTGAGGTGCGAAGATCGCGGCAGCAATATCGGATGCTTCGCGTCATGACTGGCATCGGAAAGGCGCAGACGGCCCCCGACTCGGATGATACCCTTCTCGTCGACGTACGGCGCCAGTTGTGCCAAGGACGGCGGCGAAATCATGGATTGATTTTTTAACATTTTGATCAAATCGGCAAAATAACGTTGTTGTGTACGCTGTACAATGATCGATAACGACGCTTGTCGCTCGGCGAACGTGATAGGACCGACGCGGAGCGGTTGTCGTCGTAGGCGATGAGACAGATAACGGGAGACGTAAGACAATACTCGTAACATTTTTTTCGAATGACGAAAACCGATCGATAGGATCCAATGATGACGGGTGAACATCAACTGCTAACGTAGCGACGACATTGGGCCGAATTTCAGGCAACTGGCTCGGAGTGAGCGGAGTAAATTTTGGCGACGGCCATTGGTCCTCGGGAAGTCGTACAAACTCCGGACCGTTCCAATAGATAGACGAAGACAGCATTGATTTCGGCAAAAGACCACGGGAGGCTGGATCTGCAGGATTGTCGTTCGTTGGTATGTAATTCCACACACATCCAGGTAATAACTGACATATTTTGGCAACCCGATTGGTCACAAAAATTTTAAAATGTTTTGGGTCTGATGTTAACCACGACAAAACAACTGACGAGTCCGACCACGCACGCAGACGAGATATAGACATTTCGGTGGACAGCACAGATTGGACGTGATAAAGTGTCTGGGCCAACAGCAGGGCCCCGCATAGTTCCAAGCGAGGTATGGAAAGCGATTCGTCGGTGGCGGCACTCTTCAGAGGGGCGACCTTAGTTTTGCAGGTGATGAACTGGACGGAAATGTCACCGGCGGCGTTGACAAAACGGAGATACACGACCGCCGCATATCCCTTTATCGATGCGTCTGCGAAGCCCAATAATTGAATGTCCTGATGACGAATGACGTCGATGTGACGCGGAAGACTTAAATCGAAAACGAGCGGTAGCTCAATACAGAATTGTTGCCACATAGACTGCAGCTCGGGGGACATCGGATCGTCCCACCCGAGTTTATTGCACCATAATAACTGCATGAAGTATTTTGCCCACAACAGCATAGGACCAAGAGCGCCAATGGGGTCGAACAAACGCGCAATGACGGACAATACCTGACGTTTCGTCGAAGAAATTTGATCAAGACTGGTGTGATACGCAAACTTGTCGGTATTTGTGTCCCAATGTAAACCGAGAACCTTTACAGCGTGTTCTTCACGCGGATCGAACGATAAGGACAGTACACGGTCATCGGGGGAGACGGACTCGAGGACGATAGCACTGTTACTTGTCCACTTGCTCAACATACAGGCACCACTGCGTAGTAAACCGACAATATCTTCCTTCCGACGTAGTAAAAGCTCTTCAGTGTCGGCCCCGATAACGATGTCGTCGACGTAGGCGGCACGAGTAAGAACGTCTTTTGCAAGTGGAAAACGATGACCATCTTGCCGGTCGAGTTCGTGAAGACAACGTATGGCGAGATACGGCGCGCAATTAAGACTGTATGTTACAGTACACAATTGAAATTCGACGAGGTCGTCGGTAGGCGAATCGCGCCAAAATATATGTTGAAATGCCCGGTCTTCTGGACGAATTAAAATTTGTCGATACATTTTGACGATATCGGCGGACAAAATGTACCTATGCAAACGACAACGAAGTAGAATGTCGCGTAAATCGACTTGAAGTTTTGGTCCAGTGCACAATACATCGTTCAGTGAGCGACCGGAAGACGAAACGGACGAAGCGTCGAACACGACGCGAATTTTGGACACGTCACCGTCGGCCTTAAGCACGGCGTGGTGCGGAATAAAATATTTACCGGGTTCCGGGGCCGGTACCATGTGTCCTAGCGCTTGATATGTAGACATGAACTTACGGTAAGCAGTATACAACTCGGCGTCCTTAGTCAATCGTTTTTCTAAATTGTAAAAACGTTTCAACGCAATAAGGCGTGAATCACCGAGACCGTGACGCGGGGTATCTTGCTGTTTAGCTGTACTCGCGAACAAATGACGAAATGGTAACGCCACGCAGAATCGGCCGGTACAATCGCGCGAAGTAGATTTAGAAAAATAGTCTTCGCACCACTGATCTTCCGTCGTGGGCGACGGAGGGGCAGCAGGTTCTTCGACCGACCAAAATTTTTGTAACAAATCCCCGATGGCGGGTGGAGTGACGGCGGTAGTCAGCGTGACTGGAGGTGACTTGCTCGGAGTGGAAAATGAACCGAAAATAATCCAACCGAGCTGCGTGTCGAGGGCCGACGGTAAACCCGAATGATGCTCCACACCCGCGTGTGGGCGAATAAGACTAGGTAAT
This sequence comes from Therioaphis trifolii, assembly GCA_027580255.1. Classification (NCBI taxonomy): domain Eukaryota; kingdom Metazoa; phylum Arthropoda; class Insecta; order Hemiptera; family Aphididae; genus Therioaphis; species Therioaphis trifolii. The sequence continues at coordinate 72,828,571 of CM050405.1, forward strand.
ATATCTGCGCCGAATAGAGCGTCGATGCCCGACGGAGTGTCGAAGTTCTCGTCCGCGAAACGGAGGTGTCGATATTGTTGACGCACGGTTATCGGCAACCGTGTGGACGGCATGGCACCGGTAATTTGTTTTAGAATAACTAATTCAACAAACGGGAATAAAAATTCTGGTTCAAAGCGTGACGAAAATTGACAACTGGTTACACCTTGAATGTGGGACACAGGATTTTGCGCGAAACCAACGATGTCAGACTGGTAGCGACGTTTCGAAAGTCCAAGACGCGCTGCGCACTCACTAGTCACGGCCGAGATCTGTGAGCCACTATCGAGTAATACGCGTACGCTGTGTACTCGTTCCCATGCGTCTTTAATGTACACAATCGCTGTACCTAATACGACGGTAGAATTGGTGCATGCGGCACCGACAAACGAAGTAGAACCGCCACTAGACGTGGTTGGTTGAGATATCGGGTTAGTGTTCGGAGTCGTACTATTTACTGACGTTCGATTTTGTTCACGATGTAGCAAGGTGTGATGACGTTTACTACTGCATGAACGGCACCCTCCTTTTGACGAACAGGTGTCGAGCATGTGCGACGGACTCATGCACGCGAAACACAATTTACGCGACAATACAACATTTCGGCGTTTTTCAACGGACATTTCGTTGAACTTCGGACATTGATAGATATTGTGGTCAGTCTTATCACATGACAGGCAACCTCTCGATTTCGACTTGGTCGATGTTGACGTAGTAGCGGCAAAAACGGACTTTTTGGGCATAAATGTTTTGTGAGACTGCGCCTTAAACTTGTCATGCGGTTTAAAAGTAATATCTGGTTTAGTAGAATTTTTTATATTCTCTAATATTCTGCAACGTTGCTGTACAAAATTGAGTAACTCGTCGAATGTCGGAATCGTAGAATTCGACGCATTGGATTCGAATAATTGAATCGTGGTTGGATCGAGAACTCGAGAACCCATGTGGAATAATAAAAAACTTGAAAGGTCGTTGACACCGAGCGCTTTGATTATGGCTACATTTTCTTTGAACGTGTTTATAAATGATGTCAAAGCCGGTAGCGATTGATGTGTAATAGGTTTGAATGCAAATAATTTGTCTAAATGTGCCGAAGCTAACAAACGTTTATTGTCAAACCGAACGGACAGTGCTTCCCAAGCGAGGGCGTAATTATTTGCGGACAGTGGTATTGCTTTGACTACAGCGAGAGCGTCACCCGATAAACACGACAGTAGATAGTGAAAACGTTCGGCATCACCGATGCCGGTGTTGTCGTGTACGAGAGATACGTATATATCGCGGAACGATCGCCACTCTAATAAACTACCGTCGAAGCTGGGCAGCTGAATCTTCGGTAACGGAACGAATTGTTGTGGTGCGGAAGTGATAGACGACGAAGACGACGATTTAATTTCGGCCGCACTCGCGGGACCGACACTCGCGACGATTGTTTTAATTTCGAGACGCATACTCTCCATAGAGGCGATCATAGAACGATCATCCCGATCAAATTCGGCAACACGATTAAGATCGATTAACGCGTTAATAATAATATCTTGTTGATGTTGAAATTGTTCGACGTATTCATTTAAATCATCGGCGTGGATAATTAACGACGGTACTCGATCAGCATCAGCACGGGCGGCTACGGCTGTGGCGTGAATACTCTTAATAGAATTTAAAACGTTGTCGCGTTTGACACGCGCTCGAGCTAGAGCGTTTTCGGGAGTATCTTCTTTTTTCGGTGGCATGACGACAGAAATACGAAACAAATGTACGACAATTTAATCTAATAAGATTGTAACGAAATAATCACACGAAAATAATATCCGGTTCGAGGGACCAAACAATGTGCGACGGCTGCACATCAAGCCGGTGACGCGCGTCCGCGTGTGCGTTCGCGGCTACCCGTAGCGCGTCGCGTGTGACTTACCTCGTCGGCGGCCTGTCGATAACCCTGTAATGTGGGAGGGAGTGGACTGTATTTATAATAGATTCATAAAGATTGAGTTTAAGGTGTTAGAATGAATGGAAATAATTACGTTTTGTAGTATAAGAAAAGGTACAGAATAATTTATTGGAGTGTTGTATAAATGTAATAACTTAACAACTAAGGTTAGTGATAATATTGTTGGTGTGCACGATCACAATCCGATCGGCAAATAAATCAAATACAAATAAAAAATAATAATAATAATAATAATGCGCGTGTGTACGACCTGATACGCTGAGGTTGATAACAGGTGATAATGTGGTGGTGGAGCTGTTGACCCGGAACGACGTCGAGGCTACAACTGTTCGCGTCGGCGACACTGGTACTCCCGTCGAAAACGGCGAATCTGGTCGACGACACCGCGTGCTTGCGTTTGGTGGTCGACGACGGCGTGGAGGCTTGTCGCGGCGTAGAACGCGACACAAAACGACAATACTTTAACACGTCACGACTAACACGTTCGCACGATATAAGGCGGGCGGACGGAAAAATACGTGGACGCGTGAGAATTCGCGTGGCGACTGTCGTACTGGTGACGACGGAACACAATAAAAAAAACCGACGCACGGTATTGACCACAAGTGCGGGTTTGCACGTCGTCGAACGGACGGGCGAATGATAAACGTGTAGACACGTGAGGACCACGGCAAGATCGCACTGCGTTAGGAACGGGCGGGCGAAACACGTGGGCGCGTGAAGCGAGCGGGGCTCAATCGCAACGGCAAAGATCGGCCGAGCGAGTCAAAATATAACAAAGTTAGTAACGACGCACACCAGACGGTCGTACTAAAACACGTGGACGGCGTAAATGACCACGGGTCGGGGGGTCGCACAGCGAAAAATCGGACGGGCGACGATAACCACGAAAATACAGCTCGTGGTTTGGCACAGGCGGCCGTGACTCGAATCGCGGACACGAACACGTGCACGATGAGTCGGTGAGCACAGGGGCTCGGGTGAGTAGCCAAGACGGCTAATTACCGACGGAAAACACTACGCAGCACGGCGCGAAACGGCGATTAGCTCGGATGAGCAAAACAAAGGCCAAACATAAAAAAAATGGCGAACTGACGGCGACCGGACACCGGATCGTGAACCTGTTCCGTAGACGGTGGAAAAACGACGACGACGGAGGTGGACGGGTACGAAAAGCTGAAGGCTCGACTTGCAGCGAGACTGTCCCCACTCTGGAGGTACAAAACTTTACTTCGCGGTGCGCTCCAGTGTAGCAAACGTTGCGACACGGGACGTGACGGATACACCGCGCGCAAGTTCAAATTACAATGTGTACCCAACATATATATATATATATATATATATATATATATATATATATATATATATATATATAAATTCAGCTAACCGATTTCACAAAAAGATTAGACCCAAAACAATTAGTTTTTTTTTATTGTTAACAGCAATTGCAAATGGTAGATCATATAAAACACTTCTTACGTTTGCAATTACAAGTAAATACTTAATATTACTATACCCAAACAATGACAACTTAACAGATTTAAAATTTTTTTTTTAAACACTATAAAATTACCCTTTTTCATTCTGAGAAAATTTATTAATTAATTATTCATTTGAAAAGGAAATATCTGATGAATTATTTTATATTTATTTAAACATACAATTGATTGACTGATACAAATACAAAATTATTTACTCTGTATTCTAACCTAGTATTAAATATTACAAGTAAATAAAATAACTAACTTTAAATTAACACTTTCAAAAATTAATTTATTGACCTGGCTAATAATATAAAACTATGGGAAATCCTACAAAGAGAGTTCTCTCGTCGACCTCTTCAAACTCCCCGACCTACGTGGATAAGAAAAACAAAGTTTTCGTAACGCCAAATCGTTTCGAAGTTCTAGAAATGGAGGAACTAGACAATGTTTTTGTGCAAACAGAATCTCAGCTCGCCTCATAAACTACCAAGACCTCGCCAGAACCGAGTAAGATAAAACTCCCAAATATTGTACTAACAAACGTTACCAATTATATAATCCTCAAAAAAGATTTAACCAGCATAGTGGGACCAGAGGGATTCACATGCAAAGCTAATAGATCTAATATTATCGTTCGGTCAAACACACGTGAAAACTGGCAGGCCATTAAATCATATCTGGTTGAAGCCAATTACGATTACCATTCTTATCTCCCTCGTTCCTCCCAACCTTTCCGAGTCGTGCTACGCCACCTTCACCACTCCACGCATGCCGTGGATATTATAAACTACCTTAGTGACCTTGGGCACAAAGTCAACAGTATCTCAAAAATAACACACCACACGAACAAGTTACCACTTCCTCTATTTAATATAGGCCTGGCTCGTAACAACAATAATAGAGAAATATTCAAAATAACAAAAATATTAAACTCAATAGTGAAATTCGAATACCCAAAAAGACGGTCCGATCCTCCTCAATGTCATAATTGCCAAAAATATGGACACACACGCAGTAGCGGTGCGTGAATAAAATTTACGGGGAGACTTGATTTTTGTGTAACTATTCGTTATTATTAAATTTTTGATAGCAAATTATTCTACTTCATTCTAAGTTTTTAATTTAAACTAGATACTGACAAATACACAAATGAAACAAAAAAGTTTGTTGCGTTTATTACAACCACGTAAATTTATCATACCAACTACTTTGAAATTTACGGGTAAATTTTCCGTCTTTATATTCAATTAATAAATATGGAGTAGGTTTTTTGTTTTTTAATTTACATTTTTCATCATACGTAAATGAATGAAAATCATTGTCTAATAATTCATCTAATGCACAATGTTTTGATTCCATTACTTCAATATTAAATCAAAAAAGCTACAAGATCTAATGTACAAAATAACGCACTATACAAGCATACGCAACGAATAACGTGTCAGAGACTAGTCTCCCGGACTCCGTACAGTAACCATTATCGATAATGAATTCCCCCCAAACTTTTATTTACCTCCTATCTATTGAATTGAGACTGTCGTTCGACCGTCTCTTTCGTTTCGTTGCCGTCGTCCGTCGTTATCACTAAATCCGAAAATAGCTCAGAACGTATTTTCATTGAATCATACGTATTCACACCACGATGGACATAATAGGTATAATACACTCATACATATATATAGTAAATATAGTTGACAACACAGTATATTATTTACACATAGATTTCACATATACTTGAAAATAATTTTAAAAATTAAAACCAATTTTTTTTTTTTCGATGTAATAATTATTGGGGAGACGCCGTCTCAAAGTTTCCCCTGACGCACCGCCACTGCACACACGTAATTACTGCCATCACGATCCACGCTGCGTGAAATGCGGATCAGAACACTCAATTGACGAATGCACAAAAAAACGGGAGGAACCCGCAAAATGTGCAAATTGCGGTGTAAATCACACTGCAAACTACAAATGGTGCCAATCCCTTAAACAAATATTAAACCGCCCTAAATTTAAAGTTAAAAAAAGCCGATAAGATAATGGTGGTGGAAGTTCGTCCTTCGTCGCTTCGCTCCTCGGACAAGATAATGGTGAGGAGTGTATAGCACTTTCTATCATGGGATCACCTGGTTTACGATAGTTTAGTTGTATGGTACTTTACATTTGAATGCAATGATAAATCATTGTAAGTTAAGTACAGGATACAGTAGTTGGGTGGGATACACGAGATGCATTGCTAGATTAGGCATTATTGGATAGATTTTGGAATTATTTTATATTATAAAAAAAAAACGATTCTGAACGAAGATGAAGATGTCAGCCTTAAATTGTAATATATATTTTATTTTAATATCCTAGATTGGGTTAAATTTACATTTGTCTATTCATGTGACTTCTGCTCGTGAGCATTGGACAAACCAGGATGTGCATAGATAGGGCGTAGGTAAATACCATATTATTTGCCTAAATGCACTATCGTGACGGTACCACCCGACCCCGCCGTCCATATATGCTGAATGCTCCGTGGCTACGTCTATTTAAATATTAATAATTAATAATGATATATAAAATCCGCATGTTTATGGAACTGATACACACATTAAAATAACTGGAAATTGGAAGTTAGTAACGTTCTATTCAACCATGTAAAGGTACGTTATACACCTTGTGTTTACAATCTACCAATATTTTGTATAGAACAGCTGTCAGCTACTGATTATATTATAATAAACTTAATCTATTTAATTATCTTTATCAGCTGTGATATTACATAATATTTTCATTTCTTATCTTTGAATACAAAAATTTTTATACATTTTCAACTACAAAATAATTTGCAAATATTCGTGATTTTGACAAATTTTGTCGATTTTTGAACTTCAACTGCTTATAAAAAAAATTGTGCCTATGTATTTGAATAATTTTTGAATCACTCTTAGATCAACTTATTCAAAACCTTCTATTAAATTTTCAAGCGATTTGGTAGGGCCAAAAAATTGTTATCGACTTTTATAAAAAAAAATCTAAGAAAAATCGAATTATTCAAATGCCTATAAATAGCTAAAAAATAAACGAAATATTTTGAAAATACAACTATGTAAAGAAAATGCCTATTTAAACATTTTGTAAAAGTTTTAAGTTTCTACGACCTATACTTTTTGAATAAGAACAAATATCAAAAATCAATGATGCCTAAATTGTTATTTTACGCGATTATGTGAAAAAATTGTAATTTCAAACACTCATAAAAATTTTTGATTTTATTCCAGTGCAAATTTTTTTACAGATAATTGAAGGAAAACGTATGTCAAACTTTGTACCGAATTTACAATTCTTAGTTTTGAATACTTAAAATTTTATGAATTTTCAACTGCAAAATACATAGCAAATATACATGATTTTGACGAATTTTGTCAATATTAGCACTTATAAACGCTTATAAAAAAATTTTGTGCCTATGTATTTTTATAATTTTTGAATGGGAGTTAGAACAACTTATGTGGACCCTTCTATTAAATTTTCAAGTATTTCGTCCGAGCTACATTTTTTTTATCAACATTTATAAAAAAAAAAATAAAAAAAATCGAATATTTCAAATGCCTATAAATTGATTAAAAATGAGTGAAATCTTTTGAAAATAAAATTATATAAAGAAAATGCCAATATAAACAACTGATAAAATTTTCAAGTTTCTACAACTTATACTTTTTGAAAAAAAAACAAATAGCAAAAATCGTTTGAGGCTAAACCGTTGTTTAACGTGTTTTTGTAAAAATTTAAATTTCAAACACTCATAAAATTTTTTTGTCTGAATCCGGTAGAGTTTTTTTTGCAGATAATTGAAGAAAAACTAATGGAAAACCTTGTACCAAATTTTCAAAACTTAGTTATAAAAGAAAAAAATTTTACGATTTTTCAACAACAAAATTATTTGCAAATTTTCGCAATTTTTACATATTTCGTATAAATTGGAACTTTGAGCACTTATAAAAAAAAATTGTGACTTACGATTTTGGATTTTTTTTTATCAGTTATGGAACAACTTATAAGAAACCTTGTATTAAATTTTCAAGATTTTCTGGCAAAAAAAAAAAATTTTATCGTTATTTTAAAAAAAAATACTTAAAAAAATTGAAAATTTCAATTGTCTATAATTAGCTCAATAAAAGTCAAAATACTTTGAAAATTTAACAGTGTATAGAGAACGCTAATCTAAACATTTGGTGAACATTTCAAGTATTTACATCGATTTGTTTTTGAGTTATAGCAAAATAAAAAATTTGATTTTGTCGAAAACTGGTTTTGCGTAAAATATACCGTTTTTCCCTCATTTTTTAAGGGTTTTTCCCGGCGCGTTAAAAAAATATTGAAAATTTTTAACTTTTGACCCCCCAAAGTACCAACTAGATTCAATTTCCTTTCAGAAAAGTTGCTATATAAGGCAATCGAAGCATTTTTACTGCCCCAAATCGTGTCGACAGACACAAAAAAAAAAAAAAAAAAAAAAAAAAAAAAAAAAAAAAAAAAAAACACACATCATAGTAAAATCAATACATTCTTCACTTCGTTCAGAATCTAAAATAAACGAAGAAAATCAACCTATTCCAACACTTGCTATACCACCTCCATCTCGAGGAAGTGGAAATGAAGCCCCCAGTCCAAACTCAAAAGGAAAACCGTCATACGCCGAAATCGCAGCTAACAAACCACCACCCGATCAATCTCTACACATCATCACCAAATTCCTCGACGAACTAAAATCTATACTTAACTTCTTTCTTACTGTTTTAACATCCCTAATAAATAAAATAACACTCCATATAACTCCTACTCCATAACACACACACTAATATAATATTATTTAACTTAATACTACACTTTTTTTATTTTTCTTCAGATTTCTAAAACGCATAATGACAAGCCCAATTTAAAGGCTCGAAATAGTATTTATAACCAAAGCATGTCACACTCGTTTTAGATGTTTAAGATAATATAATTGACGTGTTTAAAACACTGACAACGATACACTGAAGGTTCTCATTTTGAATATTTAATTGAAAATTAGTTTCGTATAAATCGATAATAGTTTTTAAGTTATCATCAAATATATGGGCGTCGGGCAGCAGATAAAAGTTTTAAACAATAATATTAAATTTACATCAAAGTACTCTTCTTCTCATAATCATTGTATCTACGTTTAAAAAATGAAAAGTACGAACCAAATTTTGCATGCCGTAATATAGAGACAGTATTTATCTTTTTTGGTTAAGTCATAAATGATTATTTTATAAAATCAAGGAATCTTTTACAAAATTATTTTGCAAAACAAGAGATAAATTCTTGCAGACGATTATGTTGAATTCCTTATTTAAATTTTAATTGTCATTTTAAGTTGGTAGGTTTGTATTATTAAAAAACATGTCGAAAAAATGACTTTAACTATAATTTTAGATAATAATTGATACTCTGTTAAATTGTAGAGAAAAACGTAATTTTTTCAGTTTATACAAATTTAACAATTTAAAAAATACATATTGTTTTAAAGATAACTTTTATATAAAAAGTTAACACGAGGAGACTTCAGAGTAATAAATTCACTAATCGATTTCCTGTGTATACGTCATTATAATATATATCAAGTAATCAGGCGTCTCTTTTATTAAGAAACAATCTGAAAATATGAACATTTCGTTACTCGTCGTGAGTTACGCCAACGAATATGTGTGTACGTCAACGTGCACTTGCGAAACAATTTCAAATTATCGTATCCATTTTTAGTATATTATGGATAAAAATTAAAAAATTAAAATGTTTATTTATATTTCGACTACACATAGTGTTCGAACTCGTCAAACGCACAATATTAGTACATATTATGTTTTTGATTCTCCCTCGGGAACCTATTAAAAATGAAGGTACGAAATATTAATTATTATTATTGACGTCGGAATCGCCAATGATGAATCGCACGTCCGCGTTTTGCGTAACAACAATTATCACGTTAACCGATTAAGTTGGCAATATCTGACTTCCGACTCGATCCGATTATCGTTTTGGACAGATACGTCGTCGGAATTTTATTTGAGAGACCATTTTAAAAAATTATAAAATACAATTGTTTTAAATAATTTTAAATTGTGAGTGAAACGAAAAATGCATAGATTTTACAAATCCACAAAAATCTACAAAAAAAAAAAAAAAAAAATGATCAAAACATAAAAACAACTACTAAATATTGAATAGTCACCAAACTATTATTGTAACAACTTTAACGCTTAGTGTGCAGTTGGATTACAACAATGAGCTTGACACCCTATTTCAACCTTAATAACCGTAAATTAAGCTTAAGCACAATTTACATTCTAATAGTAGAAGGTCTAAAAATGTTTTCATAAAATAATTGAAGGGGTCAGTGAATAAAGATTTACTGTATATAAAGTAAGATGACAAATAAGAAAATATAATAAAAATTGTTTACATTATTAAATATTAGTATATTTCAGAACGATCAATTACAAATAAATAATCCATTTTTAACTATGAACTTTAAGTTTAAACTATGATTTTTAAACGATTACTATTATCATTTTTTCATTTTTGGAAATATTAATTTCGTAATGGCAATTTGTTTTATTAAACATTGTAAACAGCATTCTGAAATATATGTGTAGACTATATTGAAAACCGCCAAAGAAGTAAATATCGATGCATTGAACGTTATGTCCTGCAATTTATACGTTTTAGTCTACGAACAATAATAATTTCGAAAATACCTTATAATTATTATTTGGTGGAGTACGTCTAAATTATCAAGGCGGAGTCGTATGATTTATTTTTTATTTTTTACTATTTTCAACAGTTAAATCATCAAAAATGCATGATGAATCTCGTATAAAAACATTATATCGATAAACCTAGAGGCATATTTACTAAAATCAATATTTTAAATTTCAAGTAATAAAAAATACGACATTATAAGCGATCGGCTTCAACCCTAAAATTAAGACGTATATGCGAATAAGCGAGAATCGTCCGTCACACTTAACGGTAAAAAATCAGTCAATACCATCACACTTGCCATTTTAAAATAATCTTTGAACAATGTTTTGTAGTCGTTAACGAAAAAATAAACTTTTTCCGTAATGTTGCTTAACAAAACAATATATCATAGTGCAGCACGGTGCAACGTATTTGAGAAATAAAATGTCTTTTAAATAAACGCATAAGTCATTATAAATACTGTTGTTTAAATAATTCCATTAAACCGTTGAACTGCTTTATAGTGTTTAAGGTAAATACGAATATGTTTAAATGACAAATGAAGTAAAATCTTTATCAGATAATTCATTACTAACAACCGGTGATATATATATATATATATATATTAGGGCAGTCTTCATTTTTTGAGTGTTGTAAAAAACTAATTTGTGGCGAATTTGGTCATGACGACTTACCTCCTTCCCGTGCTGCAAGAGGGATGAAAAATGGCCAAAGAGAGAAGTTTTCCAATTTTATTCAAAAACTATTGACCTTATCGTAAAAATATATAAAACTCAAATGTAGCCTTAATTACTGTTAACAAAACAGTTCTTCTTAAAATTGCTTGTAAATCTTTTATTTTTGCACTTAAATATTAAATACAAATTATTTAATTAATAAGGTAAAATTGATTTTCTTACGTTTGTTTCAATATATTTATTAACTACTTAAATATACAATTAAATTTTATAAATAAATGTATACCTATATATATAATTATAAAAGTCATAGAAATTGAAATTTCATGGATTGATTCGAAAATGGATAAGTTGTTCTGTGTTTTGTATAATCTAAATAAAAGCAAAAAAATGTTTTAAATTTTTTTTTTGTGATATAAAAGTGTTTTCTTTTAGGTATACTAACTTGTAACAAACACTGTTCATCTTCCGTCGAATTAATACTTTAATAGAGATCCATTCTAATTTTAGATTGTGGTAGGTTATTTGCAAAAAAAAAGTACGTACCTTGCCCAACGGGATATTCTTCGCTACTCGGACTTGTTAATGGGGATGGGTGTATTGAATTTAAAAGAAATGATGGATATTTCTTCAGTTAAACGATTTTAAGCAAAGCTTCAGAATTAAATTATACCATTTTGAAAAATGTGTAGAAGCTAATGGTTAGATATTGTGTTTGTCTAAATATAAGTTATTATACGATTTTTTATGTTTCAATTATATTTTGATAAAAAATAGTAAAAAAAAATACGTCTTTTAAAATACATACGTGTCGATTTTAATGTTATTTAAATTTATTAATCAATTGGTTTCAGATACTATGGAACGTTTCATGTAAATTTTATTGAAAGTTTAATTGTTTAAAAAAAAGTTAAAAGTGAAATGCAATTCAATCAATTGTATTATTGAAGAATTAAATGAAATGTTGCGTTATCAATATAGTGTACGATTCAACATATTGTTGAAAATGTAGCTATAATATAATTGTATTCATGATTTTTACCTGTTAAGCATTTTCTAAATGTTTTTTGAGTGTTTTAGGAACACTTTATGGGTATTTGTTCCGATAATCTTGAACGATCTAAAATTTCAGAGATTTTGTCTATAAGATAAAGATTATATATTATACTCGTATATCGGCAATGTAGATTGTGGAATATATTTGTTTCGTTATGATGCATGATTTTTATTTTTTCGTCAATTATATCAATTTGTCTTAAGCATTAAATATTTCTTGATACACCACGTCTTCTGGGGCAAGCACAAATAGATTTTGTTTGCATGTGACACGTGATAAAGTTAAGTACAATAATTGACAATGGAAAAAACACTGGATGGTTAAGTCTAAACCTGCAACGTTTCATGTTTGCCCCTGTCCATTATTTGTGATTTATTAATAGTCATCGAAGAGCTAATTTCACGGGAAATTGGAGTCGTCTTGAACTGGAATGGCAAATTGGTTGTTATCATTGGTATTGTAGGAACCAACACCGTTTCCCTAGCTCCACAGCCAGTAAGGATTATACAATCAAGCAAACAGTTTTTTAAAGATTTTATTTGTAATCTTGTACCGTTGCATAATTTTGGTAGACTTAAGTGACAATGTAAAATTATAGGAGAACCTACCTTTAGAATTAATTTGTGTGGTTGAGTCCCTGAAGGAGATACAGAATTTAAAAATTCAGTTGGATAATGTATCGCCTCCTCGAGTTGGATACAGATCTGTATCTAAAACAGTGTCAACGGAATAATAAACTTTTGTTGGTGCATTGCATTTCAACAGTATAATGTCATTTATTTTATTGACTTGATCGTAAGTTGGTGACAATATTGGCCTTTCTTGAAACCAACTTGACGTTTTAGTCTAAATATTAGAGAAATTTGGGTGAACATTTTCATTGTTATTAGGTCTAGCGAATTAGACATCAAAAAGTTCAGACAGATCAATTTTATCAATTCTAGTCATACAAACAGAACTATGATTACGTCGTGCCATATAACCGATATGAAAAACCTTGAGTGAAAACTAAAAGCTGGAGGGTCAGGCAGGATCAAATTGTAGTGATTGTGGAAACCCAGAATGCTTGCCATGTTGCCAAGTCTACGTAACAGACCATTATTTATAAAAATTAAAAACCCCTTTGTTTATTATGTTATAGAATCGATCAAATGCCATAAACGGCATACTTCTTCTCCGCAATATGCTCTTCAATTTAAAAAAAAAATCATAACGATCGGTTCAGTACCTTGTTTCCAAGAACATAGGCCTCAAATGTTTTCATTTTCACATTTATATACCTAATACACTGTCTTTACTTGGTGTGTGGCAATGTGGCATGTAACGAAAATATAAATATTGCTCAGGTAAAAGAAATAATAATAATAAAAAGTTTGTTTAAAAATAATTTTTTTTAAAAATGCTTAAGATTAATTCATCAAATTAATTTTTATTAAACGTAGATCTAAGTTTAAAAGAGTGTTTTTAATTTTTTTTTAATATCAAGGATTGCCTCGACCGCATAAGTGATGACCTAGAACGTAGCGGATTATGCTTTGAATATGAACTTAGAGGTTGTTATTTGACCTTTTCAATAGTTTGATTAGTAAATATATTGATAGATTAAAAAGAAAATAATAATACCAATATTAATTGCAAAAACTATGTTTTAACGCAAAATACACTTAAATCTATAAATGACACCAAACGATTTCTTGTAATTATTTAATAAGTTTTGATAAAAATGTATGTATTGATTTTAATGCCATTTTTATTTATTTCATACCTTTCGTAATGCAACACTATCTATATAATTTATTGTTAACAACAAAGTCTTCTAATATTGTGAAAAGTACACAGACTTTTGAAATATAAACATAACACATTTGGTATAAAAAGAAAAATAATATGACTCAATTCTCAAAGACTGCCGAACGTAAATTAAATTCATGTTCAATGTACATATTACTCATTACGACCAAACGTTGATAAAATATTTGAGAATACTGATAATTTGAAGCCTGTTGTTTTTTACAGCTATTTATCTCGAAGAAACAAAATCAAATGTTTTGTTAAAATATGTAATACAAATTAATCAAATTGGATATATGAAACAAATGTTTATTTTGATGACTATACATCATTTTTAATGGATAATTTTCAATATTGCTCTTTCATTAAAATTCATTTTAAGATTTGCTTCATTTATTAATCGAATGATTTGATAAGAGCTATGAAATACATAATGTGATGAAAAAAAATGTTGAATTACGATCGTACTTAATTTTCCGCGTACTCGTATGTATTTGTCTTACAAACCTTTATGGTTAATCTTTACTCTATAATTTCGTAAAAATTATCTAAACGGCAGTAATTTGACTCCTGAGTGTATGTTATATCGTTTTGTCTAATATGCGGCAAAAATTGTGAAAATCGAACAGAATTATTCAACGCGAACATAACATGTCATTAATGAAAAAGAACACGGCCAAAAGCCACCCAAATAATATCGAATTTATCGGAAATTAAATTCATCATTGTTCGCAAAAAAATTTCGATATCACTGATAACATTATAATATATTCCATTGTTATTTATGGAAGTTAGACTTGGGGAATAAAACTAATTGTATTTTTTTTTTTTTTTAAGTATAATATAATAAAATTAAATGCAGTTTTACAAAAATAATATTTTATGTCAATGCCGAGATAACATCGTTGAAAGATAATTTTTTAAATACCAAGCATGTCCATTGTCCAATGATATTTTGTCGATCACTAGTGAAAGAATGGGACGAATCTCGTTCAATCATATTTACACATATTTTTTGAATAGAGCACCACGTGATTTCGTGCGAATTAGCAATCATTAAATTATTATTCCGTATCAGGCAAACACCACGTATGTGGAGGTTGTTTAAATGATCAAAAGTCCGTTCAAATAAACACGTATTTCCAAAAAAAATGTCATGAAGGAAATGATGTTTGTCTGTAAAATGTCGTAAAAACAAGTTGTGTGGCACTATATATGCCATAGTCGTTTCATAACAACAATCATTATTATTTTAACCATTAATTTTTTTGTGTCATATTACAAGATGACACACGTATTCAAGTGCGTACGAAGATTTACGCATACTAAACCGTTATTCGCAATTTAAATATTAATCCATATCTCGATTGTGCTGTCCCTTTAAGATCATGACAAAACTCAATATTGTCAGTGAAAAAAATATACATAAAACAAATACATATTAAAAACATTATAAAAACTACACATATTGTTGCAAACGTGATTACATGTTGGTACTTATGTATAAAACGACTTTCAATATGTATTTCAATGTGCATGAGCTACTGAAAATGTAAAAAAATATACGATTTATAGCAATTCCATTCGTTAGAAACACATGTTCAAACGATTTATGTCTTATCGCATGTGCCTGAAAATAGATTGTCAGTAAAAATAAAGATTATTAGACAAACAATGTCTATATTTTCCAAAAATCATTCACCAAGAGATAATTTAATTTTCGGGTGATCGGTGCACGAGAAAGGGATGATTCACCCTCAACATCACCCTACGTCGCTGCATGCCAACGAGTTTTTGAAACCGCAAAATCCGTCAAACGGCTAGTAATCCACTGTGTAAGTACACTAGTGTACAGTTTGAGTTGGCAGTGTGGAAAACCAAGCTTGCCCCTTACCTGGATATATAATATTATAATACCGTCACCTTTCTCATTTACATTCAGTTCACACGTGTTGTTATCGAACGAGTTTACGTGTTGGAAATGCAAATTTCTCGTGAACGCGATTTGGTACGGTTTCATGCTGTCGTATACGCCACTCAAAGGCTTGACGTATAACAACACAAAACAAGGTGTTTATTGGTTTTGTACACTCTAACCGTTAAACAAGCATGTAAAGAAAAACCTATTAATTGGCCCGGACGACTACCTTCTTTACCAACAGATTTGTTTATATCATCAGGTTTTAAAATACCTTTTATAAACCTACTTAGTCTTTGTCTTAAATCAGTAGATTTTCCTTCAGAATTTAAATTTTTGATTTCACAGTATTTTATAAGTTCAGCCTATTTTAAAACGTAAATGTCTGTTGCTCTGTTAATTTTAGTTGAAATTTCCGAATTAGGATCTTTTAGATCGCTCATTAAGGTATTAGATAAGTTGAAAATTTTTGTTAACAGATTGTATTAATATCAGCCGGAAATAGTAAATGGTGCAAATTAAAATTTATATTAAAATTAATAATAATTTAAATTTAACTTAAATTAATTAATTGATATTTAAGAATTTTAATTCTAATTTAAAAACTAACATATATAGTATATACCCACATAAATATACATACACACACACACACACATATATATATATATATATACACATATACATATATATCTATATATATATATATATATATATATTTTTTTTTTTTTTACAAACCTTTTTAAAGTTCCTCTAGGTAAGAGTAAAATGAAAGTTCGTTGAGAATCAGTATTTCATGCGAACCAAAAAAATAGACACTATTAGTACACTTGACTAGTACTTAAAAAAATTAACGCACACTTGTACCACGGCAGTACAAAAAATCTAATCACACTGGCTGTGCTAACACACACACACAAAAAATTTTCTCAGTACCTTGCGTGAAAGTTACAAGTCTACGTTGGGCGCCACTTTGTCGTATACGCCACGCAAAGGCTTGACGTATAACAACACAAAACAAGGTGTTTATTGGTTTTGTACACTCTAACCGTTAAACAAGCATGTAAAGAAAAACCTATTAATTGGCCCGGACGACTACCTTCTTAAGTGACAAAGAATACAATCTAGCACTGCTTAATAGGATAGTCGAAACAGGTTTCTTTAAAAGGCTTACTTACCCTTACAGCTCTAAAGTTATTTTACACTCGAAGCAACTGACAAAGAAAAAGATCTAGCACTGGATGTTTCGAGCGTGAGGTAACCTTTACCTAAAAGATATTGTACTTCTCTCCTCAAACTGACAAAGAAAAAGATCTAGCACTGGATTGAGGTTTGAAAATACAATATGTTTTAAACACCGTTTTTGTTTAAATGTACCAACTTCCTCATATACTTTTCACAAGTACAAAAAATAGAAAAAGATTAAATATAAACACTTTTTAATTAAAGACAAACATATTATTATTACAAAAACAAAAGAATTGCCGATCACCTCACTGGTAAATCGGGCAGCGTTGCGTCCTCTACAACGATGGCAGCCGAACGAACAATCATCACGTCTTGCGGGATCGTTTTATTCTGTTGCCATCTATCTGGTCATCATTTTTTGAAGGTGGTGTGTGTATTCGTATGTGTATGTGTGCATTAGCTGACAATATTTATTTTATTTTATAATTATAATTAAATAAAATTGGGTGTTAGGTATCATTTATGTGATGATACAACAATGTATTAATGACGAATTTACTTGTAGTGTATGTACTAGAAAACGCAGTACTCGTGTTAGGTTCTCTAATTGATGGAGATGTAGGAAGAAAAACAAAGAGAGAGAGAGAGAGAGAGAGAGAGAGAGAGAGAGAGAGAGAGAGAGAGAGAGAGAGACAGAGAGTGATAGAGAAATGAGAGAGGGGAAATGGGAAGGTGGGTGGTCGGGAGGAAAGCATTAAATCATTACGTACGTCACGAGAAGCGATGGCGTGGTCCCAATGATCACTATTCATATCAAAAATCAGCTATTACGATATTTATTAAATGAACCTTGAAGAGTGATTAAATAGTCGGAAATATATTTTGAATAAGTTATAACTAGTTCATATTGCTAAATTTAACTTTTATTTTTATTACAGTGATACAGTATTAGTGCATTGGTAATTTAACATAAGATTTATAAATAAAATTAAGATTCATTGAAAATATATTTTATTATACCCACATATATGTATTATACATTATATAAATTTATTTAAATAACTATTATTCATTAAACAAATGTAATATTTAAAAATAAAATAATCGACTTATAATTCTAAACTTCATTGAACAAAAGTTAAATTGTTGTATAATATATAAATATTAACATTCATCATTATTTTATGAACTATTTATCATAATGATTCGGCTTATCCATACACACAATAAACATATATTCTGAATATTTTAATCATTGTAAAAGTATATTTCAATAAGATTAACACAAATAAAATAGAAACAGCAAAAAAATATTATTGATAATATACTCTTCGCGGTTCATAAAATGTATAAAATAAATTATATGAACTGCGAATAGTATTTTCATAAATGTATCACTTTTGTTTTTACTAACTTCGGGATGTTGCTAGCCCTGTTCCTGCTCTTTTGCTTATATACTTTCTTTTTCAAGGGATTCACGGTTTTGATTCATTGACCTTTCCATCATATCCAAATTTTTGAGAGTAATTTCATTCCCACCAACAGGAATTTCAAAATCTTGTTTGAAAGATATAACTAGCTGATTTATTTCTTCTGTAAATGTTGTCACACGTTTGGGAATAACATTTTTTTCGAACTCGGGTAGATAAGACATGTTTAAGAAAAAAAATTTATCCAACATGACCACTTTCATGGCAAGCGCTGTTTTTTTATCCTTTCTGTTCTTGGTTTCACGCCAATGAACAAAAGAATTTAAGAGTGGGATAAAATCAGGTAAATAGAGTTGAATCGGAGAGCTTTTTAACCATTTTATTTGTAAGAAATTGTCTATATTGGTCGATAAATCACTAATCTTAGGCTTAAGCAAATGCTTTATTTCAGCATTATCCTCGATTGTAAGTGTCAGGCTTATAAGATTAGCATACGGGACTGCTATTATCCATTTGACGAAAAAACTGATGTAATCCAAACCGTCCTGTAGGTCGAACAATTGCAGTTCATAGGTTTTGTGAAATTCAGAAAGATTCTTTTTGACACCATCCCAGTATAAACTGAAATATTCTTGATGTTTGAAATTCTCCAACACTTTTTGGACACGACCAGTCATTGTGTGGAATTCATTTACGTATTTGAAAATATTGGCCAGTTTCTGTGTTTTCCTTAATTGGTCGACCTCAGTTATTGGGCGGCGGAACTCTTTATCCTTAGCGTTTTTACAATTTCCCAGCTCCTCATAACCACTAGACACTCCACAACTACACTGTACATATTGATTTTCGGCAATCATATTGCTCAGAATGTATATGAACTTCGCTGAAAGACTAACGTGCGTATCAGTGTCAACATTATTTTTTTTCTCGACAATGCGGCCTTTGTTGGTGATCCCTGTGAGTAGAAT
This sequence comes from Therioaphis trifolii, assembly GCA_027580255.1. Taxonomy (NCBI): domain Eukaryota; kingdom Metazoa; phylum Arthropoda; class Insecta; order Hemiptera; family Aphididae; genus Therioaphis; species Therioaphis trifolii. Next base: position 72,847,854 of record CM050405.1, read on the forward strand.
TCTTTCCCAGTTCATGAAATAAGAAGGAACAGTGTTCATGGTAATATTTGCGAGCCGAATTAATATTTTTTCATACGTTTTCGTACTGAGATCAGAATAACTAATGACTGATTCGTCTTTATTGTTTTCGCAATTTGCGTTGTTCAAATTTAACTTCATCAGTATGTCTAGTATTTCCGTCATTTGATAACACGTATTATTGTCTACGGATTCGTTGTACGTTGTGTAAAGATACTGATTGTCGACCGCGTAGTAAGCAACGTCCATTGTATTATATATAAAATTGTTTTCCCAAAACAGATTTAAAATCGTCGGATGCAATCTGGCATTTATCATGAAATCCGACAGTGACTCTAAAAATGAGTCCAACGTGGAGTTTTCTTTCACATTTTGTATATGGTTAAAGTCTTTCCGCCATTCAGTGATGGTATCTTCTATTCCCTGACGTGTATTATCGCTATCCTTCAACAATTTACATATATGTGATATAGCTATTTGATTTTTGTAAAAGAACCTTATTAAAATAAGTGGCTCTTGGTGAATTGAGTTATCTTTATACAATTTATAATGTCTTAATTTTTCTACACTATGTTGAACTTTTTCTAACATATTAAAGCACGTCTTCTCCCTTTTATCGTTATTCTTATAATTATAAAGTAAGTTTTCTAACTTTTTAATTTCGTGTAAGAAAATGATTTCGCTAATAACTTCCAATAATATTTTTTCGTAATGAACAATTTCGTTAATGTGAATGGATGTTTTGATATTAGAATTATAGTATTTTTTTAAGTCTACTTTTTCACCTTTCCAATTGATCTTTATCGATTCGCCTGGTACTCGTTTGACAAGAAGATCAATTAATCTATCGAAATTGTAATCCCTTATTACATATTGATTTCGATTGTTTTGATTTTCCATACCATCTAAAATATGATTCGTTAATGCAATTGATCTGGTGGTTTTATTACGAATCAACTTGGAATTAGTCTCGTTTGCTTTAATATTATTATTTGATTCGTGTACAAAGCTTACGAAATCTACAGGACTATAACAATGTTTCATTAAAAACCGCATTACACGACTTTTCATTTGAAAATTCGTTATGGTTATCGATTCTAAATGTTTTTTTTTCGTGGAATACAACTGCGATACTAATTTTTTTTCATTTATGTCCTTATCCATTTTATGCAGGTATATGTGCCATGCTAAAGTCATTTTAAAAACGTCATGATATTTTGATACGATATTCTTTGTGAAATACTCTAACCTACTCAATGATAATGTTATTCGTTGAGTTTGTTCTAAAAATGTGTTTAAATAATTTGACCTATAGTATCTAAGGCAATTATCCAATATTGGCGATTTTTCTGGTATTTCCGTGTATGATGGGACTTTAGATTTGCATTCCTGAAAACTATTGTCACTCATTCCAATGTAATAATATATGATCTCGCTGAACTCACAAGATAGAACGATATTCAGTATATGAAACAACATATATGTATGGCTTCTATCAGTATCCAAACCCTTGTAAAATTGACTTATAGTTACGTATTGGTCATCATCTATAAACACCGCTCTTGATAGTAATCCTTGGTCCGTCCTCAGAAGATCCCGTAGAAGTCTAATAAAATTTTTGAAATCGGTTTCTAAACTGTGTCCATGAAGTTGGTCATTATTTTGTGCACTACCTTGTACACTATTTTGTGCTATATTAAAAATTGTTAAAATTAATACGATTAACACATTAAACTTCTGCATTGTGAGTTAAGCATAAGTTACACATTCACTAAATGTTCAATAGTGAAACGCAGTGAAAATGATGATATTTTAGTGAGAACTCTTTGAATGTCATGTTGCTTTTTCATTGGATAGGTTTATTTGATTTTCACATATGCTCATGGCAGGTGTTAATTATATTTTATTTAGAAGCAACTTAAGACGAAGTAAACAAGTATACAAAATTATGTAAACACGAATGGATATTTATTATATTACAATAACTGATAATTAATGAACCTATATATGAACACGATTAAAATGCATATAGATTCTGTGTGAAACGAAGAAGGTATTGATTTTAAAACCATGTGTATAATGGAGTAGCTTTTAAGGCCGAGGTAATGAATCGAAAAACATGCTGCACATTTTATTGATCAGTAATCGCATCTACCGAGTATATCAGAACGTCATTTTTTTTCTATTTTCAATCGTTTCTTCAAGGGTATTCACAAATTACATATTTATATTTAGTCAAAATGATAAAATTTAAAACAGAAATTTTCATCTTTTTTTTCGAAGTTGAGTGATAAAACTCTTTAGAACTATATTAGATACTTGAATTTCGAACCGACCCATCGTGCAGGTATTCGTTTCATTGCAACAAAACTCGTCGATCCACAATAATTATGTATATTTTTTTGATTTCCTTCTTATAAATATTTCACGTTGTCAAGAGTGAGAAATTTTAACCGAGGAACGTGGCGGGCTTATGTGAGCGGCCACCCTGGCTGTTTTCTACCTGAAGAGGGAAGGCTTTGAAGATTCATATTAGAATATAAAATGAAAATCATACGTACAATATCGTGGGGTTAACTCCCACCAATGGGTCCCACCTCTGACTCATCGTTAATGTCACTCTCAGGCGATTACGCATAGATAAACAGAACACAGGGACGTGCAGTGTACGAATATAGAACACAATATTTGAGCAGCTAGTCGAGTTTTTTTTCCATCAACGTCGAGACAAGCAATGTTCGACCTTATATAGATTTATAAATTGTTTTCCACTCAATGCCTCTAAGCGGAACAAGACGGTTTTCCCTGTACAAATCCAATTCAGGTGTAAAATCGCTATAATTTTCGTTGTTTTCAAATGTGAATGGTCTTGAACCGTATATATAGTATTATAGTATACTAATATTGCGTATACAATACAGTTAACCTGTCAACTAACTCCGCGTAATTATTAAAATTAAGAGCCTCGAAAAATGTTAGTAAAATGGAAAATATTTTTTTCAGAATAAAGATACTGACAGTTACTTTTGTGCAGTGTCTTTTAGATAATGTTTATTTGCAATTTTAAAAAATGATGGCATATGATAAAATGACAAGCACATTTTAACACACGAAAATGCAGGACTAAAATCCTCCCGTGTCCATATGGATGCTTTGGTTCTCGATGCTCTTAATCAGCGGTCGGCAACTAATTTTTATGATGGTCCAGATATTTTGAAAACAAATTTTCGAGAGCTGGAAAAATCTTAAATATATGTTTGATAATAATTAATGTATTTATTTTTATCACACAGTTTAAGACAAATATATTCACTATCGTAATCTCAAATTACACATTTTTGACGGTCTAGTTATTTCCCCTTCTTGGACCGAATCTGGCCGATCGGCCAACTACTGCTGACCTTTACTCTAAACTCTGTGACTGCTCTCGCTAGACACCGTGTCAGTGGTTGGGTGACGAAGGTCATTTTGCCATTTTAATTCATTATAATCATTTATGATAACGTGAATATGATCAATTTCTTTGTCAAATTATATTCATTCATATTATGAAAGTAAACTGAACATCCGCCGTAAAATTATGGACATAATATCATATTTAACAAGAATTTTGTGATTGGGAATAGTGTCAAAACTTTATTTCTTTCGTTTAAGTTCCAATAGGATATTACGATTAATCCGGTAATGTTATAATAATTAAATTTGTCTTAACGTTTTGATCATATTTAGCTTACGATATACTTATATTTCACATTAATATTATTTTATTAATATCGTATGATATGTTGAATAAACTGTTCTGTGACGCCGTTGAGCTTAGGTCCATCGGCTTCACGTAACGTTTATGAGTTCGCAACTTTCGGTTGCACCAGGGTTTTGTTTAGCTTATTCAGAAATAGTTATTGTACACAAAATGTAAATCATATGTACCATTATATTATTGGATTTTTATTATCTAAATAAATATTGAAAGTAAAAAAAATTGTTAAAAAAATTGTCAGCTAATTCTCAAACTTTGAAATTAAGGTACTTCAAAAATAAATAAATAAATACACTCAACTAACGTACATATTGTCGATGTATATGATTTGACACGATAACCAAACATGAGAAACCAGTACCTAATTGAAAATGAATAATTGAATTATACGATATGTTTGTAAATGTATATTTATATAAACTAACAAACATAGTGAACTAATTCTTACCTTAGTAATTATTTTACCTTAACATATTGTTAGAAAACTTTAAATAGTTTAAAGTCAAATGACATTTTTATTTACTTTTAATTCAAAATTGCAATAGTAATTTTAATATATAACATGCAGAGTAGAATATTAAATTTCCAACTTAAGATTCCGAAAATACAAATTTCTTTAAATACCTGTGTGTGTACTAATATTGCATTACTGTAGTATAAAAAAAAAAAAAAAAAAGAAACGATAAAAATATTGAATAAACACAAATTGTCCATTCATCATATTTTCGTAATGGACCCTATATAAGGCAAACACTTACATACGGCTGACTGAAATGAAACATAAGACGATCAAAAACAAAATATGGAGTCAAATATCATAAAATATGTGTTTTTTAACCTTATATATATCATGTATTAGAATAATATTCAAAAAAATTAAATTTGGTTTTCCTTTAAAAAAGTCGGTCTGTTGATGGTAAAGTGGATGGAGTCGAATGATTAAATACATTGAAAAAAAAAAACTAATATAAAACTGAAATAAATTCTAATATGAACGGTAATAATTAAAAGCACCGATTTCACAAAAAGATTAGCACATAGGCCTGAAACAATTAGTTTTTTTCGGAGAAACAATTACTGACAATAAGAGACCATTGCAGTCGTTTGCGTAGAACCTCGTGAAACAATTTGGCTTAAATTTTATGCAAACATTATTTTAATTGATTATTAAAAATGCATAAAATATGCCAAAGTATAAAACTCCCATATTCACATTTAATCGTTGTCTTAACAATTTATTAGTTTTGATCACTTCGCTTGAGTAAATATACGACCGGAATAAGTTTTAGAAATAAACACAATTTTTCAGATAAATAATTATGCACCGGCGTGGTGTATGTATATCTGATTGTACATACAGAGTGATTTAGATCAATTCGACGAATGTAATGATTTTCGTTCTGATCATTATTTTCAACTTCATTTGAATTCTTCTTCATCGACGGGAAAATTTTAATGTTTTTAAAACAGTTATTTCCATTTATAATATACGAAAAAAAACGTTTTTTGAAAATTTAGATTTTCAATTAGTATGAACTTTATGACTCCTAATTAAAAACCATTAATTCGTTTTCAAGGGCACAGGAGATATTTTTTATTTCGAATTCTACACATCATTATGATTATTATATTTTGTAATATAAGTGAAAGAAATGGGCAAGATGCAGATTATCGGATTTAAAAAGGAAAATGAGTTTAAATAAGTTAATCGATATTTTAAGGTCATATGTTTTAAATATTTCAAGCAAAATTTGATTGTCTATCTTTACTGCTTTTATATAGATAGTACTCAACAACACAATGTTTTATTTACATACGGATGTATTTAAGTTAAATTTTAGGTTTAGTCGTATCACATAAATCAACGAAATTAAAGTTTTATTGTAAACAGCAATTACAAATTGTAGATCATATAAAACGCTTCTTACGTTTGAAATTACAAGTAAATACTTAATATTACTATTCCCATTTTCAATAACAACTGAACATATTTCAAAATGTTTTCTTAATTATTATAAAATAACCCTTTTTTTATTTATTATTTTCAGCGAAAAAAAAACGTATTAATTATTTATTTGAAAAGGAAATTTCCGATAAATTATGTTGTATTTATATAAGCTTAAAATTGATTGACTGATACGAATACACAATTATTAATTCTGTATTCTAACCTAGTGTTAAATATTACAACCAAATCAAATAGCTAAATTTAAATAATCACTTTTATAAATTAATTTATTGACCTGATTTTTTCTCGATATAAACGATATTTATGAAAACTACTAAATAAATCATTATGTAAGGAAAATACAGTAGAACCTCGATTATCCAAGCCTCCGTTATACGAACCCTCTATTATCCGAACTACAATATTAAAGTATCCGAACGTTAAAACTCGTTGAAGCACTTGTATCCGCGGCCGTTTTATCGAATTTATCATAACATTTGCTATTGATTTATCACTAGTACATACATATATTTTGAATGTACGGGTGATTAGTAGATGATCAAACGTAACGGTCTTATAAATTAATTCGTCTTAACCGTATGCGAGACTCGGCTGCAAAAAAGCGCGTTGAAGCTCGTCGTCAAATGAAAATCGATAATTTTGACAAAAAAATATAATAAACATAATATGTTCCTATGTATGTAATGTATTTTTAATAATGTAATATTATGAAGTACTGATAAAATATTAGTAATAATAATAATAATACAGATGAAGTATTTAACTGATTGAAAAAATGCTTTTTTTTTTCCAATATCCGAACTTTTGCGTATCCGAACTAGGCGTGGTCCCAATTAGTTCGGATAATCGAGGTTCTACTGTAGTACCAAAACTTTAAAAATAGCACTAAAAATCTAAAATGCATCAAATATGCAAAAAATAGCAAAATAAAATGTCATGTTTAGAGTCCCTGGTGTATAAAACAAATTTATAGCCCACCCTGCTATTTTTATCTGTATTCTATAATAATTAGCAAATGCTATAAAATCCGGACCCTGGTAATGACAAATAATTCAATTAAATTATGTTTAATCCCAAAATGTTTATCAAAATATTGAATTAAAATAGGAAAAATTTTCACAGCACCATGGTTAGACCCATCTGTACAAACTCCAATAAATGAAATATTGTTATCATTAATGATTTTTAAAACGTCTTTTAATGAATGTGGGGCTAAGACATTATTAACAATAGCTTCAGTTTTAGTTCTAGCTGAAGAAATTTTAGATGCTACCTCTGAATCGCAAAACATAAGACGATATAATTTAGTGGAACAATCACAAGATTTATAGCTATGGTGATGTCTTACCGTATGAAAGGCAAGTGTGGCTTCAACTGCTAATATTTTTATTACATTGCATTAATTGCTTAGATTACTGGTATCATCCTCGAATTTTTGAAAACTATCTTTTAGTTGAAGAATAATCTCTTGTATCTCAAATAATCCTACGTTTTCCGTGTTGACCGGATTTTCTTGTCGAAGAGATACTCTTTTGGTGGTAGAACATTTATTACACCTCCAAATAGTATCAACTTATTTTAAATAGTCCTTCTTTAGAGGGTTTTGGACATGTAGCGTGCTATGTTAATTCACAATCATTGTATGTGATAGAAAGTGCTTTTGTAATATTAATAGAGCACCTATTACCAGGCCCCCACATCATATTTTTGGCCCGGGTAAAGAACTAAATCCGGCCCCTCTATCATATAGATTAATTATTTTTCGAGATGAATTGAAGGGCTTGCTGCAACAACCAGGTAAATCCATTTTTTGAAATTTTTCAAGACAATGTAAATTTAGTTTAAAATTTATTATTTATGCTTAAATCCTATCAACCAAATATATTTGAATTCTATGCTCATTTATACATACATATTTGAAGTTAAAATTGAAAAAAAAATGTTTGGTATTGAAATATTGTTAGTCAATGTTGTAGAGAACATGGACTTATCTGGTTGTTGCACCAAAAAGCACATTAATTTTTATTAATTCTTAAATAAAGTTAATTTTGCTCTTGAATCTTGTAGCATATTTAATGCTATTATTATATGTAAATATCAAATGACAGCTTATGTCTCTAAAAAAGTAATCACAGGAACCCTATGTCATCACTGAAGCAAATTATAAAACACGATAAATCCATTTCTTTAAATAACTCCATCACTATTGATGGGATTTAACTGGTTGTTGTGTCTGATTTTCAAAAAAAATTTTCTTCGTGCATTTCCGCAAAAAAAATGAGTTTTGGGAAAAAGTGGATTTATCTGGTTGTCGCAGCAAGCCCTTCAATTACTTCAAGACCTTAAATATTAGTTTTATGTATAAATTATGGGTGTAGTTATAATTAAAAAATAAAATATCAATAAATTGATAGGTATCCTTTATAAATTGAAAACATGTGTAATATTATATAAATAGTACAAACTAAAAATGTATGTTAAAAAATAAAATAATGTGATTATTATAACTTATACTGTATCATATTGAATGTATGTATGTATAGTTCTGGTATTCTTATAAATCATAATAGGTACTTAATACACATTATCATTTAAATTATGATTTCAACTTTATACTAAGTAAATTTTGCTTTTCTTGCTTTTTTCTGAGCAAAGCCATGTATAATATCATCAAAATGTATTTGAAACCTTTTTCTATTATACATTGAAGTAATTATTTACATGAACGCCGGGCCCCTCGAATGTCCGGGCCCCAGTACCATGGGTCCACCTGACCCCCCCCCCCCTTTGCGGGGACCCTGCCTATTACATAGCGGCATCTCAACCCTTTGGTTGTTACACAGGTAACTAATATTACAAAATAGCATACTTTATTGGAGGTTATGGTATTTAAAATTGTATTATTTAACCAATCATTCAATACCAAACTTTTAGTATAGTAAATTTATGCGGTGTGCTCCTCGAATTTTACCCGATGTAACTACTCTAAACTTAAAATATTTGTATTTACTAAACTTTTGGTATAATAATAAAAATAAAAATGTCTACATTTAAAAAAAAATTATATATATATATTATAGTCTCTGAAACTCGTAGGTAACTTTATTTTATAAATATTGGTTATCATTTAAGAAAATTAAAAAGCTTAACTAGGTAATTATGATGAAAAAAATTACTCAAAAATTTATTTTTAAATGAAAGAAAAAGTCAATAAAAACATTGAATAACACAATAGGAATAACATTTTTCAAAATCAATTTTTATATCTGTTACAGTACGTAAAATACACAAATAAATAATAATTGAAGAGCTTAGAACCAAATCAGCTTTACCCATAAATAATTTAAGTTTCATGTGATAAAACGTTTTAGAATGACATGCTATTTTAAAACTAATAAAGCACAATCACAAAAAAAAAATAATAACCCAAGTGCGACTCAATTTGATACTTAATTAATGTTTTGAATTTAATGGTGATAAAATGAATTTGCTCTATAGAGTGTACCTCGAAAAAGCATATTGATTAGTAACCAAATTATTTATTTTTTTTTTTTTATAAAATTATAGAATTATGGATCCATTGTCAATTATTTCAATATTTTCTTTTCGTTTGAATATATATTTGATGTTTTATTTCGTAATATGTACTTGTGTATATTTATTTTTTTCTCATTTATTTTTATTTTTCAATGCCATCATATTTATAAAATGTAATCAAGTGCTTCGTTTGATTTCATACTTTTTCATTGTCTTCAATGAATGTATTATTATTTTTATTATTATTATTTTACTGACCGGTTTATTTGTTTAAGTATATTAGGTAGTAAAGTTTGAATTATTGTATACCATTGATTTTTTTTTTTTTTTTAATACTTCTGAAAATTAATATTTCTATAATGACTTGATGGAGAGAGTACAATTATTTAGTAAATTATACTTTGAACGCAATCGGATCATATCAAGATTATAAGTGATGAAATTGTGGGCTCAATAGGCCGTTAAAAAGGTATAATTTTAATTATCGGATGCACTTTCCATTCAGGCGACGCACACAGTTTAAGTAATTAATAAAAATATTGATAAATATTTTATTTCATGTACCAAACTCTTATAATGATTGTGTACTTGAACTTTCATCGAATATATCGATTAAATGTTGCGTCTTTATAATCAATAATGATTAACCGTACCATATTATTATTTAGTTGTTTTAATCGAATCTCGCAGGTTATTGAAACGAATCTAATCATAAAATATTACTTTTTATTAAATTATTTTTAGACACTTACGCAGTACAAATGTTCAGATTCACGCATAGGTTTATTGTAGTGCCTAAATGAAAAATTCTATTGATTAGGCACAATTTTTATTTTATTCGATACGTTTCTAACACGGAAAAATTATGGAATAAAACTATTCGTATATAATGTTTCCCCCCCCCATTTTGAACCGAGGACCGTGCGGAAACTGCGTTGGCATTACTTCCACAAATTCGTATGTAATGTAAGCCGTAATCGTAGAAAAAGATAGAATCACAATCATGAACATGGTTCTGAATAAACACGAATATAACAAAATACAATAGTTACCTGAATATGAATGACATTGCCTTAGAAAGCTGCATATCCGAAATCTGATTCGATCCAAATTCTATTCGTAATACACACAATCTAAATACAAAACTTTATGTTTCATATTTTACTAAATTTATGTGATTTTGCATTACGGAAGAATTTAAGCATATTATCATAAATAATGCTTCAAGATCAAAGATTAAAAAGGCGAAAATTCGTAATTAAAATAATACCTAAACTTTTTTTAAAATAATTATACACGTATGCAATTTCTTTTAGATTCTGATTGAAGCAAATGATCTTATGGTTTTAACAATAATGTTTTTTTTTCTGGAAATACTTTTTTTGCTCAACTTAACTTTGTCCAAAAGTTTCATCCAGCAACTCTATAGATCGGAAATGTTATGTAGACGGTACTTTGAAGGTTTATTAAAATCCAGTATGATAGTTTTTTCCAGGTGAGATGAAAAACAGCTTAAAATTGACCAGGAAAGGCGGAATTCGCCGTATACGACACTTTCGTTTAATCGAATTTATTTATTTCGTCATTACTCCAAAAATGATTTTTCTAGAAACTTGAAATTTTGATCATATAATATTATTGACGTATCGTTACATTAAAGAAAGTTTGAACAAAGTTTGACAACCTTTGGGTTAAAAATAGAACTATTATAATACTTTATTTTATAAAAGTTTATCCATAACAAAGTTTCAAATATCATTATTTAACTTCATACACTTCTCTAAAGATTCTCAACAAATTTCGAAAATCATGACAAACGATTTTTTTTTATTAGCTTTTAAGTAAATTATTATACGATGTTGACGTAATAAACTGTTTTTACGTCAATTTTTAAATTTGATATTTATTTGAAGAAATTGGACATTCCAAACGGTATATTTTAATTCTGAAGCTTTGCTCAGAACCGTTTAACTAAAGAAATGACCTATCATTTCATTGAAATTCTATACACCCACACCAACATTAACTTGTCCAAAGAGCGATGAATACACGCGGGGCGTAGTGTGTATTTTTTTAAATTAAGATTTCCAAAAATTAACTTTTGTTTATTTTCAAGAGTTTAATTTTTCTTAATGACATTTAAGGAGGCTAAATTAAAAAGTGATAAGTCCACAAAAAGCAAACTTCACGACAAAGTCGAATCTGTTTTCAGGACCATTATCGATCGGTATGTTGGAATGAAAATACTTCTATGTTGTGTGAGAATGATATAGAGAGAAACACAAAATTACCGCTTCAAATTCCTTTAACTTAAGTATTTAATATTACAAATAGTTTTTTTGAGCGCATGACTGGTTTATTTCGGTATTCATCATTTTCGTTTTGATACCGTATTTTGAATGGTTATCATTTTAAAATCTGTAAAAATAATTAATTTCAAGCGATTTAATTCAACAGTTATATGTTATTATTTTATATTATGAAGATACTTATTTTTATCTCACTTATATTTTATGTTTTCAGTATTATGCAATAAAATATCATTTATAAATAATTTAAAATTTAAAATGCTTTAATCTTGTCAAAAAAAAAAAAAAAAACATTCTAGTATCAAGCAGACGTTTTTGTAATTTAAAGGTTTTTAATCATATTTAATTTAATTGTCACAGCTCCACAATTTAATATTTATTAATTTTTTTGTAAAACTCATTCTTCCTGCACGCTGTTTATAAAATTTATTTTTCTGATTTTGATAATTAATAATAATGATTAAAATATAAATTTTGCTGTAACTCCAAATGTAATATTACCGTAAGTTATTATATTTCTATTAATATTATATTTACGTCTAATGAAGAAAAAGTGTAATTTTGATTGTCGGCATAAATCTAATTCGTACGAGGTGAATGTTATTACTTATTAATGACGCACAAATACATTACACTCAAACTTCAACTACGCGAATATTTTTCTTGCCTCTTAGAAATTTCTGAACTCCCGACGCAATATCTATCAGCGCTACTGAGTCGGAGGTAAAGATATTTTACCATAGACCACTCAAAGTCAGTAACGACATTCGTACATCATTAGATATTAATATTATCATTATAGGAGTGTTTTACAGTCATACAAATGTGTACGTATGAAATGTATATTGTTCTGTAAAATAATTTAACAGTTGCCGCGCATCTTTATTCTATAGGCTATACGTTGTGTACAGTATTAGCGTTTATAAATTTCATATTTTAATCAAATCGTAGTTAATGAATAAATAATTTCTTCACACTTAAAAAAAAAAAAAATTGAGTAATAAAACTCTGGAAATACCTCCGGCGAATTAAATTGCATACTGTTTATGATCCGAGCCATCGAGACTCGACTATGGTAGTTGTTTCATTAAACCAGAAACCGAAACCTACATGAACTACGACACGTATCACCGAGATATATTATTATATGATTGGATTCACCTGGTCCTGGCGCTATGAACATTTCGTTTTTCTTAGTTTCCACTCGGAACATTACTAACTCGTCTGTCGGATCTATATCCCTGACGCACCGCTTTGCGTTTTCCGCCAAATCTTTTGTCAACTTAGCGTAATGCTTCGCGGAAGTCTTATCCATCGTGCACTCCATTAAATGACCTGCGGAGTTTTTCCACTGTCCATCATCCAATGCATATTTTTATCGAGTTTTCAATTATTAATGACCGTTGGAAAATACAAACCGTCATCGCCTACCACAAGAGTTCCAACGACTCCACGGAGACTTGTTATGCGTTTCAATGTTGCTTCCAATTCATCTTGTATCTTTAAAGTTGAATCTTCCTCCAGCGTTTCTAACATTGCCATCGATAACAATCAATTTCGACGTACCTATAACGCACTAAGTGTGATTGCTCATTAAGATCAAATTAACAAATACATTCAATAGGGACTAGACGTTTCCATGTAAACGTAGGTCACTAAAGTAGTAATGATAATATGTTCGGTGACTACCAGAAAATAAAAATATCAAATATTTGTATAAAATAGTTTCAACTCAATAGACATATATTGATAAACATTAGTAGTATCTATAAATATTATGAGGCCACAGCATTTAAAATGAGAGTTTTTTTTTCCTTTAACACTCAAATACTGATATAATTTGTTATAGTTTTAGTTGTTTAAATGTTATTAATAGTGGTCCAAAAGCGGTAATTTTAAATGGCATGTATTTCATCTCGTTAATTATTCGGAGCAGCTATCTCATTTTCAGTTTTTCCAAGGACGAGGGAAAACTGTATAATAAGCACTTTTAGCACCCCTACGGTTTGCGCCTACTGTTTTATCACTGGGAAATATGTTACGGTTGTCAACAGTGGCGCCGAACTCAATTTTTATAGGTGGGGCAAAGTACAAAAATTAATACCTACCCCACCCATACACCTAACAATTCCCTTTCACAACTTAAAAAAAATGGTCATCAAATTTTTCTTTGTTTCTCCGTCACCACCCCCGCCCCATCTATATATATATATATATATATATATATATATATATATATATATATATATTCTTCTATATGTATACGTTTTTCTATATCTGCCCAAAATGGAAAAATCATACTGCCTCACCGTGCCACCATTTTGACAAGGATTGACAATAACAGTGTATACAGTATACTAAATGGTTCAAATATATGTTATTATAACAGACAAACATTGAAATGTCGTGTTTACTTTAATGACGAAAATATACATTGGGAACCGGAAGTATTGTTTAAATATTTCAGCTAAATTACTATTTCTTATATAATAGTGCAGATGAATAAAATATACAAGCAGTTATTATTTAATTTGTATTATTTATTTAATTGATACGTATTTATTAATCAGTTTTTGAAATTAAACACTTTCAAGTTTCAACAATTTAACTTTAATAACCCTAACTACCTAGCACCTACTACCCTAACCACCTAGCACCTATCACCCACCCACCCACTTTCAAAGGTGGGGCGACCGCCCCACCTGTATATAGGGTTCGGCGCCACTGAAGCATTCAACAAATATGCGGGAGCCGGGCAGCAGATAAAAGTTTCAAACAATAATATCAAATTTACATCAAAGTACTCTGCTTCTCATAATCATAGTAACTACGTTTAAAAAACGAAAAAAATGAACCAAATTTTGAATGTCGTAACATAGAGACAATATTTATTTTTTGGGGTTAAGTCATAAATGGTTAATTTATAAAGTCAAGGAATCTTTTACAAAATTATTTTGCAAAGTAAGAAATTGATTCTTGCACACGATTGTGTTGAATTCCTTATTTAAATTTTAATTGTCATTTTAAGTTAGTAGGTTTGCATTATTAAAAAACATGTCGAAAAAATGACTTTAACTATAATTTTAGATAATAATTGATACTCTGTTAAATTGTAGAGAAAAACGTAATTTTTTCAGTTTATACAAATTTAACAATTTAAAAAATACATATTGTTTTAAAGATAACTTTTATATAAAAAGTTAACAAGAGGAGACTTCAGAGTAATAAATGCATTAATCGGTTTCCAGTGTATACGTCATTATAATATATATCAAGTAATCAGGCGTCTCTTTTATTAAGAAACGAACGGAAACTATGAACATTTCGTTACCCGTCGTGAGCTACGCCAACGAATATGTGTGTACGCCAACGTGCACTTGCGAAACAATTTCAAATTATCGTATCCATTTTTAGTATATTAAGGATAAAAATTAAAAAATTAAAATGTTTATTTATATTTCGACTACACATAGTGTTCGAACTCGTCAAACGCACAATATTAGTACAAAATATTATGTTTTTGATTCTCCCTCGGGAACCTATTAAAAATGAAGGTACGAAATATTAATTATTATTATTGACGTCGGAATCGCCAATGATGAATCGCACGTCCGCATTTAGCGTAACAACCATTATCTCGTTAACCGATTAAGTTGGCAATACCTGACTTCCGACTCGATCCGATTATCGTTTAGGACAGATACGTCGTCGGAATTTTATTTGAGAGACCATTTTTTAAAATTTTTAAATACAATTGTGTTAAATAATTTTAAATTGTGAGTGAAACGAAGAATGCATAGATTTCACAACGACGTGTTTTTTTTTCTAAAGTGTATGATAACTTATTCGGGTAGTAATAATGATTCGAAGCTGCATTCACCATCTCTCTAGTTCCGAAATTGTATCAAGTTGATACTATGGACTGGTAATTTTCTCTCTTGTCGATAGTTTTTCCAAGCGTATGGAAAAACTACTTAATTATTACTGAACTAAGTAATTTTTTTTCTCTTATCAACCATTTTCCTTAGCGTTTACACAAACTACATGTATATATCTATTCAAAATGATAAAATTTAAAACAGAGGTTTCCATGTTTTTTTTTTCGAAATTGAGTGATTAACCTATTAAGAATGATATTAGATAGGTACTTGAATTTCAAACAGACACATTGTGCAGGTATTCCTGTCATTGAAACAAAACTCGTCGATTCACAATAAATTTTGTACATTTCATTGATGTCCATGTTATAAATATTTTACATTCTTAAGGGTGAACAACTTAATCCGAGGTACGTGGTGACCTTATGTGAGCGGCCACCTAGGCTGTTTCCTACCTGAAGAGGGAACGCTTAGAAAAAGACGTTCTTTGAGACACATTTGTCCAGAATTTTCCAAGTAAAGAGGCTCTATGTTTTGCAAACGTTTTTAACAAAATTTTATTTTATTATAAAAAAACTTCTTTATATTAATAATTTCTAAATCACCCTGTAACACTGTGTATTTATTGTTACACTGCGGCTTTATTGAGAACCATTTAACTATTAAATACCCATTACTATTATTTTGTCCAATAAATGAAAAATACCCGTGGTGAGCAGTAATTTTTTTTTTTTTTTTAATTTTTTTTTGCCCCTAAAACGCAGGGCAACTAAGTATCTTTTTACGTTAGTCCCAAAACATTCTTCGTTCCACGTAGCATCATAAACCTTCAACAAACTTATTTTGAGTATGTGTATGTGTAAAACATACTGATTTAAATAATTATTCGAAGCAGTCGAATGTTCTAAGAAATTTAATGACAATTTTATAATTTTACACAGTTTTAAATATATTTTATTGATTTGTGTTAATAAAATTGTATTGTTTTAAAAACGTTCTTCAATAATGCTTTAGTAATTAGTACACATGTGTATCATATAGCCGACGTCATAGCCATGTGGCACACTAAGTAAATAACAACGTCGCATTTTTAAATTTTTAAAAGTTTCTCAGGATAAATTCAGTTTAGTTCAATTGAAATATTATTATGATGATAATTATAATTTATTTATATCATTATCCAAATCGTACAAATTTCAACGTTTTGTTAAAAAGTTAAATGATCTAGTTTAACTATTTCACTATGGTAAAACCAACAATTTCCAGTTCCCAAGCTCCCATTAGTAACTCGAAATGAGGTTCAACCCATAATACAGCAGAGGTACTCAATGAATTCGACAACGTTACACCATTGATGACATTATGACTTGCATTATCTTTCGAATGCAATACTTCAGTTTTCGTTGTTTACAGTTTAATTATCTTATTGCAATAAAAATAACTTTATAGAACATTATTATTTTATGATAGTACAACCGTGATATCCGCGTTAGTATCATTTTTGTACTTACTTTACATTATTAGTCCACCAAATACAAATTTAAAAAATTAAACCGTTTTTAAAACATATTAATATTTAAAAATCCCATTGAAACTCAAACTACATATTATGGTCAAATTAAGATGAAAAATGTTTACACAATATATAAACTTGTTGTTATTTACATAAAATATTCAATCTATTTTACCTAAACTTTAAAGTTTAGTTAATTTTACGCTATAAACACGAAAAACGATGTTGAACAATAGCGTGTGCAAATTTAACTGTCCACTGATAATTAATATAATATCAATAGAGTTTATATTATTATTATCATTGCCATATTTTTGTTATGTAATCTATAGCCGTGGGTTATGGTGATTGTATTGTTCTGTGGTTCGATTGTTGCATTGATAAAAAAATATACCTCATTAGTTCATTAATGATAGTAGAATTTGTTGATAAGTTGCTAATAGATAATTTCACCAACAAAATCGAAAGGACGGTTGCATGCTATTACAGGTATCCTTTATAAATCAAACACGTATATCTCAAAACTGTTGGTTCAAATTTTGATTTTAATACATAAAAATTTACAGAAAAGTGACATGAATAAAATTCCGTGGTCAAAAAAGAGGGTTGCCATATGAAAAAAAATGTTTGTATCTCCAAAGGATACACTTTATTAAAATGAGAAACAAAAAAAAAGGAACATCCAAAAAAAAAGAAAAAAAATCCAAATTTTCGCATTTTTGCGACCCAAAAAGGGGGTGAGCACGCTTAGTGAATCACTCTGTATATTGGAAATAGCCAAAACTTCGATTGTCCTCCCTCTTGCATAAATCCACATGTTACTGGTTCTATGCACCTCAAATACTCTACTACATACATTTCTCGCAAAATTCTCGTGTGAATCGACTGTAAAGTATATCGACGTGTCTGTATGCATACATTTGAAATTACCATACAAAATGTGCCTACTATTCAAATTAATCCGGCTGGTTAATTTATATTAATAACAATAAAAATTAACTGCATCACTATTCTTCTTGCGAAATCCTCAAACAATTCGATACTTGTATCACACTGCTTTTTTTCTTGAAGTCTTTAAGCGTTGCCGAACGACAAGCTCAGCGACTATGTCACATACCGTTTTTACGTGAAAACCGGCAAAAAATCTATTGGAGTATTTATTTTTTATGTTTTTGAAAATATCATAAGGAGGAATATGGTAATACATTTTATAATTTTTAAATAATTTTAAATTTCAAGTAATAAAAAAATGCAACATTCTAAGCGATGGGCTTCAACCCTAAAATTAAGGCGTAAATTCGAATAAACGAGAATCGTCCGTTCACACTCAACGGTCAAAAATCAGTCAATACCATCACCCTTGCCATTTGAAAATAATCTTTGAACAATGTTTTGTCGTCGTTAACGAAAAAATAAACTTTTTCCGTAATGTTGCTTTGCATTTTTATTGTCTTCTTAAACTAAGCATTCAGTTTTGTTTGCTCGAGTAACATCCATAGGAATGTAATTTTCGTTCGACAGTCAGTGGGATTTAAGTCATATTTTCCTCACGATATAAAGTGATACGTTTCTATTGAACGAAGCTGTTTAATTTTCGCAATATTTGCCGTCTGTGTAAACAAAACAATACGTATATCATAGTGCAGCACGGTGCAACATATTTGAGAAATAAAATGTCTTTTAAATAAACGCATTAGTCATTATAAAAACTGTTGTTTAAATAATTCCATTAAACCGTTGAACTGCTTTATAGTGTTTAAGGTAAATACGAATATGTTTAAATGACAAATTAAGTAAAATCTTTATCAGATAATTCATTACTAACAACCGGTGATATATATATATATATATATATATTAGGGCAGTCTTCATTTTTTGAGTGTTGTAAAAAACTAATTTGTGGCGAATTTGGTCATGACGACTTACCTCCTTCCCGTGCTGCAAGAGGGATGAAAAATGGCCAAAGAGAGAAGTTTTCCAATTTTATTCAAAAACTATTGACCTTATCGTAAAAATATATAAAACTTAAATGTAGCCTTAATTACTGTTAACAAAACAGTTCTTCTTAAAATTTCTTGTAAATCTTTAATTTTTGCACTAAAATAGTAAATACAAATTATTTAATGAATAAGGTAAAATTGATTTTCTTACGTTTGTTTCAATATATTTATTAACTACTTAAATATACAATTAAATTTTATAAATAAATGTATATATATATATATATATATATATATATATATATGTATATATATATATATATATATATATATATATATATATATATATATATATATATATATATATATATATATATATATATATATATATATATAATTATAAAAGTCATAGAAATTGAAATTTCATGGATTGATTCGAAAATGGATAAGTTATTCTGTGTTTTGTATAATCTAAATAAAAGCAAAAAAATGTTTAAAATTTTTTTGTTTGTGATATAAAAGTATTTTCTTTTAGGTATACTAACTTGTAACAAACACTGTTCATCTTCCGTCGAATTAATACTTTAATAGAGATCCATTCTAATTTTAGATTGTGGTAGTTCATTTGCAAAAAAACAGTAGGTTAAAAAAAAGTACGTACCTTGCCCAACGGGATATTCTTCGCTACTCGGACGTGTTAATGGGGATGGGTGTATTGAATTTAAAAGAAATGATGGATAATTTCTTCAGTTAAATGATTTTAAGCAAAGCTTCAGAATTAAATTATACCATTTTGAAAAATGTGTAGAAGCTAATGGTTAGATATTGTGTTTGTCTAAATATAAGTTATTACACGATTTTTTTTGTTTCGATTATATTTTGATAAAAAATAGTAAAATAAAAAATACGTCTTTTAAAACACATACGTGTCGATTTTAAAGTTATTTAAATTTATTAATCAATTGGTTTCAGATACTATGGAACATTTCATGTAAACTTTATTGAAAATTTAATTGTTTAAAAAAAAGTTAAAAGTGAAATGTAATTCAATCAATTGTGTTATTGAAAAATTGAATGAAATGTTGCGTAATCAATATAGTATACGATTTTACATATTTTTGAAATTGTTGCTGTAGTATAATTGTATTTATGATTTTTACCTGTTAAGCATTTTCTAAAATGTTTTTTGAGTGTTTTAGGAACACTTTATGGGTATTTGTTCCGATAATCTTGAACGATCTAAAATATAAAAGATTTTATTTATAAGATAAAGATTATATAAATATATACCGGGATTTACACAGAGCGATATCTCCCGTGTTAATAGAGATAATCAACTTTTTTTTTATAAGACTCACATAGCTAAAAACATTTATTTCACATTAGTTAGGTATTGATATTAAAAATCAATATGAGTGAATTATTTTATTATGCAATTGCATGTATGTATGTTATCGGTAAAATTTATTATGAAATACAAGTATATCATGATGAAGGTTTATTTATACAAATACATACGTACATTGGAAATAAAAAAAATTAAATAATTCATAAATTATGAATTAAAAATCTGTTTATTTATATTTTATTTATTGGCATTCATCACCTTTATTTTTTAGTTACATCTAATTTAAAATTTAAATAATGGCGAGTATTAGTTATCAAAAAATTATGAGCAATGAAAAACCATGAAACATTATGACAGTATTCATTGATACAGTAATATAATACTAACCAAAATTTCATATTTTTAAACAAATCAAGTGGTTGCAAAATTTGTACATTGTAAAAAAGAAACAAATCTTATTTATTTTATAATATTAGGGTTATAAAATTAAAAATTATATTAGCTATATTACACATATTTCAAAATGTAGTACAAAAAAGTGAATATAATATAAAAATAGAATAGCTTATGAGTAACGACTTTAAACAAAATAAATTTATAACAAATATATGTACAAAATAAATTAAGTTCATATCTGTGGCACGCACATTTAAAATGGTATTGTATGGTGTTGTTACCCTTTGACTACTGCATTAATAAGATGAAGTTGGAATTATCCATTATATAAACTGCATACATACATATAATTGTTCATTGAAATGATATAACTCCTTTATTTTTTTAACAATTATAAGTCCCCAATAGATTGCCGGAGTCATTAGTATTACGTGCTTCAGATAAACCTACAACAATCAGTTAGTAGTAGATCTAGGGGAGGGGTCCATGGGCTTTATTTTGGCCAAACTTTATCTTTTTATGTACACATTACTTAAATGTTCAGTTATTTTTTTTATTTTTTATAAGTACTAATTTTTTAAAATGCCCTCCCCTGATCTGCCACTAATGTCAATGATGTTTTGTGCAATAGTCAAAAGGTAAAAATAAAATTAATGTTAATATTAATCAACATTTTTTTTACAAAATTGACCACATTCACTTAACCAACTAAAAATATAAAAGCATTTACTGACGGGTTGCATAATGCAGAGTACTTTTGTAAAGCTAAATATATCTTAGTGACTAAGCAAACACAGTCAAAAATTGTAAAAAAAAAACTTAATTAAGTTAACTCATAATTAACATGAAGAAAGTAGTAATTAATAAAGATTAATAAAGAGGGCTCGGATTTTATAGCATTTACTTATTATAGAACATGGAAAAATTACAGAGTGAGCTACTATATCATTATAGTTTATACAATAAAGAATTTAAATTAGTTAAAATATATACATTTATACACAATATAATATACTTAAAAGTTACATTATAATAGTAAATTATTATTTACTTATTTATTTTTGCTTAGTTTTCTATATGTTAAGGTTATATTAAGTATAGCACATAATATAATGCTATAAAATCCGGGCCCAGTTAATAAATAACGTAATAATACATTAATACATTGACACAATAAGGTCTAGAACTGTGTCAGAAAAGTTTAATACAAAATTCAGGCAATGCAATTTGGTTAATATAATTGAGTTTTTTATTTTATGTACACTTAATTGGTTATACATTGCAAAATATTAATTAGGAAATCATCTAACTACTTAATATTAAATTACCAACTTTCATCTGTTCAAAAATAAACCATATTTTAACATGTTTTACATACCAATCACATTTAAAAAGTACATAGAATATTAGATATATTTTGGTAGGTAATATTTTTTAACAATTTTAATTTAAATTTCAGTATGAAGAATAAAAATAGATACTTGTTTGTACACATTATTCTAGCTCTTCTTATTTTTGATTTTTGATACATAGGTGGTACATCTATCTAAGATCTGTTGACCATACACCAAACACATACGACAGATATTTCTGAAATATTATTAATAGTTCACTAATTATTGTACTTGTACCTTTAAATAAGTTATTGATAATTACTTGTTTTATTTACATTAATTCATGTACTTGAATGAAACTTCCATAATGACTTGTTATGTCGCTGTATTTTTGATATATTTTTGATACTTGATTGACAGTTATTTAGTAGGTCCCTTTGATAATAGTCTACAGTTGGTTTTAAGCAATTTGTCAATTCTTATGTTTTGCATTTTTTTAATAAATGATGTAAAAGACATGCCAATTTGATTATTGATCAGACGTTAAACAGTAAAACGGTAAAATGATAAACATTTAACATAATATACCAATTTGGAAGAACAATTTTCTTTAAAATGCACATTAATTAAATGTCACTTGGCTCTCCGATTTCACACAAGAAAAACACGTGGAGTAAGTAATACTAATACATAAAAAAACTATGGTCTATTATTTAACTTTTAAGTGATATTATAAATACTAATGAACTTAAAAAATAAAAATCACACAACAATTGTATTTTATTTCGAACATGAATTTTTTATTTTATTAGTTATTACTGCATTCGTTAAAGGAAATTTGTAAGGTTAACTGTACAATTACGCCGATATAATCATAATGTTAATTACAAAATTTGTGCCGATAATGATAAAATATATCAATTAATAATTAATGATAATATAATAATAGCTACAAATAATAACAAAAATCTAATCATGGGTAGTAAAATAATTATTATCTTTTATTGTTTATGGTAATAATAAAAGAATTGTTAGGTATCGGAACGAGCTGATAAGGCGATTTAAAATTTTAACGTGGGTAAATAGTACTATTTTCTTATAAACTAAAAAAATTATTAAAAATCATGAAGTTGATGAAAATTGAAAGTTGAACCGTCAAAAGTTTCAGAAAAACAAGCCCTACAAAATGGCCATCTTCGAAATTTACAAAAATTATAAAATAAAAATTTAATTTTTTAATTTTTTTAATACAACATTTATATTTACCAAACTAACGTAAAATAAATGTTTTTAGCTCTGTGAGTCTTATAAAAAAAAAAGTTGATGATCGCTATTAACACGGGAGATACCGCTCTGTGTAAATCCCGGTGGGACACCCTGTTATATATACACACATATATATATATATATATATATATATAAATTATATATAATATATTATATATATATATATATATATATATACCGGCAATGCAAATTGTGGAATATAATATTTGTTTCGTTATAATGTATGATTTTTATTTTTTTCGTCAATTATATCAATTTGTCTTAAGCATTAAACATTTCTGGATACACCACGTTAAGTGGTGTAACCAATACCGTATTCCCAGCTCCACAGCCAGTAAGGATTATACAATCAAGCAAGCCGTTTTTTTAAAGATTTTATTGGTAATCTTGTACCGTTGCATAATTTTGGTATACTTAAGTGACAATGTAAAATTATAGGAGAACCTACCTTTAGAATTAATTTGTGTGGTTGAGTCCCTGAAGAAGATAAAGAATTTAAAAATTCAGTTGGATAATGTATCGCCTCCTTTAGGAGGATACAGATCTGTAGTTGCCATATTGCCAAGTCTACGTAACAGACCATTATTTATAATCATTGATAACTCCTGTGTTTATTAAGTTATAGAAGCGATCAAATGCCATAAGCGGCATACACCTTCTCCGCAATATGCTCTTCAATTTAAAAAAACATCATAACGATCGGTTCAGTACCTAGTTTCCAAGAACATAGGCCTCAAAGGTTTTCATTTTCACATTTATATACCTAATACACAGTTTTTACTTGGTGTGTGGTATGTAACAAAAATATAAATATTGCTCGGGTTAAAGAAATAACAATAATAAAACGTTTGTTTAAAAAGTATTTTTTAATATACCGTGGTCGCCTCTTATAGTGATCACATTCGTCCAAGAGTACTTTGATCACTATAACCGGAAATCACTATAAACGGCGACTCGAAAAATAGGTAGAAAAATAATTAAAAATTAAAATTATATTTATGTATTATTATTTTTTATTTATTTTATTTATTATAATTTTAATATTTTTATTTTTATTTTTTAAATATTTTATAAATAACATTAAATAGACATTGCAACATGTAAAAATACCATACGTTTATTAAAACCATACGTTTATTCAAAAAAATCGGTAATGTACCCCCTGTTTTTTTGCTATGGAAAACATCATAATGTGCTCCAAGTTGTTCAACGTAGCAAAGTAGTCTGGGCCTAAACCGTGCTCTTCTAAAGTTCTTCTGAGTGTATTAATTGCAAAATGGTTTCAAACATGTACGAATGTACCATATGAAGTATCGCTCATTACGTGGATTACATTTGGTAAGATTAGCTCGATTTAAGTTCACGATTAAGATAATAGTCATTCGTAATCTTATTCCCTGTTTACAAAAAGAGGTGATATTATTGTAAATTATATTTATATTTTATATTTCTGATGATTATTTCTGATCACAATAACCGAAAACATGAACACTGTAAGCGACAAAAAATGCATTTATAACGGCTGTTTGTTCACAAAAACGATATACCTATTTGTGAATACGAAATACATTTAAAATAATATAGCTGGGTTATAAATCAAAATTTAATCAAGTATATAAAACCTATTATTCGAGTAGTAAAGTTGAACAAAATTTACCATAATATAAAATCTGATCAATACAGACGTATAATATTCGCTACCTACGTATAGATTTAGACGTTGAAACAATAATTCTTTTATTATTTCCATGTCACTTCGGCGTTATTCTTTTATTTTCATTGTTCAACTAGTACCAAAAACTTCTAGGAATATTTTCCCTGTAATAAAATGAATAAAAATTTAATACAAAGAAGTGATATTTGTATATACATATATATGTACATGCTATGTATATCACTGGAGTTTACACAAAGTAATATCTCCGTATACCATAGATCAGTGGTTCTCAAACTATGGTACGCGTACCACTAGAGGTACGTGGAAAGCTCATAAGTGGTACGCGATGAAAATCTCCTTTTATATAAAAAAATTAGAATTAATCATTATTCACAAGCTCTACGGTTTCTAATCTCTATTAGCAAACTTATCTGTGCGAAAATACATTTTCCCACTTATTATACACAAAAAATAAATATAGCAATTAACTAAACGTAGATAGTGATTTAAGGCTTTGTGTTACCAATATGGAGCCCGATATAGACGTCATCGTCCGTTTAAAACAACACCAACCGTCGTACTGAACTACGAAGTAAACCATAATAATAATGATAATATATGTACCTACATACGTAGTTTAATTTATTTTTGTGCATTCAGTTCTTATATTGTCATAATTTTGTAGGTACTAATAAAACGTCAGGTGATACGTAAAAATTTGCAGAGTGTGTAGGTGGTAGGCGAATATAAAAAGATTGAGAACCGCTGTCATAGATATTATACTAAAGATGGTTAAAATGTGTTCTTTTTTTAAACTAACAGAACTATGAACTGTAAAATAATTAATTTAACCATTCATTTCAATTAACAGTTAGCTCTCCAGACAATTTAACGTAAAAGAAACGTGTTATTTCAAATCTTTATTTCTAATTCGATAATTGTCAAATTGTTTTTAATTTTCTTAAAGCATGAAGTCTCATTACTTAATGAGTCAATAACACATGGTGAAAATTTAAAGTTTTTAGCAACATTACTTTTTGACTATTGACGAAATTATTTCAGTCTTGATAAAATTACTTAATTTAATGAAAGTATAAACGATATTACTGTAATAAACCGACCTATTTTACATTTGCATATTTTACCTATCCATACACGTCCTTGGGTCTTCACCCGGATCTATCGAAAGAACTCCTTTTACTAAATATATATTTCAATATCCAACACGTGTATGCATTAGTTATAAATAACTATTTTAATTATAAACCACTAACATTTACTTTTAGTTTTTTCGATTTATTGATTAACATTTACTTTTTAATCTTTAAGATTTATTGCTTTGTTTTTGTTACATTTTCGGGTAACGACTATTCCACAAGGTTGCACAGTCGTTACTCACACCTACCATAAGACCTATACCAATCTTTTTGTATAAATACGAGGTGTAGTGCTTGTGATAGATTAGATTAGGTTAACTAACAAGTCCGACCCTACTAGGAGATGTAATCTGGTCGTAGCGCCGCGCCGCTACATCGTCGCCAGCTCTTATATCAAATCTCGAGTAGTATTAATCTCAGGCAATTAACTTTACCAATTGTCTTCAAATTTATGTTAATTTTAATAAACAAATATTCTTATAACTTTATTAAAATCGAATAGTAAATCTAAGTCAAAATATTTATAAAGCATTTAATAATTATTTGATTTGTGATTAGGTTCTAATATTAATATTTAAAATGCCATAATGGTAAAAATCATTTTTTTATAAGACCAATAAGAAAATAATAACTGACTTAAAATTGTAATATTTTTAATGCGCAATACGCATAAGTTAATGTAGATAAATATTGTAAGCATTTTTAAATAAAAATATATCTTTATATATACAGTGTGATCACGATAAGTGGAAACACTCAATAACTATGTGCAGGCTTCATATATTTCAATTCTGCTTTTTCGGCTAACTAATAAACATTATTATACACATTATCAAATAATTAGACTATTTTTTGACAGTTAACTTTGCGCATGCGCACAATAACTTTTTTTTTTAAATTGCATGATCCATTTTTGACCGCAAATTATTTTTTTTGGTATTTTTTAATGCATTTTAGAGGTTGAATTTCTTTTCTAAGTCAAAAAATGACCTAGTTATAGCAATTTGATTTTACGTTATTTGCACGGGTATAACAGATTATAAAATACGTAGTTGATAATAATAAAAAGTTTGAACAATTTGTTAGATAAATAAAAATTTTATGAATAAAAAAATTAATATTTGTAATTTTATTTTTATTATTCACGTATTTATTATTATCAACTACGTATTTTATAATCTGTTATACCCGTGCAAATAACGTAAAATCAAATTGCCATAACTCGGTCATTTTTTGACTTAGAAAAGAAATTCAACCACTAAAATTCATTAAAAAATACCAAAAAAAATAATTTGTGGTCAAAAATGGATCATGCCATTTAAAAAAAAAAAGTTATTGTGCGCATGCGCAAAGTTAACTGTCAAAAAAATAGTCTAATTATTTGAAAATGTGTATAATAATGTTTATTAGTTAGCCGAAAAAGCAGAATTGAAATATATGAAGCCTGCACATAGTTATTGAGTGTTTCCACTTATCGTGATCACACTGTATATAATATTTCGCTTCAGCGTGACACTGTGACTTAATGTACTTTTATTCGGCCCCTTACGTGTGTAACACACAATTAAGTTCTACAATCATAGTAATGAATAAAACGTGACAATTATAATTATTCAACATTATTAGTGTGGACATGAAAAAAAAAAAAGGTCTAAACAAAGATGAAAAATCGGAGATATGAACGCGTGATCCTCGAACACATTTAATCAGTCATTTCTCTTTGATTTCCAAAGTGACTACTATCTACATTCGTATGCGTGATATAAATCGTGTGTAATACAAAAAAATATATAATATGTATCACATTGATAAACTTGTACACGAATCGCGTCGTAGGTATTCAATTAAAGCATGACACACTCACATACACAAGTAAGACATGTTCACCACGAATTCAGGCATGTTAATATACATATATAAATAGACTTTCTGCGTGCAACTTGTTGGAACCGGGTAGTTTGGTATTTTCGATCAACAAATCAGTAGGTGTCCACACGGTCATTGTGTATATTCACAGCGTTGATGGGGGCCGTTTGCTTGACAAACGGGCGTCGCTTCAAAGGGCCACATAAGTCCTGCCCAACGGATATCCGTGTAACTGGGATACCACTACTGATGGCTGACGGTGAGGGCGAGAACCTGAATATGGAATTAGCGAACAATTTCTGAACATCGTCCGTTTTACAAATGCCTTAATAGTATTAAATCCCGGTAAGTATACGTCGAAGGGATTATATGTAATA
This sequence comes from Therioaphis trifolii, assembly GCA_027580255.1. Lineage (NCBI taxonomy): Eukaryota > Metazoa > Arthropoda > Insecta > Hemiptera > Aphididae > Therioaphis > Therioaphis trifolii. The sequence goes on from CM050405.1 coordinate 72,876,200, forward strand.
CGAAAATGTGTTTACCACCTCTGTCAATGTGGATAGGTCAATTATTGGTGAAGAAGAAAAATACAATTCGAATGTTCTCTGTCAATGTCTTTGTTTTGTTTTGTACAGCCCAACAATAACACTAATAAAATAGAATGGTGTAATATATTCATCAATCTAATATACAAATTACATGAAAATACTTACCTACCTTAATGAATAACACGAATTATTGTGTCCCAAAAAACAAAGAGAGAGAGACAGAGAGACAGAGAGCGATAGAGAAATGAGAGAGGGGAAATGGGAAGGTGGGTGGTCGGGAGGAAAGCATTAAATCATTACGTACGTCACGAGAAGCGATGGCGTGGTCCAAATGATCACTATTCATATCAAAAATCAGCAATTGCGATATTTATTAAATGTTCCTAGGAGAGTGATTAAATAGTTGGACACATATTTTGTATAAGATATAACTCGTTCATATTGCTAAATTTAACTTTTATTTTTATTACAGTGATACAGTATTAGTGCATTGGTAATTTAACATAAGATTTATAAATAAAATTAAGGTTCATTGAAAATATATTTTATTATACCCACATATATGTATTATACATTATATAAATTTATTTAAATAACTATTATTCATTAAACAAATGGAATATTTAGAAATAAAATAATCGACTTATAATTCTAAACTTCATTGAACAAAAGTTAAATTGTTGTATAATATATAAATATTAACATTCATCATTATTTTATGAACTATTTATCATAATGATTCGGCTTATCCATACACACAATAAACATATATTCTGAATATTTTAATCATTGTAAAAGTATATTTCAATAAGATTAACACAAATAAAATAGAAACAGCAAAAAAATATTATTGATAATATACTCTTCGCGGTTCATAAAATGTATAAAATAAATTATATGAACTGCGAATAGTATTTTCATAAATGTATCACTTTTGTTTTTACTAACTTCGGGATGTTGCTAGCCCTGTTCCTGGTCTTTTGCTTTTATACTTTCTTTTTCAAGGGATTCACGGTTTTGATTCATTGACCTTTCCATCATATCCAAATTTTTGAAAGTAATTTCATTCCCACCTACAGGAATTTCAAAATCTTGTTTGAAAGATATAACTAGCTGATTTATTTCTTCTGTAAATGTTTTCACCCATTTGGGAATATCATTTTTTTCGAACTCGGGTAGATAAGACATGTTTAAGAATAAAAATTTATCAAACAGGACCTCTTTCATGGCAAGCGCTGTTTTTTTATCCTTTCTGTTCTTGGATTCACGCCAATGAACAAATGATTCAATGAGTGGGATAAAATCAGGTAAATAGAGTTGAATCGAGGAGCGTTTTAACCATTCTATTTGTAAGAAATTGTCTATATTGGTCGATAAATCACTAATCCTAGGCTTAAGCAAATCTTTTATAACAGCATTATTCTCGATTGCAAGTGTCAGGCTCATAAAATTTGCAAACGGGACTGCTATCATCCATTTGACGAAAAAACTGATGTAATCCAAACCGTCCTGTAGGTCGAACGATTGCAGTTCATAGGTTTTGTGAAATTCAGAAAGATTCTTTTTAACACCATCCCAGTATAAACTGTAACGTTTGTGAGGTTTGAAATTCTCCATTACTTTTTGGACACGATCAGTCATTGAACGTAATTCATCTACGTATTTGTAAATATTGGCCAGTTCCTCTGTTTTCCTTAATTGGTCGACCTCAGTTGTTGGGTTGCGGAACTCTTTATCCTTAGCGTTTTTACAATTTCCCAGTTGCTTATAATCACTAGACACTCCACAACTACACTGTACATATTGATTTTCGAGAATTATATTGCTCAGAGTGTATATAAACTTCGCTGTACGCCTCACGTGCGTATCAGTGTCAACATTATTTTTTTCCACGTCTACGCGGCCTTTGTTGGTGATCACTGTGAGTAGAATTCTTTCCCAGTCCAGAAAATAAGGAGGAACAGTGTTTATGGTAATATTTGCGAGCTGAATTAATATATTTTCATACTTTTTCGGACTTATATCAGATTCAATAATATATGATTGGTCTTCATTAGTTTCGACTTTTACGCGGTAAACGTCCTTTAACAAATCCTGTATTTCCATCATTTGATAACACGTATTTTTGTCTATGGATTCGTTGTACGTTGTGTAAAGATACTGATTGTCGACCGCGTAATAACCAACGTCAAATGTATAATATACAAAATATTTTTCCCAAAACAAATTTAAAATCGACGGATGTAATCTGGCTTTTATAATGTGATCCGACAGTGACTCTAAAAATGAGTCCAACTTGGAGTTTTCTTTCACATTTCGTATATGGTTAAAGTCTTTCCGCCATTCAGTGATGGTACCTTTTATTTCCTGAAATTTATTCTCGTAATCCTTCAACAATTCACATATATGTGATATAGCTATTTGATTTTTGTAAAAGAACCTTATTAATATATGTGGTTCTTGGTGAATTGAGTTATCTTTATACAATTTATAATGTCTTAATTTTTCTACACGTTGTTGAACTTTTTCTAACATATTAAAGCACTTCTCCCTTTTATCATTCTTCTTATATTTATGAAGTAAGTTTTCTAACTTTTTAATTTCGTGTAAGAAAATGATTTCGCTAATAACTTCCAATAATATTTTTTCGTAATGAACAATTACGTTAATGTGAATGGATGTTTTGATATTAGAATTATAGTATTTTTTTAAGTCTACTTTTTCACCTTTCCAATTGATCTTTATCGATCCGCCTGGTACTCGTTTGACAAGAAGATCAATTAATCTATCGAAATTGTAATCCCTTATTACATATTGATTTAGATGATTTTGATTTTCCATACCATCTAAAATATGATTCGTTAATGCAATTGATCTGGTGGTTTTATTACGAATCAGCTTGGAAGTAGTCTGGTTTGCTTTAATATTATTATTTGATTCGTGTACAAAGCTTACGAAATCTTCAGGACTATAGCAATGTTTCATTAAAAACCGCATTACACGATTTTTTATTTGAAAATTCGTTATGGTTATCGATTCTAAAAGTTTTGTTTTCGTGGAATACGACTGCGATACTAAACTTTTTGCATATATGTCCTTATCCATTTTATGCAGGTATATGTGCCATGCTAAAGTCATTTTAAAAACGTCATGATATTTTGATACGATATTCTTTGTGAAATACTCTAACCTACTCAATGATAATGTTATTCGTTCAGTTTGTTCTAAAAATGTGTCTAAATAATTTGACCTATAGTGTCTAAGGCAATTATCCAATGTTGGCGAATTTCCTGGTATTGCCGTGTATGATGAGACTTTAGATTTGCATTCCTGAAAACTATTGTCACTCATTCCAATGTAATAATATATGATCTCGCTGAACTCACAAGATAGAACGATATTCAGTATATGAAACAACTTATATGTATGGCTTCTATCAGTATCCAAACCCTTGTAAAATTGACTTATAGTTACTTGTTGGTCATCATCTATAAACACCGCTCTTGATAGTAATCCATGGTCCGTCCTCAGAAGATCCCGGAGAAGTCTAATAAATTTTTTGAAATCGGTTTCTAAACTGTGTCCATGAAGTTGGTCATTATTTTGTGCACTACCTTGTACACTATTTTGTGCTATATTAAAAATTGTTAAAATTAATACGATTAACACATTAAACTTCTGCATTCTGAGTTAAGCATAAATTACACATTCACTAAATGTTCAATAGTGAAACGCAGTGATAATGATGATATTTTAGTGAGAACTCTTTGAATGTCATGTTGCTTTTTCATTGGATAGGTTTATTTGATTTTCACATATGCTCATGGCAGGTGTTAATTATATTTTATTTAGAAGCAACTTAAGACGAAGTAAACAAGTATACAAAATTATGTAAACACGAATGGATATTTATTATATTACAATAACTGATAATTAATGAACCTATATATGAACACGATTAAAATGCATATAGATTCTGTGTGAAACGAAGAAGGTATTGATTTTAAAACCATGTGTATAATGGAGTAGCTTTTAAGGCTGAGGTAATGAATCGAAAAACATGCTGCACATTTTATTGATCAGTAATCGCATCTACCGAGTATATCAGAACGTCATTTTTTTTCTATTTTCAATCGTTTCTTCAAGGGTATTCACAAATTACATATTTATATTTAGTCAAAATGATAAAATTTAAAACAGAAATTTTCATCTTTTTTTTCGAAGTTGAGTGATAAAACTCTTTAGAACTATATTAGATACTTGAATTTCGAACCGACCCATCGTGCAGGTATTTGTTTCATTGCAACAAAACTCGTCGATCCACAATAATTATGTATATTTTTTTGATTTCCTTCTTATAAATATTTCACGTTGTCAAGAGTGAGAAATTTTAACCGAGGAACGTGGCGGGCTTATGTGAGCGGCCACCCTGGCTGTTTTCTACCTGAAGAGGGAAGGCTTAGAAGATTCATATTAGAATATAAAATGAAAATCATACGTACAATATCGTGGGGTTAACTCCCACCAATGGGTCCCTCCTCTGACTCATCGTTAATGTCACTCTCAGGCGAATACGCATAGATAAACAGAACACAGGGACGTGCAGTGTACGAATATAGAACACAATATTTGAGCAGCTAGTCGAGTTTTTTTTTCCATCAACGTCGAGACAAGCAATGTTCGACCTTATATAGATTTATAAATTGTTTTCCACTCAATGCCTCTAAGCGGAACAATACCGCTTTGATATGTTTATTGAATTATTTGTGATTTAAGTGATTCACTCGTTCACTCGTTCTCCACTACACTGGTGGTTTTTATACACTCTCCACGAGATCAGGGCTACTCAGTTGATAGTTTTAATTGTATTTGTCATTTTATGCTTCGATCGATTTTATATTATTGCCATCGCATATGAAATTCTCACGTGTTAGTTTTTCGAACGAAGGTTTTTGATCGTAAACCATTTGCTTTTTCGCCGTCGTCTGTCTAGTCGTATTGTTATGTGTTTGCCCGCGTATGAGGTGTGTGTTAAATTGTATTATCCACCACGCCACAGGTTACCTTACGCCACAGTACTCATGCGTTCGGGTTTTGCCCGTACAAATCCAATCCAGGCCTAAAGTCGCTATAATTTTCGTTGTTTTCAAATGTGAGTGGTATTGAACCGTATATCTAGTATTCTAGTATACTAACATTGCGTATACAATACAGTTAACCTGTCAACTAACTCCGCGTAATTATTCAAATTAAGAGCCTCGAAAAATGTTAGAAAAATGGAAAATATTTTTATCAGAATAAAGATACCGACAGTTACTTTTGTGTAGTGTCTTCTAGATAATGTTTATTTGCATTTTTAAAAAAATTATGTGATATAAAAAAACGACAAGCACAATTGAAGGGCTTGCTGCAACAACGAGATAAATCGATTTTTTCCCAAAACTCACTTTTTTGCGGGAATGTATAAAGAAAATTTTTCTTGGAAATCAGACGCAACAACCTGTTAAATCCGATCAATAGTGATGGAGTTATTTAAAGAAATGGATTTATCGTGTTTTGTAATTTGCTGCAGTCACGACACAGTGTTCCTGTGATTACTTTTTTAGAGGCATAAGCTGTCATTTGATATTTATAATTGAATTTGATATTTATTCATTAAATATGCTTAAAGATTTAAGAGTAAAATTAACTTTATTTAAGAATTAATAAAAAAATTAATGTGCTTTTCGGTGCAACAACCAGATAAATCCATGTTCCCTACAACTTTGACTGACAATATTTCAACAACAAACATTTTTTCTCCAATTCTAATTTCATAGATGTATGTATAAATGAGTATAGAATTCAAATATATTTTATTGACAGGATTTTAGCATAAATAATAGTTTTTAACCTAAATTTACATTGTCTTGAAAAATGTCAAAAAGTGGATTTATCTGGTTGTTGCAGCAAGCCCTTCAATTGAACACACGAAAATGCATCACTAAAATCCTCCCGTGTCCTTATGGATGCGCTGGTTAAAATGTTTTTATGAGACACGAACACTTGGTACAGTGAGAAGAACGTTATAGCGGGGGGAAAAACGTGTTCTCGACGCTCTTAATCAGGGGTTGGCAATTAATGTTTATGATGGTCCAGATAATTTAAAAACAAATTTTCGAGAGCTGGAAAAATTGAATCAATTGAAAAGGTTAATTACTTTTAATTTAATTTAATTATTAAAAATTTAATATTATAATTCAATAATTCAGATATCGTAAAATTCTTACAATTCGTTTCTATTTCCATACACTTCGGGAGGAGCTGCAGAACTTGGAGAAGATTACGACAAAATGCCAATGATACTGGGAGGCCACTTCAACATCAACTTTTCATCATATGAGGCACAAACACTGATTTCGTTTTTAGAAAATAGATTAAATTTAAAGATGAATACCGCTCGAAATATTCCGAGTACCGACTACAAAACTATACTAGACGTTTGTTTATTTAAAAAAAATTAAAAAAAAAAAAAAAAAAAAACTAGACGGTGTATTCTCGCGACTTTAAAATGATATAAAATCAGAAATTTATATATCTTATTTCAGCTACCATAAACCAATAATTACATGTATAAAAGTTATTGATGAAATATAAATTTTAAAGAGCACGCGATATTGTATGATTATTGTTACCTTATTCTACAAATTCCCACTCAAACCATGACATTATACTTCCCAATCAAAGTCGTACTGCAGCTAAGATGTTTACACATCATTCGTGAGTACAAAGGCACTCACATATTTTTTTGTTTAATATTGACACTTTTTTTTAAACAATAGAAAAAAATCTTCATCAAATCCACAAGGTGATTTCATAAGTGATAGATATTTATGTATTGTACGAGGACATGGTAAAGGTAGAATCTGCTGCTGCATTAAAAATTTATAAGCAGCTGGTGATCTAAAATTAAGTTGTTGTCTGTATTTTTTATTATTTTTTTTTTTTTTTAATAACATTTACTTATATAATTACCCAATGTGAAAAAGCATGCATAAAAGTATCCCATTTTCAGAACATTTCTTGTTCTGAAGATTTTTGACAAGACTTTCCTTGTATATTTCTTGTACAATATTTTTTGTGGCTCATTTAAATCCTTAGTTATTTGACCAATAGAAAGAGTTGTTATTTCCTGCATTTTATGATTTGAAGCACTTAACTGACTCTGAAGTTTCTCAATACATGATAAATACCTTAAAAAATTCATTGTTACTATCTATATTAAGTAAATAATTAAGTACATTTAATTATGTTCATAACTACCTTTTATTTGCTTTTGCTAAAATTACTTTATGTTTAAGTCACTATTATACATTTTTTTCCTCATTGGGGTGAGTGTTGGAGATAAATACTTTTTTTTAATATTGCTAGAATTACTTTTTAATTTATTTAATCTAAATTTATTAAGAGGACGCCACAAGTCTGTAAATTGTATATTAAAAACCGTTTTGCGCGGGTAAGAACCACTCAGTCTATAATCCTAGTAGAGACACCAAATTCGTATGCAATATAGAAGATAATATTTTCTGTGTCGAAGCGTTTTTATTTTTTTGATATCATTAATAAGAAAAAAGTTATAATAATTTAAAAAATCAGAAATTTTTACGTTTTACAAACTTAAATAACTTTTGCTATATTGCTCTTATCGAAAAAATTAAAACGCTACGACACAGTTAAAATTCTCCTCTGCTGATGCTGAAAAATTGATTTCTTAGTTATTACTGTACTATTCTCGGTTCTTTTCCGCGCGAGACAGTTTTTATACAAAAGTTTAAAATACTTTGTATATTTTGACTCTAATGTGCTGCGACCTACGGTAGTTGCAAAGGCGAATATGTTTCTCCCACTCCGACGCACTCCTAACGCCGATGCGGAGCTGCCCAATCTAACAATAATAATATGTTCTCGGAATGACGGCGACGCGACGCGATTACGCGAATTCATATTTATAATAATAACAGCAATTATAGTTTTATGATTCAATATTTTACTAATTACTGTAGTAACTACTAAAATAACTACACTTAGGGCTGAAACAGACGACCGGTTTTCGCCGGCCGGCGCGCGCCGGCCGGTTTCTTTTTACATTGAGTTAGATTAGAGTAAACAGACGATACCGTTTTTCGCCGGCCGGTTAGTTCTCGTCGGAACTCGCCGGTGTGGCAGGAAAATCGTACCGAGTATTATAATACCCCCCCGGAGTACGAAAATCCTAGGATATTTGTACCCACAGTATTAAATTCCTAGGATATCAATACCCCCAAATTTTATACCGGGGGGTACTATAGTCCTAGGATATTTTTACCCCCGGTATTACGTTCCTAGTAAATTTATACTGTCAATTTTTATACCGGGAGGTAGAAATATACTAGGAAAATTGTAATCCCGGTACAAATAACCTAGGATATTGGTACCTTCCACGATTATTTGACGGGGGGTACAAAAATCCTAGTAAAACTGTACTGCCCATACTAATCAGTTGTATGGGGGGTACAAATATACTAGGGAAATTGTAATCCCGGTACAAATAACCTAGGATATTCATACCTCCCATGATTATTTGACGGGGGGTACAAAAATCCTAGTAATATTGTACTGTTCATATTTATAAAACGCATAGGAGGTACGAATATACTAGGAAAATTGTAATCCCGGTACAAATAACCTAGGATATTGATACCTCCCATGATTATTTGACGGGGGGTACAAAAATCCTAGAAATATTGTACTCTTCATATTTATAAAACGTATAGGAGGTACGAATATACTAGAAAATTGTAATCCCGGTACAAATAACCTAAATCTTAACAATTTCAGATCTTAAAATCGAAAATTCCAAAATTATGGAATATAGAGATTTAATCTGAAATTTTATGTAAACATCTTAATCTGAGCTGTAATTTCAACTTTAACCGCGTATGAAAAATTAATCTTTGATTAAATCTTAATGAAACTTAGATCATAGATAAATAAATACGTAGTCTATCGTTTAATGTAATAAAATGTCTAGCAGATTAACATTTGAAAATTTTAAAAATGAAAAAAAATGCTTTATTTACGTGAAAATATTTATTTTAGTTAAACTTAAAGGCGTATAAAAAAAAATCCCGACAACGATTTTTGAGATTTTTCAATTCTGTTTGCCAACTAAGATTCTATTACATTTTGAAGATATGTAATCAGTAAATAATAATTTTATAGATAACAACTTAAAAAAAACGTGTCCAATATTTTTAAAATTCTATACTTGGCCAAAAAATCGTATAATTTTTCTCGACACTTGTCAATTTATAATTATTTTTGATGTCTTATGAAAATTTGTGTTCTTAACTCCAATATTTTTTGAGATAAATTAGAAAAAACTCGGGGGTACATAGGAAAAATTGTCAAACAGAAAATTATAATAATATTTAAACATAATTGATAATAAATCTAGATTTAAAACTAGTAAAATAATAAAAGATATTTTACAAGGAAAAAATCATTAAGGATTTCTGGACATCTATCACTAATAACATACACAAAAAAACACGTCATTGTGAAACCAATACATTATTCGTTTCACTCAGAATATAAAAAATAACAAATTCTTTGTAAATAATAATAATCATTCTTAACGTCGTAATATGTTTTTGTTAAAAATTATCATATGATACGCATTGAACATAATATAATTAATACACTTTATACACTTAATACAACTGATTAGTATAGGCAGTACAGTTTTACTAGGATTTTTGTACCCCCCGTCAAATAATCGTGGGAGGTACCAATATCCTAGGTTATTTGTACCGGGATTACAATTTTCCTAGTATATTCGTACCTCCTATACGTTTTATAAATATGAACAGTACAATATTACTAGGATTTTTGTACCCCCCGTCAAATAATCGTGGGAGGTACCAATATCCTAGGACTTTAATACCAGGGTTACGAATATCCTAGAATTTTCGTACCTCCTATACGTTTTATAAATATGAACAGTACAATATTACTAGGATTTTTGTACCCCCCGTCAAATAATCATGGGAGGTATCAATATCCTAGGTTATTTGTACCGGTATTACAATTTTCCTAGTATTTTCGTACCTCCTATGCGTTTTATAAATATGAACAGTACAATATTACTAGGATTTTTGTACCCCCCGTCAAATGATCATGGGAGGTATCAATATCCTAGGTTATTCGTACCGGGATTACAATTTTCCTAGTATATTCGTACCTCCTATACGTTTTATAAATATGAACAGTACAATATTACTAGGATTTTTGTACCCTCCGTCAAATAATCATGGGAGGTATGAATATCCTAGGTTATTTGTACCGGGATTACAATTTCCCTAGTATATTTGTACCCCCCATACAACTGATTAGTATGGGCAGTACAGTTTTACTAGGATTTTTGTACCCCCCGTCAAATAATCATGGGAGGTATCAATATCCTAGGTTATTCGTACCGGGATTACAATTTTCCTAGTATATTCGTACCTCCTATACGTTTTATAAATATGAACAGTACAATATTACTAGGATTTTTGTACCCCCCGTCAAATAATCATGGGAGGTATGAATATCCTAGGTTGTTTGTACCGGGATTACAATTTCCCTAGTATATTTGTACCCCCCATACAACTGATTAGTATGGGCAGTACAGTTTTACTAGGATTTTTGTACCCCCCGTCAAATAATCGTGGGAGGTACCAATATCCTAGGACTTTAATACCGGGGTTACGAATATCCTAGAATTTTCGTACTCCTGGGGGGTATGATTATCTGGGGGTACGATTTGCCTGTTACACCGGCCGGCGCATTTACCAGGCTTGGTGGGTACCGGCGACCGGCCGGCGAAAAAACCACCGGTTCCCAGCAAATTACATATAAAATGATTGGAGTGAACACACGACCGGCCGTTTCGCCGGCCGGCGGCCCGAAATTTGTTACATTTCTTACATTATTTTGATGCCCGATTCGAAGATTTTAAAACTTAAACTTATTTATTGTCCTATCTCCCTATTGCCCCCTCCCGAAAACTCATTCTAAATATGGGACCATGCCCCTGTACACATTTTAAAAACCATAATATTGTATTTAACAGCGAAGATTGAGTTTATGTAAACAATAAAATGATGATACTTGTTCTCATAAAATAAATATCATTCACTGTACCTTCTGTGAGTATTTATTTCTCATTGGTGTTTATTTTTAATGAAATTCAAGGTAGAAAGAATGTTCAAGATGGAACATTTCAGAAATGTATCATTGCGGTAAGTTGTAATATTCACATATATATGTGTATAAAAACTTTTGAAAAATACTGTAAAAATTGTATTTACTCTACCAGGTGATTAAAATACGAAACTCGCCGGCCGGCGAGTCCTCGTGTGTTCACATTTATTTTTCACCGGCCGGCGCGCGCCGGCCGGCGAAAACCGGTCGTCTGTTTCAGCCCTAAGGGCTTAAAAGTAGCTGTCGACGTTATCGATTTACACAATCGGAACTTGGTGAATGACCAGGTGGGTTGTTGCTGGCATCCGCAGGTTAAAAAATACACTAAAAAACGGTACTAAAATTTGTTATATAATTTGTACAAATTTGTAATCATGTTTTTGAAATTTGTACACCCGCCAAAACCATAGAAAATCGATTTTGAATTTCGGATGCCAGTGACACGTTCGCCAGCATCCGTTTTTTTGATTTTTATCGTAGACACTCAAACCCGGTACCAAAATTTGTTATATAATTTGTACAAATTTGTAATCGTGTTTTTGAAATTTGTACACCCGCCAAAACCATAGAAAATCGATTTTGAATTTCGGATGCCAGTGACACGTTCGCCAGCGCCCGTTTTTTTTAATTTTTATCGTAGACACTCAAACCCGGTACCAAAATTTGTTATATTATTTGTACAAATGTTTAATCGTATTTTTGAAATTCGTACTCCCGCCAAAACAATAGAAAATCGATTTTTGAATTTTGACACGTTCTCCAGCATCCTATTATTTTAATCAATTTTATAAATATATGTCTGAAGAAAAACGATGGTGATAATAAGCGACTACTACCTCATCTTTCCCACGAGGTAAATTTAACTTATGAAATGTTTGCTTCATCATTAATTGTTATGTTATATTAAATGTAATTTATTGAATACATAGATAGATTTATTTTACCTTTATTACTTACTTAGTCTTCAGTGAAATTGAAGTAACTAATACACCAATTTTCCGACATTTTACTATTACATAAGGGATGATGTAATTTAATAATTTGCAGTGCAAAATAAACTTGTAAGTCACGTGATTCATTGAATTTTAAAACAATTTTTAATAACTACATGACTAATCAATGATGCATTATATTCAGTTGGATTATTGTAGTATTAATGACAAAACGGGTAACATTGAATTAAAAAAAATCATAATTACTATTATCAAGTCATAGGTCAATTACGTATAACACAACGAAAAATATGCTATTTTGTAATTCACACTACAAATTGGACTAATATTCAAGAAATAAAATATGAAGAAGAGTTTTGGATTAATAATATGGTAGAAAAACTTAAACTGTAACTATTATTTTTATTATTGTTAAATCCATAATTGTAAAAGAATATCTCAAAAAACATTTTACTTATATTTTTTACAGATTTTATTTAGAGTGTATGTTACCAGAAATTGTTAATCCACTTTTCAAATTAAGACTTCTCGTAACCGATATCAGAGAGCCAATACACATAATACATGCCCAAAAAAATATGAAGTTAATGGTTAAAAAAATAAATAATATTGAATGAAAATATAATTATTTGAATATAAACTTGAATATTAAATAACTTGAAAAGTTATGTAATGTGTTTGACGTAATTCAAAGCATGTTGAAAAAAAGATATTCGAATAAATATATTAATATTTACAATTACGCAAACAGCTTTTTTAATTAATAATTAGTGCGCGAGTATGCTCCGATATTTAAAATACTGCGGCAGCATTCACGCGAATGAATTCACGCGTACCCGTCGAATTATAGATAAAAATGTATATTGTATACATTAACAGCGAGCAACGGCTGTTCATGAAATAATAAACCGCTCTTCCAAATAAAACTTTGACGGACCGGTCCGTGGTCGCCGACAACGAGTGATAGGCGTGTCAACGACGCGATCGCGTGCTTGCGCCGCACGAAAACATCTAAGGTCCCGGCCACACGATGCGTTTTTGCCGCATGCGGCGAGATGCGTTATCACCGCATGCGTTGGGTTTATTTACATAACGTATTGTTTTTTATCGAATGGGCCACACGACGCGGTGTTGCCGTATGCGGCGAGTTTTCACCGCAACATGCTGCGGTGATGCGGCAGTGCCGCACGTCGTTATCAATACAAAACTCGTGTATTTAAATTATACCGACCATACGACGCGGTAGAAACGCATGCGGTGAAATTATTTTTTGAATCATATATTTTTATTTTTGATTTGTCAAAAAATATAAAAATATTTTATTTAATTAATTTTTAAATAAATTATTATTTAAATGAAATTTTTAAATGTTACTGTTATTATAATATTTTATATTATTATAAAAGTAATATGTTTCGTGACGAAGAGATTTTAGAGTTATTGGGTGATGGAAATGTATAGGAAATTGGAAGTCCGAGAAGTGAAACTGAAGACATTGAGTTTCCATTTGATGAATTTGAAAATCTTTTAGAAGATTTCGATAATGATAATGTAGATTGTTTAATTGTGCAGGACGAAGAATGGGTACCTACGAAGAATGGGTAACTATAACGAATAAATGGAATATTAAATGTTAGTTATAATATTAGTTTCCATGAATTTCCAAGGTACATTATAGTGTACCCATCTGTAAGTCCTTCAATAATTGTCCGAATTTTTTCGAATGTAGATCAAATTACTTGTGAATAGATGCTTATAAATAATTACGGAAAAAAAAGTTTTTACTCAACATCAAATAGTTGGGTCTGAAAGGGTATCTTAGAAGATAATAAATGAGACGTAAATTTGCGACGTGTCGTTCTTCATCGCACGGTGTGCAATGGGAATCGGAAGGTAAGAGGAGCTGTCAATGGCGCGATAAGACGTGTCTCGATATTCATATTATGTATTTTTGAGTAATCGATATTAATTTTAGTAATCATTATTTGGTGATCACATCGTCGTACACTGCGAGCTCGTTGTTATAGTTACCGGTTGATTATATCATTTAAATGTCATAAGTTTATAATAACAAATGTTCATATAATATAAATATAAATCAAATCAATATTTATCATTATATCAGACGATTTAATTTATGAGATATTCAATTATTAAATTATGAACTTCGCTTCTGAAAAACCAAATCGACATTAGGAACAGTAAACCATGTGCTTCTTAAAATTTAACTTCAGATGCCGGAACGACTAGGAACAAATACTTTTTACAATAGATAATATTAAATAAGGAATAATATGGGTCGTAGTGAATTGTTTTTATAACCATCTTCCCGACTTGAAATCTTACGCCTCTCCACTGCATTCGGTACAATACATAGCATTTAAAAATTATAAAACTAATAGTTCTGGTGAAAACAAAATAATATTGGAAACAAAAATATCGAAACAGAGTTATCACGTTATAGTTTTTGATATTATTAAATTATAATATGAGTGTAATAACTGACCAAAGCTATTATTTGTTATACAATTATATTATTATACTGTTTGAATATTCAACAAAATTGTGGATAAAATGAACTGGGTGAAAAATATTTCCACTACACAGCTTCCCCCCCACGATACGCCACTAATTGCGGTTACCTGTGACCCATCCAGCTGGATGATGACTTGCTAAAGTCCGCCGCCCACGATTGAAATTTCCCTGACGATATTTGACGTTTGATTGTTAATTTCCATTCTAATACTGGCCTCGAATCATTCCTTCAAAACTACGCCTCTTCAGATCGGACACCGCCTAAGCGGACCACTAGCGCAAGCTCACTGCCCAGCTCTGATAACATTCCTTACTATAACATTGTAAACTAGTTATACGATAAAAATCAATAAGGCATACATGGTATTGTACATCTACCAAATTAATTTTCAATAAAGGAAACACCGGCACGTTGTGTCTCTTCAAATATCGAGTATTTGACATGATTATCCCTGGATTTATCGCTAAATACCGAAATGGACTTTACGGAAATCTCTGTAGGGAATTTAATTGTTCCTACTAAGTGTGTGAGTTGTTTGTCCAAAAGCTTGGTAAAACTGTTGAAAATAGAAAAAATTCATTTTTTGAAGTACCGACCAAATGCAATATCTGATCGGAAAATATGTAGCATGAATTGTTCGATTCGCTGTTTATAAAAAAGCAAATACATAAGCAAGAGAAATAACACCAACTGTGAAATCAGTACATTCTTCGTTTCATACAAAATATAATATATCGAAATTATTGTCATAAGTTAGGTCACAGAATATTGGTATATTATAATGCGATAAATATCCACTGCTATTAATATATTTGTTTTACGCTTCATAAACAAGGTGGTTTTCAGTAACACTAAAAGAAAATGTAATTTTCACTTGCTGTCAACACGTGTGATAATCAAATAAACTTACCCAATCAAAAATAAACATTGTATCCAAAGAAAACTGAGTAAATACCATCGTCAAAACTGTGTTTTACTGTTGAATATTCAGTGAACGAGTAACCTTTGCTAGTTTCACAATGCAGAAGTTTAATGTGCGAACCGTATTGATTTTAACGTTTTTGAATTTTGCACAAAATGATGTACAAGATGGTGAAAAATCAAGTGGGTCCAGAAGAGAAAATGATTTCCGTAAACTTGATGAAATGCTCAAGGCGATGCAGATGAAGAACACACAATTTATTAAACGAGAGGTAATTATAGATGACGAAAAACATGTAACTATTGATAACTTATATGAAGGTTTAGATACTGATAGACGCCATACATATAGTTTGTTTCACATACTGAATATCGTTCTCTCCTGTGAATATAGTGAGATTATTTACGATTACATTGCGCTTAGTGATAATAACTTGAAAACGTGCCTAAATAAAATTCCAAAAGACAAATCAATGAAAATACCACCCGATTCGACAATATTAGATAGTTGCTTAACTACGTACCATTTAGAACATTTAAACGTGTTTTTAGCACATGCAAAAAAAATGACTTTATCATTAGCTGGACTAGTGTATTTTACAAGGAATGTCGTATCTAAATACCATGACGTTTTGAAAATTCTTTTATCGTGGTACGTATACATGCACCAAATGGCAAAGTACATGGAAGAAAATATATTAGAATTGTCGTCATATAAATTGAAAAATGAATATTTACAATCTATTTCCATAACAAATGTGCAAGTAAAAAGTCGTTTAGAACGATTCTTAATTAAACATTGCTATCGGCTCAACCACTTTTTTAATTTTACAGACCAAGTATATACTCGAATAGTAGGCAAGGACGAGCTATTTAGAAAAAATGGAATAATAATTGAATCGCTAGCGATTCCTATTTTGAACGATATGACAAATCCATATGTAATAAATGATTCAAATACTGGGGAACTAATTAACCTTCTTATCGATCAAACACCACTTGATAGTAGTATACTAATCAGATGGAGAGGTCAAATAGAAAACATAAAGTATTATTTCTTTAATACTATCAAAACAAGCATTAACATTAATACAATTGTTCAATATGAAAAAATGTTACTAGAAGTAGTATGTGAAATAATTTTCTTGCACGAAATTAAGGAATTAGAAAAGATAATGAACACCGAAAATGTTTCAAATAAAAGTGTCCAGTGCTATTCAATTTTAGAAGTCATTAAAAAGCATTTAAATAATACATATATAAACCATACATTTTATAATCAACCGTCCATTTTATTACCATTCTTGTACAAAAATAGAAAAGCTATATCACATATATGTGGATTAATGGAGAGATATGAGGATAACCAATTGCAAATAGAAGAAAATATCAACAGATGGAAGAATGGTATGAAACATGTACGACAGTTAAAAGACCAGACCGATTTAAACAGATTTTTAGAGTCTTTGTCGAAATTTGTAATAAGTGCCAGATTACATCCAATGATTTTAAACTTGTTTTGGGAACAATATTCCGTATATTATTCATTGGACGTTGCTTATTACGCGGTCGACAATCAGTATCTGTACACAACGTACAACGGATCCGTTGACAATAATATGTGTAAACAAATTACGGAAACGCTAAACATACTGGAAAACATAAAATTTAGCATGAAAGAATGCGTAAACGGTTTCCAATCGGATAGTTGTTATAATGATCTCAGTACGAAAAAGTATGATGAAATATTAATTCGGCTCGCCAATATTACCGTTAATACTGTTCCATGTTATTTAATGGACTGGGAAAAAATTCTACTCAAAGTGATGATGAACAAAGAACGCGTAGACGTGAAAAAAAAATATGTGGGCGATTATACGCACACGAAACGTTTGGAAAAATTCATATACACTTTGAGCAATTTGATGATCGAAAAACAATTTGTACAGTGTAGTTGCGGAGTGTCTAGTAGTGTAAATGAAATAGGAAATTGTCCAGAGTCTGAGAATAGAGTGTGGAGCAATCAAATAACCAAGATCGAAGAATTAAGCGGGAACTCGGATCTGGCTCATATTTTCAAATACATAACGGAATTCAACGCTATGACTGGTCGTGTCCAAAAAGTGTTGAAGATTTTCAAACCTCAAAATAGTTTTAGATTATACTGGGACGGTGTCAAAAAGAATCTTTATGAATTTCACGAAAGCTATGAACTGCAAACGTTCGACCTACAGGATGCTTTGGATTACATCAGTTTTTTCATCAAGTGGATTATAGCCATACCTTATGCTAATCTCATGTATCTGTTTCACGAAATGGAGGAAAAAGATATAAAAGATGCATTTGAGCCGAAAATCAACGAGTTATCGACCGATATCAACAATTTCTTACGAATAGAATTGTTAAATCGCTCTCCGACTCAATTGTATTTACCTGATTTTATCTCACTCTATGAATCAACGATTCATTGGCGTAAAACCAAGACCTCAATAGATAAAAAACATGCATTTACTATCCAACATGATCTTTTTGATGAATTTTTTTTCTTAAATATGTCTTATCCACCCGAATTCGACAAGCAAAATATTTCCAATTGGATTTCTACATTTACGCTAGAAATACGTCAGCTAATGAACATTTTCGAAACAAATTATGTTATTCATATAGATGAAAACAATACTAAATTCACAGTTGTTGATGAACCCCAAATATAAAATCCGTATAAGTTCAAGTCCACAAACCTCCCGAAGAAACATGTCATGTTGCAAAAGTCACGACGCAAGACCAAAAATTCTTCGAAAGAACATAAATCAAATGTGTTGAATTTATAAAATAAACTATAATAACCGTAACGAATAATTTTATAAATATTTCTATAATCCGATTATATTGTCTATGTAATCAAGTTAGATTATCAATTATTTTCTAATGAATCTAGTAGAATCTAGTATACAAATCTACGATAATTATGATTATTAATGTTATTGTTTATATAATATGTAAAAACGTCTGTGAATTGAACTAAATATATTTTCATTGAATCTTAATCATAGATATTAATCTAATTTTGATTAACTAATGCACTAATATTGGAAGTATACTATTAAAAATTAATCCAACAAAATGAATGAGTTATAGTTCATTTAAAATATCATGTGATTTAAATAAAGTAATAATTATACAAAATATAAGTATAATATAAGCTAAATATGATCAAAAATTAATACATGCTTAAAAATAATTACATTACAGGGTAACTAAAAATATAAAATTGATACTTAAATGAAATAAATCAAGTTTTGACACTATTCCCAATGTCAAAATAATTTTAGTGAGGTTAATTTGTTCATCATTTTACGGTGGATCTCAGTATAAAAAATATTAGGAGATGAAAATCTTAATACAGGTTGGATAAAAACCGACACAATATCCTGGAGATGAAATGTTCATAAAATAAATTTATCGATGTTTAGCCGAAATAAAAAATGAGTAGCGCTAAACACTCAAAAATTTCTTAGAATACTAACAATGTTCATTTATAGATTTATAGATCACATAAAGACTATTCATGCCCATAGTCCTACATAATGATGGGCAAATACCCGGTAAATATATTTTTGGTAAATTCCCTTGTTATTTACCCGATATTTAAAATAAATACCCGGTAATTTGGGTAATTACTTCAAACAAAAAATATTCAATAAAATTTTGTTCATCAACGAACAAATGTTAAAATGTGGTGATCTTAGCCAAAATACCTAAATTAGGTATAGTTTTATAATTTTTATTTAAACAGATCAGTTTAATAAATGTTATTATATAACAACTTAGAGAACTATGTTACCTAATTCAAATAGATTTCAACTAAGCCTAAATATCTACTTAATGAAAAAATATTATGATGAGTAGAAGTAAAAAAAAAAAAACATAAATTAATAAGCATAGATTGTTTATAAATTTATAAATATAAAATATTATGAAAGATACAACACCAGGATTAAAATAATAAATCATAATATGTATATATTCATATAAATTATAATAGCCATGACTACAATATTATTTATGTAGGTACTTAATTTATTTTAAGTTGTAATTTTCATATAGCTAGGCCAGGATTAAGGGGGGGCCAAAAGGGGCCGTGGCCCCCGGGCCCACGAGAATTTGGGGCACACATAAAAAAAAGTAGTCTTGCATTCCACTTAATTCGTAAAATAACTTTAAAAAATTCAGTTTTATATATATTTTTCTTCATTATTTTTTTTTTTTGTCACCTGTGTTATATAATCTAATTAATAAAGTACCAAACTTAGACTTTTGTCATTCATGATTATGATGTCACGTATTTCATGTTATGATAATATTTTATATATTATAGAATAGAAAAAGTTATTTTACTATGAAAATTGATAATTAATGTTACTCACTTGAGCTGTCTCATACAGCAGAAGACTATAGTACAGTGTGTTCAACGATAAAGGCAACACGAAATATTTCGAACGCATGACCTTGTATTCAATTCGGGTTTTTTTTAATGCATAAAGGACATAAAATTACATTTTTTATTTTTGGTAAATCATAATTTTTTTTTTTTAATTCTGCGCATACGCTACAAAACATTTTTTTTTTAAATTTCACCTCCCATTTTTTAGTTCAAATTTGATTTATGTACATATTTTTAAGCAACTTTGTCCTTTAAATTCTTGCTCTAACATCTAAATTGACTAATTGAGAATTACTTAAAGTTTCGATTTATAAAATTTGAATTAATCGTATTTTTCAACAGTCTACTTAGAGTTTTACGAATTGATATGTGATTTTGTATTATGTTTTCTTAAAAATTAAGTGTACAGTCATCAGTACACAGTACTAGTAATTTACATAACTTCTGCAGACATTTTAACACAAATTTCTCGTAAATGGTATAAGTTTGGTTTATTAATTAAACAAATTATCACATATCTAATCATTTTAATTCAGTTTAAAAACAAAATTATGATTTTGATAAAGAACTTTTGTATTATTTTCGTATTATTATTTTTAAGTATGTTTTATGCATTATATTTAGATCATATAAGAGACATTTAACGATTGCGATGTTTGAAAGAAAACTATCTAATTGTCAAGTATGTGATCGAAAATGGCTAAAGTATTCGCCAAATCAAGGAACAGTATATTGTTTTATGCGCAAACTATTTACTAGTTATTCTGATAGCCCATATTTTGTAAGTAATAGTTTTGATAATTGGAAAAAATATGAAAAAATAGCCCATCATGAATATAGTATTGAACAGAGAAGTGCTGCAGTAACAAAGTGGTTTTTAGAATAGATAAAAAAATTCTATTAATAGAGAAATGGAGAAAGAAATATTAACAGAGACAAAATATGACACTGAAGTATTGAATTGTCTCCAGTCACTTAATTGAGTTTGGTCAAAGTATCAAAAACTTTGCATCCTTAAAAGCGAGAAAAAAAATATTTTTAAATAAAAATAATGTTCTAGTTTTATATTTATAAAGTTTTATGTGTGTTGTACTAAAAAAAAAAAACATTGTTTTAGAAAAAAAAATGTTAATGAAAAAAAAATACTGTTTTTATGAAAACAATTATTCTTGGGCCTTCTAAAATATCTGGCCCCGGGGCCCCAAATATGTATAATCCGGGCCTGCATATAGCATATAGGTAATCCTTAAGATTTTCATTTTTTGTACATTTTAAATACATATGTAATAATGTAAAATTAAAAAAAAAATTTTTTGTCAATTTATGTAATTAAACATTATACCTATACAGGTAGGTACCAAGTTTTTAGTGTAAAACAAGCAAATATTGTATTTAAATAATAATACATTGGTAATAAATGATAAACAAAATAAGCTTACTATTTAATATAATTTTTTTTAATTAATTATTTTACTTACATCCTCTGATTTATTCATGTGATCAAACAATTTGTTGATGGTTAAAGGCTTGTGCGAATTGACAGCTTAATGAGCATCATATTCATCAACTGTTTGTATTTGATCTTCAGTTACATTAGAAGTTGTATTTGAATAAAATTTTTGTTTTATTTGTTGTGGGCAATTTGAACATTTAAGTAAATGTGCTTTCATTTTATTCACATTCATATAATACTCTTTTTGACAAAACTAGCATGACTGACGTTTATCGTTAGATATGAAATGTTCAAAGTATTTTCGCACTATGTCCTTTTTTCTTCCCATAATTTTATTTTATAGTTCACAAATTTAAGCAACAATAAAAATAAATAATTTGTATTTCATTTACAAAGCAAAAACGAAAAAAAGCGCAAAAGCAAGACTAATACCGCGTTACCAACGCATTCTTAATGCCGTAAGCGTAACGGTTTATCTATATTCTACATTTCTACCGTGTGTGTATTGTAGTCATGTGATAGTTTAATATACTTTAATATTTATGTTACAACCGAGGTGGAGATATATCCACCTTGGTTACAACCACAATTTAAGATAAAACAGTATAGCGCCGTATTAAAAAAAAAACCCCCAATTTTTCAAAGGAAAAAATTACGTGGGTAAATACCCTGGTATTTACCCAAAATATATTTCTTACCCGTTGGGTATTTACCCACAGCCCATCACTAGTCTTACATGTAGGACACGTCTTTTAAACATTATTACTGCACCTATTTTTAGAAATGTTGTTATCAACTACATTACAGTGTATTTATTATAAAAAAAAAAAAAAAAACAACAGTTCGTCAGAACTCATTTTGTTATTATAAAACAATTTTTGTACACTAGAGTATTTTTCAATCACCATGGAGTCATCTTCAAAATTAAAATGTTTAGTTAACTAATAATTTGCTTATGCTTTTACAAAAAACATATAATTTAATGTATGGTCAACACATTTTACTAACAAACATACGTTATTTATTCATATTTAGTTATTAATCAGCATACAAAACACAGATTCCTAAATATAGGACACTGGGAAAATGTTTTCCTCAAATATTTTACCATACATACATATATTTCAATCATTTTATAAACAATTTAAATTATTTTATGATATTGTACTTTATAGTGAACTAACAGTTCATGAAGTTACCGAGTTGTTGGAACAAGGTATTTTATTATTATTACCTAGGTGATATTAATGACATATTGAACAATGTCAATGATATATTTACAGAGCCACCATGTAATTCCAATAATTATCTTACAGATGAAGATAGTGATAATGAAGGAATATTAGGTGATATAAACCACATTCCAGCTAGTTAACGAAACACACATATTGTTCTAAATAGCCCAGACACAGAAGACATTGAAGAAATAAAGTAAGTGAAAACAAAATCCTAAAAAAAAAAAAACATAAAATTGTATTGCAATCAAAAATAAAAAAACAAAATCAAAATGCTCAAAATACTGTATTATGGCGTCAGGGAGATCTTGAAACACCATAATATTTTATTGATTACCAAAAATCAAATATTAATAGTAAGTTACTGCCCTACGAATTATTCGAATTATTTTTTTATCAACAAGTGTTGGAAATGATAGTGGATAGTTCAAATAGTTATGCATCTGATAAAAACCGAATATTAAAAATTTATGTGAATGAGTTGAAGTGTTTTTAGGGTACCTTGTTGTTATCAGGCTATGATGAAGTATCTCGAAGGCGTATGTACTTGGAAAAAATCACCAGATACACATAACGACTTGTATCAGGTGCAGTGAGAAAGAATCGTTTTGAACTAATTTATTCATCCATTTATTTTTATGACAAACGTAAATTGGATGGGTATGATAAATTTTCCAAAATTATGCCTTTAATTTCTATGTTGAATTCAAGATTTTTGTAACCCACTCCTCACCAACAATTTTATAGTATAGATGCGTCAATGGTTCCATATGTTGGCAAACATAGCTGTAACCAATTTATAAGGGACAAACCTATTCGTTTTGGTTTCAAAATGTGAGTCGGTACAATGAGATTAGGCTATGTTGTCTGGATGTCTTCCTATCAAGGAAAATTCAGTGACCTCCAAAATTCAGAGTATGGTATCAGTTATTATTTCATATGGTAATAATTTTAGTGGCACACCATGTAGCTTCATCTTATTTGGTTACCACTTTTTTTTTTGTGATATTTCTAAACAACTGGTTTAAAAAAAAGGGTTATTTTTTTTTGAACTGTAGAGTAGAATTTTAAATTTCCAACTTAAGATTCCGAAAATAAAAACTTCTTTAAATACCTGTGTGTGTACTAATATTGCAGTACTGTAGTATTAATCAAAAAAAAAAAAAAAAAAAAAAAAAAGGTTGAAAATAATAAATAATCACAAAATGTTCCATTCATCAGATTTTCGTAATGGACCCTATATAATACAACGTAATTCGCGTGGTAATAAGGCCAACACTTACATACGGCTGCCTGAAATAGTCAAACTGAAATGAAACTTAAGGAGACGATCATAATCAAAATATGGAGTAGAATATGGAATATGTGTTTTTTAAACCTAATATATATATTTATAGATTATATATATATATATCATGTGTTGGACAAAAATTCAAAAAAATTAAATGTGATAGTCCTTTTAAAAAGTCGGTCTGTTCATGGTAAAGTGGATGGAGTCGAACGATTAAATACTTTGAAAAAAAAAAAACTAATATAAAACTGAAATAAATTCTAATAAGAACAGTAATAATTAAAAGCACCGATTTCAAAAAAAGATTAGCACATATTTGTCTTCGTGCTCCCTTAATTTCGGAAAAAGAGTTTAAAATGCACCAAATTCCACCCGTTTGGTGAGGATAGGATGTACCCAGTGCAGTCGATTATTCCTCTTTCGTTTTTCGATTCTTCTATAGAGAAATACCATGGCAGCAATTTGTCTTTTCTCCATAGTGAGCATTGTGGTAAAAGTGAGTAAAAAATTGAGTACTGCGTATTCGATGATTCGGTCGTGAAATCAAACCTTATACTAACCGAGTGTGTGTGAAGAGTTTTCATTCGTTTTAAGCGCTACCGAAAACGAATCGAATACGCACCGAACCGAATCAAACCGTATAAGTGTGAAACGAACCTTACGATCGCACGGTCCACCTATTAGCGCTAGGCGCTATTCGCGGGCCGCGGACGTACACGAGCGACGCCGGCATGCCGGACGATCGGTCGCTGGTCGTCTAAGGACCACCAGCACCGGCCGAAGCCGTACCTTTTCCGAGCGCGGAGAAGCCGAGGCCTCTTTGGGACCGCGCCTCCAATTAGGTGCAGTTGTTTGGGGTCCACTATCGTCACGCTTTTCCCAACAGCCACCACGTTTCAGCCGAAGTATGCACCTCAACCTCGAGGGGCACCGCTTCCTGGACGGCGAACCGGACGTGCGTGCGGTGGGGCTCGCCTCTCCCGTGGTACCGACTAGGTTTTTAGTTGACGTCGGTGGGTCAACCCGGGGCAAACCCCTCCCAATATTTTGGCTTCCCGGGCCGGCTAGTGGTGGGCCTGAAAAATTACTGACAATAAGAGACCATGGCAGTCGTTTGCGTAAAACCTCGGGAAACAATTCGGCTTAAATTTGACGCAAACTTTTTTTGTAATTGATTATTTAAAAAGCATAAAATACGCAAAAGTATAAAACTCCCATATTCACATTTAATCGTTGTGTTAACAATTTTTATTAGTTTTGATCACTTCACTTGAGTAAATATACGAGCGAAATATGTTTTAGAAATAAACACAATTTTTCAGACAAATAACTATGCACCGGCGTGGCGTATGTATATCTAATTGTACATACAGAGTGATTTAGATCAATTCGACGAATGTAATGATTTTCGTTCTAATCATTATTTTCAACTTCATTTGAATTCTTCTTCATCGATGGGACTATTTTAATGTTTTTAAAACAGTTATTTCCATTTATAATATACGAAAAAAAACGCTTTTTGAAAATTTCGATTTTAAATTAGAATGAACTTTATGACTCCGAATTAAAAACCATGAATTCGTTTTCAAGGTCACAGGAGATATTTTTTATTTCGAATTCTACACATCATTATGATTATTATATTTTGTAATATAAGTGAGAGTAATGGGCAAGATGCAGATTATCGGATTTAAAAAGGAAAATGAGTTTAAATAAGTTAATCGATATTTTAAGGTCATATGTTTTAAATATTTCAAGCAAAATTTGATGGTCTATCTTTACTGCTTTTATATAGATAGTACTCAACAACACAATGCTTTATTTACATGCGGATGTATTTAAGTTAAATTTTAGGTTTAGTCGTATCACATAAATCAACGAAATTAAAGTTTTATTGTAAACAGCAATTACAGCTAAAAAATGGACGTACGGAAAATGTCATTTTAATATTACTCAATTTTCTGCTATTTTTAATCGCGTCTGAAAAAACTATCTAGAATAGAGAAAAATGACTCGTTCAACACAACATTTAATTATATTTCTGATCTCTATAGATGCTGGATGAAACTTTTAGAAAAAGTCAAATATACCAAAAAGTGTTGACGGAAATAAACCCGGACGTATTCTGGCACTATGGGTATTGTTCGATTATCGGAGAACATACAGGTGATATGTGTATTGTATTTTCAAAAAACGTAATATAATTCCTATAACAATTCTGAACATGACATCAGCATAAAAATATACAGTTTATAATAAATACATATGTATTTGTTTATAGCCTAAGACGCTTAATAGTGACTAACGAAATTTACTCGATTCACATTACGATAAAAAAAAAACGATGATTCTCAACACAATATATGAGTTCGATGCTTACAGTTTTTTTTTAGACCCCCTCTGGAGCCTATAATCCATAATCACAGAATATTGTAAAAAGTAATTCATGTTTCCTGGAATATTTTTTGTTGAACGGTATTATCATTTGCCCTCTACTCGTGTTATGGAAATTTTCACCGTAAGCGTCCCCGTAAAGGGAACGCCATCAGACAAATAAAACAACATGATAAATAAACTCTTTTTCAACCGACGAATTGCGCGCATTTTAATTATTGCCATAAATCACGGTTAAGAGTTAACTTAAGACAGTATGCAACAGTAGGGCAACGAACGAGGAATCTGGTGTGTGTGTGTGTGTGTGTGTGTGTGTGTGTGTGTGTGTGTGTGTGTGTGTGTGTGTGTGTGTGTGTGTGTGTGTGTGTGTGTGTGTGTGTGTGTGTGTGTGTGTGTGTGTGTGTGTGTGTGTGTGTGTGTGTGTGTGTGTGTGTGTGTGTGTGTGTGTGTGTGTGTGTGTGTGTGGCAGCATAAAGCGTTATTTTAATCGTTTTGAATAAACATGATGCCCAAATGTAATTATTAAAAACCATAAATTCATTTTAAAGGGTGCAGGAGATATTTTTGATTTCGAATTCTACACATCATAATGATTATTATGTTTTGTAATATGTCAATATAAGGGAGAGCAATGGGCAAGATGTAAATTTTATTATCGGATTTAAATAGGAAAAAGAGTTTAAATAAGTTAATCAATATTTAAAGCTCATATGTTTTTAGCATTTTAAGCAGTTTATTATACTGTTAATGAAAAATTGACTCATTAATTGCTCAGCGACGGCGATATCCTTATCTGGTTCCCGTCGCTCCGGTCATTGTGAATTTTAATTACCGTTCAATTGATTGCCTATATGTGTTATGTAAATTATTATCGTCTTTATATTTGAATTATTCTTACTATCGCGATTTATACCTGAACGGCTAACGCTCAATTATTATTTATATTACTATTACCATTTTAATTACGTGAATTTTTCTTTTTGTACATGTCCGTCGTTCTTTGTTCGCCATTGAGGCAACACGTATTTGTTTTTTGTTATACATTTTTTCTTTTTCTACTGTCGTCGGCCACTACGGCATAAATCGTTATATATACCTATACAGAATATTGAATATTCCATATTCGATTATTATTATTATTAGTACACTAAAATAAACGTATTTTAATATAAATTGCGTTTCGCTATTTTTTCGCCATTGTGGCATATACTGAAGTTACCACCATCATCTGGAGAGATCAGCAGTTATCAGTCGCTACCTATTCGTTTTTTAATTCTGTGAGTTCTCTTATTATAATATATATTTATTGATTGTCATCGTCGTTGTCGGTAAATCATTTTCGTCGCTGTGTCATCACCACAGATATATAAAACAACTAGATAGCCGACTCAACGAATAAAATTGAAGTCTGGAATCCATATGCGAACAGGGCAAAATACGATTGATTAATCCATGACATTTTATATTATTCCGCAAAATATAATTTTTCTGTGATTGAAACCACAGATATATAAAAATGTTATTTTATATATCTGTTATCTTTCTATATGGATTCGGATTGAAACACAATTTTTCGATTATTTATAAACTATAAACTATAAAGTGCAATTCAAGTAATTCAACATCATGGTGGTTTCTTGTTCTGTGTCTGGTTGTGTCAATAGAAGACTGAAAGGAAGCAAAGTTCATTTTTTTTCGTAAGTCATACATTGTTATATCTTATGTAAACTTATTATTAGTTAGGTTATTAAATTGTTTTTAAAAAAATGATGCAGTAATTAAATATTTCATGGATTAATCAATCGCATTTGCCCTGTTCGCATATGGCTGTCAGACTTCATAAGTCTTATGAGACTTTATCACTGAGTCGGCTATCTAGTTGTTTTATATATCTGTGGTCATCACCATCTTGAGCCACACGCGTAAGTCCGCCAGCAACAGGAGTTGTATCACATATCACACATGTATCACGTATCACATGATTCAACAATTATACTAACAAAAGCGTGAATCACCACAGATGTGCTTAGTTTAGATGCTTTTGATATTCAGTATGTGTATTATTCATTAAATGTATAGATACCTACACATACGGCGAGAACCTGTATCAATATCGGTTGCAAATGCATGCCCTGAAAAATATATTTATCGAGCAATATATATATTTGCACTCGTTTTAGTTACTAACGTCATTTAAAAAATGAAAATTACAAATTAAATTTTGATTTTCCTAACATAGAGGCAATATTTATCTTTTTGGGTTAAATCATAAATAGTTAATTTATGTAGTCAAGGAATTTTCTACAAAATTATTTCGCAAAATAAGAGATTAATTCTTGCGCACGTTTGTGTCGATATCCTTATTTAAATTTTAACTGTCATTTAAACTAGGTAGGTGTGCATTATTATAAAATTAGTCTTAAAATCATTTTAAATATTATTTTTGATAATTGGTACACTGTTAAATTTCAGATGGATTTTTTTCAGTTAATACAAATTTAATAATTTAAAAAATAAATATTGTTTTAAAGATAACTTTTATATAAAAAGTTAACACGAGGAGACTTCAGAGTGATAAATTTATGAACCAATTTCCAGTGTATACGTCATTATAAATTATATTAAGTGATCAAGCATTTCTATTATTAAGAAACAATCGGAAAATATTAACATTTCTTTATCTGTCGTGAACTGCACCAACGAATACCTATGTGTGTACTTCAACGTGCACTTGCGCAACAATTTCAAATTATCGTATCCATTTATAGTGGGTATATGGATAAAAAATAAATATATGTTTTTATATCTCGTCTATACATACACTGTTCGAACACGCCACGAGCATAAAATTAGTACATCTTATGTTTTCGGTTCTCCCTCGGGAACCTATTAAAAATGAAGTTACGCAATAACAATTATTATTGTCGTCGGAATTGCCCACGACGAATCGTACGATCGCGTTTAGCGTAACAACCATTATCGCATTATCCGATGATATTGGTAATAACCGACATCCGACTCGATCCGATTATCGTATAGGACAGATACGTCGTCGGAATTTTATTTGAGGGGTCCATTTTCAAAAATTTTAAAATACAGTTGGTTTAAATGATTTTAG
Source organism: Therioaphis trifolii (assembly GCA_027580255.1). Lineage (NCBI taxonomy): Eukaryota > Metazoa > Arthropoda > Insecta > Hemiptera > Aphididae > Therioaphis > Therioaphis trifolii. The sequence goes on from CM050405.1 coordinate 72,905,831, forward strand.
ATTTTGAGTGAAACGAAGAATGCATAGATTTTACAACGACGTGTTTTTTTTTTCTAACCCGTATGATAATTTTTTCGGGTAGTTATAATGATTCAAAGCTTCATTGCACCATCTTTGTAGTTTAGAAATTGTATCGAGTTGAAACTATAGAGAGGTAATTTTTTCTCTTCTCAATAGTTTTCCCAATCGTAAAGAAAACCTATTTAAATATCGAGTAAAAACGTTAAAATTTAGTGTACACCGTATTTTCATAAAATCCATTTTTTATACTTAGCCATAATTCCGAAAATGATGGTGCTGGACACTTAAAATATTCCGCAAAGAATACCATGAAGTAAACTTATCCCCAGAAAAAAATCCAAAATATTCAAAATAAAATTTCTATCAAGTAATACATGCAATCAAACGGTACAAAAACCTTGATAAATCATAAACATACTCACCCTAATTCGTAGGTAGGTTTGCGTCAGAATAAAAATTAAAAATTAAATTCGTATTAAAACGTCAGAGGTGAAGGATGGTTCAGAAAACTTTCGATTAGTGTCTCTCCGTGGTCCCCTTGGATACGTACCTTGGTTAAGACCGGTCGTGTTTGCGCGGTATCCATGTGACGGACGTCGCGGACCGCAGTGTAGGCGGATCGGCGTCAGAGGGGGTCGACAGGAATAAAAAAGATCACGTAAGTCGTTTATCTCTCTACGTCGTACATATATAATAACACAATATACCCACACACGGTGTTATGATACCCCATGGCAGATACGATACGTGTACATATTATTATACACACGTCGTGTACGCCAACACGCTGCTACGGCAGTCGGTCGATACGTATTATTCCTGCGAGTATATCATAATTATTATTATTACTATTATTATTATTATTATTTAACATTAAGATTACATCATTCTATGGAGGTATATTGTATGACGTGCCCCCGTCGCCTGACGTCAGTCACTGATCACGTGGCCATGGGAATGACTAGGGTTGAAATATTGGGAGGGGGCTACACAGCCTTCGCCATAACTTTAAACTAAAAATTTATCCCACATCGCAATGCGTATTGTGACATCGAGTGTTAATGCAAACTGTATCACGAGGACAAGAAAAATAAACCATCTTCAAATATATCTGTCATCTATATACGGACAATTTAATAGAAATTATAATATCAAATTATAATACTTTAGACGACATTTTAAAACATGAACAACACATATGATTCCACAAATAATTACAATAAGTGTTTTCACTAACGGTGTTTTTCTATCGTTCACACTAGAAAATATGTTCAAAATATGTTCATCATTTATCTAATTTGATACTTTTCTCTCGATAGATATGGATATTTACTGACAATATTTTAAACCATTCTTGTGACGTTGTTGACCGTAATTATGTTTCGACTCTCACTGCAGACAAAAGACTTTTCACAAGTTGCTCTACTCATTGACAAAGTAAATGTGATATCAAAGAGCTTATATAGTTTGGATAAGTTAAGTCTCACTAATGATATTTTTGTTTGCTTTGGACCTTTCAATATTTTATCAGGATACATTTTTTTTGTTCAAAATAGATCTATGTGAGAATATGATAATGTTAATTAATTAAATATAATATCAAAGTTTTTAATCTTAAACAAGCTGAACGAAACATGTTGGCCACTTCAATTTGTTGAAAACATGGTCACATACATAAAAAGATAAAATACACCAATGTAAAACCTATACATTTTTCCCTTTAACTCAGATTTAAATACTTTAATTTGTCTCATCAGACCAACACAATCTTATCTTTTCCTCTGACCTATCCTCATTAATTTTATATTAATTTTAATTGAAACTGTTTATATTCAACCATGTCTACCATTATTAAGAACTAATCGTAAATGTATAATCTATACATTATTATCTCTCTTCAAAATTAGGTATCAACCACAGTAATTGTTATCTGACTTATAATAGCACCTAGCGTGCTGAAACATTTTAATAATTATTAATAAAAAAAAAAAATACTTTAATTACACTTTAAAAATATCAAAATATAAGATTGAATATTGCTAAATCATTATTTTTACGGAGACACCATTTTACAATACAGTAAAAAAAAATCATAGTAATGAAACAAAACAGTAAAGTAATTCTTCAAAATTTAAATAAAATAAATATATGTGTCCGGATATAACACGACTGTCGCACAAAGAACCAGATACAATCAGTGACCATCACATGGAATACGCAAATTTTTTCGTCACCTTGACCCAGAAATATTTTTAATTTCATTAAAATATGCAACAGGACAGCAGGAATTTCATTTTTAACACACGAATAATATTTGGACATGAACATAAAAATGAGCACTGAAAACTTTTTAATTCTAATAACCTAGATACGTCCGTACGGAACGAATTTATGGCAACAAATATCAGCACTAAAAAAAGTCACAAAGCGACAATTTCGAGCACTTGAGATGCTGTGAATAATAATGATTTAATATTTTAACGTGTTCAACCGAGTTATCGGTGCGTCTAGTTATTCAGCCACCGCCCCCCTCCTATCCGACCTAAAGTAAGTTCACGTTTTGTTTCTCTTTCCAAAAACGTCACGTTTTACAGCACGTGAACGGCATATTATTGTAATACGGTCACGCCGTTACGTTTTCTACGTTTAGCGCTGTTTGGTGATATTTTTTTGTTGTTTCATTTTTGTCCGTCGAGTTTCACTGTAGTTTTCCTGGGTCGCCCGGTGCGGTGTGCGCGTGGCACACGGTCGATACGTCACTCGGTCTGTCGCGGCGCTGATCTATGCATGAAATCACGAGTTTCTGCTATGATATTTGTCGAACGAGATTGAAATGGTTTGTTTGGTTAGTGGAAATTTGTTTGGACGCTAAAAAATACATCTGTGCGCTGCGGGGAAAATCCATTCCGACGTCGTCATCGATACGACTCGGCCCCGCGCCGCCGCCGCTGCCGGAAGCTGACAGGCATAACGTACCTACTTACGTATTATAATTGCGTTTCCGGCGTAAACCGCAAGAACGCATTATATTCCTGAATTCAATAATCGACGACCGTTTGTTTTTGTTAAACTCTCGAGCCTCTCGCACCACATACAAGTATATACGTATTAACACGCATAGACGTGAACTGAGGGGCGACCACTGAAAATGTGTTTCGGGTAGCAAGACCGTAGATTCACTATCACTAAAAATAAACTATTAGAAATATTAAATATCATACTCCGGAATGTAACTTTTTGGTAGAATGATTCGTGTTAGAAAATAATAATAATCTGTCGTAATAATTAATGACGATATAAATCATTAAATATAATGTGGTAATATATAGTATAAATACTACAAGACAATGAATTGGACGAATTATTATGTACTGTTTGCTGTATACTAAAACGATAGAATCTTAAATATTAACATTTGGTGTGTGGATGGCTATGAATGATTTTCAAGCTTTTCAAAATGAAATGTACTGAGTGATTTGACAATATTATGTTACAGCAATCGTATCATATTCATATTTAAATAGCGTAAAATTTATAGTACGAAAATTTCATTATTTAGAAAAATCTAAAATGATTTTACCCTCAAGAGGTAGTTAAGTGGATTATTTTTGTTTAATCTAATGATTGAATCCTATATTTTTTTTTATCAATACAACGTGAAAGAATTTTTCCGTGTAAAATTTAAAGGTTAAAAAATATTAATTGATGCTATTTTCTAGGTTTGATAGCGGTTATACGTTTTGTGGCGTTGTACGATTAAATGCATTACGACCGCACTCATTTTACCGACTGCATTTACACCGCACTGTGATCGTATTGCAATTACTAAAACCTCAAAATCAATCTCATACCAAGAGTTTTGCCTCAATTAATGTTTTTCGACCACTGATATTAACAAATATGATACCTTCACATTAAGTTGACAAATTAACAGTGGTTCCAATTTGATTTTTCAAAAGTGAACCCCCCTTCCTTATTTTATCACTTAAAGGCAGTTAAAAATATGGCATTTCATAATAATTATCAAATTACTAAATATTGATGTTTTGAGAAAAAAAATGGCTTTTTTGTTTCATTGGATTTTATTTTCCATCGTCAATAGTTGATGTCTTTGTATTTTATAATTTGTATACTAAAATGTAATTGAATTTTGTCCTATAACTGAACGATCGTGACCGCGACATAATATATTATAAGAGTTTCATGACGTAATAGCTTTATTAACAAATATTTGTCTTTTTAAAGTACACAAAAAAGTTGTGTACTTTCTATATGATTTTCGTTAGTAAATAAATAGTCTATGATGAATTATTATATAAATATTAATATATTTGACAAATCATATTAGCCAATGAATTGTAATTATCTAACATTATATTACATACATTATAATATCAATAATTATTGTTTCATTTGGTTAATTTAGTTGACGACACATTTTTGTTTAGTAAAATTAATGATATTCAACACAAAATAAATGCAAATTCATTTAGGTGGCCCATCATTTCACGTCGTTCACGATGTAAATTAATTACAAAATGTGTTTGAAAAAATAAATAATTAAAATACGTTTATTTTAATCTACGCGTGGGCACAATGAATGACCGTGTTAATTTAGGTTAACCTGCACCGGGCACGGTGAGAAATTATTATTATCAACAATAATAGTCAAAAGGAAACCGTCTTGAGGTCCGGCTACGAGGATCCCTAGGCTCTTAATTCGGTCTCGACCATCGCAGTTCCCGTCCGTGCTTTTTTTTTTTGTGTCCAGTGAAACGCCGCACTTAAGTTTTATCCGAACTGATTTTAAAAGTGTACGATAACAAACGTCCTGTTGCGCACGATGCATATATTATTATCACTATTTTTGTTGTTATTATTATTATTATTATTATTATTATTACTATTATCGTCATCATCGTGTTTTTTTCGTCATAAAATATTATACGACGAGTAACAATGGTGCGGTAACAATAATGTCATTCCCTGACGTTTATTACGTTTTGATGATAATATCCCGTGTGTACCTGTAGAGTAAACAAACGCTTTTATTGCGAAACGTGGCCGTAAAAAAATATTTTCGTCCGTGTAATCCAAACGGATTCGGAAAACGACGACGACGTGGCGTGGCGAGTGCCTGTTGTCGGCGGAGCGTACGCGTTGCATAATTCGTAATTCAGGTATCTCGAATACAAATGGAATTTATACGAAAAGAAAAAAATGACAAAAAAATAATAACAATAATAATAACAACAATAAATAACGGATTGTACCGCGGTCTTTTTTTGTCTAATAAAAAAAAAAAATAAATAAATAACGAAAAAAAAAATTCTTTCTATTTTCATCCGACGTTTTCTCTCGTGCTCGATGTGACGCCAGTGATCTGCACCAGTTCGTGTGTTCCGCCGGCGAACCTTACTCACGATGATAATAATGACGATGATGATAATGATAATAATGATAATAGTATGTAAAATACTCAGTTTTAACTTTCCGTAATTTGATAAAATATTAATAACAATAATGGCGATGCGGTGGGCGCGCGTATGTACCTACTCCTTCCGCGCAGCGGGAAATCCGTAATAAAACGTCAGTGCCTTAATGGAGTGAATGCGCGAAACGGGGGATGATTTTCTTTTGAAAGTATAAAGTCCCAGCGCGCGTGTATGGTGTAGGAACTAACGAATTTTCATAACGAAAACAAGAAACAAAATGTGTGTTTCCGACGAAAATCCCTAGCGAATTATTACCGAATGACAATTATCATAAGATGAATGTTGATGTATCGTTTTATTATTTTCACGAATTAAATGAAAAACATTTAGCGATGTTGGATTTGACGGGCATGATACATTTAAATGAAAATCACACAGCAAAAAAAAAAAAAAACACGCATACAACACAACACCTGGTGACGTACTTGAAAGTTAATCTCGAGTGTGGTGATTGTAAAATGGGTACCAGGCACACGAAAAAAAAACGTAGTTCAATTGTAAAACAATACGACATTTTAATATATAAAATAACTCCTGTAAAGAATCATCCAGGTTTTTTTTTTTAACATATAGTAAAATATACGAAATGGGTAAGTTATTTTTGAATTGGCAAGTTCTAATACATAGAATTTTTAATTATTTGATGAGATAAAAACGTTCAATAAATATGGTAAGAATTTAAATTTTATTGCACAATCATATTCAGAGTTATGTGATTAAATACCAATTTTATTAAATTTTTCCGTAGTTTTTCCCAGATATTAAAATATTTGTTAAGAATACAGAAAAATAACCTCTTAAGAGTAATATAGAGACCGAATTACTGATATTCAAGAGGAATGTACATAAGTAATGGACAAAGTCTATACCCAAAATCATTCATAGGTAAAAAAAAGCAAAGAAAAAAGGATGTAATTGGTGCCATGGAGTATTCTTCACTCCTCAGAAAAAATAATGAGGATGGATTAATTGTATTTTAAAGAAATGGTAGATCATTTCTTTAGTTACACGATTCCGAGCTTCAGAATAAAAAAATGTTTGTACGGATAATATATTTGACAGTTTTTTGTTTAGTTGTCGGTATATTTTCTTTATCACACCTGTTTAAAGTTTTCAGTTGATACGGAGGCTTATGAAGGCCTTGCCGTACGCAAATAATTACTCGATGGTTTAGGTAATCAGGTTTTATCTATATTAAAATAATGTGTGCACAATATATATATATCATAAGATATTGGGGGGGACAAGTTAACCCGGGCCGCGCGGCAAGCTTGGAGAAGCGGCCACGACGGGCGGTCCTGGGCCTGAGGAGGCGCAGTAATGAAACAGTGTCAGGTTATATCAATATACTTATAAATTATAATACAAATTAGGGTAGAAACCAGCACTACCGTCCCGCGAACTCGATGAAGTTGCAGGTTGATCGAGTGGCTTCTTGACGATCGCCTAGAGAGGCGCGCCGGGGGGGATTGGTTTTGGTGGCCCTGAAAAGTGCCGTTTTAGGTTGTTCGCAGTCCAGACGGGATCGGCGTCGTCACTTCGCAGGTGCTCGGGTCCCACTGGCAGCGGGCGGTATATCAGCACGCCGAGACGCTCACAATCTCCTAGAGACGGTTACTGATTCCGGCGGCGAGAGTGACCGGTACTTATGAAATTGGTGATGTAGCCACGGCAAGTCCGGCCAAGACAGCGGGTGGCATAACGGTAGATAGCCGTCGAACACTGGAGCACTTCGGGCTGGCTGGGCCGAGTCGTCGATACCGTATAGGTAGAGAGCCGTTGAATACTAGAGCACTTCGGGCTGGCTGGGCCGAGTCGTCGATACCGTATAGGTAGAGAGCCGTTGAATACTGGATCGGCTGCGCTTGGCTGCTTGCTTGTTTTGGCTCCGGGCTTCAAAGTGAATCTTGAAAGTTATTGACAGTTTGAAGGAAGTTGATGGAGTGAGTGTTCGTCGAGAACGCACCCGTATTTATACTACTCGAGCGCGTTCTCGTTGACCCGTGTGTTGTATTGATGACATAAAACATGCTTTTTCCCTTTTTGATGTCGTTTGTTCCGGGATGTTTTATCGCGTTATTTCTTGCGTGTTGTGATTATTTTACAAACGAGAATTTCTTTTGTACTCAAAACATGTTGTTATATCTGCATCCAAAGTTTCATAGTGATTGGATGGAAGACATTTTTTTAATAAACATTTAAATATGAAAGTTGGCGATATTAAAACAGTCAATTACGTAAAAATTGTATGATACTTTATTTAATCACTTTAAAAAAATTCTGAGTCAGGATTTTTGAAATGTTTTCAATATCTTTAGATAAATATATGAGTTAGGTCATACTAAATTTTCAGATACTATCAGAGATAAACTTTGAGAAGACAAGATATTTCTAAAGTTCTATTTTTAGCCCAAAATTAATGATATTTTTTAAACTTTTGTCAATTATGTATCAACATCCCATGAGTATTTGGTGAAAATTTCAAGTTTCTATCAACATTGCTTTCTGAGTTATGACTGAATATATAAAGTCGACCTAGTGAAATTGTCTTTTTTCGGGAAATTGGCCGTAAAAAAACTACTGAGAGTAGAGAAAAATAACCTGTTTAAAACACAATCCACATGCGATTTCCAATCTATAGAGTTTCTGGATGAAACTTTTAGAGCATTATCACTACCCAAAAAAGTATTAACAAAAAAAAATAATAATAATCATCTTCGTGAAACTTCGAGATCTTCCGCTTCACTCGGAATCCAAAACACGTCGTTGTAATATTTGCTTTACTCGGAATTCATAAACATCATTGTGAAATCAATAGATCCTTGGAATCTGAAACGGATTAGCGATTTTTTTATTTACTGATTAAACAAAAAAGAGCTAAAAAAAAAAAAAAAAAATCATTAAGACTTGAAAAAAATTCCTCAGGGATCGATTGCATCCGTTGTTCCTCCCCGCGCCTGCCCAATTCGAAGACGCCACCGAGTCAATCGACGCCGAGACGCGGCGTCGTCGTCGTAACAACATCAACCATTATGCGTGCGTTCCCGACGTAATCAAAACCGGGATTTCTATCACGCGCGACGTCGTACACATTGTCGCGTAACGCCACGGCCGCGTTTGCCCTCGCGCGATATTCCTCTTCGCGGTCGTAAAATGTTTTATCGCGATTTCTTCGCACAGCCCGTCTGGTCTGGTCGCGATTTATTCATCCGTAATGCGTCGTAATTGCATTTGGTTTCCGAACCGTTTCACGGCGCGCCGCCGCTTCGACGGCGTGTACGACAACGCAACCGCACTAAACCGCGCGCGTATTTGCACAGAGTCGGTTCGTGGAAAACATCCGGGGTTACCCACTGTTAATTTTCGTCATCGTGCACGACAAATGTTTTATAATAATTTTAATCCCAACGAAAAGAGAAACGGGGGAAAATCGTTATTCATCAAGTGCGCGATATTTTCCGGAGCGAACGTAACCACGCGGGCAAAGACCGCGGCATTAAACAGCTATATGTCGGTCGTGTTTAAAATGACGTTTTAGTTTACAAACGCGCGCGCAAAGCCACTAATGATGAATGATGTTTTCTCTCTTTCTCTCTCTCTCTCTCTCTCTCTCTCTCTCTCTCTCTTTCTCTATCTATCTCTATCTCTATGTATTTAACTTTCCGTGTAACGTCAGTAAATCAATATATGACATGCATACATTATTATTATTATTATCTGTTTACGCGTGCGTGTGTGGAGCGCCTGCGCGCGTGTATGTGTGTAAATGTGCGTGTGAATAAACACAACACCATAATATGTATAATGTATATCTACCGTTCCCAATGCTAGATGTTAGGTCAATAACGTTCTGAGTGACAATTACCTTTATCTCGGTCTTGTTGTGCGCTATGTATGTCTCTCTCTCTCTCTCTCTCTCTCTCTCTCTCTCTCTCTCTCTCTCTCTCTCTCTCTCTCTCTCTCTCTCTCTCTCTCTCTCTCTCTCTCTCTCTCTCTCTCTCTCTCTCTCTCACACTCTGAAATGTCAATACTTACTGTTAAAACAAACAACGAACCCCGACGTAGTGGCCAAAAACACACATGGTCGTCTTGTTCCCAGCGATGTGTTTTCGTTTTCCAACGATTCAAGAAGTGAGCTGCATTTTTAAATTTCTTTTAAGAATAAAAATTGTACTCAAAAAAACTTCTTTTCTGTCTACTCGAATTCGCTGAAAAATAGTTTGAAATTAGTTTTTTTATTTATTTCTTTGCATAATAATTATATTTTTAATCATATTTTGGAAGCTATATTACCCTAGAAACAGGGGCGCCCATATAAATTTTTTGTTATGTGGACAAAACTATTATGATCACTTTGACATACCCACCTAGCAATATTTGTTTCATAGCTTTAACCTAAATTTAACACTCTTTTTAATGTTTTACAAATTTGTTTTATGTACAATAAATTACGACTTCATTTAACACTATGCAAAATAAACAAACACTATTAATAAAAATTTTCTTATTTCAAAAAAATGTTTTTTATTACTGTATTTATAAGCTACTTCATTTTATTAAATATAAAATTATTTTATAATATAAATTATAATTATTTATAATTTGAGGAATTATTGTAGGAATATTTTATTTTTCTGTGTTAGGTAGGTGGTACCTTCCAGCAAGCAACCCACCCACCCTTTTCATATGTGGATCTGTCCATAAACTATGATTAGGGTGTGCGCCCCTGCCTAGAAATAACGTGTGTTCATCACGCAGTGTACACTACAAATAAAGCATATGATCATTAAAAAACAAGCGTGCCAGTTGATATTGCAAAAACGAGTACTTACTTGAAATTGTAATTTACATTCAATAATATCACGTTATTTTAATCGTAGTACACTAATTTGAACAATCAGTTGAATCCGTTATTTAGTTTAAACGATCACATTTGAAATAGCTATTAAAAGTCGTTAAAAGTCATAATGTTGCGATGTTGTTCGATACACAGATAAATCAGAATATTTCACTGATATTGTATTCAGATACATTAATCATAATATTTGCACATACAACGTATAGAAAACGATTTGAAACCGATCAGCTTGAGTCATGATTTAATTTCGTGAGCATCACACAGGCTTGCGTGTGATACATACGCGCAATGTTTTTTGTTCGTGCAACAGGGTTTAAACAAATAATAATGACTTATTCGGACGAATTTTCATTCGGATTTCGTGAAAAGTCGAATTGGTTGAACTTACAAAGAATGAATTTAAACGACGATACCAGTTGAACAAAAAACTGCTTCTGTGATATTCAGCTTGAGTGTCCGAATGGAGCAAATCTTAAATAAACGATTTAATTCGAACGTGTAGTGATCTACAAATTAGTATAGAGAAGTACAGATATTCTTACCGGCACGTATGGACCAGTCACTGGTGTAACATTATTTCTCAAACGTATGTGATGATGTTTAAATAGTAAAATAATAATCAATAAATATACGATTGAGGTTATTTTATAAAGCTCATCGCAGCACGGCTTCGATTAAGGTAAATACAGCGCGTTAACATTTGAATCGCCAATAGTACCAATCGTTGCTGATCGACAATACCTACGTATTACTATTATAACTTTGTGACTAATAACGTCGGAAAATTCCGTATCTGACTCAAAGTGTTTTGCTTCTGATCGACCCGATAAAATTTCCGCAATCGCAGTTGAAGTTTTAAAGCACGAACCGGTGAATGCGAAACGATCCTCGTGTTCTGTTCTGCGGTGATTTCAATGCGCATCTGATTTCTTACTACCGAGCAGATTTTGTCGGTATTGAGCACGACGAGAAACATGTTTGATTCAAATACAATTAATTAATGATAATAATCACAACAGATCGCTGCTAATAACATACCTCATCCCGATGAATATTACGGGCGGGTTAAATAGCATTGTAACATATTAGGTGCTAATCGCATATCTCTCTATCCACACAACAATATCTCTAATGGCATAAAACGCGTATGCTTGTATGTCATACAATAATATATATTTATACTAATTTATTTATGATTTATTATCGAATGTTGACGTGTAAAAATTAAATTATTTCTATAACTGTCATGAATCGAATAAAGGTGTTTATACTTTTAAGATTTGAACTGTTCTCTGAAGCTAATTATACAAATGGTGAAACGTAACCAAACATTTATTTCGTCGAAAATAATAATCGTCATGAAAGTAAACGGTTTAACCGGTGATGATCTCTCAATAACACGCTGTACCTACGCGTAACGAAGGGTTCACAATATTGCTTTGTGAATACCTATATTGTGTACATTATTAATATTGTATCGTGTTGCGTTCACTTTGATTATACTACCGTTTGTATCAATGGTAATGAGCCCGAATAATATTTTGGATTTTTTTTTTATTGAAGTGCCATGTACAGTACTCTGCGGTACGATACACATTCGCGGCTATCGACAACTATTCCGTATATATGTGCATGAAATCGTTTTCTACAAATTAATTAGACTCACTGATCTACAACGCAGGTTATTTAAAATGTTAGAAATGTTTCAAAATATGTGAAAAATAAATACAACAAACGATCAAAATATTAACTGTAACAAGAAAAAGAGAAAAAAAATGTTGCATTCTTTAAATTTATACACAATTTCGTCAGTATAATACGGTTCATGTTTACTAATTTTATTCAAATTGCTCTACATTTTGTGATGTATAATATCTCGGTTTGTAGGTGTGAATTAGCAGAGATACAAACCAGTTATATAAACTACAGGTATAGGCGACATTTATAGATTGGCAGTCCAAGGGTAATAAACCTACCTAGGTAATTTAACCTACTTATATGTGCAGCTTTTATTCGCACGTGCTAAAACGTATGAATTATTTTAAGTTCCATCAAACTTTATCGTTGAGCATTGCTGTTATTTTACCGAATATATTTTACGAGCTGCATACTGGATATGGATTGCATAACCTCCTGGGTTATGTACTGTACACTAACAGTCCCGCTTAAATGTTTTATGAGGATGAGACACAATATCTAACATAACTAAAACAAATTGTGTTATTTTACTTAAATAAATTTAACACACTCAACAGGTTAATATCAGTGTTAAAAATATGATGAATGTGTTCAAACATAACCGGATGACGAAGTAGACTTATACATAACTATTTAAACGAATGAAAAACGTCTTTTAAGCAATTATGATTGAATATTAGTTATCATAAAACAACATCAACATAAACCTTTTATCGAATAAAACATACATATTATAAAAGTATGTAACATGGCTATTTGATAAATTTAATAATGTAATACTTGTGAAGAAAACTCTTGTTTTAATCAATGCTATTTATTTTTTCACTTCTGTTTAATACTTTATAATTTTTAAATATAATTTTAATAATTGCATGAAAACAAAATTTTATCTACGTGATTTTTTAAGACTTCTAAACTACGTAAATGGTAACCACTGTTTATAAAATAATGATATTATGAAAATTAATTTTTTTTTTTTTTATAAATATTGACATTTCAATTATCATATTATGTTTAATAGATATTATTATTTGAAGTTTAGAGCAATTGATTATTCTTTCCACTTATTTGAACTTTGAATGGTTATATTTCTAAACTATTGGTTCAATAAAAATTATTTAAACATCAAAGTTTAAAAAAAAAAAACACATATTTGTAGTATAATGTTATAAAATTAAAAATTAAACGTTAAATCAAACTAAAATACCTAAATGTAGATTAAAAGAAGGGCGTATATCGATTCCGCCGATTTGGTATCGATTCCGCCGGCTATTGATTCCGCCGGCTACTGTTCATAAAAATCATATATCGATTCCGCCGGCTACTGTTTATAAAAATCATTTATCGATTCCGCCGGCTAGGTACTCTTCATAGTACGCACAAAAATAATATAGTTTAGTAAATGGTTAATCATATTATGATTTTTGACTATTTTAGTTATATGATATTTCTTCATTTATGAATTCTGAGTTTACAAAATGTCACCCGAATATATTTATATTTACACATGTAATAAAATTTGAAAATACAAACTGACACTTATATTAAAATTAATGGAATAAATGTATACAAGCATAGTCAAAGTAAGATTTTTAATGATAAAAAAAAAATGTAGAAAATTTAATATCAGAATTAAACAATAATCAAATTATCATTTTTTCATATAACTTAAAATTAATTTTTTTGACTGATCATTTTTGTTATTTTGTATAATACTGACCTTAATGTTTTATAATTTATATATGTATATATGTGTATTATGATTATTTTTTGAGCTAGATATTATTATGAATTGAAAAGTATTAAATAATAACTAAATAGTATGATTAACTATTTACTAAACTATATTATTTTTGTGCGTACTATGTATAGTACCTAGTCGGCGGAATCGATAAATGATTTTTATGAACAGTAGCCGGCGGAATCGATATATGATTTTTTTTTTAAACCAGGTGTTTCGGCGGAATCGGCAAAAGAATACAAAACATTTTTTCATGACATTTTAACATAGAATTATAGTAATAATTTAAATGAAAAAAAAGTCAAAAACAAAAAAAAATTAAAAAAACAATAAAACAATAGTCATCAGTCATCACTAATCATTCGTCAAATAAACTTGCTACACCAGTGTTTCCCAATAAAGAGACAAATTCTTCCTTGGGAGGACTTTAGGTACTGCATGGGGAGTAATATAGCAATGATAAAATTGCAAGAATAAAATATTAACTGTGAAAAACCATCTTTAAAATTAAAAATTAAAATTTATGTACCCTATTGTGTCCTACTACTTATGTAATATATTATGAACTTATTATCATTTTGTAACTTATTTCAGCTTACTGTTTTTGATAATAACTAAAAAAAAGGTTATCATGTATATTGTGTTAAATCAATTCTACAGTATTAGTTTAATAGATAGAAGGAAACGAGTGAATTATTCATTTAACTAGATTCTTAAAAATAATCGTTTGATCAATTATTATTTTACAATTAAATTCCAAATAATTTTTTAAAAAAATAATCAATTAATTTATCATGGGATGTCATTCAAGAATGAAAAGATAACATAAAATATTTAAAAAAATAAAAATAAAACTAAAAAACTAAAAACATAAAATGTATCTGGGTGTCTGATAAACTGATTGTTATAATTGCATCATTAATTATTTATTAACGAACAAAACCATTAGATAATTTTTTTTTTTTTTTAATATAAAATGTACCTACATTTATTGTAAACCAATTTTAAGTATATTTTCACGTAATCTGGAATGCAACCTACAGTTGAAACAATTAATTTATCAAACTAAAATGATACCTCATTGAAACAGATATTTTCATGAAATTTAAAAATTGTTCAATAATATTGAAATATTTTAATTCAAATTTTTAAAATATTCAAACGTGTGTTTGAAGACATCAAATAACCAATAATTTATGGATAAAATATAATACGATAAAAAAAAAAACCGGAGTACGTGTGACATATCTGTTAAAAAAAAGAGTTATTAATTTTTTATTAACGAACTATTGGCATAATAATTATGAAAGTACATTTTTATGTAAAAACAAAAGAATACGACGTTATTTTTTCACGGCTCTACAAACACTATTTATCTTTAATCATTTGTTAAAAAAAAAAATCAAATTGTCAAGCCTATAAATTTATAGTGGATATACTCATATTTGTGTCACCTAAACTGAGTAAAAATTTGAATTATAAAATATGACTACGTGCGAAAAAACTTAATCCTCGCAAAGTGTCCCATTCGTAAAAATGGTGTGGTACTCATAACGATTTTTTGAACGAATGCGTTAAAAATAAAACAAAACAAAATATTAAGGTGAAAAAATGTAACATAGCAAATCACTTATATAATTAAAAAATTATAATGTTTTTAAATGTTCACAACTTTGAAGACTTGGAAATATACCTAACCTTCCTACATAAAGTTATATATATACTGGCAAGTAATAAATAAAAATATATAAGAGTGACATAAATTGTAGTTATTGTTATTATTATTATTATTACATTGTTTATTAGGTCCAACTACCTTATGTTCATTAAAATACAATAATTTAAATTAAATCAACACAGCGGAATTTATGAACATGCTGGTAAATAATTGAATCATAATTTAAAGGCGTACAAAAATTCTCTAAACACAAAACCCGCGTACATTCAACCGTTATTTTAGTCAAAACTTTCTTTAGGTATTTTTGTATATCATTTTCTTTTTTTAATTACCAACGTTTCAAGTTATTTATGAAAGTATGAGAGGCAAATAAACAAAGGAATCAATTATTAAATAATAAAACTATGCTTTTTAGATACAGTTTGATTTTTAAGCACGCTCTTTTCATTCTGAACGCTATACATAAAGATCTAATATTTTATTTTTCTTTCATAATATAATGTTATAAATAATATTTACCCTTTAAGACGGAAAAATCTTTAAAATAGTTTAGATAAAAATATTAAATAATAATTTTTGTCATTAAATATAGTTCTGATATTATTTTAACTTTATAGGAAAAAAACTCAAATGTATGCACACTCATAGAATAAAATCGAGCGAGTAAGCTTAAAATCATTCTAAATAAAATTTCTGTCACATACGTATTTACGTGATCTCTATTGTAACGTTCACATTAATTCAAACAAAATGATAAGTACACGCCTACTTAGTAGCATAAATACTTCAATATAGTACTTTTAAAGTACATTATATATATATATATATATATATATATATATATATATATATATATAAAGTCGTACGTGTTAAAATACAAGAAAATAATAATTCGATAACACACTTAATCAAAAAAGTCAATTTAGTCGGAATCTACGACCAAAGATCAACTGATTTCTTTCTTTCAAGTCAGTATATTTCAAATCACATGAATTGTTGTTTCAACTTCTTAAATTGACCTAATATTGTTTCATTTTCGTTAAATGAATATACATTTTCATTTTCCAATAATATTATTATTTTATAATCGATGTCTCAGCACATTTTCCTCATAGACCATAGTAAATATGTTCAATTGTAATTTAAATTATTGTGTGTTGTTCAACAGTACTTTTCAGAAGCACTAAATTAATTTTTAAACAATATGATTCTGTCCGACCGTTCAAAATAAAAAAAAAATAAAATCGTCAAATGGATTCCGTGAAAAATGTAATGTCATCGATACGCTAAGCGGTCAATTTTATGGTTACAATTAACGAAAATATCGTGCTCCGCTATAAAATCAATAACGAATTGAAACCGAAGAAATTCGACGCCTGAGTTGTTTTTAATTAATTATATTTACGACGTGATTCTCGACTCGAAACCGATTCACCGTCTCCACGAACGTATCGGAGTATCGTCGAGTATCGGAATCGGAAGCGGACGAAATTTCGAACTCGTCGCAAACCACCACGTCCTCTGCTTCACTCTGCTCACTCTGTAACCCGGCGCCACGAGATCCTGCAGCGTACTGATAATATTTGCCACGACAACCATGCAATCGGAACGGCGCTTCGTTAATAACGTTTTTGGCGGAAATTTCTCTTTAGGCGGATATGTGTAGTACATTGTGTACGTGTGAGTAATTCCCGCGAACGAACGCTTTGATTTCGATAGTTTGTTATTCGAAATCCGAACGCCGGAGAACGGCTGAACGGCGGCATGACGCTCGGGGCAAACGTAATCGGTAGATAATAACATTGTATCATAAACCGCTCGACGCCGACGTCGCGGGCTCGTTGAATAGATCGACGCGGATTCGCGGCGTGAACCCGAGAGAACGCGTGTGACAGAGCGGTCGTGTTTCAGCAATAATATCATTTTTATTATTCTTATTAGTATTAATAAATAATAATTATTATTATTATTATTATTATTATTCTAACCATGTGGTATGACTAAAGTGCGACGTCAAGCGGGAACACGCCCTTGAAATATTCGCGATGCGATGTAAACACAAAGGAAAAAAGTAGAAGAAAACGCGCTCTCATCAAACTGCAAACCGACGCGTCGCGGCGTTAGGTCGTACGACTAAAAATGTTAAATGTACAACGGTTTAATACGCAACTGGCGGTACGTGTCCGCGTACCTTATAAGGCGGATCAATTCTAGGGCCGTCCCTCATCGCTCGTCGAGTGTTTTTCAAATTTTCAAATCAATTTAGTCTACGCAGGGTTTCTCGTTTAACACGCCGCACACGTTGTCTTTGTTGAAACGGGTTTTTTTTTTCTTCAATGATCATATTTAACAATAATTTTTATCCATGAGGTATCTTTTAGTTTTGGGTTTTCTCGAGCAGCGACCACTACACGTATCGTTTTATAATGAAAGATAACACTTTTTTAGAATTTTTAAACTGAGTGAACCGAGAGACAGATCGTTTCTGCGTAGTGTTTCCACTTGTCCACTCCCCTAATCAAAACTTAAATGTTGATGTTTCTTTAACTATTTGGTTAAATAACACAAAATATTTAAAGCCCAACATCTTCAAAGCAAAAGTATAGTCTTTCAAAATAATATTTCATAAATATAAATATATATATATATAAACTGAGCAATTCAAAACTCACAGATCAAATAATGTATTTCAAATTTTCAAAAAATTAGGGATAAGGTAAGGAGATTAGGTTATTCAAAATTAAAAACAAAAAACTAAAAGGGTAGGGAGAAATAAGTGAAGCGTATTAAATGGAGTGGCCGGTGTATAATATTGTTACTGTATTATTATATAGCATATTATTACAGCCGAACAAACGCACCATTTATATATAAATATATAACTAGATAGGTACTTAATTCACTGGGTTCGCTGTATCATCTGCAGATAATCGTTTCGTGGACTTAAAGGCGTAAACCGAGGACGACAGGGATTTATGTTTCATTAAGAAAATGTGATATTTATGCGTTTAAAATAATCATATTATTATTATTATCATTATTATTTGGGTAGTTTCAATTATATGATATGCGAGCAGGCGCGTAGCCAGGGGGGTGTTACAGGTGTAATAACACCCCCCCTCAGCCGTGGTATACTTAATATTTTTTATCAAGACAAAGATGCATCATAAGCACGAATTATCTTAAATCGTGATTTACACTTATTTATCAAAATGAAGTACATTAGTTTATATTAATACATTACGATAACTATAATGTAAAGCACTAAAGCCGGGATCCGGCATTAATTACTATTTTCGACCGTTCTGTGACGTTTTATCGATTACAAGTTTCATGCACGATTTAATATATCTTTTCATGCAGCGTGTAAGAAAACGTTTACAACTTATTGATTATTTGATATCATGATGAACTATCGTAAACATAGATATCTATGATCTATCCGAATGTTATTTCACTTATCAGTATCTGCAATTGGCGAGTTTACAATATGGCATCATTAGGTGAAAAACAAAAACCCTAAAAATGCTACGGAAGCATTCATTAATTGCAATGAAGAAATATTTCCCATTGTTCATCAACTTTCAAAAATATTGATTACTTTACCAGTAACCACTGCAAGTAGTGAAAGAACTTTTTCCTCATTATGACGTTTAAAAACATATTTGAGGAACACAACTGGTGAAAATCGGTTGAACGCCTTAGCAGTTATGAATATTCATCGGGATTTAGTCGTAACCACTGACAAAATAATTAATACTCTAGCTTAAAATAATAGACGCATTAAATTAATTTAATTAAAAATATATATATATATATATATATATAAATATATATATTTTTTTTTGTATTAATTATAATAATATATATGTGAAAACTTTCAATATACCTACGTAAAGTTATCAATTTTTTCAATTAATTTTGAATAACACCCCCCTTAGAAATTTCTAGCTACGCGCCTGAGTATCGACGAGAGCCGTTTTCCAAATCGACCGACGTTAAGTTACCAGACGACATCCTAGCGTTGATATTATTGCGTGGACGCGGATCAAACGCACCACTGGAAATGCGCAGCGATAAAAAAATTAAATAAAAACAAATATATTTTCTCATAAAACATATGCCGGTTCATCAACCCGTTTACGCCGACGCGTCGAGGCGCATTGTCTTTTACGCATCACGACAATATTATACAAACGATAATACGAAAAGATTAGAGCTGATATGATTTTAGGGTTACCCGCCTTTATTAGCACTTGACGTTTTCAAATATTGCTCCGGTCTGTGTATAATATTATTGTTATTGGACCTCTCTACGAGTGGTGTTTCAATGACCGACCGGCATATACGCCGCGTCTGCGTACACAATATATAGGGTGCACCATGAATATTGATCTACTTGCCATAACTTCTGTAATGAAAAATAGCTACCACGTTAATAAAGTTAATCCAATTATGTTTTAATTTTATCTAATTTGCGAGATTAAAAACTACAGTTTTTTAACAATTTCACAACTGGTTAACTGTAAAATTCAAAATCTATTTTTTTTTTAAATTTTTTTTTTTTTTTTTTTTATGAAATTTCAACACATTCCATTGAGTTTATTTTTCTAAACAAGGTGACAAGGCTTATTATTTTTATTATTTTTAAAATTTATGATTTTTTATATGAAAAAAAAGAAAATGTACGTAAATTTTAAATATAAAGATTTTCAAAAAAATAAACTTAAGAAATTTAACAGATTTTTCGAAAATTTTAGTATAAAAAATTATTTAACGAAATATTAACATTTAAATGTCATCGAAATAAGAATACTTTAAATTCATATCCCAGAGAGATGAAAAACACAAACAGAATGATCAATGATTAATGATTATTTTCATAATATTATCATAGTATACAGTGATGAAAATATTTTTATAGCACACCCCGTATGTTCATATTACTGTACAACAGACTTTTACCACAGCAGCGTCCGTACTATATGACGGTATAACGTTTCAGTTCGCATCTGTTTTTTTTATATCTGCCACCATGCAACTATACACTACGGATTGTTCGCCTTCGGTATTTCTGCCAAATGATTTATTTCGAAACAGGAAGACTTATAGAAGTCTAGAAGGGAATTCATAATATTTTGCCTGTCAAAAGTCGAAAATATTATTGTCCAGTGACACCGGAAAATCTATTATAATTATTATTATTCATGAACATTACATTTAAACGAAAAATTAAATTAAAATCACTAAATCACATTAGTAAAATGTACTTAAACGATTATCCACGTATTTTTTACTTTCCGTATTCTTAAAGATTTGCCTTATTTTCTTGATCGCATTCAAGTAGACTAAATGAGGAGAGAGGGTACATAAATGTTCTAAGAGTACGACCGTGGGGGAGTATTGAAGGATACATCGAGATATTGGTGTGTCGTTAATTCTCTAAGTTATTTTTAGCGTCAACTCGATTACAATATTCAATGGTGCGTGGGTATATTTAACTATGGCCTTGTACACGGCCAGCAGTACTTACGAAATTTTTCACAATATTCGGAAATAATGTACAATTTTCGATTTGCAGCTAAGTATTAAATGCTGTCATAATTTAATAATTTAAAACATTGTATTGGTTTCATAATGTTTTGCTATGGCCTTAATTATAATCAAACTTGAATGAAATAATTGAAATTATATGTACAATTTATCAAACCTATATTTGATTTACAGTTTATATTATGATAGAAACTTAAAATGTATAAACCCAAAAAATATAATGTATTACCATTTAAAAAATAATCTGTAAAATATGCAAGTCATATTTATTACCATCGTATTTAGTTGACAATAATTTTGTATAAATAAAATTCAATATACAATTATCAGTTTTTTCATTAAGTTTTTGGAATTTTTAAGAAAAATTACGGTTGATGTCCTCAATTGATCTAACTGAACTAGATTTCTTATTTCGTGCTACGTTTTGATAACATGTAAATTCAAGAATATAGCATTTGTCACTCTTTAAATAGGTATTGATATTAATACGAAAATAGGTGCACTTAATATAATTTATCCTTCTGCTTAAAGTATAAAAGTATACGCTGAAGAAATAAGTATTTTTTACAGGTTATCAAATGAAAAAAAAACAACAAAAAAATAACTATTTTAAGTGAATTAAAAACTTCTTTATTATTATTGTTATTTTTTGTATTAATGATATAACCTCATCCTCATTTACTTAGGTACGTGAGAAAAATATAAAACTTAATTAACGATTATTTTTAAGAATACCAGAATATACTATATCCCCTCCCTTCTATGATAATGGCCTAGTTCTCTGAAACATTTGCTTAAAGTTTCGAATTAAGTGGAACTAATTTACACTGCGAATGTTTTATACATCGCACGAACGGCCAAAGTAACATATTGAGAGTAGAACTTTCTCAATATTATCGTTTGAACAAAGTCATCCGATCCAAGAAAATTATAAATCATAATAATAAACAAATGCTTCGAACGCTTAATAGAAACCATTCGGGTCGATTCCAACGAGAACAAAACGATGGTAAAATAAAAAATAAAAATATATTTTCACCTTTATGTAAATCATTGCAAACAAAACTCATATTATTATCTTAACGTATTTATGACCTACTCAAATAATAATAATAATAATATTGTTTAACATAATTGATCAATGGTAAAATTCACACCACCCATTATTGTTTTACATGTATTTTTAATAAAAATAATAAAAAAACGATAGGAGATTCGGTTTGCAAGCTTATTAATTTTCCAATCGCATTTCGTTTTCATAGGGCGAATGGTTTTTAAAGACATCATCGTGCTGTGTGAGGGGTACCGTTTGGTCGTCAGTCAAAGACATTCGAGAGGGGTAAAATATGTGAATTTACTTGCAATAATGATACGAAACAATGTGTACCTATGTAACGTGTCCGTATATTAACTCCACAACACCAAGAAAAAAGGACTTGAAACCGACAAAATCTGTTTCATATATTATTATACACATACGAACATTTTCCACGATTCACGAAACAGTGTATTCTATATTTATTTTCAATACGGGTATTACAGAAAATACTTTTTTCTTTTATAATACTTATTTAATCTACATGACGTATACGTTTGTGTTCGATAAATTGTACGAAACGAAAATCCGTGTATTTCGAATGTAAAATTCGAAACATTACAATATACCTCATTGTGTGGGTAGTATACAACTTTTATATAAGTACCACGTATCTAAATATATGCAAAGTGCATAAAATATATTTACACGAGGTTTATCAATCACTTGGATGTTCCTGTAGTCACTGTATTCATTTTGGTTTTCAAAGTTTTACGAATCGACTGCCTACACTCATAGTTGAGTTGAACCTTCGAAACGTTTGCAAAAGCAAAACCATGTGGATAAAATAACGTCAATACGTCGACCACGA
Source organism: Therioaphis trifolii (assembly GCA_027580255.1). Taxonomy (NCBI): domain Eukaryota; kingdom Metazoa; phylum Arthropoda; class Insecta; order Hemiptera; family Aphididae; genus Therioaphis; species Therioaphis trifolii. The sequence goes on from CM050405.1 coordinate 72,928,782, forward strand.
AAATCTAAACATTAATAAGCTTACTTTCTTGTCGAGTACCAGTGATATATATACTACTTGAATATCACAGGTAATACGAGTGATATGACCTGTAAACAAACACATGAAAGCAAAAATACAAGAAAAAAATACATATTTATAATTATTTCAGGAATAACCGAATACCGAATATCAATGTCCTTAATAATCGTCTTCAACTCATTCAAACTTTCAAATTTGTAAAATATTACGAGGTAGAAGTATATTTATTTGAAAATGTGGCGACCCGAACATTGCCTCAGTGATTCAAATTAGGAAAAGTGACATGATTATTTGAAAACACTGAAAAATAAGAGTATCCTTCAATATTTTCCAAAAATGTTTATTAAAAAAAAAAGTGTATCATTCATAAAAGTAGACGTTTACGGAATGTTCCCTTCATTTCAAATATCTTTGTATTATTTTAATCTGAATTACTTCAACAGCCATGTATTACGTCAGTTGATAATTACTATTTTTTAGTTCACAATTAATACATTCAAAAGCAGATCCGAGCGTTTTTAAATTATGAAATGTTATTTCATACAGTTGGGTTTTGGAAAACCAACACTAAGTCTTTGATAGAAAATATTGCGTTCTGCGAGCCATGGGAGAGCGTTTAATCACACTGCATTGCATGACTGCTTTTCACTAAAAATTAAGTAAAACATACTGATACTAGTACATATTTTGTGTATGCTATTATTTCTTCTGAACGTTAAACTTTCTTTAAAGTGTCATCAAGTTTTCAATAGTTAGTATAACATTGTATTCTTTAATTATATTATACATTTGTTCGTTACATTAGTTACGAATTATTTTTGTTGCACACATTCCGCCCTTGTATACTATAAAAGTGGGTACATTACTATGACAGTAAAACAATGATGATGCAGTTTTGATGTGACACATTCAAACGCAAAGCGCAATAACTAGATATAACACGTGGCATGTTCAATTTATGACACAAATTCGCATTGGCCGTAAGATTGTAAGAACGAAAAAATGTATGACTAAGTGAATATATATGATTATAATTTTTATGCATGTAAAAGTGTATATTTTAATCAAACTAAAACTTGGATTATCGTGGTAGCAAAAATTACAAGAGATGACTATTATAATAAACTATTATTTTTATTTATTTCGGATCAAACTCAATTTGAGTGTAGGCATACGTCATTTGATGATACCGTATATCCAACTCAATGGGTTTTTTTTACAAATGGGCGATTAGTGGGTCATAAAATTGAAAACTTTGGCAATACAATGTAATACGTATGACATATTCAGCGTATTAAATATAACGTTATACGAAATTTTTAACTCAATAATTTGAAACTTGAGTTAAAGCTTCAAATAAAATCGAATTTATTAGCTGTTTATTTATTATGTGTTTATGTATTTCTATTTTCGCATAAGAAATCGAAAATTATAATTAATGAAATCATATGTTATTTTCATAGTGGTTTTGCTCACATAACAAGTTATATTATACGTTGATTTTAAATTCTGCAAAAAGGTTTTCAAAATAATATTGGAGTACAGTCATAAGTCATAAGTAATCGAGTTTGAGATCATTACAATATAAAATATCAGTTACATTGTTATGTCCTGTGTCATAATATATATATATATATTTATATATAAATCGAATTTTACGTGATTACCCTTGCGTTCACGTCCCGAGTGGTTTAACTTACCGTATACGCATACGACCATTGATGCCATAATGACAGTTAACCTAGCAACTCGCTAGCTGGTCCTTCGACAGTTCGTACACAGTTGCTTACATCAAAAACGTTACCTCAAAACCCCACATAAGCCCATCAACCGGAGAGACCGCTACACCAGGCATCGACGAGTTACGACGCATCCTATCGTGGACGTTGATAGGAAAAATTTTCGGTAGGATTTGATGTAATATTATTTGTACGGAGAAAGGTAAAATCTTATTTACTGAGATATCAAGATCGTTTTATTAAATAAAATATATAATCCAATGAGATACACACACACACACACACACACACACACACACAGTTATAGCACAAAGTTACAGCTATATTCATAAGAAAATTTCAATGAAGTATTAACGATAGCAACATTATCAAAAATGATGAAAAAGAAATAATTTGATATTATCACTTATTATTAAAAATTATTTAGTAAAAATAATTCAAGAATATGGCTAAATGTATAGAAAATTAAAACTTGAAATATCAAAGGATGTTTCAACATCCAAATTCAGCAACTTAACTAGGTTATATATATCTTATTAATACGTATCACGTGTATGTGATGTATGCACCTATATCATCGGGTATAGTACAAATAAGTTTCCTAACATATTGTTTCGTTCCTAAACGTTTTCGGCACCGACCGACCACTTCCAGTTGTACCCATGGACGAACTCCAAGAATAACTGATCGCAGTTGATGGATCTCATAATTTCTCCGCTTTCTAGAGTTTGAATATTTGGAGTGGAAACCTTTTACTCGACTATAATATCTGTAATCCTCACTTAATGTTAGAGTTTTTGGTTACAACGAGTTATCCCGAAGAAGCACAGTGTCTTGGACCACTAGTTCAATAAAATATTCATTGTAAATAATCTCCTTGCATCATTGAACTATTTATTAGTTATATACATTTATCTGAGTAAATCGGCAAAACATTATATACACGTGTGCCGTGCAAACATGGTAACTAAGATTTTTTTTGTAGCAACTGCAACAGCAACAGCTTTTAGCTACGATTTCACCTAGATTCATCTGAGAGAAAAATGAGTACTTTTTACTCGTAAATTCAATACAAAATATTACGTGGAGCATGTTTTGTTATGGTGTACTTAAAGTATATAAAAAGGAATATTTTTATGAATAAACGTTGTACACTTAAAATATAACGTGTATATGTGTGTGTGTGTGTGTGTGTGTGTGTGTGTGTGTGTGTGTGTGTGTGTGTGTGTGTGTGTGTGTGTGTGTGTGTGTTGGTCTCACTTTTATGTATGGACTATTGGTTGTTTTATTGTTTTGTGAGCATTACAGCTTCAAAGAAAAAATGTTCGATTCAGTGGACTTTGTGAAAACGTATAATATGAAGTAACATGGGTAAAAAATGTTATTATTTTTTAAGTTCACAGTAGCATGTTAAAAATAAATAAAGATAAAATTTCGTTTAAAACAATAAAAAAGAAAGTATTTTTTTATCAATGTGTAATCGTGCACTACTGTGACATCATAATATTTCAGTTTGTAATTTTATTATTTATGAAAGAGTTATTTTCTCATCAGCTGGATGCATGAAATTTTTGAATAAATGAAAATTATATAAGATACAAATGCAAACTTATCAAAAAGCAAAAAAATATGATTCTCAAATAGCAATCTAACGTACCGTGTCTGATCTATCCGCTTTAGTGGTAAATGAGTAGGTACATACTATTATATTAAAGTGGTTCAAAGTGAAAGGTCACTTAATATGTCTTGATTCTAAGTGTAAGACATCGAAATACCTACTAACACTTGTTAAGGTCAATTCACATTATACGGAACGTCAACGGCACGTCACAGACCGGCAACGTCACGTCAAATATGTCATCCATTCACATTATAACGTCAAATCCAGAAACGCCACGGAAATATTACCGACGCGACGTGCTCACTCCACTGAATTTTCACCATATTCATTTTTTTTTTTTTTATCTCAACCATGCCAAAATTTGGCAAGAAAAAAATGGCAATAATTGCAATCATTTTAGATGAGGAATGAGAGAGCAAAAACCGACGTTAAAGGACATGGATACGAGAGATGTTAAAAAAAATAAAACAATTTGGGGAGTACCATACATTATTTAGTGATTTGAGAGAAGAAGAAACATTATTCTACAAATATTTTAGAGTGTCTCAAGATCAATTTTATATTTTGTTATCCAAAATAATTTTCGAACAAATAAGACCGAACCGGCACCATCACGTCAATCTAAAGTTTTCGATAAACGTTGACGTTCCGTGCCGTTGACGTTCCGTGCCGTTGACGGTACGTGACGTTGCCGGTCAATGTAAACACTGTCGTAATATTTATGTATTTATAGACGGCAACATATTTTGACGTGACGTTGACAGTCTGTGGCGTGACGCTGACGTTCCGTATAGTGTGAATCGACCTTTATTGTTACCATTTTAGTATTTTTAGTTTCATAGTCACATCTTTCGTTTTTGCTTCGTTCACTAAGATGGCTGAAAACCATACAAAGTTGGGTAAACTTACTTGTATGTTTTTTTTATTCAAATTTATTTTTTATAAAATTACAAGCCAATAATAATTTTAAAAAATAATAATAATAACACTCTCAAAGATTCATAATTTCATATACTTTTAGAAGTGGATTACACATTTCGTTTTAGCATTTTATAAATATCGAATAATTTATATGAATAACATGTAATCAGATTAACTTCTAAAAATAATCGGAAACAATGATATATATGAATGTAAAAATAGAATATATATATTTTAATATATTAATTATATTGATACTACCATTGATTATAGAACAACCCGCGGCACATGGTCGTCGCAGTCACAGTTTTTAGTATTCCCGACGAGAACATTTAATTATAATAATAATAATAATAATAATTAATGACCGCCGGATTTATGTAATGCGTACGCTTATAATAATAATAATAAATATCCATCTGCTCAAATCAACTCAATTCCAATGCTTTTCTACCGGTGTTTTCTTTTGATGTCATTTGTTCAACGTATGTTTTTCATACTCTGTTGAATTTACCGTTCGAATTGTATTCTGTTTTTTTTTTTTGCAGTCACCCTAGTGATATAATATTATGTTTGATACAGGACATTTTATTCATTTAGTTCGGCCGAACCGTTTTAATGTGATTAATTAACGTTGTGCATGTGTAAATAAACGCGATGTTCATTTACTGATTTCAATACAGTTGAAACTATTTTTTTACACGCGACAAAAAATAAGGCGTTGGGATAAGAAATTATGGTAAATGTCAAATGGGTACACTTTTTTTACCATTCGTGATCAATGATGAGTATGACATAAATGTCTATATTTATTTATTAAAAAGTATGGAATAAACTTACCACTAAGACTAATTGAACGGAAAGACTAGGAATTTCTCTTAATACCGTGTAATTAATATTGAAATTCAATTTACAATTTAATATTAATACACTCAGAGTAGGATTTAATAATTTACTACGATAATCACTATACACTTAATACCAGTTTCTGTTGAAATAAGTACTTTAATGAATCAAACACGAGATGTTTCAAACGTGTTTAAAGCACTATATTTAGAAGAAAATGGGATTCAGTCAACTCTGAATGAAAATATTAATATCAATGAAAATGTATTCTTACTAACACCGTTATTTTCCGAGTTGTGGTTAAATATTAAAAATTAATTTCATGAAAATCTCATTAACAGCCAACTTTACCGTTTTTGCTCAATTATACGGTAATTTTATTTCGATGGGACTTCTGGTATATGAAGTGACTAAACGTATTTTAAGACTTCTATTACTACAGCGAAATGTAAAAAACATTAAAAATTAAAAAATTTCGTTTCAGACTACAAAAAATGTTATCATTTTTTTATCAACTTTTTATTTAAATCTATCGATGTTTTCCCAGTTGAAATTAGCAAATAATAACAATAAATATAACACAAATAAATTTCACTCCACGCCATATCGAACCAAAAAAATGTAATTAAAACAAAAAAATACGGCTGTCTATAAAAATGTGATGACCTCGTAAACGATGCATTCTATGATCTGTCCAATGCATACTAGCACATGAGTAAATCCACCCCGGCATACGGCAAGTGTACACTTCAATCGGAACCCGCACCGATGGAAGATGAACTGCCATCGTCATCGTCGGATTTGGCCGCAGACGTTTTGTCACCTTCGACCAAGACTTCATCTGCCACATTTGGGTCGGCCAACAGCTGCTGTTTTTCCACGCTGTCTAGTCCGTGCGTGGCGGGTAACGAATATGGATTCACAAAAACTTTCGGATCTGTCTGTTGCTCGTTTTCGTCACATCCGTCCAATAGATCTTTTTCCTGTGGCAAAATAATTAAAAAAACATTTTTTTAAATCATAATTATTATATATTTTTTTTTTTCAATTTGTATGCAAGTATAAATTTCTGAGTATTGTTCGTTAAATTATTATTACTTTGATCAGTGCGGAAATTCCGTCATCCAAACACGTCGCATTATCCTCGGACGAATCGGGCGTACCGGTTTTATTACTCTTCACTAACATATTCGGTTTGTTTATCACGTCCTCGTGTATTTGCCTCATGAGGTTCTTTTGCAGGTCTTTGGTGTGGTCACTGACCTCAGACTCGCCGTGCACCGACTCTGGCCTTGACGACTTTCTGGTACTGTCCGGCGGTGCCAATCGATCGCCACCCGATCGGCTGTTGTAACCGACGCAGCCCGACACCGAGCTTTTAGACCGCACCGTTGGCATACTTGAGAGATATTTCGGTCAAATTTATTTAAACACATTTGGAAATAAATCCTGAATGATTGTGTAGAAATAATTTGGAAAAATGCATTCAATGCAGGCTTATGAGAAGTTGTTACATTTGTTACATTTGCAACTCTTTTGTCACTTTGTATTTTTAAATTATTTTACTTTCAGAACCACTTTGTTGTTTACTAATTTGTATTGACTAAACTTAAAATTAAATTAACCATACTTGGAGACTTTTTTCCTAATAATAATAACGTGAGGAGCGATGTGTAGTTTAAAATTATAATTTTAGTATTCAACCGCTACAGTCAATTTTAATTTAGTATATACTCAATAGTATGTATAGGTTATAGATATTATATATATATTCATATATTGTTTTCAATGATCAAATACTATTTTATTTGAACATTACCTCAAACATAAAATTGCCTAAATAATTCTCTATCTATGGGTAATTTTTGAAACAAACAACTCACCCAGATGGCGTTAAAAGGGGTTGACCTGCTCCCCAAATGTAACTTCGTCTTCCCCCGTAACTCTGATATTTGAGTTTTTCCATCTTTTTCTCGAGTTTGTCGTTGATTTCCTTCACACGACTCAGTTCTACTTGCAGCTGCTTAATCTTGCCAAGCTCGACAGCTATTTGATCCCGGTGATTCTTGTTTAAAAGGACGATTTTCTTGATCAGATTCTGTACGAGAAGAAAAAAACACGTTAAAAACATTGCGTATATTCGTGATTTTAAATCGATTATCATTCGTAACAACTCTTACAGAGTTATGTTGACTCTATCAGTGGCATTCTAAAATTAGTTCAATAAACAACACATAGACATAGTCAAATTTCCTCCAAAAAATACTTTGAAAAATTTTAAAAACATAAATCCCACTCTGCTTCTCCAATACTACCTGCATCCCTTTATAATTATCGAATTATACGATTATATGAAATATTATCAAAGTCTAAAAGGAAAAAATCTTTTTCACGTGTGTTAAAAATGTCCATTTAATAGTAAATAATTACTTTGATTTCCTTTGATTTTGTAAATCAACAACAGAAATTAATTGTTTAAAATATTTTACATTTTCTAAATTACTTCTCAAACCAATTATAAAATTGTTTAAAAAGTCAGCATATATCAGATTGTAATATAAACAAAAATAACAATAAGATATTCAGTTTATTAATAATAACTAAAAATAATTATGTTTCGATTAAATAATTTAATTTAAAACGAGGGTTTTTATATATTTAATCCCTTTTTTTGGTAATAATAATGGACTAAAAATTACGTCAAGTATCTTCAAAAATAGAGATCGCATCTATTAACTAGTGAAACTTTAAAAAAAGGTGTTTCCTCTCTTCAGTGTAGTTCTTTCAAAGGTATGAAATTACTACACAAAAATAAAATAGAAATGGAAAACATTTGCTGTAGATGAGATTTTCATAAAATAAGTTTTCGATATTTAGCCGAAAATTGATAATAATAATTCTGAATATAATAATGGCACAAGGGACTCTAAATGTTAACCAAATACCATTATTAGTATCTCGAACGTGTTTATTTTTTATTTATTAATCTCCCTTCTGGAACGTGTTTATTCTGTCAAAGACCTTGGGATCTACCTACATAGTTCCTTCTATTTCTTTCGAACAGGTTGGTAGAGCTTTAAAAGTTTTGGGTTTCATAAAGCGCAACACTAGCCTTTTCACGTCCATCACTTGTCTTCGTTTCCTCTATTTCTCTCTTTTCCGCTCTATTTTGGAATATGGTATAGTTGTTTGGCACCCATATTTGGCTAAAGACGAATCACGTTTGGAGCCAATTCAAAACAGATTCCTGTCTTACGTTGCTTTTCTGCTCAAGATTGATCACCCATCCCATGACTATTCGTCCGTTAGATCTTCCTTAAACATCCCTTCTCTTGCCTCTCACCGTGTAGATGCTGACCTATCATTTATCACCTCTCTTCTTAATGGCCCAGTTGATGCTCCTGACCTTCTCTCTTCTATCTCTTTCCGCGTTCCCGTTCATTGTACTCGAAATCACTCTCTTTACATTGTACCCACTCACCGTTCCAACCACTCTCAAAACTATCCTTTGCATAGAATTCTTCAACTACTCAACAACTCCTAGATCCGTACTCGATATTCTTAATTTATATATTAACATATGTTTATTTAGTTTTTAGTTGATTGTATACTAGCATTTAATATAGATAATTATACTAAATATTTTGTTAAATTACACTATAAACTACTGTGTTTCGCCTTTGTCTAACATGTTATTCACTATTAATGTAATTTTTATGTATTTAATTTTTTACTGTATCTCTTTGAATTGCCGTTCAGCGATAAATAAATAAATAAATAAATAAATAAAATAAATTATTAACAATCTTTTTTTAAAGATGGAACGAAAGTTTTAAAAACCATTTTTAGTTTAATTGTTGACAGGTTTTTTTTTTTTTTTGACAAGCATTTGTAAAAAAAATAAACGTTATTCCCAACACGGTATTTTATAAATGTTTTTCATCAATAGATTCAAAACATGATTTTCTGCCTAAATCCTAAGTTTTTATAATGATTAGATAGATCAATTATGTTTTATACATATTTAAAGTATGAATTTGATGTAAAGACGATCAAAAGATTTTTAAATATTTTCTGTAACATTAGATAAATACATAAATAAAATTATATTAAATTTTCAAGTCGTAATAACAATGATAACAAATTTAAGTTCAAACAAACTATCAAAAAATGAGGTATTTTTAAAGTTCTATGTTTGCCCCATAATTTTTCAAAAATCATGTCGAGTATGTGAAAGTGTTTTATTGATATGTACCTAATGAAATTTTCAAATTCTTAGTGCTATTACTTTTAAATATAAATTTAAATTTAAAAAAAAAATGAAAATCGAAAATCTCGTTTATGGCACATTTCAACGTTTTTACTTCATTTTGGAAATTTTTTCTTTGCACTTGAAAAAATTAATCAGGAAAAATAGATTTAAAAATAAACACAACAAAATGTATTGAATTTATCACATAAAATTGCAAAATCCTTAAATTTAAACATAATACATATTATACGAATCGCCGTCATATATATATAACGTGAGTGTAAAACTGTCATTGTAATAATATCAATACAAATAAGTAGATAATAATATTCATAATATTTTTGCACCATTATTTTTAACTATCATGTTTAAATTAAAATTTGGATTTCATTTCATATTTTATTTAAGTTTTAATTGTAGTTGGCAGGTGCGTATTTAGAATTTTATAGGCAATAATTTTGAAACGTTTGATCGTTTTTTATTACTACGATCACGTTAAAGAGCTTATGAACAACATATTATGGTTACTAAGTCAACAGTGGTGTGCGATGTACACAAATACACTTGCAGTTTAAAAGAACTATTTTGTACTGCAGACTATTAGAGTATTGATAAACAGTGAAACATATTGCAAGTGCGGTGGAAAAAAAAATTGTCTTGTTTTTATAATTTAATTGAAATAGCTAAAACAAACTATTTAAATTTCTACTAAAACATAAGCCAATTATTTCACATGAAATTGCAAAATGTTGCCAGTCTGAAATTGCAATGATCCTAACACGGAATTTAAATGTCATCCTAGCTGCTAATTACATACATATATAACAACATTAACTGTATACTCATATTATATACATATTTCATCTGAACCTCATCAGATTTAAATGAGGTTCCCGAAAGGTAAAATATTATATACCGTAAAGCAATACATGTTTTTAGACAATTTAAATTTTTTAATATTTTCGCTAAGCCATACATTTTACAATAATCTGTTTTTTTCTATACATAGATTTTAATAAAATATGTTTTATATTAACTATTTTTATATTCACCGTTTTTCTCATAACAAAATTACGAGTAATTAAATCAGTACATCGACATTTGAATTAATGCATAATGCGCTTTTATGATATTTGAAACATGTCCATTTGGATGACTCCAATATCTATGTACACAAACAAGGTACCTATCAATAAAACACATATTTGTTATTGTACGATAATTCTTGAGAAAAAGACCAAGTTTCGGCCATGAAATCCGTAGTAGATCGTGCTGAACGCTGATCATTCTCTCTTGGACTATAGTACACAGTATCCCACGGACATTCATACGTATTTAACACTGTATACAATACGTACAAATGCGTACAAAGTTTCTTAACTTAATATTAAAAAAAAAATTAATACATATGTTGTGATTATTCTGTTTTAAAATTTAAGTCGGTTATTTGATAAACTGATAATTATAAGTAACTAGGGGAATTATTTATTGAATATTTTATCGATAATTATCAAAAATAAGTTTAAATATTCTTTGCCCGTGTATGCAAATCTATTCATCGCGAATTGCGTTTCAATCTGTTTTTATTTCAAAATGTTAACAAGTAAATGACTCGCAAGGTGTTGACGAAACAATTTTTATCGAATAAATAAAAAATTTATATTTTCATAAATTATAAGTCTATTTCATCGGCGACAAAAGAAAAACAAAACTAATTGAAAATTTCGACTTGCGCTTCTAGACTATCGGGAATTAGTGCTCTTTCAGATTCTGATTCTGGAAGGAGCCAACACGTACCGACATAGCTGTCGCGAACCCGGGCGGCGGACACGGGAACGCGTTACCTGGTTTTTTTTCTCCAACTGTTTTATCTTGTTTTCCGCCTCTTCCAGCTGATTGGACAGCTTCTCCCTCTCGGCCAGTTGCTTGTTCTTGGTCAAGTCCAACAGGTGCTTGTGTTGCTTCTGCACGGTGGACAGCTCAGCGCCCAGTTCGCGGTGCCGGTTCTCCAGCATCCGGTACGCGGTCTTGTCGCGCCGCAGCCGCGTCTGCAACACGCGCAGGTCGTCGCCGTACGACCGGATCACCTGAGGCAGCTGGGCGTGCGTGCCCTCGTACTTGGCCAGCGCGTTCTCCTGCCGGCGCTCCAACGTCCTCAACGTCCGCACCTCGGTCGTCAGGTCCTTCGTCGGAGCGAAAAACGATTATTTTTATTTATTTTTATTTTTTTACGTATTTTTTTAAACACGTTTTTTCGTTTTTCGTATTTTTACCGCCATTGATTATTCGCACTCACCTGTATGCGCTTTTGGGCCTCGGTCAGTTCACACTGCAACTCTTTGATGCGTGACATCACCGCCGTCGTCTATAAAGGACTTCACAACCGTCGGTCCCGTATCGCGCGTCACGTCAGCACGTCATGACACGTACGCCTCCGGGCGACGTCACCGAAACCAACGAAGGCAAAGGGACGACCCGGTCGCGGACTCTACAGGCCAATGCGGTCGTGCGACGCACGCCGCTCGAACGTATGGGAAATGTCGCCACGGATACCGTCGTCGCGGTGGATACGCGCGAAATCCCGCGGAATCGATGCGGCGACGCGCACGCGAACGTCATGATATTTTTTGAACGGAGTCTTTCGTCCACTCGACGGACTTTCCGTGCCATCGCCGCCATATCGTCATTGCGAACGTACGCCGCGTTACTCGAGCAATATTATATCCTTATATATATTTATACGTTACGGTAAAATTACGAATACCGGTGAATCCTAGAATTTACCGGTAAATCCTTGGTTTTACCGACTGCTCTCGGTAAATGTCAGAATTTCGGACATTTACCGATTAATATCGGTAAAACCTAGGATAAACAAAATGGTGTGGTCAAATCCTGAATGATTTTTGTAGTTCGGACTTTTACAAACGAGATTTGGTAAACAATCATATTATAAACAAACAGTGTTAATAAAAGTCCGAAATTTTATTTATTTATTTATTTTTTTTTTACCATTTGTGTGATATTTTTAAGTTTATACATGATTTTAATACAAATGTATATTATTATTATTATTATGACATATTATGACAAATTTTCTTCGCACACAGTGAACTGGTTCCGAGTGAAATTATTATATTTTAGCGGGATCGTCTTTTGGAATTTATATTTAGACTATAATATTATCATGATAAATCTAGCAGACCTTGACTGTGTACCTATTTATAAAATCAATCATTAATCCACATAAGTATATGCTAAAAGTTTTTCATACCTTATACATTGTGTTGTACACACAATATTTATCTTGCTTAAAATTGTGTTTTCATTTTAAGATATAGAACAGGTTTAATAGCAAATTAATTTAGTAAATTGATATCCAAGCATAATATTAAAAATAATTTTACGAGCAGTATTCGTTTAACTAACTGGGTAAATATGTCATTTAAAAAACGATTTTATGATATTTTAAACGGTATTGTCAAATAAAAAGTGAAACAAATTCTTTGTACATAACTCGTGAAACATATGATACTTTACTAAATGAAGTCACAGAATCAAACGTGGTTAATTTTAAAAAATCAACAGTATTTACATCAAATTTCTACTTTAAATATTTATAGAAAACTATAAAAGTCTATTCAATTTTTTGAAACCTTGGGATATGTTATATATAAATGTGTTTTA